>VHKM01000004.1:522500-1722500 GCA_007210695.1 Neogobius melanostomus | reverse complement strand
AAAACATGGCCTTACGCTTAATATTATTTTTAAACCTCGAACATTTAAAGAACTAAAAACAATGGACATACCAATGTAACAAAATACACGCTTTTAAAACGCGCTTAAGAAAAAAATAGAATTCTAGGCAGGAATGAACAATCTATCCTGGATTTCAACTTGACATTAACAGTAACAGACCCCTTAATCAAAATGTCTGTATCAATGTGATGAACATCTGCATGACACTATATTTAACTTGTGTAAGGTGCCTCGACTCTTTTACCGTCTATAATAGCATACCCATCCTTCAAGTAAGCTTTCTTCCCATTGCGTCTGGCCTCCTGCACCGTCGGATACAGCTTTGCCCGGGCTTCACGATCTTCTTTTGACCAGTCCTGTCTAAATTGGATATGCAGCTCCTTGCAGACTCTGGCCTCCCTCGATTTCCTCCAGATCTCATCCCTCGTCGTCCGCATGCCAAACTGCATGATGATCGGTCGTGGTCTCATGTTGAAGGCGGGGTCATCCTTCTTTCCCAGACGATGGACAGTATCAACCTTTTCTCGTAGTTTTTCCACTGACATTGGGATCACTCTTGTAAGAATACCGATCACCCTTTCTCTTGTATCCTCGTCATCTTTCTCTGGTAGCCCGATCAATTTGAGATTCCATCGTCTTCCGTAGCGCTCGATTTCCCGACATCTTTCTTTTAGTTCCTTGTTCTCTTTTGTCAGCATATCCATTTGCGCTTTGAGTTGAATTATTTCCTTTTTATTATTTGTCACCTCTTTTCGTTGTTCTGAATGCGCTGTTCAAAGTTTTCAAACTTTCTTTCGAGCCCATCCAGTCTTTCCTCAAATCTTGTGACAGAGTGTGAATAGCATCGTATAAACTTTCCATGCTTACTTCTCTTGATTCACCTCTCTTCAGTTTTTTGGGATTTGGACTCTGTAGCGGAGTGTGGTCTTTCAGATGTTTTGCCATCTGCATCTCTTCTTCAGCAAAATCGTCAAACATGCCTCACGTATCCCGTCCACGCTGTAGTCATGTTCGCTGAGGCTAGCTTGATCCTGGATGTTAGCCATTTTTTCGAATATATTATTTTTGTGCTCCTTTCCAAAAAAAAGTATCTCACAGTAGTCTTTTAAGAGTGTTGTCAATCTCACAGTGACTTTAGGGATGACTGTTTTTCCAAAAATATCTGTTTTGGATGTCAAATCACTTTTTCTGTCAGACCCTGCAACTTTTGCGACTGCTCACTCCGCCATCTTGCTCCTCCCCGTGACCAACGAGTCTGCTGGAGTTAAATTTACTTCAATGGCTGGAGGTCGCCATTTCGGCTGCGTGTCATATGACACCTGCCAATCGTTGTGTTGATTGGTTTACAGCACGAGCCACGGAAATCATTGCACCCCACAGCTGACTGGCGTCCCTGCTAATTTGCTCAACCTGCCCTCCATGGCATATTTTCCACCTAGGAACCTATAGAAACGTAGGTTTCGGTGTATTTTTTTGGTCCAAAGTGCTACAGCAACTTTCCACTAACAACTGCTCACCCTTTTCTTACTGCAAACTCTTCTGTTTAGCGGTAGCAAATGTAAATAATAACTCAACCTCCACAATGGCGCGCTCCTGTGGGCCGAATGCGACGTCACCATTTTTTGACCAATTGTCTGAAAGTACACTGGGGGATTATTGGATTATATTTGGTTTATCATGGATTATTATCGGTAGAACTATAGGCAGCATTTGGCTTTTTACTATTGGCTTCTTGAGTAGGCTATTAGCCAAATAAATATTTATAAACTATTAGGCTTGTTCTAAAATATTTTACTTTGATACTGTTACTTGAATATAGCTGTTTCCTTCTCAAATTTAGGACAACAACTGTGGACAGCTGAGTCAAATAGGACTGTCACCATACACTGTTTGTAAAACGAACCCAAACAGGTTCCTATCCTATCGCTTTTTCTATTTGTTTTGTTTCCAAGCATAGTTGTAATTTATACTGTTTTCAGTAGCCTATTGAGTTTGGAGTGCTGAAGAGAATGCCATCTATTGGTGCAATATTTAATAGGCTTTTTAATAAATGAAGGCTTGCACACAGCCATATTTGCCAAAGACTGTGACATCAGTATATCCACAACAGCTGGACATTGGCATCTTTGCTATGATTACAGTGCATATTTCCCTTGTGGTCAATATTAAATTGTACTATGTTCCTGTAGGGCCTACAAACAAAAAACATACCATAACAATATACATAGCCTACCAACTTGCGCCCTCGTGTGGCGATGTTGTCTTGTCGCACGCCTTTGCAGTCAATAGTAAAGAATTTCAGAAACACCTTTTAACTTGCATTGGAAATTTCTTCAAGCAAGTGTTGGCTTTGACCAACTTCAAGATAATAAACCGAGACTTGGTTGAGACTCAATCTGGATTTTAACTGGCACAGACTGGGAGTTGTTTGGAAGGTTTTCACTGCTGACGGACCCTCTCACCAGAAACCTTCAAGAAAAGAGGTCTCCGGGCATTGTAGAGGCCATCGTGATTGAAAGTAAAGGCGCCATGCAGACCAATATACAGCTGCTGGGTCACTACATGGTCAAATATACATTAACTTTTTTTTCCTGCATAAAGTTGCATAATTCACCTTTAAATGAATCCCAAATATGTTACACCAAGTAGACAAGCAGACATAGGAATGTGAATAACTGTAGAAAAGAATCACAGTTCTTGATTATTCAAATAGACCCACGCAATAACACAATGACTAAGTGTTGTTTGTCCATTTTACTTTTACCATTATAGGCCTGTCAGTACATCAGTACAATTTTATAAAAACAGAAGCATTGGTAATCTCTGGTGTTTCTCAAATTAACACTGTCGACTATGTATAGACCTACCACTGGCACCAAGTTGGACTTCATTTGGTGAGTCCAACACAGGGGTCTCCAACCTTTCTTATCCTGAGCTACTTTTATGTAACAAAATACTACTTGTATCTCCCAAGCTACTGGTTGGAGATCCCTGAAACACACGACAACATAAAACCTGACATTTGTGTGGCAAGAAGAGATCTCTATTACACTCTATTGCACTCTATTACAAAAGATTGATATTCCCTAAACTTTTGGCAGCTCAGTATCTTCATCAGGGCTTCAAGTAAAATCATTTGAAGCCACAGTCAAAGACACTGTCAAAATGCAATGTCCGTAAGAATAAAATACTTTAAAATCTTTTGTAATACAGAGTGCCTCATATCCCCTCTTGCCACATACTCTCACTGTTTTAATGGTGCATGTTGTAGCAAGACCCTGTTATTTTCTGTTTGGCCTTTTCCTTTGAAGAGTACCTGTACTGTCCTGAAAATTCTCTGAAGCACTCACCTTTATGTAATCTTGTATTTCTTTGTAAATATTACTGGGTGCATTATGAAATAATTTGATTTTACAAGGACTAGAGAGGGTCTAAATAGGGTCTAAAATAGACCATCTGGCGGGAGGCCATGTCAACTCAACTTAAATGTGTTGCAAAAGCATAAATGAAATGATCTCTAATTAAAATGAATAAAGTCTAAAATTTCCCTAGCACCAACAATGATTCACGTACTGCCACAGTTTGAGAACCACTGAGCAATCAAAGATTGTGCTTCAGTGAATGTTGGGTGACTAAATGGCTACAAAAGTGAACATGATCCGCATTATCTTTGATTGTTGTATGTGTGAACATGTTACACTGTTTTACAACCATAATGAAGGCACCAGCAATCTAAAATAGGAACGTTACAGATAGAGAATTTACTCACAATATTTATCAACAGTGCCAAATTTGAAGCAAATGTGAAAATCTTGAGTTTATGCATAAAATTCCCCAATCGAACGGTCTCAAGGCACGATAAAGAAAAAAAAATCTGAACCCGACTTTGGTATATTGAGCATAGTCTGTTTAGTGGGCGATCTGTTTAAAATAGAGATTAATAATTAAAATTAATTACAAGTTATAAATTAAAACATTTTAATTTATATTTGGTGCAGTGATTCTATTTAACAAATGGTCTTGTATTTGGAGATAGAATTACTATTTCCTTGTCATACGCTTCAGTTCTCAATTGAGCCGACAAAACAAAACACCAAAAGGGTGCAACAAGAGTAATCAAAATGTAAAAGATTGGTAATTAAAAGGCCTTAAGACTCTAGTCATTAGTCATTACAATTTTGTGAACAAAATGTACTTACAGGCAACTTCATGCAGATCATGACAAATAGATTCACTACTGATATATATAAAATAAATTGATATGAATAATTAAAGTTGTATTATGCATCATTTATGCGGAAAAACAAACTTGATATTTGTGCGCAATAGACCCAATGGCTTTATAGGTGGTTAACATGGCGCCTTTACTTTCCATCACTGTGGCCTCTACAACTCTCCAGGATCAATTGTTTTGAAGGTTTTCTGGTGAGAGGATCCTTCAGCAGTGAAAACCAGAACTCTAAAAACAATTGATCCTGGGGCAATAGCCTATAGAGATCACTATGTTGGAAGTAAAGGGACAAAACCGCTGGGTTTGGAAAGGTCAAATACGCACAAATGAAAGTTTTGTTCCCCCACATAAAAGTTCCATAATGCACCTTTAAATAGATACAATTTTATGCGTCAAAAGGAAATTTACTCACAGTGGTAAGAGTAGCCTACACATACTATACTACTCAAGTAGAAGTAAATGATGCTGTGTGATAAAACTATTCTAAGAAGTACTTCAAAATGTTATTCAAGTAGCCGAGCTCAACAATCAGTCTTTTTCCTAATGTGATAAATTATTGAACAGCTTTTTCTGCTGAATGGTAAAAATTGTAAAATAAATAAATACAAATACCAAAAACGTTTTCTTTTCTCCTTGTTTTCTCTTTCCGAGTCGGTCTATGTTGAGGTGGGAATCAAATTAGGTAGACCGGAGTCATATTAATTAAGTAAACTGTGCCTAACCCTAGATGTGAATTTAGAGGTGGACATTTTTAGTAGAAACACACAGGAACAAATACATACATGAGCAGACCGTTGTTTTTATTCATAGTGTTTTATTTTGAAAATATCTACCGGAAATTAATTCTGAGAAGCCTTCTTCCTGAAACTGCATTTTGTTTGAGACTGTGGGCTACTTACATGGATGTATTATAATAACGGCTACTTATGACAACATGATTTTACAAGAGTTGAAGGAAGTGTCTCCAAAGCTCACGACTGGGATCCTTACAGTGGCTTTTGCATCTTGTTTGTTATTTGGAATCCAAGAATGCTGCAACATATCCCAAGGAATGTTTAGTGTTGGTGCCAGTGTTTTTGAAAATGGACATGTTCACAGACTTTTCTTTATCCCTTTTATCACAAGACTGTGCCCCAGCTTCTCCTCAGCATCATCGCATTCGTGTTTCTCAGTGGCAGCCTGGAAAGAGGCTTTGGCACGGTTCGTTTCCTCGTCATGTTCTTCCTGCTTTCCACAACCACGGGATTGGCCTATGCGTGTGTGGACTTTCTGCAGGGCACCACCAATCAGACGGAAGGACTGCTTTCTACGGCTCTTGCTTGCATGGCTCTAACCACAATGCACACAAAGATGACCAAAGGATTTTATGTGGTGTCAGTTTCCCCACGATAGCTCTTCCTTGGTTGTTTTGATCATCACTACTATCCTCGTTCCAAACGCGGTGCTTCCTTGCAATATCATAGCCATTATAACAGGCTGGATGTATGGCAGAGGGTGGTTTTCCCTGGTGCAAATGACTGAATCAAGAGCGTCAGTGTTGGAAAAGATTATGCCTTTTAGATTTTTGAGGAGCATCAGCAATGTTATGTTTGTCCCTGCTTCCACAGAGGATAGGAAGAAAACACTTCTTCCTCAAATAAGTGCTACACCAGGAACCTACCCAGTGCAAGCCTATGCTCCAGTTTCTAGCCTTAGCCCTCATAACTCTGTTTCTTTGCAGCATGAAGGCTGGCCAAGCTACAGCTACGCGCTGGCCAATGCCTCAGTGCCTCTGCATCCTCACGGACAATCTCATGGACATTCCCATAGCCAATATACAGGACACAATCATACCCACAGTTGCAACCACAATCATAACCATCAGAATTTTTCAGAGCAGCAAACAATGTGACACTGAATGTTATTGCAAAATTATTTCTCAGTGTGGTTTCACATTGGATTTATCTCTCGACTTATAATCTGTTATTTTACTCTGTGTAGAATTGTGCCTTTTGTATTCTTAATAAAGACTTTATGACGTTTGTTGAAGCTAGCTCACACAATTTCAACCATATAATTTAATGACTATGTTTAAACCTCTAAAGGACAGAATAATGGGTCTAGCACAAATTACAGTTTAGACATTAAAGCAATTTATTAATTTGTGTAAACCAACACAAAATCATTGGTTTTCTTTGTCACTAATGCAGTAAGTCATGTGTACATCACTACCACCAGCTTTCTTTAAAATTTTCAAGTGATGTAAAAATACACTTCCAAGGAAAGACTCACTTTTCCCATGCATCTCCATACATATTCTTCTTGACTGTAAAGCAAAAACAAACCAACAAGCACTTTACAATAAATACTTTATACTTGTCCAACATTTAAAAAGCAGCTTACCTTCTATTTTAGGTCTTTCTAGCTCCCTTTGTGGTGATGGTTTCAACAGTGTCTCTGCCTTCTGAGTGAGAGTGACCTCATAGTTCTCTCTGTTCTTAAGTCGTAGGTCTTCATATATCTGGCTTGGGGTATCTGACTGGAACATCGTGCCCAATGACTGTATTGACGTGTCTGCATCACCCATCTCGGACCGTTGGCCCTGAGAACTGAGGGCAAATAATCGTTGCAGTCAAAGGAAAAGTCATTTTACATCTTTAAAATGTGCACAAAGTATAATTACTTTACTTACTATTGTTGTGGCAGTCTTGACTGCTGTCGTATTGCGTCACCCCAGGGTGAATTTCCAACAATTTGAACTTTTCCTTGCAGGTTTTCCAGTAAGCCATTTTCCAGCCAAGTAACCACAGAAACCAGCAACTAAACAACACACATAAAAATTAGAATGGAGCTTGTTTGATTTTATGCACATATTGTATTCATACAATTGGGTAATTAGATAAAACCTTCTATATTAAGCAACATTAGAGTATGAAAGGTAAACTTGCATCCATCTATTACATTTTTTTTACTCACATGCAAGTTTAGGAAGCGATCCAAACCTTGGTGATGCCGACAAAGAGCCTGAGAAACAAAGGGTTACTTTGAAATACTCAAACATAGACAGAAGATAGTGGTCACCTTCAGTTGTTACCTCTTGCAACAAGGGCCTGGGTGACAGCCATGCTCACCACAGAGAAGGGCACAGCTGCAAAGAAACACACCCCAATAAAGCACGAATGGCCTCATCTGCATTAAAGCTTCAACAGCAAAAAATAAAACAATAAACCCTCAAACTTACACCTGTACCAGAAGCTCTCCTGGTTGCACTCTCTGAGCACCCTCTTTTCCTCATCTGTGGGGATGTAGTCCATTCCTACTGGACCCTACAAAACACACATAGCTCTGCACTAGCATTTAACAAGCAGAGGACACAAAGCAAACAATTTAGACTAAAATCTCAAGACACTCCATGAGACAAACCATGGGGTCACCAGCTCTACCTAAGTTAGCTAACACATTAGCCTCCCACAGATAATGCGACTTCAAGAGTGTTTACCGGGGCTCCCCTGCGCTCAGCAGTATAGCCTGGACCGGAGGCCGACATTATTCTGTAATTATAAATTTACTTCAGCTCTGAAAGTATTTGAAATACACAAGTCTGACATGGCCAGCGAACGGCACTGCTGTCGGTTTATTATATTAGATCCATGGTACAATGTCATAGCAGCACCAGGCAGTTTAACCCGGAAGTGAATGTTGCATTATGACAACCCAGCAAAAGTGTTTTAAAAGAACGCAGACTTTGCCTTTAATTGTTCTGTAGTTCGACTTCAAAGTGTTGAAAAGTGCCCAATGACGCGGTGCACAATTTCATAAACATATATTTGAGCGTGGAGGGTAATTATTTGTCATTGTCAAACAGCGTCCTCGCGTGGTCACATTGTATTACTGCAACCCCATGGCAAAACCAGCGTAGCCTACTATCGGTCAAATGAAGACATGTGACCATAGAAATAAATTCGTGACCAACGAGTCTGCTGGAGTTAAATTTACTTCAATGGCTGGAGGTCGCCATTTCGGCTGCGTGTCATATGACACCTGCCAATCGTTGTGTTGATTGGTTTACACATTTACAGCACGAGCCACGGAAATCATTGCACCCCACAGCTGACTGGCGTCCTCTGCTAATTTGCTCAACCTGCCCTCCATGGCATATTTTCCACCTAGGAAACCTATAGAAACGTAGGTTTTGGTGTATTTTTTGGTCCAAAGTGCTACAGCAACTTTCCACTAACAACTGCTCACCCGTTTCTTACTGCAAACTCTTCTGTTTAGCGGTAGCAAATGTAATAATAACTCAACCTCCACAATGGCGCGCTCCTGTGGGCCGAATGCGACGTCACCATTTTTTGACCGATTGTCTGAAAGTACACTGGGGGAATTATTAGATTATATTTGGTTTATCATGGATTATTATCGGTAGAACTATAGGCAGCATTTGGCTTTTTACTATTGGCTTCTTGAGTAGGCTATTAGCCAAATAAATATTTATAAACTATTAGGCTTGTTCTAAAATATTTTACTTTGATACTGTTACTTGAATATAGCTGTTTCCTTCTCAAATTTAGGACAACAACTGTGGACAGCTGAGTCAAATAGGACTGTCACCATACACTGTTTGTAAAACGAACCCAAACAGGTTCCTATCCTATCGCTTTTTCTATTTGTTTTGTTTCCAAGCATAGTTGTAATTTATACTGTTTTCAGTAGCCTATTGAGTTTGGAGTGCTGAAGAGAATGCCATCTATTGGTGCAATATTTAATAGGCTTTTTTAATAAATGAAGGCTTGCACACAGCCATATTTGCCAAAGACTGTGACATCAGTATATCCACAACAGCTGGACATTGGCATCTTTGCTATGATTACAGTGCATATTTCCCTTGTGGTCAATATTAAATTGTACTATGTTCCTGTAGGCCTACAAAACAAAAAACATACCATAACAATATACATAGCCTACCAACTTGCGCCCTCGTGTGGCGATGTTGTCTTGTCGCACGCCTTTGCAGTCAATAGTAAAGAATTTCAGAAACACCTTTTAACTTGCATTGGAAATTTCTTCAAGCAAGTGTTGGCTTTGACCAACTTCAAGATAATAAACCGAGACTTGGTTGAGACTCAATCTGGATTTTAACTGGCACAGACTGGGAGTTGTTTGGAAGGTTTTCACTGCTGACGGACCCTCTCACCAGAAAACCTTCAAAAAAAGAGCATCCCCGGGCATTGTAGAGGCCATCGTGATTGAAAGTAAAGGCGCCATGCAGACCAATATACAGCTGCTGGGTCACTACATGGTCAAATATACATTAACTTTTTTTCCTGCATAAAGTTGCATAATTTGGGCGGCACGGTAGCACAGCGGTTAGCGCTTGTGCTTCACAGCTAGAAGGTCCTGGGTTCGATTCCCACCTGGACGGGGCCTTTCTGTGTGGAGTTTGCATGTTCTCCCCGTGTCTGCGTAGGTTTCCTCCGGGTACTCCGGTTTCCCCTACCACTGAAAACATGTACAATAGGCAGGATGAATGAGAGTGTGTTTGAGAGTGCGCATGGGGGACGACGGATGGAAATTAGCCCAAGGCTACAATCCGGTGTGGCTTGTTTACATGCATGAGACCCATGTATGTTCATTAACATGCACTGTCCCGACCAAATAAACCAATAAATAAAAATAATTCACCTTTAAATGAATCCCAAATATGTTACACCAAGTAGACAAGCAGACATAGGAATGTGAATGACTGTAGAAAAGAATCACAGTTCTTGATTATTCAAATAGACCCACGCAATAACACAATGACTAAGTGTTGTTTGTCCATTTTACTTTTACCATTATAGGCCTGTCAGTACAATCAGTACAATTTATAAAAACAGAAGCATTGGTAATCTCTGGTGTTTCTCAAATTAACACTGTCGACTATGTATAGACCTACCACTGGCACCAAGTTGGACTCATTTGGTGAGTCCAACACAGGGGTCTCCAACCTTTCTTATCCTGAGCTACTTTTATGTAACAAAAATACTACTTGTATCTCCCAAGCTACTGGTTGGAGATCCCTGAAACACACAACAACATAAAACCTGACAGAGAAGAGATAGAGAAGAGATCTCTATTACACTCTATTGCACTCTATTACAAAAGATTGATATTCCCTAAACTTTTGGCAGCTCAGTATCTTCATCAGGGCTTCAAGTAAAATCATTTGAAGCCACAGTCAAAGACACTGTCAAAATGCAATGTCCGTAAGAATAAAATACTTTAAAATCTTTTGTAATACAGAGTGCCTCATATCCCTCTTGCCACATACCTCTCACTGTTTTAATGGTGCATGTTGTAGCAAGACCCTGTTATTTTCTGTTTGGCCTTTTCCTTTGAAGAGTACCTGTACTGTCCTGAAAATTCTCTGAAGCACTCACCTTTATGTAATCTTGTATTTCTTTGTAAATATTACTGGGTGCATTATGAAATAATTTGATTTTACAAGGACTAGAGAGGGTCTAAATAGGGTCTAAAATAGACCATCTGGCGGGAGGCCATGTCAACTCAACTTAAATGTGTTGCAAAAGCATAAATGAAATGATCTCTAATTAAAATGAATAAAGTCTAAAATTTCCCTAGCACCAACAATGATTCACGTACTGCCACAGTTTGAGAACCACTGAGCAATCAAAGATTGTGCTTCAGTGAATGTTGGGTGACTAAAATGGCTACAAAAGTGAACATGATCCGCATTATCTTTGATTGTTGTATGTGTGAACATGTTACACTGTTTTACAACCATAATGAAGGCACCAGCAATCTAAAATAGGAACGTTACAGATAGAGAATTTACTCACAATATTTATCAACAGTGCCAAATTTGAAGCAAATGTGAAAATATTGAGTTTATGCATAAAATTCCCCAATCGAAAGGTCTCAAGGCACGATAAAGAAAAAAAAATCTGAACCTGACTTTGGTATATTGAGCATAGTCTGTTTAGTGGGCGATCTGTTTAAAATATAGAGATTAATAATTAAAATTAATTACAAGTTAATACATTTAAAACATTTTAATTTATATTTGGTGCAGTGATTCTATTTAACAAATGGTCTTGTATTTGGAGATAGAATTACTATTTCCTTGTCATACGCTTCAGTTCTCAATTGAGCCGACAAAACAAAACAACCCAAAAAGGGTGCACAAGAGTAATCAAAATGTAAAAGATTGGTAAATTAAAAGGCCTTAAGACTCTAGTCATTTGTCATTACAATTTTGTGAAGTACTCCTCTGTTTTTGTTCCATTGTGATAAATATGTCACATGGAAAAGACTGACCAAATATCAATATGTGGAATCTATATTTATAGCCTACCCCCGACAGAGTGCATTTCAATGGGGGGAGCGAATCCAAAAATTAAAAAAGAAGAAGAATGAAGTACCGTCCAAAAAATAAAAATAATAAGCTGTAAAGTAAGTTAAAAAAAAAAGGTAATAAAAGGCAAATAAAAATGTACAGGCCAATTTGTAGTACCAAAAACATATGTAGTCCATTGATATCAGAAGGCACTGACCAG
Source organism: Neogobius melanostomus (assembly GCA_007210695.1). Lineage (NCBI taxonomy): Eukaryota > Metazoa > Chordata > Actinopteri > Gobiiformes > Gobiidae > Neogobius > Neogobius melanostomus. The sequence continues at coordinate 1,710,713 of VHKM01000004.1, read as the reverse complement.
TGGCTGGCTAAGAGAATCAATAAATTGATTCAAAATCACAGATCACATTGTGCCAGTAGTTCAAGCTCAATGCTATTGGTGCCTGGTTGAAAAACGTCATTCTGGAAACTGTACTGTCATGGAGTAAACCCCTTGTCAGAAGAGCAACTCTGGATTATTCAACTGCATAACTGAAGGACTCAACTTTAAAAACAGCTATATTTTTAATTTGGACTTCTGTTCAGATGACTTACAACACACGCCTCATACAGTATATGGAGTGGACTGCAACACGGCTTTCAGAGCATTTACAGCGATGTGAGACAAGGAAAGGTGTGTCCTCCTTATCACTGTTACATACATTTTCATGGTGATGTGAAGGCGACACATCACTGGCTCCGTGGACTGCAAACTCTTCGCAGGTGTCATTCCCAGAACTATCTGCATATGGACAATGGACTCGTTACGCCCGGTGCAGGTAAGAAACATGTCAGGTTTCATTTTTTAAATAAGGTTTCTAAATCATCATGTATTTGTAGTTTATGTCATTTATTCCGTATCCATTTTCCTTTCCCTTTAAGTGCACTTTAAGCACTTTCAGGCCAAGATTGTAAATAAGAATGTGTTCTTAATGTTTTGCCTGATAGAATAATGGAAATAAAATGAAATATTTGTAGTTTTCTGACAGTTAGAAGACAGTACCATCTTAACACACAAGTTTTGCTTCTCTCCCATCCTGTGACCAGTACCCCCCCAAGAAAGAAAGAAAACAATAAAAGAAAAAGGGGAAGCAGGGGAAATGGAAAATGAAGAGGAGAAAACCAAATAGAAATACATTGAAAAGAGAGAATTAGACATTCTAACACTTTGTTTCAGGTCGTTAATGTCCATGTAGGTGGTAAGCTTGTTTGTTTTTTATCTTTATACTTTACCAGTTATTTTCATATAATTTGTAAAAAAAAAAACGTATGCAAATGATAAGAGAGAAAATGATCTTGTTTAAACAACTTGACTTTTGATTGTCTCATAAAAGTGAAGCCGTAAGATCAGAAACTAATATTCCATGGCTTTAGCTGGTATCTTTGAATGGAATTGTACTGGGGACTCTCTCCTGACCATGTGACTGCTCTGATCAATATAGTGTGGCATGTGAGAGGTGTGTGTCCACAATCTATTACCGTGATATGCAAAATGTTGACTCCGTAATCAGGATATAGAAATGAATGTATTGATTACTTCTTATAACTGTCAAATGATTGGTTTGTTTGTCTTTTCCAGACAATGGAACCTCAAAACAATGGAGAGCTTGAAGAGGGAAACAAAGGTATTTTCTGGGGAATAATAGCATCAAAGTTTGTCATATACGTAAATGCAAACAATCATTTATTATTTCTATTTGGTTATAACGAGCCCTGCTCATTCGACTGTAGATCTTATAAATGGGGAGACAAAGGAAATCGATCCATGGGATATGCCTGAACTGAAGGACATTGGGGTTCCCTGGTCAGGTCAGTATTTAAGTCTTTATTACAGCATTACTTAATGTTGAGACTAATACTATCTGTCAGCCACACAGAAGCTGCCAACGCCACTTTTGTCTGTACTCAATATAAGTACAGATATTGTTCAGTCAGTTATATGACTGCTGCTGATACTCCCACTTAGTTGGCTCAAATTATCACCCCCTCTGACGGACAGTAAATCAAATTCTTCTGATTACAGAATGCAGGTCGGAGAGTGCACTGGGATAAAGCTGACGTGACACCTTGCATATATTGATATTGTCGTAAAAATCACTCAACAAAAATGAATACACTTACCCCTCCCATTCATTCAGTTGTTGAGTGTCCTATGGTTGTATGGCTCAGGGATCTTCTGTAATGGATTCCCTCACTCCACAGTCTTGAATTCCTTGATAAAAACATACCGGGGGTTTCCTTGTTTCATCCTTGCTGTCCTTCAGTCCATCCTTTCTCCTCAAGAGCTAATTATGAAGCTGATGTCATCTCCAATGTGTTTTTTAAAATTCAGTCTGGCCTTGTTCTGATTCTTTCAGGACTAAAATTGCCTTCACTACAAATGATTTCGAATTAGTCATCAGCTGTTTATATATATATGTGCCTTTGCCTTTGCTGCCTCAGCTCTCCTAAGATATGACTAACTTTACCGGGAGTGGGTGTGTCTCCAGCTCGTCTCCATGGAGATGTGACTAAAGTCAGCAGAATTTGAGATTTAAATAGGTTAGGTCCTCATCCAGATCCATTCTTTGATTACCCACTGCAGTAATAGCATTTTCTGTGTTGAGCTGGTCATCAGGAGCATGTTTGATGGCAACAGTATAGTCCAAAATGTTACGCAGTGTGCCTTTAAGTAAAAGTACACATAGACTAGGATGACACAAATGTTCTACAGTAAAAGTATAGGATGAAAATTTGACTTAAATGAAATACTTGTGCTGATGTTAATTAGGTCAAACATAAAAGACTGAATGTGCTGCTGGTGTTTTCTTGTTGACTTTATTATTCTGATCAGCACAACTTTGCTGTAGCCTATTCATTATAAAAGTAGCCTAAAATATCTAAAGTATTACACACAGTAGGCTACTTTTACTTTTTAAATGTGTCCACCATCTACATGTACATTTCTTAAAGTTATTAAATCTGAAATACTGAGGAAAAGATGTCCAAAAGCCCTAACAAAATTATTTATTACCTTTGAGTTTATTCTGACTTACTTGTCTTTAATCTTTCAGCTCTGGACACAAAAGGCAAAGTGCTGAGGGTATTGATCTCTGTCGGGAAACTCTGCCTGTTATTAGGATTTCTCTACATGTTCATCTGCTCTCTGGACATCCTCAGCTCTGCCTTCCAGCTGGTTGGAGGCCAGTAAATTTCAGCTCATGCATCATCAAGCCCCAAACTTTTCTTGCACTAAATGTTTTTCTTTTGCCATGTGTAGGTAAAGCAGCAGGGGACATTTTACAAGACAACGGTGTATTGTCGAACCCATTGGCGGGACTAGTGATTGGTGTTTTGGTGACCCTTCTTGTCCAAAGTTCATCCACCTCCTCCTCCATTGTCGTCAGCATGGTTTCATCAGGATGTAAGTATACCGGGGGGAAACGGAACACCACATACATCCCGTATTAGTGCATGTGTAGTTGTAAAGCAGTGCAGGCAAGAGTAAAAGTAATGTTGTTTCTGGATTAGTGGTGCTTGTGGTAGTATGAACATTGTTGAGTGAGTCTGTGTGTTCGCAGTGCTCACAGTCCAGCTGGCTGTTCCTATTATTATGGGGACTAACATTGGCACTTCTGTCACCAACACACTGGTGGCCATGACGCAGGTTGGAGACCGCAGGACTTTTCGCAGGTATAATTTGACATAATATTACATTGAAAGCCTTATACACCACATTTGTCAAAGTTCAAAGTCACTACATGTAATTTAGCATCCACTCTCCACACATGGCTGACAATCTGTGCCAAATCCACAAATCACTTACATGCTACAATCAAACAAAAGTGGATGAAGTGTTTGTTTGTTTGCACAAGGACACAACCTTTGTGTGCAGTGACTTGAGCCGGTAACTTCCCAGTTATGAGACGCTCAGCCCAATCTACTACCTGCAGCTTTTGTCGACCCAGTAGATTATTTGGTAGAACTTTAGCACGGTAACAGCATAGAAATAGCATGTGATCAGCATAACTTAAAGTGTAATAAACTTAATTATTGGTAATTGTTAAAAAACAAAAACAAAAAAAACAACAGAAACTTGTATTTCGTGGTAATCAAAACCCTTGCCTGAACCACATGAGGACTGTAATAATAATTACATAATAATTAATAATTTCCTCATAATGATGAGGAAACAGGGCTACAAAATGCATTCTTCTCTGCTATCACTAGAAACCACACCATTTCCATCCAAAATAAAGTGTGACCAATTATTTTGTCAAGAATGCAACACTGAGCTTTGTCTAATCCCCAGAGCGTTTGCAGGGGCCACTGTCCATGACTTCTTCAACTGGCTGTCAGTGCTGGCGCTGCTCCCACTGGAGTTGGCCACTGGTTATCTGTATAAGGTCACGAAGCTCATCATAGATTCCTTCAATATTCAGAGCGGAGAGGCACCCGACCTGCTAAATGTGATCACAGATGTGCTCACAGAGTCCATTATTCAGGTACCCTGATTCCACTAAGCATTTCTTTTATTGCCATGACTTTTATTGTATAAATTATTTGTTTTTGTTTTTTTGTTTGGTGTAATCTTTAGCTAGATGCCGCAGTGATCAGTCAAATTGCCACTGGGGATCCTGAAGCCAGAGAAAAGAGTCTTATCAAGAAATGGTGCACAACCTTTACCAACACAGTAAGATTAATTACAATTCAGGGCTCCTCAAATATGAAATGGAAGCAATTTACTTCACAGCACAGTAATCGCATGGTATTGGATGGACATGGCATGGTTCCTGAAAGTATAATTACATGGTATTTATGGTTATTGTATAGAAACAGACACTTTATTTAATGGTAACATCTTTGGTCATTGCCCCAATCCTAACTCAACCCAGTATTAAGACTGTAATTTACCAGGAGACATGACCACTTATGTTATTACTGTGTTGTAAAGTTAAGTGTGAGGAGGTATTGACACTAATTTTGTTTGTACATTGTAGACTTGGATGAATGTGACAGTTCCTGGTCCAGAAAACTGCACTCTTCCGTCTCTCTGTTGGACTGATGGAAATCAGACTATTACATTGAAGAATGTATCTGTCACTTACAACATAGAAAAATGTGAGTAAGGCAAGGGCATTTCTTTGTTCTAGGGCACATTTCTGAAACTGAATGTACCTTACAGAAACGAACAATACCCCCTACTTATTATTTATTGCAATGTTACTGAGGAATTCTTTCTTGGTCTAAATGCATAGATCTGTAACGTTGCTGGTGTTACTTCCACTCATTTACAGGTAGTGTATGTGAAATACACTGCACTCCTCCTGGTTTAAAAAGGTTCGACAATCACAGCTCAACCTGGGTTGCCTGAACTCTATAACCTGTTCATAGAATTGAGTCACTGGGCTTTTACTAATGGAGACCTGCCACTGGCATCATTCAGCACTTGATTGGGGAAATGTGCTGGGTAGTTTTGGTAGTGTGTATTTAGATCCGAGAGAACTACAGTATACTGGTTTTAGCTGTAATTTAGTCTCTGGTAAAGTATTGGGCTCGTTCAGCTTTCTGATTGGATAATTGGCTTGAAAACAAAACATAAACACTTTTACATGAGGTAAAATGTTTTGGTAATTGCATAAAACATATGTTATTAGTAAATTCAATATCCAATATGGACAAGTTTACTTCTGGTGAGACAAATACTGTATGTGTCATGTTTATGACATAATTCATTAAAATCATATATACCCTACCTGTAAGTGATAGACTTTAATGTCACTAGCTCACTAATATATCCACTCCAACAAATGGCGCTCGCTAAAGAAATACGTATTTCAAAGTAGTCATAATGCTATGCCCAATGTGGTTACACTATAGACCATCCTCCCTGGCACATGTACCTTTTGATCTTTTTATAACTGTAGGTAAGCACCTCTTTGTGAACGTGGCTCTGTCCGACCTGGCTGTGGGTCTGATCCTGCTGGCTCTGTCTCTCCTGGTGCTCTGCTCGTGCCTGATCCTCATTGTGAAGCTGCTCAACTCCATGCTCAAAGGACAGGTCGCAACGGTCATAAAGAAGATCTTAAACACTGGTGAGACACATTTCGTGTCTACTGGTTCTACCTACAGCAGCGAATGGTGCTAATACTCAGTTTCTGATTGTTTGTTCAGATTTCCCCTTTCCATTTGGTTGGGTCGTGGGCTACATTGCCATTTTGGTCGGCGCTGGTATGACTTTTGTGGTGCAAAGCAGTTCAGTGTTTACATCCGCCATTACTCCACTTGTTGGTGAGGTCAAACATGCATTTACCATTCATTATTACATGTTCATAATTGTCAGACGAGCAACTTTTTATACATTTTGTAGGCATTGGTGTGATCAGCCTTGAAAGAGCTTATCCACTCTCACTGGGCTCAAATATCGGCACCACCACTACAGCGATCCTGGCTGCTATGGCTAGTCCGGGAGACACACTGAGCAATGCATTACAGGTAATTATAGGCAGGTAATCATAAGCTATATCATGTGTACATTTACAAATAAAAATAAATGTTTCTCTCTCCCCCCATAGATTGCGCTGGTACATTTTCTGTTCAACATAACTGGTATTATCCTGTGGTACCCAATACCCTTTATGAGAATCCCCATCCGCCTAGCCAAAGGCCTGGGCGGCATCACGGCTAAGTACCGATGGTTCGCCGCTGTCTACATCATCAGCTGCTTCTTTGTTTTGCCCCTGTTCGTCTTTGGTCTGTCGGTGGCAGGTTGGCAGGTCCTGGTAGGAGTGGGTGCACCTCTGATAGCCATCATGATCATCATCATTATCATCAATGTGCTGCAGAAGCGTAAGCCTGGCTGTCTGCCCCCTGCACTGAGAAACTGGGACTTCCTGCCTCTATGGGCCCATTCCCTGGCGCCTTGGGACAGAGTGGTGGATGTGTTTGTCACCAAATGCTGTTGCTGCTGTAAATGCTGTCAGCTGCCTGTGGATGAGGAGAAGCAAATAGAGGAGAGGAAAAGTCACAAGGCTTATGACAACCCTGCCATGGAGACGGAGAAAGAAGTAACAAATGACACCAGCAGTACAATAGATAAAATAGAGATGAAGATTCTAAAAATGACCAGGCTTTAATGTTTATCTACAGTGGCAACGTTAACATTGGAGCTATTGATTTGTTTGAGTCAAACATTTTCTAAATTATTAATATTTCCATGTGTAATCTTTGAAACTCAGCTCTGTGATACTAGTACAACATATGTATAATAGCTGTATAATTGTTTAATTATGTTTCTCCAGGTCACTTGACCTTTTTTGAAGTGCAACACATTACTGTTCTCTAACAGACATTATGTGTAAATAACACATAGACATCTCTCACATCGTTTTAGGGTGTAAAAATTGTTCTTTAATTAAGAATAATAAGTAATTGTATTCAGAGAATATATTGTTTTATAAGATGTATGTAATTCAAGTAAATCGTATACAAATAAATACTTTTTTTTTCAAAGTATTTATAAAGTTAAAGTTAAGATCATGATTTCTGATGTGACGAGTGAAGCAAAAAAGTGTCCTGCTATTTATTAGCTAGTTATCAGCGTTATCTAAAGTGGGTAATAATACCAAGAAAGCACAGAAATATTCGGGCACAGTTCACTGCCAAAGCAATAAAAAACCTAATGTTGTCAGCACCATGAGTAATAACGAGTGGGCTGAAGGGCAGTTCTGTCTATGTCCAGTAGGGTTCTGTGAACTATGTGTCACATGGCACCCAGCATGGGTATGGATTATCTTTGTCAATAGTTAAACACAACTGTGTCAGTACCAGACACCCAGCTGAGCTGTGGGTTAGCCAACGATACGGTATCACAGTGATAGTCCTGTTAATGATGAAACCATCACACACAAGGCTCCTACACATGTGAGTGTGCAGAGCTCACTAGCAAGGCTTAAAACTACATTCATTCATCATATGTACTTCAAATATGATCATTTTGGTTATTAGTATTGATAATACTATTTGATAATACTAATATATATACTAAGCTAATGTATGCCTACCCCATAATCAACATAATAAACGGTGCTAAGGGCAGTAAGACAGTCTGTATCCAAGATAAGAATTCAGAACAACATATTCTATCCCAAACTCTCTTTCACAAACCAAAGTTGAATAGTTTGGGAGGAACACACAACGTCATGTGTGGAGAAAAAATGGTACAGCACATCAACATCAAAACCCTATCCTCACTGTGAAGTATGGAGCAGGAGAATCATGGTGTGGGGCTGTTTTGTTGCATCAGGGCCTGGACAACGTGATGTCATCAATAGAAAAATGTATTTACAAGTTGATCACGATATTTTGCAGAAAAACCTGAGACATTTTTTATTTATTTTTTAAAGATAGAACTATTTATTTGAGTGATTAATTGAGTGATTATTTACATTAATATTGTAGCAGTGCAGAAAATAAATAAAGTAACAAAAAAAGTAACTCAAAAGGAGTAGGCTGAAGCAAGAAAGCTTGTAAGTGCCTACCCCCATATTCAAAATGAATTTACATTCCGGATACCGTGATATAACATAACACTTTACATTACAGATTACAAAATTACACAATTACAATTGTCCACATTAACTTTACGTACAGCAGCTTTGCTAAAGAAGAACATTCATGTTTAACAAAAGAAAATCACGTAATGATTACAAGACTACCAAAGTAAGAAGACAACACGAAGATAGAAATGTATGCAGTTTACCAATATGTATAACATTAAAAAAAAAAATGTATTTACAATTTGTACTTTTCTTTTCCATCTTTCCCATTCGCTTAATAACCATAACCAATCTTTACTTATAAACACCAGTCATCATTCTATTAATTGAACATTGACTTAGTTATTATTAAGTATTAATTTTAAGGATTCCTCAAGATTATTCCACAGATTTACACCTCTCCGGGTGATACAGTGACTTTTTAGGGTAGAATGAATACATTGTACTTTCAGATTATGAGTGCCCCTTAGATCGTAACTTCCCTCTCTTTTGCCAAACATTTGTTGTATATTGTTTGGGAGCTGATTGTTTGCTGCTTTATATATCTGCAACAAAGTATTATATTTTATGAGGTCATCAAGTTTCATGGTGTTAGATTTTAAGAACAATATATTTGTATTGTCTCTATATCAGACATTGTGAACAGCCTTCTTTGGAGTCTAAATAAAGCCTGTAAATGACTATTGAAGGTGTTTCCCCAGACCTCAGAGCAATAATTTATGTACGGTAGGATTAAGGACAACATGCATGGAATAAGTAATTGATCCCCTGTATTAAATAGCTGCTGATCCTTCTTTTGCAGCAATAACTGCTTTTCTGTAGTTGCAGATTAGACGTTCACGATGATCAGGATGAATCTTGGACCATTCCTCTTTACAAAACTGCTGCAGTTCAGTGAAATTCAGGCGGTGTACTCACATATTCCATGCTCTCGTGTGAATGTTTACATGTTATGGCCAATAAAAATATGATAAAATGTAAATGTTTGGGTGGTATTAGTTTAAGCAGACACTGTTTAATAATTCCTGTGATTTTGATGAAGATCAGACCACAATTAGTGATCAATTTAGGCAGAAATGTGAGAAATTTCAAACGGTGTACTAATTTTTCTCGCCACTGTATAAGAAGTCACTTGTAGTCACATAGGCTATTCTGTGATCTTGCTACTTCACTGTTGTCATTACCATTTCCACTAAAATATATTATTATTATTATTATTATTATTATTATTATAAAGGGGTGAATATGCAGCCATCCTGGAAAACACATATGGCTAGAGGAAACATATATTTTCACCTATCTCCCATGAGTCAGTAATAGAACAATAATAATAATAAACACCGTAAATGAATAACCCAGGTCCACCGATTGACGCTCATGTGAGCAGTGGGCAGTGCGTGGTGTATCAGAGCAGTTCATGGTCCCTCCCATATGGCCTAATGTCCCTAATCTTGATACCTTTATCCACCCATCAACAGTGGATTCCTTATTAATGCAACCACTGCAAAATATTGATAACGTGTACTCATATCAATCATATCAATGTGTAAAGATAAAATGAACACATTGTACACTGGAAATGATTACTGTATCACTTGGTACAGTAGTATTGCTTGTCACTGCCATCTAGAGAGTGAAAATGGTAACAGTTGCAAAGAGGTGTGAGGACTACAGGTAACAATGCAAAAGATAAGTTGAGATAACTATTGTTGTGATAAAAATCAAACAAACTTTCCAACAAAGTAATAATTTATTATTTTTCAAACATTAAAAATAATGAATCGACATGTGAAAATACAGAGAACACTATTTTCTTGGTTAGTACATCTACTATGACTAATACCTATTTAGACAAAAGCACCATATGAAGTAAGAAGCACCATATAAAATACATCAGTAATACATTCTCTTACATTTAGATTGCACTTGTAGCACCTTTTGTTTGTTTTAAAGCTTAGTAATAATCTAAACTTGAGTGGACTTATATTCACAGGCTTGTGACTCCATGTGCCTCCAACTTGTACCATACAAGGCCATTGGATAGGTCACTTAGTTATCTGTGCGAGGAGGACTTCATTCAAATGACCCTTTCATGTGTTTTCGCATTCAGGAAGGACATGGCGCGAGTATTAAAGTTCATGCGTGTTTGGGAGGGTCTCTTCAGAAGGGGACAGGTCCGTAGTATGCAGTGTAAGCAGCAACTATACCAGCAGTGTCCGCCATGTCGTCACAGGCTTCATTCAACTCACAAACCTCTCGCAGACTGTCCACACAGAACACATCGTTAGGATAGTAAACATTTTTGCACAAGGACATCTGTACTATTTATACTTAATGAGTAATACCTTTCCAGCTGAAGTGGGCTGAGCGGTCCGGGGCTCTCCTTCTCCGGAGCAGGACAGCAGCCAGATCCCTCTTCATCACCACATGAGGAGCTAAAGAGCAGACATTATGAAGTCAGGCAAAAGTCCTGGTTGTTTTAAAGTCCTGGTTGTCATGCAGGAGTTTTAAGGAAAACTCCTGCATGACTGAGCTTACATAAATTAGAGTACATTGTTACCTTCAGTGCTGAGTGTGTCTGGAGAAGATGAGGCTGAAGAGTCAGAAGCAGAGGAAGCTGACTCTGAAGAGGACTCTACAGATTCCGATGACTCAGACGACTTAGACTCAGACGACTGGGACTCAGACGACTCTGTGGACTCTGAGGAAGAAGAGGATGAAGATGACGAGGAGTCAGAGCCTGAGTCTGATGCCGAGGAGTCAGAGTCTGAGTTTGATGCAGAGGAGTCAGAGCCTGAGTTTGATGCAGAGGAGTCAGAGCTTGAGTCCGATGTAGAGGCAGACTCAGATGATGATGCAGAGGAAGAGGCAGAGTCTGCAGGAGCAACATCAGCTGCTGTGTCTGCTGCATCGTCCACCACAACCTCCGGCTCAATAGCTGCAGAGTACAGGAGAGGATGCTTGGCACAAATACAGTGAAATAAGTAAGAAACGACGATCTGGAAGAGTGGACTCACCTCCCATTGACCAGCAGACTGAGAGGAGAGCACAGGCAAACAGCAGAGTGAGAGTCCTCATGATGCCTCTGGAGATGCTTCGCTGTAGAGTCAAGGAAGGAAGTTCAACTCGAAAGCTAGTTCTGTGTCTTTGCACTGAGGTCAGGTCAGTATATATGCAAGTCCATGTCCGGAGTGAGACCAAACCCACTAAGGGAGATCTGCCTCTGATTGGACAGAGAATAACAACATTTCCGCTTCCACTTGTCGTGGAGTCGTCTATAAACACCCACTCGAGCCCTGGCACTGGGTCCAGAAACTCATTCAAACCACAAAGCACACGCCGGAAGACATTCCTCAAATTCAACTGTACTGTATGTGGAGACTTTATAGAAAGTGTAAGAGAAGAGTGTAAGGACTCCACAGTAAAGACATGAAGACATTCATGGATATGTCTGCAAAGGCAGACACTGAAATATGCATTGAAGCATGCACATATAGGGATGTAATAATACACTAGCACTCACATCACACTCATGGGTCAGAGAGGAGGAAATTACAGTCCTTTGTTTTTCAGTTGTCTGGAATTTACTGTCTTTTCTCTACCAACTGCACAACGGTGGCACAGTTGGTAGAGCGGGTCATCTCAAAGTGCTTTGGGCCTAATGAAGGCAGAAAAGTGCTATGTAAGTTGAGACCATTTACCATTTATTTTAGTTTTATTTGCTTTGTCATTTTAAAAAGACTACAGTACTTTTTTCTCCAATTCAGTCCATTCTTGTTCCCCATTACTTCCTCATCTTGGAACAAGAATGGGAAACCAAATTTGGACTGTTGCATTCCCAACCTCTTTAAACCCCAGAGTGTGATTGTTTTTAATCAGGGGGACTTGTTGGTTTCTTATTTTACATAAAGCATACCCATTTTGCTCCTGCTACTATGTTGCTACAGTATAGCCACTGCCCCAGATGTGATCTCCCACCCCCACAAACCCCAAACTACAGTCTGAGAGTGCCACAAGCTACTAATCGAGCGACACGGGGCAGCAGTAAGCCTCATTATGCGACAGGGCTTAATTAGAGTCCTGCAGTGTCCCACTAGAACCACAGTCAGTCCCTATTTACAGAGCCCTCGGAGTCCAGCTCAAGCCCTGTCCGAGCACGGCCATGACTAACCAGCAGCAGCAGTGGCCCGATGCACAGCTGTAGCTGATGTGCTTCCAAATATAGGAGACCCCATGTGTTGAATGCACTGATGCTGTGGCTGTGGATGCAGCATTGTTTGTCCACAGCACCAGACCCAGCTGTGGTCTGCTCTGAGAGTGGTATGTCCAGTTAACGACTTGGACTTGAACCATATCTAAATCCTAAACTGTATTTAGATAACCAAACATTTATGAACACACATCAGTTGAAGTGTATAAATATATAGCGCACAGTGAGGGTGACCTTGCTGTCCCTCATGTTACTGAGTCCGGTGTTATTCCTGGGCCCACAGATTTGTTTTGGACGGTGTGGCGTATAATTCCAATGTCTGGCCTAGAGTCCATTTTTGAGAATAATGTTTCTGGGGAGAGGGTTCAAATGCATCCCTAAACAACAGACAGGAAATACAGCTGCAGGGAGTTTCTGCACCAGAGCATTTCTTTTGTGTTGTGGCATGTTGCATTGGAAAGCACTGAGAGCCACATAAAGTGCTGCAAAGAAAACTTAATTTATGCTCCATGAACAGGGTTTACACCCTGACAACTTTCACCAGTGCATGTCGTAAAAAGATTTGTTTCTCTATAAAAACATGTATATGATAATTATGCTTTTGTAATGTTATTAAAGTGACCAATGTGTAAGACTGAAGCCAGAGCATGATTTTAGATCATAATTGGAGTCTTGTAACATATTGGAGTTAAACGGTCTTCACATCTTTGACCTATAAACCTACTTAAGAAAAGTGATTCACTATGGACTTCTTACTGTGCACACAAATAAGAAATATTACAATATTACACATTTGATAAATTTGGTATGACCCGTGTTTAAATTTCAACACATTTTAAAGTCAAACAATTTCAACACATCGAAATAAAGAACTCACAAGAATCTTTGTGAGAATAAAATGTACTTTTACGTTTGATCTGTGAGCACCGACAAGGAAGTAAACAGTGCAGTATCTGAGAAAATGTTACAGCATTACAAAAAAGTTAACAAAACTCTAGAATATTGAGCCACTGTGACAATGCAATTGCCCTTGTGGAACAATAAAGTTTGTCAAAGTTGTTTAAGTCTAAGGTCCCCTTGGTAGACTACATTTTGTCCAGTTGAGGCCTTGGTTTAAGGGCGTTTTAAGGCAAGTTAAATGAACACGTCTTTATGTTCCCATGTTATACAAACCTTTAGGCCCAATGGAAATGCTGTAGTGGTGTCTAGGATCATAAGACAATGGTTTAACATCTAGCCCGTCTGTGCTATTGGTGCTTTTTTGTGACTTTCAGCAGTTCAGATCCCCGTTATCAATTTACTAAGAGCATAAAACTATTTTATGTGACCAACACTTGTACAGGTTGGTTGTCTAGACAATCCTTTAACCGATACATTTTTTCAAAGATTTTAGAGCAGAAGGCAAAGCTACGACTGAGACACAGGTTGGTGGCTCTCAGAGATTAACTGTATTTTGGGGTAAACAGATGTGTCTTTTGTTTTAGTGCACAGAACATGATGAAATAAGACTTTACAGCAAGTGCCAAGGCTTTTTTCCCCCTAACTATTTTCTGAGCAGCTACCAATTAACTTCATAGTCAGTAGTAGAATACCAGTGGAAAACAGGCTAAATCAGTGCATTTAAAACTGAGCAGCTGCAACTTCACCGGATGCATGAACAAATCTGAGACAAAAACATGCAGACCCATAAACGCAGTCAGCGTGGTTGTGTAGGGGCAGTTACCACACTCTCCCACGTTCAAAACACAGCTGTCTCCTGCTGGGGAAAATGACCTAGGGAAAAGTTTCAGGAAGGTTCATTGAGTTGCCTTGTGTACGGAAATGCGTGGTATAAAGTTGTCTTGCCTTACAAAAGATTCAGGGCCCGATCGTGTGTTTCTTAACACAAGCAGTACACTAGACCTTCACGCTGACGTGCGGAATCTGCTTCAGACTTGTTTGAGGCAGTATGCGGGCTGGTCGTGGGCTGGACAGACACCCCAGGTTCTCCCCTCACAACGACCGTACAGACTTGAATAGGCCTATAGTCCTCATACTGGGGTGGTGGTGTGGGGGCCGACGATACGTGCTGGTGTTTTTGATCAAGTTGTTTTTTTATTTTTATTTGACTGAACTATTATTGTCTGTTCATGTTCCTGCAAGAACCACAAGGTCCTCTTCTCAGTTGCTCCTTGATGTTCCCAGGTCCAATTTGAAAAGTAGAGGGGACCCAGCCTTCATGTGGCCGGGCCCCAACTATGGAACAGTCTGCCTCTGTGGGTTAGAGCCGCTTTAAATCTCTCCTTAAGACGTACCTTTTCTCTCTGGCTTTTTAACATGAGTTGAGCTGAACACCTATAACTTGTTTTTTTGTGTGTGTGTGATATTTACCTATTGTACTTATACATTTGTGCTCATGCCTTTTTTTACTATGTTTTCTTGTCAATTTGTAAAGCACTTTGGGCATTGTAAATGTGCTATAGAAATAAAGTTGACATTGACAAGTTCTTCCCATGTGCAGCCCGGTGCTTTTCAACACCAGCGCCAGAGCGGGCAGATAAAGTTTGAAGTTTGTACTCTAAGAGCTTAAAAGCCTTAATGCTGAATGAAGTACGTTACATGAGATGAGAAGACACTCCATTTGGTAGGCAGCGGATTTAGAGCTTTTGCCGCACACCACGCCTCAGTTGGCCTCTTCTTTTCTAAGCAACACCCTCAGGCCACTGGTCGCAAGCACTGACGCAGTAGGATGTGCGCGCAAGATATCAGGCTCGCCTGGACCAACGCTGTTTTTGGCAATAAATAAATAAAATAAAAAATGCAGAACTCCTTTTTATCATAATGACTTTTTTTTTTTTTTTTTTTTACAAATTTTGATGTACCTGATTCAGCATATTGTCATTTATTATTATTCTGTATTTTATTATTATTATATATGGAGACAGAACCGGGCAAAACAAAGAGTTTGCGTGAAATGCATAATGGAAGGGCATCTGGAGTGAAAAAAAATACTGTGCCTTTTGACACTCATACCTTTTTATAGGCTATACATTATTGACAGGAATAAAGCTTTAATGATACTGATGGTTCTAGTAAAAGGTAAATCTTGTATCGAACACTGTTTCAGTCTCAGTTTGTCCGAGTCCCGGCTCCCGGTCTTCACCCCCTTTGGGCTGCCAAAATCCTTATAAAAAAATAATGAGGATTTAATATTTAAGTATTTAAATGAACTCTGTTGTCCTTGTGCCTCACAGTTTATGTAACTCTCTAAGCTCCTGCCACAGGTCCTCCACCTGCCAGCCCATGCTGCGGATGTGCTGGCCCGCCACATAACACCACTAATTACACTCATGCTTGTCTTCAAATTCCTTTATTTTCTCCAGACAGTGTTTTTTGGTCAATTTTTCTGGACTCTCATTCATTTGCTTTCATCTGCCAAATTGTTCAAACCCTAAACCATCAGTATGCTTTGGTGAATCTTGTGAGAAAGTGTGCAGTGTAAAGGTCCACGTCCATGTCAAGTCGGTCTGATCTCTGTCAGAGTGTGTCAGTTTCTCTGAGGTTGTTGTGTTGTGGAGGGGACAGTAACATTAGTGGGCAGCCTAACAAACTCTGCCAAGTCTCTGCAGTTTGTGGCCACCGACCTGTGGTGGACCTGTGGGACACCACAGACTGGCTTCGACTCATGTGAGCGGGCGAGTTTCAAGACAAACTGCAGAGAGACGTTTGCTCATTGACTGTTATGAAAAACACGGTTCATTGTCAATGTGTTTTATTCATATTATAAAAGGATCATACACATACACGTCTGTCTTACAGTTCAGTCTTTGGTTTTGTTTCTCCAGCCTGCTTCACATCCTGAAAGAGAAACGCAAAATGGAAAGTACTATTTCTGTCAAATCCTTTTAAGCATTTAGTCAGTCTAAAGAATTATACAGTTACACTTTAGTTTAATTACATATTTTTAATTTCTTAGACTTATAGTGTTTAGGGTTTGTCTTCTGTTCTAAACTTGTGCAAACCCTAAAATCAAAAAACATTTTTGTTTGTTTTTCAGATGAAGTTTGATACATTAAACATAAATAATTTCCATAATTAGTAGCATTTATAATAAGACATTAGCTGTTTAGCTTGAAATGTCGCCTAGTTTCATTTGATGAATGTGTTTTGAGTTCTTTTGAGACATTGTGCAGCATGCTCCACTGACTGCCTGTCTGTCAGGCTTTAACTCTCAGCTGGAGACTGTGGTGTGTGACAGACCACATTAGTGTGAGGTTTTCTGACTTTTGTGTGGCACACACACTTCACAACGGCAACAAGAGGCGCTCAGTCGCCTGCTGTGCAGTAAAACCCAAACTAAAGCTACTACTGAGAGACACAGGGTTTTATCATGTCTTCTGTATACGTTACAATGGAAGAATGATCAGTTTAACAAGCACCTCTATATGTATTTACCTTGAGCTCTCCTCCTATGAAGGACTGGCAGAAGTCTCGTACTCTCTCCACAGTAATATCTCCCTCTGGAAGGAGCCAATTCATGTCTGAGTTGCCGTCGTAGATGCCAACTCGTGGGAGGTCTTTGGACTTGAGGCCAAAGTAGCTAAGCGAGCGCGAGTTAGACTTAAGCGCACCATTGATCAGAACAAACAAGAGCTGGAAAAATAAAGTGATGGTTAGAAGGGCAGGCAGCTAGAGTAAGGAGGAGTGTTTTGCTCTTTGAGGCCTTTGTTGCATAACACCCGAACCTTGCCTGTGAACTCTGGGGCAGAACGCTCAGTTTATCCTTTAGTTCACTGTAGTCTTCACTGCCTCTGTTGGCGAAAATCACCAGGTGTGTCTTCACTTCAGAGTTGAACAGACCTACTGCTGCCTGAAAACAAGTTTGGTATAATGCAAGGATGGTTGAAGCACGTGCTATATCTGCATGAATAATGATGAAGTTAGGAGGACCCACCACTTGGTTGTACTCTGTAATGTAGCGGACTTCATTAATGGAAATAAAGTTCACAAGTCCATCTACGTCCAGCTTCTCAGCGTCAGCAACAACTAGGTTTTCCCGGTGGTTATCTGCCTGAATACACATGATTAATGAATTAAAACCAAAGTGTAGAGACATAGCTACATTGTTTTATAGGGACCGAAGTTGAATTGAAGAAATCTGTAGCTGTAAACAGTATAAAAGTATATATGAAAAAACAATTGTCCTTGTCACATCTTGGTGGTAATGCCTTTTTTTGCTGTGTTTGCAGTAATAGTAATAGTTCTTGTAGTAGTAAAGCAAGACTTTGTGTTTTGTAGACCACAATATTAATTAAGTGCTTTAATAATAATAAAAGTTTCTTCAGTGTACTTTGCAATTTGTTGAGGTCAAAATGTAGGATATTCAACAAATCTGTTGCCCTGAACGTCAAATGTGTATCGGGCAGTAAGTAAAATGCATGGATTACCTTTCTGAAGAGAGTGATGGTGTCTGAGGAGACGCTGTAGTCAGCCCAAATCTCTTTCACGCTGCAAATGGCCGCAGGGACTGAGTTAACTTTCTTTGCAGCAGCCAGCAGTTCCTTATATCCATGGCTCTCCTCTCCCTGAAATACATTAAGACAAAAGCATCAACTCTGCAAACTGCATCGTCCTTTATAGCTCAGGTCACTGTTGTTTTATCCATGTCAGGAAGAGTTAGACGGACAATATGGAACGTAACTCTACGAGCTCTACACAGCAAATTATGGACAAGTATCGCAATTTGGGATTCATGTTTTAAATGGACATTGTGGACATGTTGACATTTTAAACATATCCAGGAGCATAAATATTTGTGAAAAGACTGAAATATGATATGAGGTCTGAGCTAGAGCGCTTTTCACACACACAGTGAGTCTCAAAGAACTGAACAAAATAAAGTACATCACCTTCATTAAAAACAAGAAAAAAACATGTAATACATGGTATTACTTAAAGGAATCTCATAATGTTAACCGTATACATAGGTTATTGTATTGCTTAAAGAATTGCAGGGTTTGCAGTTTGCCGATTACAACCAAACTGTGACATCTATTCCACTGCAAGTAATTCAGCATCGCTGCTACCAGCCTGTATTCATAACGACAACAATGGAAAAACAGAACACAGCCCCTGGCCCAATAAAGCAAACTAAAGGCAGTGTTACATATACAAATTATATCAGTGAGTGGCTCTAAACACCAAGTATCAATATTTGACCTTCCAAGTGCGATCAGGCAGAGATCAAGATCAATCAGTACGACTGTATATCAGGTCTAAAAAGGGGTCAAAAACCCACCTATTGATATGTCTAAACTGGGGGCAAACCATGTCTAAACACCTAAACACACATGGCACACATACCACAGTTTTAGTACCATTATACCATTGTATGGATGGGCATTTGTGATCCTTAAATTAGAAGTATTTCTGCTGCGAGCCATGAATTCCAGCAGACCATGTTGGTTTTTCTCTCCACCAACGGGCCTGGTGGCATTGGCTTGGAGCTCTCGTCCAAGGACCAGGGGCCAAACTCGCCTTTTATGGTCCAAAGTAAAGCCCAATTTTAACAAATGCCAGTGCTGTACATCACATCATCAAGAGCTGTTTTCTTTATTTTAGGAGGACTTTAATATGTATTTGATCTCTAATGTATAAAAGAATACTAAGCCAGAGCTTACATGCAGAAGAGATTATGCTGTCGGCCCTGATGTTGCCTACCCCTGCCTTATATCGTGTTGTCATTTACATTTGATTATTCTTGGGGAAAAAAGTGTACTTTTTGAAGGCACCTTCAAAATATAGAAAATGGGACAATGACAGGTGAATGTCTAATCATAGTTCTCGCTCAGAGCTAAAAACCTGAAAAACAAAAGCAGGTTTGCAGGTGGCACAGGGGCAGACAGACAAACACATGCAGAAGGAGCAGATGACTCAACAGAAGGTGAATCATGCCTATTTTTGTGACAGAACTGCATGCGCCCTGCATCCGACCCGTTTGATCACTTTACAGTCCATCGTGCGGGTGCTCCTCTGTGTGACTCACAGTCCTGATATTCTGGTCTGGCCCTGTCCCGCTGTTTGCTATCCTCATGCGCTCTCCTCAGTTTCCTCTGCTGAACGTTACTCCTGCCCTGCGCTGGTTGTCAGTGCCAGAGGGTCAGTGGAGCCAATACCACAAGAGCAGATATATGTTTATTTATGACGAGTGGCGCGCTGCCTGCTGCCGCCGTCCCCCGCACCGAGTGTCTGGCCAAAGGGCAGCTCTGTGGGACTGCCCGGCCTCGCTCGGCTCACCCTGCCAAAGGTGGGGCTGCTCCAAATACATTTTACTTGACAAAAACAAACAAAAACAAATATTGTAGACAGGAAAGTGAACTGTGTTTTTCCAAGCGTCAAATGTACCCAAAGATAATTTCCTTTATGATGGAACTACGTGTTTTGCTGCAGCCAATAGTCCAGTGGTAAAATATAAATGCTGCTGTACGGCTCACTGTTGCATTGGTAAAATGGTCTCAACTTATATAGCGCTTTTCCACCTTCATTAGGCACTCGAAGCGCTTTACAGCAAGGATCCACTCACCCATTCATACACCAGTGTATGCAGACACTGGAGGCAAGGAGGGTGAAGTGTCTTGCCCAAGGACACAACGACAGTATGCACCTTCAGGAGGCGGGATTCAAACCCCTGACCTTCTGATCATGAGACGACCCGCTCTACCATCTACCACAATGCGACGAGTCCCAGCTCTGACAAGATTATCTCGCCCCGGTCTTTGCCTCCTTTCACCCTGAGCTGTCCAGTCTAATAAAACCAACAGGCCAAAAATTCCTTTGAAAAAGCCTTCAGTTCGTGGTTGTTTGTCCCTATTTTTGAGGTAAGGTAATTTTCAGGTTAAATATTATTGAAGATGCAACTTTTCTTTCTTACATTCGCTCTCACCAACTTAAAACTGTCTTGTTACTCCTTGTAACCTTGCAGCCATATATAATGTAAATTGTTTTATTGTAAATTGTTGTTATATTAGACTAAAGTAGCGTTACTTAATTAGTGACTTAATTTTACACACATAGAAATAAAAGACGGTTTACTTCGCACATCTGTTGTATGAAACAGGTGCATAAGAGAAGGCATAGAGGCCAAACGTAGAACAGGAAAAATCTCTCGCACGCTGTATACTTGCAACACCAGTGTTCCTTTTTTTAATGCAACGTTGCACACTGGTGTTGCAAGTATACAGTGTGCGAGAGATTTTTCCTGTTCTACACACATAGAAATAAAAATCATCTTTAGAATAATCGCTCAAATAAAAGTAAAAAGTATTGGTGATGTAGTACGACGTGAAATAAAGTGAAAACGTCGATATTAATTTCCTTTTGTTTTGTCAACATGAACCTTTTTTGACGTACAAATTCACTTATTGTGGGGAAGTGAAATTCAATATTTTACTCAAGAGTCCTGATGCATGGATACAAGTAAAAAGTACTGCATAGAATTTTGATTAAAGTAGTACTTTAAGGGGGTCCTTCATCAAGACAGGTGCTTGTTGTGAGCAATTATGAGTATTACAGTATATGGGGCCCAAATCTCATGTGTAAATGAAAGTATGCTGCGTGAGTACAAATAAAAAGCGCAAATGATTCTGCTGATGATCCAATTTTGCACATGAACAAACGCTTGGTAAATGGCCCTTTATTTTGTTCAAAGTTCTAAAGTAATGTCAATGATTAGTTTTGCCTGACCTCCAAGAATCCGACCAGCACCACTTCTGCAGAGGCTACAAAGGCCTCGACGGCTTTAGTGTCATTCAGGCGAGACAGGACAATATCTGTGGACAGCATGCACACAAAAAAACAGACTTTAACACAAGAAGCATGTTACGGTTATATACTCTCAAGGAGAAAGCAGCTTACTTTGGTCTTTGGCAGATGTGCATGTCAGCAGCAAGGAGACAAACAGAGTCACTAGCATTTTTCAACAGAGAGAAATAGACAGAGGAAAGAAAGGTTAGTTGATCCCAGGAAGCTTTTGTACAGATATGACTGAGTGCCTATCCAATGTCAAGCCTCCACACATCTAGTGGATTTCATGGGAACGACCAGGTGCTACTGATAAGTCTTGGAGCTGAATTTTGGATTACGTGTCATCTAAACACCGATGGAGTGTGTGACTGTGTGTCCACGTGTGAACACAATGGCAAAGTGCAGTTAAAGTGCTCAGGAGGAATTCAGTGAAGGATTCACAAATTGCTTGGTCCCCCGTGTCTTGTTAGCAGCATCCCTGCCTTTGTCTGGATAATGTTGCTCCCAAAATGTCTGGTGCTGCAGAGGGTTACATAAATCTGCTGCGGTGGGTGGGAGGAAGCTTAGGACTGGAGTTCTAGAAATAGCCAGCGAGAGACCTGTCACAGTCCACAGGATCAGAGTAAATGGGCTTCACTATGAGTGCTCACCACTGGGGGAGTCAGCTCCGAGGGGGCAACCCTGCTTTCAGGGAGTAATAATATACACTGTTTGTACTTTCAATTCGACTTTTATTAAGGTGTTGTTAATTAACTAATATCTAAATATCGGAATATCTGGATTTGTTTTAATGAGAATTTTAAATACAAAGTCAAAGTCAATGTTCTGTTTTTTTGACCCAATCATGCAATGCTTTAGTTTATAGTCATTCATGGTCCAGATAAGCTCATGACCCAAATACAAGCAGAAAAAATTGTTTTCTCCCTATAGGTATAGCGTATCGCCCAGGTGAAACGCAGAGTAGAGCTGCTGCTCCTCCACATCTCAGGCAGCTCTGGGATCTGTTTCTGATTCTTTCCGCCAGGACGCCCTCCTGGGGAAGTGTTCCAGCCTCGTGGGGCATGTGGAGCGATATGTGTGTTTGGCACTACCTCTGTTTAACTGTCTGCACAGCCATTTTAAGAAAAAGAGGGGGGACGGTGTTTGCAACTTGACAGAGAAATAAGATGTTATTTTATTTTAGGTTTCTATTTGTGCTGACAGTGCAGACGAGACCAACACACATAGTAAACATGAGAATGTACCTAAAAGAATGTTTGACTCTTAAATCCGTGACTTTATCCCTCTTTTCCCGCCTAAACAGCCAGACCAGTTACACTTTGGTCAACCAGAGACCAGAATAAACTGCAGCTAAAAATAATATGAAGTCTTTAGCATAGCATAGTGGCAAAACCAGAAAGAGATGATATGTTATTTTGACAATATACTGTAAATGTGATCCAGAGAGATAAACACACACCATTAAACAACAGTGGAAAACTGCTGTGTAACTTAAGACTATTTTAAAAATGAGATGTCAACATCCATCTGAAACACTGTAGTGTCAAAAACAATAAATAAATAATCAAAATGTTTTTTTTAAAGGAAATGTCAAATGTCACAGTGAAAGGCTCAAACCAGCACAGCCCTGTTCCAATAACAAGTGCATGTGTCTAAAAGTATGTTCACTGCTGACTTGCATGTGTTTGTGAGGATTAAGGCCATTCGCTAATACTGCAAAAGAGTCAAATGTCAATGAACATGACTTAAGAGAAAGCTTCTTAAGGGTAAAACATACATGATGCACTGTAGTGATGTAATGAACATTTTAACACCTTTATTATAGGGCTAAGCAGTTCTAATCAAAATAACCTCTTCAATAGTTAAGTCTACAGCCACTTCTATGGTAATAACAGCACGGAGTTTGGAGTTTGGAGGAGAAACATGACATGGTAATGAAGTGGAAAGCAGGGGGTTTATTTAAATGGTCTATCTTTAGTTTGTTAATATGAATGAATGAATGAATGAATGAATGAATGAATGATAATTGAGATACAAATATGATAAACAGTCGGAGGAAAAAGTGTGT
This sequence comes from Neogobius melanostomus, assembly GCA_007210695.1. Classification (NCBI taxonomy): domain Eukaryota; kingdom Metazoa; phylum Chordata; class Actinopteri; order Gobiiformes; family Gobiidae; genus Neogobius; species Neogobius melanostomus. The sequence goes on along the minus strand of VHKM01000004.1, from coordinate 1,687,439 downwards.
GAACCCTTTGGAATTTCTCTTGTGAATGTTTACATGTTATGGCCAATAAAAATACGATAACATATAATTGTTTGGGTGGTATTAGTTTAAGCAGACCCTGTTTACTCATTCTTGTGATTTTAACAAAGATCAGACCACATTTTATGACCAATTTAAGCAGAAATGTACCGTAAGAAATTCCAAAGGGTTCACATATCGTTTCCTCCCACTGTATGTGAAAAAATAAATGAATAATAATAATAAGAAAAGACCATCTCTGCATTGGTTCCATGACCCAGTAGAAGCTGCTATACCGAATCAGTAAAGAGTTCCTGATATTCTTGACTATGAGCCCTGTAGGAGAATGGCCCTGCAGGAGAAATATTTCTAAACTGTTCTCATGTCATTTCTATAGCAAAACTAGGTTTGTCTCAGTGGTTTCTACAAGATCGTGTGCGAGTGACTGGAAAAATGAGTCAAATGTCAACGTGCGCCACAGTGATGCAGGTAAGCCATGAGCTCCAGGATTACTGGGGCCAGTTCTTCACACTTATGCAACTTTTAACCCTGTTAGCTGGCCACATGTCTATGGAGGTGTCACATTGGGACATACTGATCCTCCCATGTCTATCATCCAATCACTATCATTTGTGTTGTACTATTTCAAAGTATATGATAATTTAAAAACAAAAAACTACATAAACCTAAACATTGTAGATAATTTATGTTTCTGTCATTGGGAGTCTGGATGTGTTGTTTTGTTTGCTTTATGGATCTGACAAAATGCTGAATTCTTCTTGTCTTTCTAGGCATTGTGAGATCGGGGTCGTAATTTAACTCTGCTAAAAGCACTGGGTCCAAATTCAAGAACAGAAACATGGGGGAAAAACAATGTGTGTAATAGCAATAACATTGTTGAAAATCTGAATAGTTAACTGTGTATTTATTGCAATCCTCCTCAGTATGTGGTTGGTATAGGTTTGCTGTTTACATGACGCCAGACTTGTTTGGGTGTCGTATGGATTAACAGGTGACGTATGTGAGGCTGTGGAAACTTTTTGTTAAACTAATCATTGTGACAACACCTTCACGTCATCTGCAGAACAGGCTGCAGGACTTACAGGTAACCTATTACTAACTGTGCGAGACCATAAAGACTACACAGATATTCCAAAATGTTAGTCAAACTTAAAATTATATACAGCGACACACAGTAATAGAAGGGGATGGGAATCTTATTTTTATGCTTTTCGCACGACACAAGATGTTGATGACACGGCTTATGGAGTTATCACCTGAAACATTTCAAGTTAATTTCAAGTTCAAGGTAAATGGTTGCTTAAAGCGATGACACTGCATTGGTGTATACATGCGTGAATGCTGACCCAGATACACTGGTACCTTTACCGGGTAAAGGTAGCCTCTAATCCCATTATGGTTCCTACAGTAACAGGTTTGGCGTCATAAAACCAGGTCAAAATCAATCTTTGTTATTTTGAGTTGTTTACATCTGAGAGTCACTATGGGAGGTTAAAAAGCAGAAACACGCCACACGCTGAAAATGGACATTAGTTTCATGATATTATTTAGTAGAAGCTTTAATTGTCCACCTGGTTAAAAAGAAAAAGAAAAAATACCACAGGGTTAAAATTCAACTATTTTACTTGTTTGAATATTGGATAGATGTGAACTTGTGTTTGAACTTTGCGAATAACCGTCTGAATTTTTACGTTGTCTTGTAAATTATGGATTGTGTCCATAGTGTGACATCCGGAAAATAAATTAGAGATCAGCACAGTGGTGATGGAGTAATTCATGTTCATATTTATTCAGTGTATTTATGTCCTGATGAAGACAAAAAACTTGTATTCAATAAACATTATGTCCCAATCAGAATCATGAGATGACCGCCACATCTAAAAAAAATGTTTTTATTGGTTTATTTGGTCAGGACAGTGCATGCCCAGTGCCCCATCCAGGTGGGAATTGAACCCCAGACCTTCTAGCTGTGAAGCACGAGCTCTAAACGCTGTGCTACCGTGCCGCGACAACGTTTGCCATTTCCTGTCTAAAGTTTTATTACAGACCAGCTGCCAGTTATCTAGAAAGTGATCAATTTTAGTGCAGGCACACGAGCCCAAAGCAGAGGAGACCGTGCCGTTCCTTTCAGAAAAACATCTTTTGGTCAGTTGAGCTTTTCAGTGAGGGCTGCTCACACCTGGAACACTGTTCCAACTACGATCAGGAACATTCCAACACTGAGAACCTTCATGAGATCGGTAAAACTCTGGCTCCTGGACAATCAAACCTTTCAGTCACAGTGTGAACATGTAGGGTTTTTTACCAATAGTGTTTACTGTTTCATGTTTATTGTCTTTGTCTGTCTTATCTGTGTTGTTTTGTTTATAATGTCTGCTTACTGTTATTGTGTGTTACTTTCTTTTTTTTACGTTTTAATTTTACTAATCGTTTCATGTCATTTCATGTCTATTGTCTTTTGTTCATGTCTATTGTGCTTGTTGTTCTGTGGCCTTTCCTGTCGGTGAACAGCAACCTGCCCTGGGACTACAGATGAAATTTAGCCATTGTGGCTAACTCTGGCATATTTACATGGCATTTATATGGCATATTTACATGTGGACTTCGAGGATTAATTAACCCTCAATCACACCTTTAAAAACGTTACGATGTGGGTGCTTCGACACAAAAATGTGCTTGAAACTTTAGAAGGTTATAAAAAAATGAAGGATTGATATTTTTTTACACTTTTATTTTATTTTGAAGGTCTGACTCTCCTCTTTTCATACATATAAAATTATTATAACCTTTTAACATTTTTAACCCTTTAATTGCCAATTCTCCGTTGCAAAGTTACTATAGTCCATGGTCCAAAAACACAAACAATTAAATATTTTGAAATTTTAAATGCAAAATTGTAAATTTTTGTTCTGGCTGATGTGGCCTGATGTGTGTGAAATATGACCCAAAGGATTTGTCTTTAAGTTAAAATTTGTTTATGTAGCGGTAATTTTAGGAAAAAACTCACGTTGTGGGTGCTTTGACCATAGACCGTTAAAAGAATAGACAACTCCTCCTCACTCCTCCCCGTTTACCATAATGACCACGTTCCATGATGAAATCATGGCAGATTTACAGACTCCTCCTCCCCAGCTCTGACGAAGCATGTTCCTAATAAGGGCATAAAGGCGGGATCTTCACTGTAGACTCGGCCCTTGCGTGACGTGTAGCTCGTGCAGCTCCAATGCTAACAGTCCGACCCTCATTAGTACGAGATTATAAAAATAAATTTCTTTCGAAAACCAGCCTGGTTTCTTTAATTGTGACTAACCCGGCGTTATCTCAGGAGGAATATGTAGCCATAGAAAGTGTTTAAAAAACAGAAACCAAACGTTAAAATTGTTTTTAACGTCTAAAGTCCAATGCTATTCAATGGGAGACTAGCGGCTATATGGCGGTACTACAGCAATGGAAGAGCAATGGCGGCCTCCAGTGTTGCGGTTGTAAAGCAGAGCAGCCAGCGGCCATTGGCTTCGACACAAAAATGTGCTTGAAACTTTAGAAGGTTATAAAAAAATGAAGGATTGATATTTTTTTACACTTTTTTTTCATTTTGAAGGTCTGACTCTGCTCTTTTCATACATATAAAAATAATATTACTTTAAAAAAAATGTAACTCTTTAATTGCCAACTTTCTGACCCAAAGTTACTATAGTACATGTTCCAAAAACACAAAAAATGAAATGTCTGTGTAAGATGACCTGAAGGATTTGTTTTAAGTTAAAATGTGTTTATGTAGTGGCAATTTTTGTAATAAACCTCCGTTGTGGGAGCTTCGACACAAAAATGTGTTTTGTAAGCTATAAAAAATAAAGGAACAATATTTTTAAAAACCTTTTCTTTTATATTGAAGCTCTAACTCTCCTCGTTTCATACATATAAACATAATATAACTTTTTATATATTTGAACACCTTTATGGCCAACTTTCTGTCTATTCTCTGAGCGACAGGAAGCCAGTGCACTGGACTAATGTGGTCATATTTCCTGGTTCTGGTCAGGACTCTAGCAGCAGCATTTTGCAACATACTGTAGGTGCTGCGATCTAGGTCCCACAGTCAGTCCTGGAATAAATCATTAAACTTCCAAAGAAAAGGATTGGATCTGGAGGTGGGGTTTGCCACTTATCATTTTTGGAATAAAAAAGGTTAAAAGGTTACTAGCATGTCGAGATATGAGTTTTGTAATGAAATAATATTGTATTATTATACATGGGCACATTGCAAACAGTCCCAATGTGAGTTCACCTCCTGGTTGCAACAATTTGCTGAATATCTCTTCTGCTGAACTATCATGTAATATGAAGCCTGCAGAATATATGTATTACTATATGAATGTATAAACTGATAAACACTGATGCTATAGCAGCTTGTATGATGACTACTATGGGAAATGACAACTTCCCGTCCCCATTTTTAACGCACATTAGAAATAAAAGTAAGGATTGAAAAACAAATTGAAATTGAGATAAACCTTTACAACAACAGGGCCTTCCCACAAACTGTCTGTAACGCGCTGGCAGTTAATTGTGAAGTTGACTCACTTACACAGTTATACAGTACCTAGAAAAGCACTTGGACCGATAGGGGATGGTTAATTTGGTTTATTGACGTCTTGATCTTCTCCCCATCTGATCATCTCACCCTTGATCTTTGATACCGGAGTGATCTCTTAATGAGATTACAGCGACTTTAAAAGACAGACGATCAGACCAAGCGATGCAACAAATTGAGATCCGCAGTGGACACACAACGCAGTCGAAACACAAACAGGTAAGAAACAACAATAATTCTGTCTGTGTCTTGTTGCTTGTGGTGCATTCATTTTTGGAAGTGACCCCTCCCTACTCACTTTGTTTTGTAGTAAATAATCACAATGGCAGACGTTGCAGCCCCGGCCGACAGGAAGGGACCTCCTAAGTTCAAGCAGAGGGCCATGCGCACATTTAAGAGCAAGGCCCCAAAGCCAGGCCAGAAGGGGTAAGAACCAGTTCCTTAATTTTACTAAACAAATGCTACGGATTTCTGCAATGCCTTCATTTCACTTGTTTCACCCCTTAGATTTGGAGACGACATCCCCGGCATGGAGGGGCTGGGCACTGACATCACTGTGGTGTGCCCATGGGAGGCATTTGGAGACATGGAGCTGAGCGACTTGGCCAAATACGGCATCGTTTAGTCCCGAGAACTAAGCAGACGCAACAGGAAGGAGACATCCATAGAAGAGTTCACCAGATGAACACGGATAATGGACTTTAACCACGTTCATCAATATCCTCGTGTCAAGATCGCCAAAACACCAACTGATTTGTTCCAGGAGTTGAGTTGTTCTCGCTCAAATGGAACGTATATTTGTAAATATTGTAAGTAAAAATGGCCATAACCATTAAGGATATCCTCTGCCGTTTTCCCCAGCTGCCAATCCTGCATATTTTACGTACTTGTGAAATAGATTGAATTTTTATGATGATGCACCCTCTCTGTTCTGCTGATGCCAATTAAAACCATTATTCTGAATAGCAAACCAAGGTCTGCTGTCGTCCGTTTACTGGCATAATGTTGCTCAATAAGTGATGAGCCATTGTTTTACATCATGGGGAAAAGCCTGGTTTCTTTAATTGTGACTAACCCGCGTTATCTCAGGAGGAATACGTAGCCATAGAAAGTGTTTAAAAAATAGAAACCAAACGTTAAAATTGTTTTTAACGTGTTTAAAGTCCAATGCTATTCAATGGGAGACTAGCGGCTATATGGCGGTACTACAGCAATGGAAGAGCAATGGCGGCCTCCAGTGTTGCGGTCGTAAAGCAGAGCAGCCAGCGGCCATTGGCTTCGACACAAAAATGTGCTTGAAACTTTAGAAGGTTATAAAAAAATGAAGGATTGATATTTTTTGTAACTTTTTTTTCATTTTGAAGGTCTGACTCTGCTCTTTTCATACATATAAAAATAATATTACTTTCAAAAAAATGTAACTCTTTAATTGCCAACTTTCTGACCCAAAGTTACTATAGTACATGTTCCAAAAACACAAAAAATGAAATGTCTGTGTAAGATGACCTGAAGGATTTGTTTTTAAGTTAAAATTAGAGGGCTATAAAAAAAAAAGGAACAATACTTTTTTGTGCTTTTTATTTTATTTTGATAGTCTGACTCTCCTCTTTCCATACATATAAAATAATATTACTTTAAAAGTAACATTCTGACCCAACGTCACTATAATGCATGTTAGAAAACTACAAAAAGTTAAATATTTTTAAAATTTTAAGTGCAACATTTCTGGTCTGGCTGATGTGGCCTGATGCCTGTGTAAGATGACCCGAAGGATTTGTTTCTAAGTTAAAATGTGTTTATGTAGTGGCAATTTTTGTAATAAACTTCCGTTGTGGGAGCTTCGACACAAAAATGTGTTTTGTAAGCTATAAAAAATAAAGGAACAATATTTTTAAAAACCTTTTCTTTTATATTGAAGCTCTAACTCTCCTCGTTTCATACATATAAAAATAATATAACTTTTTATATATTTGAACACCTTTATGGCCAACTTTCTGTCTATTCTCTGAGCGACAGGAAGCCAGTGCACTGGACTAATGTGGTCATATTTCCTGGTTCTGGTCAGGACTCTAGCAGCAGCATTTTGCAACATACTGTAGGTGCTGCGATCTAGGTCCCACAGTCAGTCCTGGAATAAATCATTAAACTTCCAAAGAAAAGGATTGGGTCTGGAGGTGGGGTTTGCCACTCATCATTTTTGGAATAAAAAAGGTTAAAGAAAAGGTTACTAGCATGTCGAGATATGAGTTTTGTAATGAAATAATATTGTATTATTATACATGGGCACATTGCAAACAGTCACAATGTGAGTTCACCTCCTGGTTGCGACAATTTGCTGAATATCTCTTCTGCTGAACTATCATGTAATATGAAGCTTGCAGAATATATGTATTACTATATGAATGTATAAACTGATAAACACTGATGCTATAGCAGCTTGTATGATGACTACTATGGGAAATGACAACTTCCCGTCCCCATTTTTAACGCACATTAGAAATAAAAGTAAGGATTGAAAAACAAATTGAAATTGAGATAAACCTTTACAACAACAGGGCCTTCCCACAAACTGTCTGTAACGCGCTGGCAGTTAATTGTGAAGTTGACTCACTTACACAGTTATACAGTACCTAGAAAAGCACCTGGACCGATAGGGGATGGTTAATTTGGTTTATTGACGTCTTGATCTTCTCCCCATCTGATCATCTCACCCTTGATCTTTGATACCGGAGTGATCTCTTAATGAGATTACAGCGACTTTAAAAGACGGACGATCAGACCAAGCGATGCAACAAATTGAGATCCGCAGTAGACACACAACGCAGTCGAAACACAAACAGGTAAGAAACAACAATAATTCTGTCTGTGTCTTGTTGCTTGTGGTGCATTCATTTTTGGAAGTGACCCCTCCCTGCTCACTTTGTTTTGTAGTTAATAATCACAATGGCAGACGTTGCAGCCCCGGCCGACAGGAAGGGACCTCCTAAGTTCAAGCAGAGGGCCATGCGCACATTTAAGAGCAAGGCCCCAAAGCCAGGCCAGAAGGGGTAAGAACCAGTTCCTTAATTTTACTAAACAAATGCTACGGATTTCTGCAATGCCTTCATTTCACTTGTTTCACCCCTTAGATTTGGAGACGACATCCCCGGCATGGAGGGGCTGGGCACTGACATCACTGTGGTGTGCCCATGGGAGGCATTTGGAGACATGGAGCTGAGCGACTTGGCCAAATACGGCATCGTTTAGTCCCGAGAACTAAGCAGACGCAACAGGAAGGAGACATCCATAGAAGAGTTCACCAGATGAACACGGATAATGGACTTTAACCACGTTCATCAATATCCTCGTGTCAAGATCGCCAAAACACCAACTGATTTGTTCCAGGAGTTGAGCTTGTTCTCGCTCAAATGGAACGTATATTTGTAAATATTGTAAGTAAAAATGGCCATAACCATTAAGGATATCCTCTGCCATTTTCCCCAGCTGCCAATCCTGCATATTTTACGTACTTGTGAAATAGATTGAATTTTTATGATGATGCACCCTCTCTGTTCTGCTGATGCCAATTAAAACCATTATTCTGAATAGCAAACCAAGGTCTGCTGTCGTCCGTTTACTGGCATAATGTTGCTCAATAAGTGATGAGCCATTGTTTTACATCATGGGGGAAAAAAGAGGAATGTGGAAAAAAATATGATGCACACAAAAATCAAACTAAAATTCAAATACAAAAAGTCAGATAAAGAGACCGATCTTTGTTTTAATGAAAAAATGACTTGTAATTTTGTTTCTCTAATACATAGTTCACATTGATTCTTCGCTAAAGGGGTCAAATGTCGCAGTGTTATTAGTGTAGTGAGGATGTATCCAAGAATTTTGTTCGAGATGTAAAAGTGTCTAGTGTGAAACTCATTTATAGGCAAACCCTCTGAGCTTTACAGAAGCACATTGTGGTAAGGGAGGTTGCCAGTGTTAATTGTGTCTGAGGTCTCATTAAAAAGTCGGCTTACGGTGAGCCTCTGATCTTATCCTGTGCTAAAAGAGTTTTATTTTAATGTAGAGTGAATCATTGCAGTGTGAGGCTGTTCTGTGCCTAACTGGTTTATTACTGACCGACTGAATCAATTCCTTTAATCAGTATGAATGACCTTTTTCCTCCGCTCTTACTTTTGGAATTAGTTAGTGTTTCCCAGCCAGGGTTACAGGGATCCCTTGAATGATTTCAGTTCAGTTTTGCAGTAAAAAGGTTGAGACTGAGAATATTTTAACTTTCTTTTGAACACAACACAAATACTAATACCATTTTATTTATTTATTTATTCATTTATTTATTTAAGATGGGACAGTGCATCTTAACCCTCTATCACACCCAGGCACATTTTTGTGCTTTTGGACTTTTATTTTTTGCATAACACCTACATCTTTTAAGCCAATTGAGTGAAATTTTCCCGGGTAGTGTATTTTTGGGTGGTCTAAAATAATGTTATGTCATTTGGATTTTTATCCCATTGTAAACACTCATTAAAAACATTTATCCCATTGTAAACACTCATTAAAAATACACATACAACTCATGTTAAGGGTGCTTCGACACAAACATGTGCTTGAAACTTTAGAAAGCCATAAAATAATGAAGGATTGATATTTTTCGAAACTTTTTATTTTATTTTTGATGGCCTGACTCTCCTCTTTCCATACATATAAACATAATATTACTTTTTCTTTTTTTAAATTAACTCTTTAATTGCCAACTTTCTGACCAAAAGTCACTATAATGCATGTTTCAAAAACACAAACAATTTAATATTTTCACATTTTCAAAGGCAAAATGGGAAATTTCTGGTCTGGCTGATGTTGCCTGATGTGTCTCTGCAAGATGACCCGAAGGATTTGTTTCTAAATGGAAATTTGTTTTAGTAAAACACTCCTGCGATCTACGTTCCCACCCTCACCTATGGTCATGAGATTTGGGTAATGACCGAAAGGACACAATCGCGGATACAAGCGGCTGAAATGAGTTTCCTTCGCAGGGTGGCTGGGCGCACCCTTCTAGATCGGGTGAGTTGCTCAGTTACCCGGTAGGAGTTCGGAGTAGAGTTGCTGTTTCGGATGCCTCCTGGTCGCCTCCCTCGGGAGGTGCTCCAGGCATGTCCTATTGGGAGGAGGCCTCGTGGAAGACCCAGGACGCTGGTGGGACTATGTCTCCGAGTTGGCCTGGTGTCGCCTCGGGTACAACAGAACAGCTGGAGGATGTGTGCGTGGATCGGGAAGTCTAGGCATCTCTGCTGAGACTAATGGATGGATGGAAAACACTCCGGTTGTGGGAGCCTCAACACAAAATGTGTTTGTAAGCTATAAAAAAAAATAAAGGAACTATATTTTTTTTAACTTTTCATTTCATTTTGAAAGTCTAACTCTCCTCTTGTCATACATATAAAATAATATAACTTTTTATATATTTGAACCCTTTTATTGCCAACTTTCTGTCACAAAGTCACTAAAATGTATTTCCATTGTGGGCCCCTTGACTCCACTGCCTATGGCAACCCGAAAGTATTTATTTAATTTGATCACTTTTATGTTTTGTGTAATTGCTTTTATGGATTTAATTAGGGCGGCACAGTAGTGCAGCGGTTAGCACTTGTGCTTCACAGCTAGAAGGTCCGGGTTCGATTCCCACCTGGACGGGCCTTTCTGTGTGGAGTTTGCATTTCTCCCTGTGTCTGCGTAAGTGTCCCTACTTCTAAAAACATGTACAATAGGCCAGGATGTTGAGAGTGTGAATGGGGATGGTGGATGGAATTAGCCCAAGGCTACAATCTGGCGTCGCGTGTTTAAATAAATAAAATAGATTTTTCTTTTTGTTGGTGTTGGGGTTTTCATTGTAATTTGTCTGTTGGTTTTGCTGTGAGGCAGATTGAGTTGTCTTCGACATGAAATGTGCCATACAAATAAACTTGCCTTGCTTATTGCTCATTAGGTCGCACAATTGCTCACAATAAAGTTAAAGGGACTAGATGCAAGTTGGTCATTTTTATACTCACTACTGCCACCTCAGGTCTAACGCGTAACTGCAGTCTCTATATTAAGCTCGTGCATGACGGCAATTCGACCCAATTAACACCTTTGAGTGACAGTGCAGGATTTTAGAGGCTGTTGTGGTGAATAGGTCTGGGCTCATTCTACACATTAGGACATTGTTGGAACATGTGCGGGAGGAAAATACTTAATTTTAACATTTTTAAACTCCGTATAGTCCCTTTAAATCGCAACAATTAGCAAATTCCAAAAAGTGCAATAATTTAAGCCAAGCAATATCCTAATCCTATAACTAAATATCCTAAAGCCAGCTCATCCATTTCCAACAAACCTGTAGTGAAATGTATTTATATGCATTAGATTACCAGTTCCCATTTCAGCCTTCTCTCAAATGTTGACATACTTGGGCCATACTGCCTTTGCTATGGCCGATCCCGTCAGATCTCAGAAGCCAAGCACGGCAGGGCCTGGTCGGTACTTGGATAGGAGACCGCCGGGGAACACCAGGAAACCTGAGTGATTGTAGTGTGTGGTGCTTTGAGGGGTAGTTGGCGCAGATTGGCAGCCTAGTTTCCGTCAGTCTACCCAAGGGCAGCTATAGCCACATACGTAGCTTACAATCACCGAGTATGGTGTGAATGAATAATGTACGAAATTGTAAAGCGACTTTGAGCGTCTGGAAAAGCACTAAATAAGACTAAGCATTATTATTATTATTTACACTCTGAACTGAATCTTAAATTTAAAACACACATCGCAAAACTAAAACAAACAAAAACAAGTCCCAAAAATTCCAAAATGATGCAGTATTTCTCTAATTTCAAAACACAAAAAAGTCTTATCGTCAACTGGACTCGGACTATAGTTTCAAAATTCAATTCATTCCCGTTTTGTTGCAATTTAAAATGTTATGGAGGAGTCACATGTCCATGAATTCACCAATATTTTGTATGAATATTTAATACAATAATAGCACTGGTGTCATGATGCTGTAGAAAAAACAAACTCCGACTTTGGAAAAGGTTGCGTTCGACGTGGCATCATAACATTCTATAGTTTATCGAGGTGGAGGAAAGAAATTACTGTTAAACTGTCAAATTACAGGTTTTTCTTGTTACTGTTATTACTGCAGGCCTATCCTCATGAAGCAAAACCTACTTATTCTGTCAGAAAGAAAAATTATGTTGTCCAAACAAACCTACTACAATATAATTACATACAAGCCTTTCTTAGAAGTGTAATCCATACACAGACCCCATTGCATCTTTTTACATCTTACAATGTCTTAGTCAAGCCATAGGTGCTCACCTCAGCTAACAAATAAATTAAGGCCACATTGTGCGATAAAGAGTGTTCTGGATCTCTGTCCTGTGCTCATGTGACTCTGGACTGTCCTGAGGGAGCCCTGGTGCAGATCCATCTGGGACATGTGATGTAAACGCCTGGGCACATGCTGCATCATGGGACACAAATAAAGAGGTTTACCTTTCCTTGGCACCAAAAAGTGGACACAGCACAGTTCAATGAACTCCAGAGGCCATCCAACTGTAGAGACACTGACATAAGTGATGCACTCTGCAGACGGCACTTAAGAGAAATCTATGAAGTCTACATTCATGATCTACAGTACTATGGCTAATGCAGCGAAACTTCTTATTGTCAACTTTTATAAGCAGACGTACATCGACAAACCCAGCCTGAGAAACTATTTTATTTTGAGGACAATTGAAAGTCATTTATATCAACAAAATGGTGAATAATAAATCTGTGGAGTTTCTGATGCTTGTAATGTTTCAAAGGTATTCCTAAAATGATGACTCAACAGACCAAAGGTGTGTGGTCAATATTATCTTGCCGATGTTAAATTAAGGGAATGTGAGCTAAGGTAAGTTGGCTTATAATAACAAGGTAACTTTGTGTAATAGCGATATATATATATCGCTATCTTAATTTGTAATTGTAAAAGGAAATCAACATCACAATCATCTTGTTAAAAGCATTTATTTAGCATGTGAACTTTGTTGATGTCTGACAAAAGCCTGATGTATTCACTTGATCCACTCATAAAACAGTCAAAACATGTCAAAATAAGATGTTACAGATATTCTGGGAAGGGTAATCTAAATCCAATTAGACTTTTTCTTTAACAGCTTGTCCTTATGTAAGTCTGAGGGTTTTACATCCCTGCTTTAGATCTTCATGAGCCCTACATGTGATCTTGAATACCTGTCAAGGGATTAGAGAAGGGCATATAAGAGGCCACAGGCGAAAGCAGCCAGTCATATCTGAACTCTGACAGGACTACAGTGCTTCTACTTCTCTGACAGGTGAGTGACCACAACGTAGATGTATTTATCACGGGAAAAGCTTTGAATTTCTGTGTTGCATCAGGCTGTTTTTGTGGAAGGAATTTACGCGCTTTTGTGTTTAGTTTTATAATTTATTAAGTGTTTGTCTTTCTAACTAGGCAAAAATGGCACAGCTCGAAACAAACCTTTTCAAATTCGCCCACTAGTATTCTTTGAGTTGGTGGTTTTTAATTTTAAACAAGTATTTTACATGTTTAAGTGCTCCAAAATACTAACTATAGGAGTAACTGGGGTAAACACCAGACCCCTTGCTTAGAATAACAACACTGGTAGGTGTAAAAGGGGCAGTGGTGGAAGAAGTATTTAACATTCTTACTTGAGTAAAAGTGTAAAAGTAAAAATGTTATCAGATACACTTAAGTAAAAGTATAAAAGTATGCATTGTAAAATGTACTTTATAAGTAAAAAGTAAAAGTATTTAAGAGTTTAATGTGCAGGATTTTTTTATCATTTGAATCAAACCAGGTCTAAACGAGTATACCACTAAATCGGGTCAAAAACAGGAACTAAACCAGATCTAAACCAGATTTAAACAAGGTCTAAAGGAGTAAACAATTAAACCAAGTCTAAACTGGGACTAAACCAGTTCATCGTAGACGTCACTTTGATAATGAAATACTTTCATTTTTAGCCTAATTTAAAAATGTAGTGGAGTAGAAAGTACAGATACATGCTCTAAAATGTAGTGATGTAAAAAGTATCATAACATTTACTTCAGTAGCTAAAGTAAAAGTACCTATAATTTGTACTTGTCTATTGAAAAAGCAAACTCAAGTGGTTTGACCTTGACATGAGGATGACTTGATCAGGACAAAGGCATCTTATTACACCATCACACTGGCCTGAGTGTTGCCTTAGGGCCAATTATGGAATTAGGTAAAAGTGGCGCTGTAATCTTCAGGTCAAGAGTTAAAAATAGACAAAGCTGTTTGTGTACAAATGTTGTAACAAAGCTGTAGTCTACAATAATCTTATCTAGGTACTTGAAAGAACGTTTGATAGTGTTAGCGCTGTGAATCTAATTCACTGTTTTGTTTTTACAGTAACGATCACAATGGCTGATGTAGGAGTCGCAGTTCCCGCTGACAAGAAGGGACCTCCCAAATTCAAGCAGAGGGCCATGCGCACCTTCAAGAGCAAGGCCCCAAAGCCAGGCCAGAAGGGGTAAGATTCACCGTCTACTTCTGGATGTGAGCTATTCGGTTTGTTTCGCTGCTAACTTATGGCAATTTACCATTTCCAGATTTGGAGACGACATCCCCGGGATGGAGGGCCTGGGCACTGACATCACAGTCATCTGTCCCTGGGAGGCATTTGGAGATATGGAACTGAGTGACCTGGCCAAATACGGAATCGTCTAGCGACGCTGCATGCTCATTACCCCATACAATCTTCCATACCTCGTATTCCTTTGCCTTACCCAACCTCACCCAAAGCAAACAGATCCTGGTCCTTGTAGACAATTACATTTATTAATGCCCAGTAAATTCTAAAAATCAACTGGTTGGTCCAGTTATGTTTTGTACCTGCCTCGTTGACATAAAGCTAATTGAATAAATTTGCTGCTTAAAGTTTATTCTCCCTTTTCCTGCACTTTTCCATTTTCTGATCGTACCTCACTGAAGCCTTCTGCTTAATGTACAGAAAAATATATATTTTTGTTTTTATTTTGTGAAGCACTTTACATTTAGCTCAACAATGGCAGAACTGTTAATAAATGGTTATTTTCAATCATACGCCCCTATCGCCTACTGGTTTCCTTTCGTGATCATTTTAATTGTCTTCAGTAGTGATTCTAGCCTGAGGTCAAGTAAAGTCTGAACACGAGTTTATCAAATGTTTCTGCTGACCTCTAGTGGTCAAACTGTATATTGCAGCTATATCATCTAAAGCAGAGGTAGGCAAGTTTGCGTGGTGTAGGGCCGATTATGTTAATTATAGGCCGAGGTAAAGCACTTTCAACAAATGCCAGTGTTGTACATCATATATGGCCTAAATGGGTGTTTTGACAGCATTTTTCAAATTTCGAGAGTACTTTAACAGGCAATGATCTTATTAGTGTAATAATATAACAAAATCATCTTGAGGGCCAGTGGCTCTATGATGGAGGGCCGGTTTTGGCCCCCGGCCTGATGTGGTCTGCCCCTGATGGAACATAGTTGTCAATAAAGACAAGTTAAAGCCATGATCACAACAAAACATTTTATATAAAACAATTTATATGGACATTCAATAACAAAAATCAAAATGGCAGTCAAATGTGGGTTTGACATGACAGAGGAAGAGGACCAGTCATTGAGTAACCATTAGAACTATGATAGTTAGCCACACAGTTTTGTATAATACAGTGGCATCGACAGGGAAATGAAGCCACTGCACGTTCAGCCATAAGTTAGTCAGTGGGTCTTTTGCCTAGAGGCTCTGTGCTCGTCTTTGTCAGCTCACTGCTAACACCAGCTGCCTAAAGTTCAAAGGGTCAGTGGTAAAGAGGACTTGGGCTCTGCTGCTCGAATATGAAAGACACAAGATCATGCAAAACTAGTTTAAAATTGACAATATCACTCATGCTGGTTTATCCATGCCTTCAGTGGCTCTAAATGACCATCGATGTGAGTTTTGTGGGACTGGTAGCATCTTTGGCTGTTTGTTTTTTGTTTTTTACTGTTGTGTCCAGAACACATTCAAAATGAAGGTGTCAAAGAAATGGTTAAGTTTACAACAAAACTCAAAACAGCAGCACTAAACATGTCCTATAGATTTCCCACACACAAAAAAATTGAAAATACAAATACAGCCATAAAAGATTAATGTAAAACATTCCCATTTTTGATTTTCTTCTGACACTTTATAACCTGTGGTAGCTATGTGTTAGTGATGAACATAACTGGACAACAAAATCCAGTCACAGCATTGTTTGAAATGGATGGATCTTTTCACAAAAACGTTTTAACCAAAGTGCTACATGCCTTTGATTTTTCCAAAAATCTTGGACAAATCCAGTCACTCATGTTTTTTTTAATTGTTTTTTTTAGCTTAATTGTTAATGTCACATCTTCGATCAAAAAGAGAAAACAAAAGCCCAGGGCAAGGCTCAATAGTGTTGCATGCATACCTTTGGATCGTCCACGTGTGCGCTCCAGTTCTTAAAAAAACAAACAAAAAGGGCCAAGAAGGACGCTAAAAAGACTGATGGGAACAGTAAATAAAATAACATAATATTTACCATAGATGAAAACATTCTTTACAAAAGCAAAATGTGCGGTCTACAAATCTTTGGAACAAAACAAAAGCCACATTTGGAAATATAGAATACAACAGTATAGAAATATGCACAACAGTAAAGTGTTTTGCATGTAATATTTTATATCCACCCACGGAATCTGAATCTCTCTTGCTCAGTGTTTGCTGTCTGGACAGCATCTATAACACAGCTAACTAGTTATTGAAGGAAGACATATTTAATATTCGACTTGCTCTATAAAAAGCGGAGCATGGGGGAAATCCAAATAATAAATCTCTACATTAAAGGATCAACAAATACTGAGGTTGCATGTGGTAACTACAGTTTAGGGATTGGTCATTTATCAAAAGAAGACTTTTTACAGCGTAGTACATCATTTTTGTAGTGTTGAATATGTAGTTAACTGTGCATGTGTGCATGAGCACAAGTGAGAAGGGGGTTTCTTTCATTAAGATTCTATGATTTAAACCCCTAAGTTCAGTACATGCCGCATTACAGCAGTGACTGCTGTGCAAGTCAAACAAAATAACGCCTTAATATTTTAATAATTATAATAATCAATAATAATTTGGTAACTTTTTTTCTCTATACTAATTTATTTGCATATGCCACTTTAAAGTTAAAGGTTTACCATTTCCACATACTAAGAAAACATGAGGTAAGAAACACCTCTCGCCTCTCCACTTTCAGACGATTACTGTAGTGAAATAAACCATCACAGCATGGTTCTCTGACGTCCTCCTCAGACCAGAACAGACAGCATGGCCTCTGATTTGTGTCCACCAGTGAGAGAGGTGGGAAAACTGTAAAAGCTCTCATTCTGGTCTCGAGTGTTGCACTCTTTTCAGGGCTCCTGCTGCTTCCCATCACTCCCATGTTGTGTGGATGCATTTCCTTAAATGTTGACTGTGTGCAGGTCACACAGCTCCCAGCTCTTTCATAAATAATTAATAGCTGCTTGAAAGTCACTTTTGTCAGACAGCAAGTTGGAAGAACATTTGGGCTCCATCCCAAGTTTTGTGCTGCAGATGCCGAGGAGAAAAAGAGGGACTATAATACAGCCGTGCAACATCAGGTCTTTTTTCTTCTAAGTTAAAATGCAAAGGCCATTTTCAGTTTGTGATACAGCATTCCTCTATTTCTTTAGTAGTATATATGAAAAAGTAGGGTTGGGGTCTGAAAAATCTTAGCCGTGACCGACTTTGTGTCCAAAGTAGGTGCAGTTCACCTCCACAACAACAGAGGGAGCTCTTTAATGGGAATTTTATGGAAGATAGGAGCTCCTGATAACGGAAGTGTCTATTATATTAATACGGGGCAAATCTGCTGTATCCTCCTCTGTAGAGCGTTGCCTGTGTACACAAAAACAATACATGGTGTGTATAGTTTTCTGTAAATGTGTTATTATTATTCACTAAATACTGGTTCGTTTGTAACATTACCATTATTGAGCTACTGTGACAATGGCATTTTTTCCTTACGGATCAATAAAGTTTGTCTAAGCAAATAGCTTAATAATAATAATAATAATAATAATAATAATAATAATAATAGCTTACACTTGTATTGCACTTTTCAAGCCTGTGTTACCAAGTTTATCAAAATGCCACACTAGTCATTGATTCACACCATACTCTGCGGCGGTAAGCTACTACAATAGCCACAGCCATTGGGGTAGACTGATGGAGGCGGGACTGCCAATCTCAGACCACTCTCACACTCTCGTTCATACTGGCCTAGTGTACATGTTTTTAGTGGTAGGGATAACTCGAGAACCCGGAGGAAGTCTACACAGACGCGTCAGGGATAACATGCAAACTCCACACAGAAAGGTCTCCTCCGGCTGGGGATCAAACCCAGGGCCCGTCTAGCTGTGAAGCACAAGCACTAACTGCTGCGCCACCATGCCGCCCATTTATTTGTGTCATGTTTTGTGAGGAACTGTGAGCTCTCTTACCATAGCTCCAACGCCATAAGCAGCTGGAGCTAGTGCAGCATGATATGGATCTGCTGTATAAACACGTCCATAACTGTGTGAAAGGGACAAATGAAGCAAATTAGTAAATATTACCTAAAAAAATCCACTGATCTGAGAAGTGGAGTCACCTGTCACTGTAGGCTGCTGCTGCTGCCGCTGCTGCAGGAGTGGCTGCTACGGCAGCTGGCTGGGCGTAGCGATACGCTGCATATCCACCCTGTGATGAGTCAATGCAGTCGAAGAAGGCATTCCAGAGAGAACATGAAGGAGGAAAGAGAAAACCATAAATTAATGTTGAAATAACCAAAGAAAGATCATTGGTTCAGTACATCTACAGGGTTACAGTGTGAGAAAAACTGCAGGGAAGAAGAGTGAAAGATTAAACAAGCAGACAGCAAATATGGCTAATCTGGTATAGAACAGCATTCACAAAGATGTAGGTCAGGCGCTTTGTGGTCTATCCCTCCATAAATAACACACCCTTTTCATTACTTTGTTGCATTTAACATGTTAGCCATGGAGGGAGAGAGTCTTTACCCATTAACTGTGCCCACCACAGATCCCCTACCAAAAACACGCACAGTTAAAGAAAGGGGAGGCGAGGATGCTTGTGTCATTTTCTATGCTGAAGGAAGAGCTGACGAACAGACAATTACAACTACAGGTGTAGGAAGACAGTCAGCCAGTCAGATTAGGAACACACACACACACACACACACACACACACACTCGCAGGCCAGCGACCAATCATTGACGGACACAGCATGCTTTCCCAGACTGAAAACAGACAGTGTATTAGGCCAGACATCCCTATATAAAACACACCACTGCATTCTACCCTACAAGATCATGGCCAAGTCCCACATTCAGGACCACACATTGCTGCTATGGGAAGGAGGTTGGACTTGGACCAAATAAAGTGGGAGAAAACGAGAGACTCATCAACAGGGGAAAAAATATAAAGGATCAAGAGAGTAAAGATGGAAAGGAAGTAAGATTTGTGGAGTCAGCCTTGTAAGTATGTCTGCATGCCCACACTGAATCAGTTAGCATGCCACAGGTGAAACAGATCAGGGAGATTCCTGGAAGGGGTTTCAAATAAATCCTGTATGGAGGACTGTTATGGCCCTACATTCTCGAACCTTGAAATTCAAGGTTTGAACATTGTTTTCCTCACAGTGTACTTGCATCCTTACATTTAAAGATATGCTTCATAGTAACACCTGGTATCTTGATGATAGGACTTAATATGCATGATGTGGTGTTTCTCTTATCACCCTGATAGCCATATTTCCTATAGATGTTTTCACCAAAAATGTACATCTAAGTGTTTTCTACCCCTTCCGCAACTCCGCTCATGTCAGAATCCAGTGAGTTAGTAAAAGAAGACAGAAGGCATTTCGATCTCAGATGGTCAATAATGTCTAGCAGCACGCAGTCACTGGAGACGAGTAGGATGCACACTGGCTCTCACACAGAGTGTGTAAACCCTACCTGAGGCAATCTGCCACTAATGTCCTGAAACACTAGTCTACAGAGAGAACAGAAAAAGCTATTGTCAACCTGGTCATTCGCGCACACACACCATTTCACACACACAAACTGATAATCACATTGGCACAAACTCACAAAAAGCACAGGGACACACCCATGAGGAGTCAAATCATGAATGGGAGCTTTGATATGGACACTGCAGATGTCACTTTTGTAAACATGGCATGTTAGCCATTTGTAATGAACACTCTTGTAAATTATACCATTCATTGTCAGACCACTTTGGGTTTGCCCTGTGCCATTTCACACTTGAAAACCCAGAAACAGAGAGGAGAAACGTAGAATGAGTGATTGTGAGTAGAGAGGTTCATACTTACATAGAGGTCAGCTGCACCGTAAAAACCATCCTGATAAGCCATCACACTGAGAGCGATGAGGGATGGCAGAAAGACAGAGTCCAGAGAAATGGTGGGGGAATGACCAAACATAATGTTGAGATGCACCAACAAGTGGGCATGGCAAAACAAGTGATGATTGGACAGATGCCAATGGTGTCAGAGAGATTGTGAAAGAGATAAGAGAAAAAAAGGTGACATTATTACACACCGTGCAACATGCAAGATAAAATACCACTTCTTTGTATACAGAAACATTTTTGAATGAGATCTAACAATTAAAATTACAAGGAAATGGTATTCTTGATCAATCAATATCAAAAACCGGGGTTATAATAGTACACCATTTCACAACATGCAGGCATTTAAAGCACTTTTTAGCCCACATGCATTTAGTCTATTGCACAGTATATTATGAGTGATTTGAAGTGTTTACCCCGGGTAGGTTGGGATGGCAGGCTGAGGTACAGCTGCTCTGACTGCACTGTAGACGGGCCGGGCACGACCTCGGAGTGCCCCTCGAAAGGTTGCAGCCGTGGAGGCGGCGGCCGCTGCTGCTGCTGGGTACGGGAAGCCTGGGACTGAGAGGAAAAAGAGCATAAATGATTTCACAGTAATCTAAGGTCACTGTGGTGTACAGACTGTCAGAAGCTGTTAGGTTTGAGGTGTCTAACCTGTGTAAAGTTCAGGACTGTACATGGCTCCAACCATGGGACTCAACTTCCACCCAGCTATAGAGAGATATTTAACAGCCATTAATTTAGAAATGGATACAGTCAATAATGATGTTAGAAATGCTTTATTACGCTTTTTCAGCTGAAAACTTTTTTCACACATAGCATAAAACATAAAAAGTAGCAGTAAATCTATTTTTTTTTTTAAATCAGATTAATTCCTTTGATTAATCGCAGTTCATTTGAATGTTATTATTATGTCCAGTATTAATACCAGACCTACATAAAACGCTCTAATTCAAAGCATTTGCTTGAATAACAAACAAATGACTATTTCATAAATGTAAGTGAAAAGCCAAATTTGTAACTTGTATTGAAATGTGTAACGTGTGCTCGAGATACAGGAGAGTGTTTGGTCAAAATATGATGTGATTAATCCATGACATGGATTGAATATTATTTATTATTATTATTATTACCACCATTATTATTATTATTATTATTCACACTCATGTGTGTGGCCGATACCTCCCACCACTTGAACAGTTATTTCCCTTCCGCCATCAGACTCATGAACAAAAACAAGACCCAATAACTCGTGAATGCAATCTGCTCTATTGCACTATGTGGTATGTCCACACTCATATTTGCTGCCAACACTCAATGCACCTGTACATATGTGAATTACTCACACTGTTCTATGTCAATTGTTGTTGTCTTTATCATAGAATACATTTAATCTTCTTACGCATGCCCTTATAGTCGTATAGCCTTATAGTTTAAAGTCTTTATAGGTTTATTATTTATCTAAAGTTATATGTTTTACGTTTCATGTTGCACGATCGACCCCATCGGCCCCTCCGACCACACACACACACACACACACACACCATTCACTTCGCTTTCTGGTGTTCCCTGGCGGTTTCCCATCCAAGTACTAACCAGGCCCTACCCTGCTTGGCTTCCAACATCTGACGGGATCGGGCATAGCAAATGCGGTATAATTGTGAGTAAAGCGTTAACTTTCACAGCCCTAATATGTAGAGAAGTCTTTCATTCTACATAGTGTAACTATGATGGGACAAGAGATTTTACCATACGGCAGAGCTGCAAGACCTTCTCCATTTGCATATGGTGTTGTAATCTTCTTATTGGTCATCACTCTGGCAGTGGCATTATTGACCTAAGCATTAAAGAAAGTAACAGTTTCAATGCAATGGTGTCCGTAATAATGAGGAAATTGGGAATGCAAATACATAAACAATTTCCATACACCTTCATTTTAACCTTGCACATGTTACATTTTATTTTGACGAATAACCATAATTTCATTGATGAACTGCAATGGTATTTGAGGCATGCGATTTTCTTTGTAATAGGAAAAAAACATTGAATACAAGGTTCCCGGTGAGTTGTCAGGCAGTTTGCACACAACAATGCAACCATTGGCACACAGAAAAAATAAACTGATTTGCATTCAAAAAAGAAACCCAAGACCAACACATTTGCTACCTGCAAAAAGGAGGAAAAGAAGGAGAACTAAGCATCATCAATTCAACACAATGCAAAAAAATAAAAATAAAATCAATTAGAGTTCATTCACAAATTACAAACAGCCAATCAAGAGCGCATCACATCACCAGAAGTGAGCATAAGAAGCCAATCAGCAAGCACCAGATGCAGCAAAAATCCAATCAAAAGGTAAGCAGCCTTCCCAGTCAAGTACACTAAACATCATACGGAGTCAGAGGAGGGGCAGGAGAGAACGACAGAAGAGACGAGGATGCAGGAGGAGGAGCCAGTCCACATGAAGAACACAGAAAACACACACACACACGAGGAGAAGACGCACAGTGAACAATCCATCCAAATGTGCAAGATCTACAGACAAGATGCGGCACTCTTTCAATTACTTCTGACTACTTTGGATTGAACCTGACAGAGCAACAATGGAGTGAGATATGAATATGTGAAGTAAGAGTCAAGAGAGGGGGATGGAGGATGCATTACTCATTCCTCAAAAAGTAAACGTATCAACTCAACTCATGGTCGTAAAAAACAGGCATTTCAGTTCATGTCACATGACCAGACCTCAGAGGTTAACACTAAAACACCATTCAGAAAAGGTAAATGAAAAAGAAAAAAAAAGAAAAAGAAATTAGCAATGTATTATTCTACCACATTGTACACCATCATTCTTTTCTTCTTTGTGACATTTCACACATGGATCTCCTTTTCCTTGCAATAAGCTGCTTTTTGGATCCGTTAAAATATTGAGGCTGTCACAACCACTATCACCTGCAGTTACACACCTGCTACAATCCTAGATGCACACCCATACTGCAGCTAACGGATCTCATGCGCAGCATGCTGTCCCACTAAGGTGCAGAAATGCAGCTATTGGCTGACACATGACATAAATGACATAGTACTACATGACGTCATACAGATGTCGAGAAAGAGTAAACCATGCAGGATATACAGCTCCTTTTTAAATGCTGAATGCAGTAAGTTAGAGAGGTGATTGGAATGAATGCAAAAGAAGTGGTAGTAAAAATTGTTACATTTGCAGATAGATGCAATACATTCAGTTACACAGTAAGAGGCCTTATAATGCCATGCGGTCAATGACTAATGTAGTTATCATTTCATTCACCTCCTCCCCAGTGAATCACAGAATTAGCCAATTCGATTCTATCATTCAGTCAATCAAGCTCCCGCAGCAGGAGACCCTCATTTGGGTTAGGTGCATTTAATTTCATTTGGACGGATGAGGTGGGGGAGGGGTCATTCAAAGATGATGCCATGTGTACACAACTTACCGTTGCCAGGAATACGGCGTGAGGACACGCGAGCAGTTACCGTGGAGACTGACAACAACAACATACAAAATCATCAGGGTAATAGAGAAAAATATATGCAAGAAGAAATGATGAACCAAAAAAAAAAACTAAAAAAAAAAAAAACTAACTTAAAAGAAAAACGAGGTATGAAGAGCAACCCCACCCCACTGAAGAGCCATAGATGTAATAGTCATATGTCGGCTACAAATTTCAATATTGTGAAAAATGCCTGTACTATTAAAAACCAACAACAAACAGTCGGGTGTCGTGAAGTAGCAAGGAGATGAACAGAAAATCACAAAATCTTATTTAGGAGCCACTTATATTTCCTCTTTGATTAGCCTCTAAACATCAATCTCACTATCATTTTAAGTAAACTGACTGTCATAGGACTAGAGTGACAGATATGGCAAGGATGGACATCACAGGAGGGCGACTGATGCAGGTGCACATGGGACAAACTGGGACAGGAGGACAGACAGACTGGCCAGGTGAATATGATGGAGAGAGATGATAGAAAAAAAAACAGGAATAGGGTTTGAGAGCTGCTGTTTCTATTGCATTCTCTTCTCCTCATTCTCTCTTTTTGCCCTCCGTATTTTTATTCCAGCACACCCACACACAGACAGAAGAGTGCAGGACATTCCATACCATGCAAAAGGAGCTTCAGTAGCAAGTAACAAAATAAATAAAAAAAATAAAAAGGCAGATCAGAGCAAATGGCAAAAGAAAATCGTATTTTGTCCCCCACCCCCCCAACAATAGCCATTTGCAAGAAATCCCGGAGCTCATGCTGACAAAATGAAAAAGTCACAACAAAATGCACTTCCATGAGATTTGGTGTCGTTTAATTTTTTTTCCAGGAGTGATAGATGCAAGCACGTGTGTAAAACATTTTCATTCATATTGCAATGGTGAACTTATCCACAACCCGCTTTGAGAGCGTCTTCATAAACACCACAGTTCTCACGGCAGTCTCATTCCTTCAAACTGCCCCTGACAAATTTCTTCTCATCATGCATCAAATCTCTAATCACATCACATATCAAGAGTCACTACCCAGAGGCACAGTGTTAGATTTTAGGAAATAGTCAACGTCTGATCTCAAGCTCTGTCCATGCAACATACAGTAGCCTCTTACCGTCGCTGCTGAGAGCTAGCGAAAAGAGGCTGGCTGTCCACACAACCGTAAACCAAAACAAATACCACTCGTTGCAATGATAGAAGTGATGGTAATAGAGGTGATGAGAAAAGGAGGCAAGAGAGAGCAAAAACAAACAATGTCCTACATGCTGAGACAGAAGCGGTTTAAAGAATCAGCAACAAGGACCAACCGGCCATGCCATTCATGAAGCCTCCCCCGCCCTCTACCCAGCATGCTTTGCAAACCACATAGCTACAAGATCAGAGTGCAACAAACAGCCCAGGACAACCACAGCACGGAACAACATCGGCATAAACATCAACAGAAAGTGCCAATCTGAAAGAGGCGTCTGTGTGTGCATTGCACCATGCCAGATTGAAGCCAAAGGGGGTTAAAGTTCGACATACAGATACAGTCACCCGGGACAAAACGTCTGGGCACAAAACCCACCATGACAAACTCATCTTTATTTTCGGACATGGGGGGAAAACACAGGAATATGTTTTTGCTATTGCCGAAGGTGGGGGGCAAGGGTTGGGAGATACCTCGATTTTACGCCCTTCCACCAGTGTGCCGTGGAGCTTCTCTCTGGCCCTCTCCGCGTCACCACTCGACTCAAACGTCACAAAGCCGAAGCCCTGCGAGTGTGGAGGGGCAGAGAAAATGGAGGAGAAAAAAAAAGGGAGGTTGGTTGGAGAAACTGCTGCTGAGCACATTTCTGTCAGTAATGCGTGACTTCACGGTCCTACCTTGGATCCCCTCTCGTTGAAAATGATCTCAACATCAAGGATTTTTCCAAATTGCTGAAAAACAAGAGAGGAAAATGAGAATCTGCAGGAGGAGGAGCCGTGCAGTGCCTTTTGCCACGGGGTGTCAGCACTGTTCAAGCATGAGCAGCTGGCACGCGGCCAATGCTGCTAGCCTTTTCTTCCACCATATCTTGCTTGCCTCTGTTCTTTTCTCTGCACCACACTTAAAAAAACATAGCTTATGTAACAGTCCCGCATTACACCAAATCCTCACACCTTACTACTTCAGAGAGCCAGGCGACTGTTATTAGAGGATACAAACCACAACTGTTTTCATCCTAAATTTAGACTAACAAGTATTACCTGATCAAGTGCCACTTTGGGATAACTACATTAAATCCATTACTAATTTCTAATAAAGCTTCAATAAGTCATTTACAAAACATTGCTTCAAGTCTAATAAACAAGATCAACTTGATATTAACAACTTAATGGTATAACGTTATGAACACCTCATCACTTAACAGCATTGTCAACAGTGGTTATATTTATAATCATTATCATGTCATTATAGGTGTTAATAGAAAAACAACTGTAAGGAAATCAAGCTGAACTTGAAAAATTTACACTCTAAAAATGCTATGCTAGGGGCAAGGCTCCTTAATTTTTTTCTTTTCTTTTTGACACAAGAACCAAAGAGAATAAAAGATTTCACACAATTTCAACAATCTTCTCACGAGAATTGTAACGCTAAAATTTGACACGGTGATATCCAGCTGCTTTATAGTGGGGAGGTTTGATTAAATGTTTTGCTTTATTTTACACACATAAACCTTAAAACAATTATGCCCCTCCGTATCCACAGTATCCCCTTTTGTAACTTTGATTTCAAAGTCAAATCTATGAGAGAATGATGAGAGCATGAAGCCCATACAGACCCCGAACATCTGCCGCAGGTCGGGGTCCCGGAAGCGGAAGGGGATATTAGAGACGTGGAGGCGTTTGGGGGTCCCTTTAGCATCTGACTCATCTCCGATGCTGCCTCCTCCTCCTCCGCCTGAGCCGACCCCTGACTGACCGTCAATCTGGGAAGACCCATCTGGCTGTTGGGACAGAGACAGCAGAGTGGCAAAGGAGAGGGGAAACAAATGGAGTAAGTCACGAGTGTGTGGTAAATATTTGCATACAGGAAATTTGTCAGAAGAAGTTAATATGCTACAAGTTTAACTAACAAAAAGTGACTATGGCTTTTCAATGATTTCATTTTTTGGAATTAGTTCAGATCACACTATAATATAGAGAGTCACGGAATCAGCTGGAGTTTTCTGATCCTATGCTCTGTTACATAATAGAGTTAACTATGATGTCTGAAAATTATAATAAATTAGAATATATGGTAATGTTCGTCTTAACTGGCATTGCTAACCCTTTTCTGACAGAAAAATCTAAGCAAAAACATAATCTCTCTCGAAATTTGGATTGACAAACAATATTACAGTAGCAGAAAAGAACATTATGACAATTGGAAGATTTTTGACCTGTAATACGGAACTGTTCATTCTGCTGCACATAAGGTTTTCCCAGCTATTAACACTGGCCCTTTCAGACGGTTTTCTTCCTTTGTTTGAAAGGAGAAGTATCTTGAGACCAGAGACTCCATCCATGTGCCCGTGTTTACTGAATGACTCGTGTGCTTCCACAGTGCAGGGAGACAGAGGGGTGGACGCGCTGTGGCTGTGCTGCTCTGAGGAAGCGGCTGATACTCACTTGGGCACCGAGACTGTTGGCGTTGGCGCTGTTGGCCGCTCCGCCGGCCTCCACGGGGCCCTGCACTGCCCCTGCCGCGTACAGGCTGCCTCCGTAATCCAGCGTCAGGCCGTTCTGGGGGGGCGGAGGCGGGGGTGGAGGGAAGGCAGAGAAGGGAGGAGGCACGAGTCCCTCCTGGCCACCAGCACTATCCTGAGAGCCCTGTTGGAGGAAAAAGCAAGAGAAGCCAAGTCACTGGCTGGCTAAAGTCCACAGTATCTTTTACAGGGAGCATCAC
This sequence comes from Neogobius melanostomus, assembly GCA_007210695.1. Lineage (NCBI taxonomy): Eukaryota > Metazoa > Chordata > Actinopteri > Gobiiformes > Gobiidae > Neogobius > Neogobius melanostomus. The sequence goes on along the minus strand of VHKM01000004.1, from coordinate 1,659,860 downwards.
CTAACCACTCACAGACCATTTTCCCATGAGTTGAAAGCCACACACGCATTGATATTAGATTTCCACAATGCAATATAGATGTGCATGTCAATGTGATATTATTGACAGGGTCCTCCCTTCGACCATTAAACATTCACCGTGTCCATATCTATTATTGAGGGTCAGATGCTTCCATGCACTATGTTTGGTATAACAGTTAAGTCTAACGCCCACACACACTCACGCCTCTGCGCACGAACCACCTTTGACACACAAAAGCCCACGCACCCAAAAGCACGCAAGGACCAACTGTTACCAAGACAGCATGCCCAAGTATTCCAGCATCATTATTACCCCCAGAAATGATTTATAAATGGAGCGTAGGAGAAACAAAACAATACACGCTCCCACAAACACATGGTGGAGCACGACTCAAGCAATGGCCCGCACGCGTACATTCCTCGCAGTTGGCAGCAGGGCATGGCTACCCTAAATGGTAATAGAGAGCAGCAGGAGACAGCAGGGATGGAGAGGCAAAGGGGGGATGGATGATAAAAGGTGCTGACTGATGCAAGAGACATGGCCATAACTAACAGATAAACTGACCAGTCAAATCTTTACCGCTGTGGAGGGACAATCAATTAGTATTGTGGTATTTTGCAACTAGCTATGGTTGGGGTTAACATCAAAATTGCGTTTGTGAGGCAACTAAAACCATTGGCTTCTTCCAAGAGTACACACAACACAACAATAGGTTAAAACTGGCTCTCAATTAGATCTAGTACTGTCAATCAATACATTTTTTCAATCAGATTAATCACACTAGAAATTTGAAAAACCATAATTAAGAAACACAGTAATCTATTGTATTTTTTATTGTAATAATTATGTTCATTAAAACCAGGTCTACATAAAACTCTCTTGGCACTTTACAGTATCATCTATTGTGGTGGTACTGAACTGGGCAGTGATGACATGCTCTGCGCTTGTGCTCGAGATACTGGAGTGTCTTAGGCCAAAACATATGATGTGATTAATTTATGATTAACCCAGATTAATGCACTAATTATTTTTTTGACTACTCAGTAGTTAAAGCGTTAACTTTGACAGCCCTAACATGAAAGGAGCCAATAAGAAGAGTGGGTGGGGAATAGCACACGGCACGTTATGTGTTGAACACCGAGCTGCAGTAAACAAAACGTTAACATTCCATCTGCGTTCTGAATAGTTCTGAGATATTTAGGTTTGAAGATTTGCCCACTCATTGAACAAAAGGTAATGGGTACTCAGGTGTTTTTGCTCATATGAACCTCAAAAAATGCATCAAACTCTACAAAAGCATTAAATATAGTGTGCAGACTGGGGCCTGGAACAAGAATATGTGAATAAGACAATTTTGACAAAAAATGTTCAATCATGATTCATGTTTAATTTTATATTGGCATATCAGCCGCCCACGCTGCAGCCTTCCCCTGATTCCAATTCCAATTATTACTATCATTATCACATTCCATATAATTGTTAGTAGTAATAATGGAGAATGGCTTAATGACGAGCTGAGGACTAATGTTTTATCAGGGAAAGTAATTGTTGTCTTTTTACACTCGAGTGCGGTAACCTGAAGGCTCCATTGCTTACTAGACATCTGCTTGGCTGCACTGACGTTAGGTGCATAAGTGACAGGCCGCAGCGATGCCCATCTGAGTTGCACAATAGATCTCTGTCCCTTTGGGAGTGCTAAAAGTGTGGGAGGGTGCGCTCCAGAGTCTACGACTGTGCCATCTGTCTTCCAGCTTTTGACCTTTCTGAACGCCACACCTGTGACACAGAAACCAAGCCCCTTCACTCGGCCGAACAGCGAGAGGTGCGTGGCTGACATGGATCACATCGATATTATGACAGAGCAGCATATACAGATAACACTGGGGAGAACTTTGTCCCGTGTTCACAGTCACAACATGTCAACAGCAGTAACCCGAGAACAGGTATGACGATCATACACAGGGAGCTGCAAACTAAAAGGAGCTTTACATTTTTTGTTCACCAGTGTTGGGCATTCTACTTTAAAAAAAAAGTAATTAGTTACCTTTACAAATTACCTCTCACAAAACGTAATTGAGTTAATAACTCAGTTACTATGCAGTAAAAGTAATTAGTTACTATGCAAAGTAATAATATATATATTTTTATATTACAGTGGGATGAAAATGTATGTGAACGCTTTGGAATTTCTCGCATTTCTGCCTAAATTGGTCATAAAATGTGGTCTGATCTTCATCAAAATCATAAGAATGAATAAACAGTGTCTGCTTAAACTAATACCACCCAAACATTTTCATTTTATCATATTTTTATTGGCCGTAACATGTAAACATTCACAGGACAGGGAAGAAAAAGTAAGTGAACCCAGGAATCTTGCTGAACTGCAGCAGTTTTGTAAAAGGAATGGTCCAAGATGAATTCCTGATCGTTTGAGCGTCTAATCTGCAACTACAGAAAAGCAGTTATTGCTGCAAAAGAAGGGTCAGCCAGCTATTTAATACAAGGGATCACTTACTTATTCCATGCATGTTGTAAATGTCTCAGGTTTTTCTGCAAAATATCGTGATCAACTTGTAAATAAATTTTTCTATTGATGATGTTGTCCAGGCCCTGAGGCCCCACACCATGATCTCCCTGCCCCATACTTCACAGTGAGGATAGGGTTTGATGTTGGTGTGCTGTTCCATTTTTCCTCCACACATGACGTTGTGTGTTCCTCCCAAACTACTGTATTCAACTTTGGTTTGCGAAAGAGCTCTTAGATGCTCCACAGCACTACTGGAAAAATATACTGTGGACTGATTAACCCAAAGTTGAATTGTCTGGGAGGAACACACAACGTCATGTGTGGAGGAAAATGGAACAGCACATCAACATCAAAACCCAATCCTCACTGTGGAGTATGGGGCAGGGAGATCATGGTGTGGGGCTGTTTTGTTGCCTCAGGGCCTGGACAACGTGATATCAATAGAAAAATTAATTCACAAGTTTATGAAGATATTTTGCAGAAAGACCTAAGACATTCACAACATGCACGGAATAAGTAAGTTAACCCTTGTATTAAATAGCTGTCTGACCCTTATTTTGCAGCAATAACTGCTTTCCTGTAGTTGCAGATTAGACGCTCAAACGATCAGGAATTCATCTTGGACCATTCCTCTTTACAAAACTGCTGCAGTTCAGCGAGATTCCTGGGTTCACTTACTTTTCCTCCCTGTCCTGTGAATGTTTACATGTTACGGCCAATAAGAATATGATAAAATGAAAATGTTTGGGTGGTATTAGTTTAAGCAGACACTGTTTATTCATTCCTGTGATTTTGATGAAGATCAGACCACATTTTATGACCAATTTAGGCAGAAATGCGAGAAATTCCAAAGCGTTCACATACATTTTCATCCCACTGTACTATCATATCAAAGATGTTCATAGTAACTGAATGAAAATATAAACGGTACATTTTAGCATGGATTTCTTTTAAGTGAACAGATTGCAATTGCCCATATGCCTGGAAATAGCTATAACTAAATACTGAAACACACTTTGTATTTTAGTGTAAATCTAAGGCACACAAATATAAACTTGAATAACAAACAAAGGGAAAACAAACTAATAAGCAGTGAAATTATCTGTATCTTTGCACTGAGGCTTGGAGTTGGATTAGTAGTGACAAGAGGCGTGTAAGCATGTGACGATGCGAGGTGCTTTTTTAGACTGGAGTTACTTGTGTTATTACCAGGGCATAGTGTGCATTTAACATACACATTATTGCCTTTCATTTCAACAAGGGAGAAGTAGTGATGGTACTACCAGTTCAAAAATGTTACCTTTGAATTGCCCTGGCTTGTCCGTGCTGCCACTGTCGCTGTCTCACTGTCTTGTTGAGTTTAGAAGTGTGAGAGGAATCAACAAAACGCAGCGCGGGTAGAGACTCTGCCCACCCAACTTTTTAGCCAATCACCACCACCCCTGGTCTCCCCTGCGCTATGTTTCATGCTGCTGCTGCATGAAACACCGCTGCGGGGAGCGGAGCTGGGCTGCCCGCTGTAGATACATGACACTGCGGCGCTTCATTCAGCTGAATTGTAACGTGTCACTTTGTTTTCCCAGTAACGATAACGTTGTAACGATGGGGAGAGTAATTAATTAGATTACTTAGCGCCGTTATACTTAAACGCCGTTATTCCCAACACTGTTGTTCACATAAGTAAAATTGTTATGTATATACTATTAAGATGAAAGATTCTGGGTTGCTTTTTGTTAAATTAAGTTTGACGAGAATAGGAAAACCGTTTATAAACATATGCTGGCACTCATCCAACACAAAAACTCAAGTACAAGTATTTAAGTATGTGACTTTCATTTGGCCTGGTCAGTGTGGTCATTGTGATCCAAAAGAGAAGAGCATTTTGAGTCGTGTCCTCTCTTCACAGTCATCTATATTGCTACTCTCCTACCAGGGCAGCACGGTGGCACAGCAGTTAGTGGTTGGCGCGCAAGTGTCACAGCAAGGTGGTCCCGGTTTGATCCCTGGACCGGGGCTTTTCTGTGTGGAGTTTATATGCTCTCCCTGTGTCTATCCTCCGGATACTCCAGTTTCCCCTACCACTAAAAAACATGTAAAATGATGTGTGTACGTGAATGAATGGCGGTGGTCAGAGGGACCATCGGCATAGATGTATGCAGTCGCGCCTCTGTCAGCCTCACCCACAAAATTAAATAAGCAACATGGAAATTACAGTTGTTGTATATTCCATCATATTATGCAAGCGGTTTTCAGCAAGTCTGTTTGCTGTCTAATAGATATGGCCTAAAATCTCTATCACGATATTAAAAAAAAAAAAATCACCATAACGATATAATTGACTTCCCTATTGGGAAGATTAATGCGAAGATATTTCATTCTTTTTAGCGCCATACTAATTTCCTCACAAATATGATCTACTCAAGCAATTTACATCATTTACATTTATTTTTTAAGCACCTGCCTCTGTGTCCTACACAGTCAGTGTTTATGCTGCTCAGGTGGAGCTGAGTGTAACATAAATTATATCGCATCCACAGCAATATAAAAATTACAACTAGTGTATATCAAAAAATTATATTGCGATAACAATATGCGATACGATATGGCCCAACCCTACTGTCAAAGTCTGATGTGCTGCTAAAATAAGTCGATATCCACCACAGATATTATCATAACAAAAACATTTCACAAATAGATCAATACTTAAACTTGTCTTTTGAATGGCATGAGCCAAGTAGTCCCACTATATCTGCAGTAGCAGTGAAATGGATAGTGGGTGGAGCAAGTCGAAGTAGGTAATAGCTAACCCAGATGACAAACAGCCAGAGTGTCTTTCTACAAAGAGAAAACTGATCTCTTGGTTGGGGCGACTTGGCAAAAGGAGAAAAAGCAATGTTAAAAAAAAAAAAAATCAGGAGGCACTGGCGTTATCCTTCTAAGAACTAGATTTGTTTCTGAGTGTGCGTTTTGAATATACTAAGCCTTTATATAACAGTACTATAATAAGTGTAATACAGAACTGTTTGGGAATGCCCTCCTACTAGGCATTCAAATATTCATATTTTAATGAGTCACCGCAGATGACTAAGTAGACTTTACAACTTCTTGATCGAACAAAGCAGTCTGTATTATAAAAGTATGCCCGGATGTCTTCAAAAGCAGTGATGTACATTTTGCCTGTGTGCACCGCAGATTAAATCATTTTTATGTCAGTCGTTGTTTACACAGCGGAACAGACTAGAGAATAGCAGGAGAATGGACAACCCCGGCTGTTGCTGTTCCTATTGCCAGCCTGAAATAGAAGCGGGAACGCGGGCCAAAAACAACCTTTTATTTGTGTTCGACGATTGGCCTTTTCAGCACAGATCCGTTATTGCAATGACTCGACGGGCATCTCTCTACCTGAAAAGCAGTCAAGTAGCTCATGTAGCTGCAAAAATAGTGTCTGTTTGCCCTCCCTGCTTCTTTTTACAGCCTTGTTTCCCAACTGCTAGCGGCCTTTGTGATTTGATGGAGATAAAAGCATGCAGTGAATAAACGCACATAGATGGGGGAGATGAAAGGAGTCATGCACACAGATGCAGTAAGAGGAGGGACTTGGTCAATTGAGAGTTGCCCTGTAGACAAATAGTAAGCAGTGCATTTGTGTCAGCACTCAGGTTTGTGTACATTTTGCTTGCCAACGTGTTCCCTTCTTGCGTGCATGTTTGTGCACACTCTCTCCTAGTGTTAAGGCGTTATTCTTGTGCAAGTGTATTTGTCGGCAAGGCAAAAGCCAGTGACTCAGAGTGGTAGCTGTAGCTAGCTTACTTTCGGGTCACTTAACAAGCAGCAAGTGTGTCTGAGGAGGCATGTTATAAAATGTGCTTGTCTGCAGCAGTCTCACTACACGGTACAGGAGACAAGTAGGAGGAGAGGAGCATGGCTAAGAGCTAACTAGGGCAACGCTGGGTCATTTCACATGAATAATGACATTTCAGGATCTTACTTTGCCGGGCCCAGAGCCATTAGACTATAACCTCATTCAGCAAAGTTGATGGAAAATGTGATTTGCCCTGTTAACAGTCGCACATATTTTGGCTCGACAATCAAATTAACTGAGGTACTTCTGTTTTTGGCTTTGGTGCTTGTGTATTGTGTTATCTAAGCGAGAAACAGCTGGAGAAGCGTTCGCTCCGTGTGTGGCATAGTGATGAGCCAGGAGACACCCTCTTGTTAAATTATTCCATCCTACATCAAGCCCTCCCTCACCATTCTCCTCCCCCTCATGCGGCTCTTCTCCCCTCTGCCTCTTGCTGCGCTCGCTCCCTTTTCCTCCCACTCTCTCTTTCTCGGCTTTGCTTCTTTACGCTTCATAAAATCCAGACGGGACCCTTGCATATGTCCCGCCCCCATAAATGCCAATCATCTTATTGGCTTCATAGCAACAGTATGGCAGTATATGTCGAGCCCCTCCCTCCCAAATACAGCTCATCTCCTTATAGGGTAACACAAGTGCTTGTCAAACCCAGTCCACCCACAACCATGCTCCTTGTAGGGCTTCAATCACATACGACCATTGCCACCCCTCCTTTCCCCGCATGCAACCCTGGGTGATTCCTTTTCCTGCTGCATGTCTACAAGAGGCGTGCATGCATGTACAGGCCAGCAGCACACGCGACATCCCTGTCAACCCTGATATCCATCAACTGGCTTTATTAAAGTTCTCTCTAAGCTTCAATGCAAAATTAACTAAAAGCAAACTCTCCACAAAAGCCAGCTGAAATGTCTTGTCTGCATTATTGCTCATTAAAAGACGAATGCAAACATAAGTGCAGCTGGACACACAGATACAGAAACATGTGTTTACCCAACATTCAGCACACCTTTTAGCCACAACCATGAAGCGAGTTTGTCTTGTTCTGCAGCTTGGAGAGCTCCCTCCAGTTCATTATTTGGATGTCCATTGTGATTTAAAACGTACACAAAGCTGGTATACGATGCTGCTGTCAGACTCATTATGCATACAAATGTTTTAGGATACCCAGCAGGAAATTTAACCATTTCACACAAGCAGCACTCACAAGGTGCTTACCCTACAGGGCTCTCCCATCAACGTTTCCTTCAAACTGTCTAACAATCTGCACAAATGAATGACTCATGCATGTTGCTACGGCAACACAGCTCATTGGGATCATCTAACAACCATTATTGTTAACCCTGCAACGAATCAATAACATGATCAGAGGGGGAGGACAGTAAAGCAGGAGGAGCAACTCCTGGCGACCCGGTTATAGTTATGAAAGTGTGCCGCTGTGTAAAGTTTCACAGCAGGTAGGAGGCTCTCCCCTGCCTGGGGGCACATGCTTAGGTGGGGCTTGAGAAAGTATTTTTGAGTCTTTTGCACCATATTCAATGTCGAAGTATAGGCAGAATGCGCAGCGTAGTGCTACCCTCATCTCTGTTGAGATAATGAAGACGCAGTGGGCTCCTCCGTGCCCATATGTAAGTGCACAGTCAGCTGTACGCTGAGAAATTGCGTCACACTGAAGTAGCTCTCGGCAGCTGACCTGTAATATTGCCTGAACGCAGACAACTCCACTGTGGTGATCTCTGCTTATCTGTCACTTTCATCCACACAATATTCCAGTTTCCTGGGCTTCCCTGGCAACTGACAGGGAGGGTGTCCCATCACCTTTGAAATCAATTTTCAATCTCATACACCCATTCTGTGTGCCCTGACCCAACCCCCGTCCTCTCGTCCAGGGGCTCTTGAAGGAAAACATTGAGATAACAGCTGCCAGGGCCCCAGGGAGAGTGCGAGGAGGGAGAAAAGAGGTCAAACAGTAAAGAGAGCAGGAATCCAAGGTGCAGCTGAAAGAGCCTGACTCACTCCAAATGAAATGTAATGATACAAACGTGACACTTCATGCAGTAACTTTGCAGCCTACTGTGCTCTCAAGCAGTGTGTTTGCAAAATGTGTGACACAGAAATTACTGTGAGGAGGTGTGAGCTGAATAAAGGAGATGCAGAAGGCAGGAAGAGATAGGGACTAGGGAAAAAAACAAAAAGAAAAACAGAGACAACTGTTCCACGGACACCTGTCTATTTCACTCACAGACTTTCAGCAATGTACGGAGACAGCTGCTGGGGCAATAAAGACTTTTGGCATAACCCTCCTCCCCCTCTCTGCCTGGGCTTCCACTCTTTTGCCTCAAATGAGTTTAAAGCAGCAGAGACAGCACACACCAAACAGCTACATCCAGAAAACACGCTGCACTGTATGTTCACATAGATTCTTCTAAGCATACATAATACATGGCACAGCGCTTTCTGGCAGCGGCAGCTTCAATGTTCACATTGCATGCACGAGTAGCTCTGGGCAGGAGAGCAGATGCCATAACAACAATAACAACCATGTACAAAAGGCTAATTTACAGAAACAATCTCTTAGCCTGTATCACCCCTTCATCTCCAGTCATAACGGGAGTTTCGCTGTTTGTGTAGCTCACAGCAACTAACAGTAGTCAAAAATGCCCTGAGTGGACCACTCTACTAAAGGGGTCAAGTAGAGTCCTCATCTGTTAGTAGTTAATTAACATTTCATGCTCAGTGACAGCGCTGGGCACTCAGATGCCGCTTCATTTACAGTGAGAGTTGTGACGCACACAGACACACAACGGACAATCAGAAAAAGAGGAGCGCTAACACTCACCGACAACACGGAAGGATAGTACAGTCCCATCATCGTATTCTGTGCAACAACTCAGAGTGTGGGCTCTCCGCTCTCCTCCGCTCTCTCTCTCCCTCTCTCCCGTCGAGTCTGTGTCACCTCAGCAGCTCCGCTCTCTTCAGTCTGTCTCTAAGATTCAAAATCTCCCTCTCTCTGCCCCCGCTCACTCGCTCGCTCACTCGGTCGGTCTGCCCTCCTCCTCCTCCGGCCCCTGTCACTCGCTCTCTTTACGGTGTCTCCCACTCAAGCCTCGCTCTGGCTGCTCCTGTGCTGCTGTGCCCTCGCTGCCTGCTCATCTCTGCGTGTCTGAGCTCCACTCCTCCCTCTGCTCTGTCACACCTGCAGACTGTCCCCTCCCCTTGGACGCGCTCGTGTCGCAGTCCCTCTCTCTACATCCTGGAGCTCCTTCTTCATGTAGGTGAGTTAACTGGGGCTCCGCACCGCTGGGAGACTGTGTGAAAACTCACCATTCACGGTGTTACATAAACACGCAGCTCAGTTAAGAATTAGGGAAGGCATCCATTATGTAATAAGTCTATTTCTGAGCAAATGATCAAATGAATTAAACTAATAAAACAAATCTTATGAGATGACAGTACAGAACAAGAGATCAAAAGGAGCAACACACACACGCTCAGCGCGCATTCACTCACAGCAGCCTAATGGGGGCAGCAACACAGTCTTAACAGCACCAGAACAAAATGTATCTAAAGCGTCGTCAAACATCAGGTCCAGCACCTCACCCTCCGTCATCATTCATATTCAGTGTCCCGCAAAGCCATTTGGTTTGTGGCAATGCAATTTGCATTCTGCGCAGGAATGGGGGAAAATAACTTGTAATATATACAATTACATGAATAACAACTCAAGAGAGGTAATTACTGAATGCAAATGTGTTGAAAAGCCATTTCTGAAAAGACTTGAGCCAGAAGGAAAAATAAAACGAGATGTGATATAATCAAAAATGTAAGGATTAGAGCTACACACTGGAGAATTAACTAGCTTTATTGTTCACTAGGAGCATGTTCTCATTATGATTAAAGCACAGGGACAGACAATCAAAAATAAATTATAAGCCTGTTTTGTTCAACCAATTTTTTGAAAATCTTACTTTTTCTAAATAAATATGCTTTGTTTCCTCGCAATACGGATAATATACATTGTAAATTAGTAATTTCTAGATTTACAGATTCTCTGTAATTAGTTGGTAAAATGCTGTCACTGATACTTTCCAGTTTCCACTCACTGCAGTCGCCAATTAAACCTACTTCCAATTTATTTCCTCTGCGACCCAGGATAAAGCCATTAGGAAACATTAAGATGAAACCACTTGGCAGGGATTTTGACAGATAGCTACTTATTAGTGTTTCTCAGTTTGAAAAGTGTCTGTACCGTGTTCACACATCGGCTCGGTGCTGCTCTCTGGGCTCTTCCTTTGATCACATCATTCTCACACGGTTGTTGACAGTTTAGCGCCTCTGTGCTATGGGAGCTCCACTGCCCAGTATTGTCTTCCTATTAGGGCTGCACCATTTTAGAACAAAATAAACCCAACTGACAAATACAAAATCAAAATTCAATTCACTGAGCACATTTTAAACATGTCCAGGACAGATTTGCAAGATATGAGTAAAAAAAATGCAATATGTCGTTTTAATGAATACACCATTTTTTATAAACCGTGTCAAAATAAAACGTCAGGATGAAAACAAAAATGGATGACTTTGTTTTGCTTATGTGTATGCCGGCTTGTTGTCATGAGGCGAAAAAATGTATGTTATTGCGATATCTACATTGTAAAAAGCCACAATAGTGCAAAATAACTGATTGATTTGACAGAGGATTACTCTGTTTTGGCACAGACTAAAGGAGAAACGCACAGTAAATTAAATTATTATTACCCCTTTTTTGTCATGATTTCCTTAATTTAGTTCCAGTAGTAGCCTTGCTTTAGGCCTGATTTATTTTTTGCTGTTTTCTTAAACACAATTTGATGGGGGGAGTGCTCATGATTTTTGTTTAAATTTAATGTACTGTATTGAAATGGTTTAAGTAAAATTATATATATACACTACGATCCACAATGCAGCTCCATGTAGTTGTCTTATTTCTTTCTTTCATTCACTGCGGCAGACCTTGAATTACATTTTCACATTAATAATATGCAGTGCAGTGTTTATGATTGTTCCACCAACATTATCATTAGGAAGGAAGTGGTTGAGAGCCCCATCGTCTCTGCAGTGAAACGAACGGCGGCTAATTGGCTCAAAGGCAATAAGTGCTAAAGAAAAAATAATGGCGTGCAAGACAGGGGTGGGGGTGGCGTGGGGAGGGGGCTGCTTTGAAATGATAGTGCGCTGATAAAACAGCCAGGGGTGGTTGGGCATCGCTAACAGAGAGTCGGGAAAGAGGGGATTAGGGGTAGAGCATGAGAGGATGAGTGGATGAACGAAGGATGATCTAAGGATTACCCACACAAAAGGCCGCAGCCTATTAGAACAATCACCTAATACCAAACTTGGGTAAACAGATTGTAGAGATTAAAATGTAGATTCTCTAAATAATGGCCACTTTGTTGGTGTCATTTGAGCGTGCAGAAGCAGCCCAATAATGTGGATGGACTTTTTCTTCAAGATGAATAATAATCTACACCCCCACCTCATGGTCCGTGAGCTCCACTGAGCCACTAAAGCTGTAGTGTGTCAACTAGACAGAAGATTTCAACAAATAAGAAACCAGTAACAGCGCGTGGTAGAGCTGCATACCATGTTATCGTTATTATTACAATGTTACATGACGCACTGTCCATATTGTTTAAAACCATAATATAACCCAAAATCACTTCTATCAGGCTGGGTTGCATACAGGTGAAACTCGGAAAATTAGAATATCGTTAAAAAGTTCATTTATTTCTGTAATTCAACTTAAATGTGAAACTAAGATATGATATAGACTGCAAAGTCACTTAAATCAAGCCTTTGTTTGTTTGCTTACAGTCCATTCTAGGGCTGGGCGACCAAAAGTCATATCCCGATATATTTAGGTTGAATATCGATATACGATATATATCCCGATATTTTTTCCGAAAAGTGAGAGCTGTGAAATTAAATGTCAAATACGAGTAGTTTTATTGAAAACTCACTATAAAATGTAAACACTGTATAACTAAGCTCTGTAAGGTGCACATTTAAATAAATATATATCTTTAAAAAAAGCCTATAAAATAAGCATTACAGCGCAAATTTGATCTATATCGATATATGCGATATGGTCTAATTCCATATTTCATTTAAAAAATATATCAATATATCTTAAATATCGATATATCGTCCGCCCCTAGTCCAATTTTATGAGATTTTTAATTTGGGGTTTTTACAAGCTGAGCCATAATAATCAAAATTATAACAAATAAAGGCTATACATATGTCACTTTGCATGTAATGAGTCTATATCAGTTTCACAGTTTAAGTTTCACCTGTTTTCTTTGCCAACACTGCCAAAATGAAGAAATATTCTAACTTAAAAATTGTACTCAGTTTTAGTCATGATTTTCCTAATTTAGTTCCATTTTGATTTTTGTTTCTTTGGCCGTGTGCACATTAAAGAAAACATACTGGGCTCATGCAAGTAAGCATGCCACGCTGGATTGTAGCCATGGGCCAATTTCCATCCGTTGTCCCTCACAAACTCTCGCAAACATACCCTTGTTTTTACTGGTGGGGGAAACCTACGCAGACACGGGGAGAACATGCAAACTCCAAAGAGGCTTTTTGTGGTTGTTTAGACTCAGTGGATTGTACTGTATTGAAATAACTTTGTAAAATATGGACTATATTGCAATATCGATGACCGCTATCGACCATCACCTTTTTCCCCCTCATATCGTGCAGCCCTAGTGAGGGGATGCAGTGAATAAAAGTCACAAAACAATGTTCTTACCTGGCTGTGAGTAGGGTAGCCATGGTAACCGAGGGTCAACGGGTCATTGTTCTGTAAAAAAACATAAAAATAAATTAATAATATCTTAATACCATCTACTGTGTTGAGACTCATAAATGTGACTCATTCTTTGCCTTATTCAGACATTTCGGGTCGCTGGATTTGCCTTGACACTGCTGCAGCGCTAATCAAATTAACTCCGACACACTCCCGTTATCTTACAAGTCAAGCAGTTCTCCAGCCAACAGCTCCTTTATAAGCTGGTTAAGACATGGTAGCGGGGGCGAGGGGGTGAGATCACAAGAGCAGGAGATGAAAAGATGCAGAGGAATAGCCGGAGTCACCGGCGCTCTTAAATCACAAATGGGTCAGGGGGGTGTCTATTGGTAAGAGACGGCATCATGAGCCTTGATGAAATCTACAATGTATTCCTTTCACTGCTCTCTGAAGCGGACACAACAAACATGCAGCGACACTGACAACTGAACGGGTTAAAATTCATTTTGTTTGGATCCAGGTAGGAATAGGCCAGAAATATTCCCATTTCCCCCAAAAAGTGTTTGTAGCCGACATTACCAGGGCTTATAACACAGTGTTCCAGATTTATGCTAATTCATTTCATTAAAAAGGAGCTTTTTACAGCAATTACAACATGCTTTGATATGAGGCAAACAGATTCGCCGGTCCCTGGCTTCATATCACTAGATTAGAAAACAACTGGGCTCCTCCCCTTTCTCTACGCCCCCCTTCCCATATTCCTTTCATCTGGAACCAATGTCCCACGTCTGCTCTGTCCCCAAGGGAACACTTTGCTCTGTGCGCTTCACAGCTTGACTTCGCATGATTAATACTGTAGCCATCTCACTGGGAACCCCATGGGGCCATTTCGCAAAAAACCTAAACACAAGGTCCCAAAATGTGAGCGGTTTGATCATAGGAAAAGGAAGTACCATCTTGATTTAAAAAAATGCTGTTTGTGAGAGTGTATCTCAGAGCCAAAAATGTACTTAGCGCTGGCTTTGAGAGGTAGAAGCACTAAATAATGAATCGCCTCTTAGAGGGTTGAATAACATGAATAAAGTATAAACCTGATTTTTTCAGCTAGGCCAAACTCCCACAAAGTATAGAGCCACACTTTTAAAAGCCTCGAAGAAAAAATGAATTGAAAAAGACAAAATGGAGCCAGAGGGGAGATTAATGGCCCTGTGAGGAAAGAGAGGCATGGGACTACAGTGCAGAAACATCTGGAGTCCAGAAGCTGAGTGCGAGGGAGTACACTGGAAGAGAAACCAGTGAAATAGTCTGAGCAAAACGAGATGGCGCTGAGGACAATGACTCATGCATGAGCACAGTCATGTGTTTAATTTCCTTAAGGATCTGCAGGAATGAGAAGAGTGTGTAACGGCCCGCTCGCTGCAGTTATCTAACAGCACACGTAAGAACCAAAACATTCTGCATCTCGCACTGATATGTTAATCATGACTTAACCTTTTGGGCTGTCTTTGTGAGCGGTGACAAATCAAGCACATGGGATTGTTTTCGGAGGTGGAGTGGTGTTTTGTGAAGGGGGTGGTTCAAAGAAGAAAGTGCAAAGAAAGACAGGGTGAGCAATTGAGAAATGAACAAAATTACTTGAAGTCCACAGATGGTGTACAGCAGGAGGGGCCAGGATAAATGTGGCGGGTGGAAAGCACAATCAAAGATGGATATAGTTAACAACTATTTACATTACACATTCATCTGCAGGGGTGTGTGAAACTACCAGAACCAACTTACAGCAGACTTAATAAACTTTTAAATTGAACATATAAGATTGACGTTCGTACATCTATTCCCTTTTTGGACACCTTGGCATTTGAAATGCATATTTTGCATATTAAAAAAAAGAAAAATTATGGATAAGTATAACACATTAATTCAGCCTCAATTTTAGTGCACACAAAACACCTTTGTTGCTAAAAAACAAAAGCAGCTATCTATTTGCACAATTTTCAGATTTTTACTGAAATGATTAGTTAAAGATGAAGCATGAAGCAGATGAACTAAATTCACACATGTGCCCCTAGCAGGCTGGGGAAGAAAATCCTGACATGTGTTATTTTGGAGGCACGCTTCCTCTGAGGACGGCCCAAGCTAATGACATCAGCTGAAAAACAAGCATTTCTTTCTAGAGAATGATGTAGAAGGAATGCAAAGGATTTCTAAAACAAGCATAAATGACTTTTTTTTATGGGAGAACGATACAACATGGTAAAAGTAAGTATTAGCATTGAAATGGATATGAGAAGAGAACAGCATAAGAGCTACTCTTAAGAGTCCTGTAGCCTAGATCATAATTGTGCTCTCCAAAAACTACAGGTATGTAGTGCTGATACTGGATAGTCTGCAAGTAGTGTCTAATTTGGTCACAAGACTATTCCCATCATGCCTTGGGACAGCCTTTCATCTAAAGAGGAGATTAGGAAGCACATTGGCTGCTCTGACAGTTATCTTACCCAACTACAGAGGCGGCTGTACCACACACTCAGGAGGACGTGAAGCCATTTCATCCATACAGCACTTATGTGTTAAGCCTCATAACAGACAGGCAGCTGCTCACGTTTATCTTTCTCTCCATCCTTCACTTACATTTCCCTTTCCACAGTAAACCTACACATGCTGCATCACGCGGCCCAGGGCCAAGGTAAGTTGGACCTCTGCTCATAGTTCTGGCTGAATTAATGATGAATCATTCCTTGAGACTGAATTAAAAATGTAGCAGAGTAAGCATCAGCACCACAGGCCATAAATATCTGGTGACATGTATAAATTCACTGTAAAACCTGACATCTTTTATGAGAATATTTGACAGCCTAATTAGTAACAACACTTGTAAATTATTAATATCTTAATGTGCACTAGTGACAGAAAATCTACTGTCTGTGAGACAAACGACTTAAGTGGAATTGATCTGGAGAATAGCAGTGCATTAAGCATGCTTCAGAGCAGAGCCACGAGCCCTGAGCCCACTCAGTCGAACATAATTCAGTCAACAGAGCAATGCTGGTGATTTATCACAAAAACAGGCATCCAAAACTGAATAAATACTCTCAGCATTCAGCAGGACTACATTTTTCTTGCTGACGTTTTCATTCTATTTCAGTGCGACTGAGATGAAAATACAGAGGGGTTATCCACCTACATTAATGTCCCAGTCCAGTCATTTGTCCTCGTACTGTCACCTCAGGCAAGACCTTATTAGGTTAGAGAGTGGCCCGGTTCTTACATAGTGTGACAACAAAACATAGGCTGCTCAGCAGTATGCCAGATTGATATTGAAGTAGACTGTCTCTTAAAATTCCCCCAAATCAGAGTTGCGCTAAAGATGAGGACTTTGTGATGCATCACAGGACATCCCTTGTGGCAAACTAATAATTCACAATGAACCAAGTATTTAAGTTCTAATTCTAATACAGTATTTACAGAGCTGAGTCAATGAAAAGAGGTTGGGGTTTAGACTGAAGAGCTGATTTGAAGGAGTAGTACTTTCCTGTTTGATGCGGTTTCCTCCCTTAGTTTATTTGTGTGTGTTAGCTGAGCCTTCAGTCATACATAGCCCCAGCGCGGTGCTCATTTCTACATGCTTTACTGCTCTGCCTCAACTTTGCTGATGTGCCTTGACAGAGCTGCTCTACCCCCGCACTGCGATGACGACATGGCAGAGGCACTAATGAGAAAAACAACAGTGTCAATGGCCTAGTGGGAAATCGCATTATTGAACCCAAGTGCTTCAAATGGATTACTCTGCACTACTGCCACACCCCACTGTATTGATACATTTACAGGTCAGAGATCAGCTCCTTCTGTGGTGTCAGCAGAAAGCACATTTCAGAAGTAATGGCACGGACAAGGAAGTAATCCATGGCAGGAGGGTTTTAAAATGCAAAGTTTGTCTGTGGTAATATATTCCATCCTTTACACGTCTCTAAAAGGGTTTTATACGAGTCAAATGTGATTTTTTTTTTTATTGTAATATCCTGGAAACTGAGAGCTCCCGTGGTAAAAGTGGGCAAACAAACTGCTTAAATACCTTACCTACCACAGCCAGTAGTTTAATGGTTAAGGCTGCTGTCATGTACAGGAGCATTGTTCCAACCTCAGCAAGATGCCACAATATATCACTGAGCCTTTAATTAGCTCAGAATAAAACCAAAATGTTGTAACTTAATAGTTCACGCTTAGTCCTGATTTGTAAAGACTTGTTTTGACACAATGTGATGAAAGATAATAAGCTGCTTACAATTTTAGTTAAAGTGGGCTTTATTTAAATTATTTAGTCAAATATTACACTATTGTTATTGCAATATTCAAAACAGATACAGAATATTGCATCATACAGTCAGTTAATTTTGTGAAACTAACAAATTCTATTTTAAGAAATGCTGGAGTCACAAAAACAAGCACAAGCAACACATCAACAATTGTAAATGAATACAGCTTAATTTACAGTTGTTGATGTGTTGCTTGTTTTTGATGTCCTAAAGAGCATGGATGCCAAATATGTGGCTCGTGGCCACATTCGGCCCCCAGGAGTTTTATTTCGGCCCTGAGGTTATTTTTTATATTTTCCAACCAATGCAATGTGATTTAAACACTTTAACACACCTAACTGATTTGTTTTGTTACATTTGATTTAAAAAATAGCACAACACAGTCTCCATAAATTTCTAATAAATGAAATATCTCAAATGTTTGATATTTGCAATATTTTCAGCCCTTAACACGCCCTGACCACGGAATTTAAGCCCACGACCCAGTGCACCCCCTATCTTGGACATGTGGATCAGAGTTTGATTAAACTGCTTGTGGGTATTCAAAAACCATATCAAAGAAGTGTTGGGTGTTTTTTAAACTAATCTTTCTTGCCGTCATATGTGTTGCATAAACCCTCTGTCTTAGATAAGGATCAGAGTGTGGTTAGAATGCCCCCTCCAGTTTGAGATGTGATCCCATTAGCTGAAAACAAAGCCTCTTTACAGCCAGTGATAGGGCAAATCTGTTCCTGCAGCAGTGAGGGGGCGCAGGGGGCCCTCTCCCACTCTCATTTCCGGACTGTCCAGCCAGCTCACGTTCAATACATTTTAGAGGCTGAAGCTATTGATCTGCACTTCACTCTGACACACAAACACACACAAGAGTGTGTGTTTAAAAGTGCATTACGCTCCTCAGCCTGCCTGTCAGCAGCAGCACAACCATGTAAACCCCACTCATTTAGTTTTCCAAACAGGAGCAAATAGGCCACTCCACCTCCATTACGGGCACTTTCAACAGCAAAGAAATAGCTTTCAGTGCTTCAGTGGAGACTTTCATCCTCCACAATATACCATATTAATGTCTGTAGTTCAGGACTGCCGAGAAGAGTCTTGCTGAGGTTTAATGAACCACTGCATTGCTGAGGAAAGCACAGTGTAAAACAAATGCAATAGTGTTAATTAAAACAGTCCAGCAAATCAATATAATTACAATGAGTGGGTTGTGGATTGATGACTTGCTGAGCCCAAATCTTTGTTTACACCAAATGCCACCTATTGGGTTTGTTTCCCTGCAATGATCAAGCAGGTGGGCAAACCAAAAACAAGTGTTGAGTATTAGCATGTTATAAGTCACTGTTTATGTGATGGGCCTTTTTCCCCCCTCATCTGAACTTAAGGGAAAAGGGATTTTTTGATGAATAAGCAACTGTTCATGACTGCCATGCCCCTCAATGTGACACACCTGAAGTTACATCAAATAACACTTCAGTTGAAACAGGGGTCATGAATCTGCAGAGAAAGCCTATTTATGACAGCGGCACTACATCAGTTAACGCAGAATACACATGTCTTTACATTAGTAGCACGCTGCATGTTGTGATTGGAACATTCGTGGCACAAACTAACCCTCACCTGGCCAACATCGAGACCGGTGCCATCAATCCTGGGCCGCTTGCACTCCGCTCCAGAGGTGTCCAGCAGAGCAGCCGCTGTCTGTCCGTCAGGCTCCGGGTCTCCCCGCTTCATGCCCCGCACAGCCGCTGGAGGACCGCCTGGGTTGGGGTGCACACCTCCCATGGCGTCCAGCTCTCTATCCCGGTCCAAGAGAGCGCGGGACACCGGCAGCATGATAGAGGCAACGTCGGTCGACATTAACATTTATAAACCGTTGTGGGGGTTCCTATCTAAACGGGAAATGGGCCTATTAAAAGGTATCCAAGCTGGAGCAGCACTGAGCTGACAGCTGCACGGGATATTATCCTGCACTTCTAAAGACGCCAAATAGCTATCTGGGGCCTTTGCATCAGCCCAGAGTTATGTTATTTAGCTCAAACGGAACAATAGCTCTGGCTACAGTGAAACGTGGTTTGTTTCGAAAAGAGCCATATAACGAGTCTCACAAACGAGCCGAGCGATTGTGTTAAACAGCAGCTACAGAACTACACTACAAAGATCTAATGTTAATGCTCAGCTACAACCCAGTTTCACCGTGTTTATTTACTGCGGGTTGCCTCAGAGGCCTACGTTATTCTAGCTCATAATAAACTAATTATACAAACACCGATCAAATCATTGGCTCCTGAGCATTATCTACCGCTTAATTCCCATCTGCTATATTTTTTTCCTGAAAGGGGCGTCTTTTTAGGAGTAATATATCAACATCCTACCGCAGCCTTAAGGAGAAAAGCCCCTCAACATGTCTTCCCTGTCGCCTTTCCTCTGTATATTAGCCAGACTTGTGCCACAGAGAAGAGGTTCACTTAAGAGCAGGTCCTCGTCAAGAGCTGGCGTTTTCCCCCATGTTAGTCCGCTACTCTGCGTTAAAGAAAGGACGCCGTTTTCTTGCCTGAGTTTCCTTGTGCCTATTTTCTTCCCTCTCCGTTTTCCCAGTGTGTTCTTGTAGCGTGTGTTTCAGAAAGGAAATTGTCCTCACTGCCTCCTCCTACCCTCTTGGTGTAGTCATTCCCCTCCTCCTATCTTCCGCTCTCCCTTTGAACGCAGAGCCATGCAACCACGCAGCCTGCAAACAAACGCAGTGTGCCGCAGTGCTTCCATACATTTCATTGGAGGGAGGTGTGCGCGTGTACAAGAGGGGTCTTGTTGTGCTGAGGCGGTCATGCTCCGTGAGTGCATCCCCAAAAGCATTAACTGACATTTTGCCGCATAGTACAGTAGTGCATTTCCGATTACATTTGCTGTAAGCTCACTTAGGTGCGCACACACACACGCCACCACTACCACCATAAAAGTCATTTTGTGCGTTTTGTCAAAAGCCTGCAACATTTTTCCGTGTAACTTTGAGCAAGCTGTGCCAATCGCAGTCCAGATGTGTTCTGCGAAAAGGGGTACCTAGTGTCCCTCTAGTGGCCCACAGTATTTCTATTGCTTGGATGACACCCAGTGGCCAAAGGCTACAACTGGGAGGCAGGTACCAATGCAACCTATACTTATTTGGCCACTGTACAATACCTGCAGCGAAATTGTATACAACAATGATAACAGCTCATATTTTTATTGCCCTTATATGTTGGTGTTGCCCTCTTTTCAACAGGATCGTCGATTTAATTAAATTTCAGAGAAAGGTATTCACAGATTTATAACCAATAGCTGCAGCATACTGGCATGCAAGAGGCAAGGCATTTATCTGCGTTTCTGCAGTCACTTCAGATTGTAAATAGCAAATATTGTACGCTCAAGGAGCCAATAGAAATAAAAAACAGATACAACTTCAAGCATATTTTAATATTAGTAAAATTGAGAGGCCCTCTCTTCATTTCAACCAGCTTGCAGCATCTTCCATGTTGCTGAAAAACAGGATATGATCAGTCTTAATAAATAATGCAAATGTTGGCTCATGACTAAATTATTCTCAGTCTGTCATACGAATCAAACACTCTGTTGTCAAAGTAGCTCAACAGTCCAGGCTCCTCCCTGGTGCCAGAAGTAACAATCCCATTCAAAATCGCCATAGCTTTTCGGGGAAATAATCTACTTCTACTTCTACTACTACTACTACTACTAATCTAATCAGCTATGTGGTAATTCATGGACATTAAAACACAATTATAAATGGAACATTACATGATCAAATTTATACATTTATCTTATGCAAGCATTTCGCCATGTTTACGTTTTTGGTATTTTCTTTTTCACTCTGGTTGTAGTCGGCACACAGTCAATAGCCTCCGTCGTGCCTTTATAAACGTATTCTTATTTGTTGAAAACACTAGGGAGATTTTTAATTATATTTTTACTTCCGGCACCGGGTGTAACCTTGAATGTTGCGTTGCAGTTGAAGTTGTCCATGTGATCTGTGGGATTGGTCTGTGAAGTGAGAGCACAAACATGCTTACCGTCATTGAGCAAAGCAACCCTCTACACATGGGCCGTCCCGTGGTGAGCAAAGCTCAGTTCCACACATTATGTAGATCTGAAGGGAATAAAAACTGTATCAACTTATGGCATGAACATCTTTTTACAATAGGATCTGGAAGTCATCCCAAGTTTGCAATTCAATAAAATAAGTTATACTTAAACTATTAAAAATAGTCAGTAAAAAATTAAAAATAATTGCAATTTATACGTTAAATGACACATCCAGGACATGAGTATTAACATTTGAGGAATGGAATAAACACATGCATTTCAGATACAGAACATGTTTTTAAAAAGGTCTACACTACCAAGTTAACAGGTTTTAAAATGATTTTGTAGTTTAAGATGATATTACCTAAATACCCGTAGCCTTTGCATTTTTCTTATTGCCACAAAGCAGTGATTTTTAATTAATTCCAAATAATTTTGCATGCAAAGCCAGTGCATATGACGTAGCTACATTACGATCAGACTCTACAGTTTATCACGTCTCTTCCGGTCCTTGCCCTTGTAATTTCCTGTCACTTCATCTATTCATTAAATCGTTGACCTAAACATTACCTCTTCATTTGAGTCCATGAACTTTCCATCTGGAAGAAACTGGAAAGTGCTGATTTTGAAGCGACGGGTTTGAGCAGGGACAGACACTTGTGGATTTGAGACCACAACCTGGTTAGGGTGAGGATCCAGTGGATTTGGGCATCTAGAGGAAGAATTGTTATATTTGTCTGAATAAATAATGTTGATATTTTTCATGGTCTTGGAGGATAAGGTTCAACACATTTATAACCTACCCATTGTAAAGCAGCACCCACACGGCTTTCCCAGAGCGAGGATAAGCAACACAGTAGTGTACAAGCAACACCAAACTGGGGTCAGGGGAGTTCAACAGACGCACCTCCAGATAGAGTGGTTTAGCCAGAAGTACCTGCAGGGGCTGGTGATGCTCAGGGTAGAAGCTCGTATATTGAGAACCTAATTTGAGGACATGCATACCTTAGTATTTTATTAAGCCATTATAAATTGCATTGTACTTTGATTTACCTTTGGCAATCCTGATCTGGACTCCGAAAGCTCCTTGAGTTTGAATCGCTGGACCCAAAGTCGGTGTTTTTACCATGTAGCTGACAGTGAGTGCACTGCCTGGCAAAAATCTGCACTCCACCATTAATCTAATCCAGAAAGTCACAGTGATGCAAGTTAAATTCTTTCAATTTGTAGTTCTCTGAAAGCTAAGGATTCTGGAGTGTACTGACCTGACAGGCGAATCTCTTGTGATTGTGCCATAGTTGAGGCTGATGCTATTTACAATATTATTCACTTCTAATATATAGATTACAGTTTTTCCAACTTGCTACAAAAAGAAGGTAGAGAAGCAAATCACCTTAATGTAAGTTTGCAAAGTGTGCTCAAAGAGATAGAGTGAAATTTTAAAGTTAACTTTCAAATTCCTCCCCTCTTTAACCAGAAACCCTTCTTAGTTTGCAAAATGAGGAGAACAGGAACAGAATTTTAAATAAATGATCAAGCTCCTCCCCCTCCCTCCTGCTTTGACCCGACAGGCTGGTTCACAGGAAACGCTCGTCTCATTGGTCAACATAGGAGGATACTAGATTGATTTGTTGCCGATTTCCGAGAAGGACGGACTTTACAAATAATCAAATCAATTTTTTATTTATTTATTAATAAATAAATAAAAATATATATTAAATGGTAAATGGTGTGAACTTACAGTGCCTTGCGAAAGTACTAATACACCTTGAACTTTTGCACATTTTGTCATGTTCACAACCCTAAAACATAAAGATTTTATTTTTAATTTTTTACTGAAAGTTCACACACAAGTAACAGACAACTGTGAAGTGAAAGCAAAATGATACATGATTCTGTTATTTTTCAAAAAATAGAAAAGTGGGGCGTGCATAAGTATTCATACAGCATGAATTTGTGGAACCCCTTTTGCTGCAACAGCAGCAAGTCTTTTGGGGTATGACTCTACAAGGTTTGCAAATCTAGAGATTTAGCCCATTCCTCTTTACAAAACAACTCAAGCTCTGTCAAATTAGGAGAGGAGAGCGTTTGTGAACCGCAGTTTTCAGGTCTTTCCACAGATTTTCAATAGGATTTAGGTCAGGACTTTGATGTGGCCATTCTAACACATTAATATGTTTGTTTTGCTTTGTTTACTTGTGTGTGAACTTTCAGTAAAAATTCAAAATAAAATCTTTAGGATTAGGGTTGTAAACATGACAAAATGTGCAAAAGTTCAAGGTATATTAGTACTTTCGCAAGGCACTGTATATAGCGCTTTTCCACCTATCTCCACTCACCCATTCACACTCTCATACATCAGTGTACACAGACACTGAAGGCAAGGAGGGTGAAGTGTCTTGCCCAAGGACACAACGACTGTGCACCTTCAGGAAGCGTACTTATTTTACATCAAAACGCAAGACCAGGTAGTCGATTTTGCACATTTTATCAAATTTGTGCTACATTAAGACCACCACTTTAACAGACGTAACGCAAGGTTAAGAAATTAACCCCGATTCTCTGAGACTTGAGTGAGATATCACATATGGGAACGCTCTCACGCTGTTCCCCCAGAAGCCCAGTTACATTACGCCAGTCCCCCGACTGGCTGTCAGACGTGACGTCGCTCCCCAGAGGAGGAGGGACTTCCTCCTACTATAAGAGCGCCACAACCGCGACACGTCATATCAGTCAAAGCACGCACACCTCTTCTCGCTCCAGGCAAGAAGGGCGGTCAGGTGAGATACCTCACTCATGTCTCAGAGAACCGAGGTTAATTTCTTAACCTTGCGTTCTCTTTCAACATTCGTTTCGGTATCTCACATATGGGATGTCGAGACTCCCGTATTGCCAGACAAGCTTCCTCGAAGACCAATAATAGAAACCTACAGAGAAGTCCCCATGCTCAGAACATTCTGAGACAGTGAAGGGCCTGTGACATCCAGTCTATAAAACCTGGCATAGGTGTGAGGCATAGCCCAACTGGCCGCTGCACAAATTTCCTCTACCGAGGTGCCCTGGAAGAGTGCCCATGAGGTAGCCATGCCACTAGTGGAATGCTCGTGCAGTCCCGCTGGGGGTTGAAGCCCACTGCTGTTGTAGGATGCTACAATAGCTTCCACCAACCAGTGAGACAAACGCTGTTTGGAAAGGGGCTTACCCTGGTGGGGTTGGGCCCATGATACAAACTGCTGCTCAGATTTCCGAAATGCAGAGGTCTGGTCTACATACGTGCGTAACACGCGGATTGGACAGAGCGCATGGAGCCGCTGATCTTCCTTCGAAGAGAACGGAGGTGGTGAAAATGCAGACAGCTCAATCGGAAGGCATGACAAAGTCGGGTGCAAGACTTTTGGCATAAAAGGCGGGGTTAGGTCTCAATAAAACCTTAGAAACCCCCCCCCCCCTTATAAACTGCATACATGACGCATTAACATACAGCGCGTGTATATCACACACGTTTGGCTGATGCCAACGCCAGCAGCAAAACCATCTTGAGTAGTTTTAACTCCACTCCATGCAACGGCTCAAATGGTGGGCGAGACAAAGCGCTCAGCACTGTCGTAAGATCTCATGGAGCGACCAGGTTCCCTGAAACTGATTTTAGGCATTGTGCGCCTTTCATAAACTGGCATATAAGAGGATGCTGATCAGCCGTCTTATCTCCAAAACCAACGTGGCAGGCCGATATAGCGGCCAAGTACATTTTAATGGTGGAGAAAGCAAGCCCTTTATCCAACAGACCCTGGAGGAAAGTCAGAACAACAGGCATGGGGCTCTGAAAAGCGTCGTGTCCCGAATTTACGCACCATTCATCAAAAGCACGCCATTTACCGTTATATGCACTATGAGCAGACGCTGCTCTGGCGCTCTGTATTGTGGCAATGACGTTGTCCGGAAGACCCGTAGAGGATAAGTTCAACCTCTCACGGGCCAAGCCCACAAAGCAAGGCACTCCGGATGAGGATGGAATATTTCCCCGTGCGCCTGCGTCACAAGATCCCTGCGCAAAGGCAGAGGCCATGGGCGGCTGCACAGAAGCTGAAATATCTCCGCCATCCAAAACATCGCTGGCCAATACGGGGCCACGAGGATTAGGGAGTGTTTCTTCTCCCGGACCCAGGGCGTCCACCCCCAGTGGTGCACTCCGATTCATCAGCGAATAATATAGTAGTACAGCGGTTAGTGCTCGTGCTTCACAGCTAGAAGGTCCGGGTTCGATTCCCACCAAGGCCGGGGCCTTTCTGTGTGGAGTTTGCATGTTCTCCCCGTGTCTGCGTAGGTTTCCTCCGGGTACTCCGGTTTCCCCTACCACTAAAAACATGTACAATAGGCCAGGATGAATGAGAGTGTGTTTGAGAGTGCGCATGGGGGACGACGGATGGAAATTAGCCCAAGGCTACAATCCGGTGTGGCTTGTTCATTAACTTGCACTGTCCCTACCAAATAAACCAATAATAAATATGTGGCACTGAGCGTCCTCTGGTGACGCAAACAGGTCGACCTCGGCCTTGCCGTATTTCTCCCATATGTGTGTCACAACCCCGCTGTGGAGTTTCCAATCTCTGTAGCGAGGGTTGCCCCGTGAGAGGAGATCCGCTCCTCTGTTCAAAAGAGCGGGAATGTGTGTGGCTGTCAGTGACAGTAGATGAGCGCTGTCCCTTACAATCAGTCTGTGTGCCAACATGTGCAGCTGATGTGAGCGCAGCCCCCCTTCTTTGTTGACATACGCCACTACAGTGGTATTGTCCGTACTGACCCATGTGTCCGTACTGACACATGCTGTCCTCTGATTAGAGGGAGAACGTGTCGTAACGCCAGCCACACGGCTTGGAGCTCCAGGGGGGACGCTTCTGTCAGTCTACCCCAGGGGAATCTGTGGCTACAAATGTAGCTTACCACCATCAGCATGGAGTGAATGAACCCCCCTCCCTTTCATGTGTGAAGCGCTTTGGGTGTGACTTGTGTCATATAAAAAGCGCTATACAAATAAGATTCCCTTCCTTCCAAGAAGTTTGTGTGGCACAACCATTTGTGAGCTCCACTTTCCACTCACTATTCTGCCCTCGTGCGTGGCGCCCCAGCCTCGTAGAGAGGCATCCGTCGTAATAACTTTTCTTGCCGTGACCGTGCCTGTAGCCACGCCTGCGGTCAGGAAAGCCTCGCCTCTCCAGGGGCGGACACATTCCGCAGTTACCAAAACGCTGCGGTGGCCGTGGCGCGAAGGATTTAAGCACAGCGCTGCAAACCCACCGCTGAAAAGGCCGCATGTGTAGACGGCCCAACGGCACAGCGACGAGGGCTGATGCCATCAGACCTAAAAGCCTGAAGCGTAGCAGCGAGCCTCGGCGGAAGGTGGCCAGACACAGGATGAGGACGCTCTTGTCCCAGTTCACCGTGAATCCCAGGGGAGACAGGTGCAATAACAGCAGCCTGGTGTGAACCTGGAGTTGATGTGGAGACTGAGCTGCAAGTAGCCAGTCGTCTAGATACGTGGCTAAATGCAGCCCTTTTTCCCGCAGGGGTGCTATTGCAGCCTCTGTGCATTTCACAAATACTCGTGGGCTCAGAGAGAGACCGAATGGGAGCACCGTGTATTCGTAAACCACCCCCTGGAAAGCAAATCTTAGATTCTTTCGGTGAGGGGGGGTGTATGTATGTGTTATGTTATATATGGATGTGAAAGTATGCGTCTTTCAGAGCTATTGACACGAACCAATCGCCCTGCTGCAGGAAGCGCACTAGAGCAGTGTGTGTCAGCATCCTGAACATGTATGTTCTCATGTACTTCCGAGCGTGTAGATCTAGTATTGGACGCAACCCACCCCCTTTTTGGGGACAAGGAAATATCTCGAATAGAAGCCTGCCTGGCACTGCCCTGGTGGCACAATTCGGATAGCACCCTAGTCTAAAAGAGCTTTTATTTCCTCCTGTAGGATCAAAGCCTCTTTCTTCCACCGTTGTGAAAGCAGTACACCTCCGAAACTGGGAGGGGTAGTCGCAAACTGGAGACTGTAGCTTTTGGTGATGGTCTTCAGCACCCAATTCGGGGCCCCACATTCCAGCCACTTTGTTGCGCGGGACACTAGCGGACCCACTGCAAGTGGGCCTGCTCCCTGTGTTTGCCGGGCTGGAGAGTGGAAGCTGTTTCACTAGTGGTGCAATAGCTCCCTATAGTGGATTTAGCGGGTCTCGCAGAGCTGAAGGAGACTTCGTATTGTTCAATCTGTCTGTGTCCACTTTGTGTATGTTTTGCAATATGTGTGACTGTGCCCCCCTGGGGCTTGGGTGTGCAAAGGAACAGGCATTTATTTCTTTGCAAGAACACATTTTTATTGAACAAAGAGGCAGCGAGGGACAAAGGCACTGGTGTGTGCTTGAGAACAGCTGCTGTGGCTCCACTGAGCTCTCTGCAGAAAATGTCCTCTTCAGGTCGTGAACGTTGAGCGCCGATGCAACGGTCTCTGCATGTTGCTTCCCGAGCCTCGAATGCACCACTTGAACACTGAATGCTGGGGCGGGGAGCGGCGTCTGGCCTGACCTGCTCCCCCTCCTCAGCAGCTGCACATTAGGCAGCCCGCTTCTTCTTTGCACCCTGGGTGGCAGGCTGGACTTGTGGAGTCCCTGGCTTCATTTGGGGGCAAATGGTTTTCTGGCCCATGCACCCCTGAGCTCAGGAGACACGCCGCTCTGTGGCCGAGGTGGAAGCTGAGGTGTGGCTTTAGGGGGTGACTCTTTTCTCGGAAGACAAAGCTGCAGCGCTTCATCCTCACGCTTCTTCTCCTCGCATCTCTTCTGCATGGTGGCAACGGCAGAACCGAACAGGCCTTTGGGGTCCACAGGGACATCCAGGAGCTCGGTCTCGTCTCTATGGGAGAGGCTGGAAAGACTGAGCCATCTAACCCTCTCCTGTGTAACCATGACTCCCATAGCTCGGCCACAAGCTTGTACAGCGCATCTGAGCAGGCGGAGGTCAGTGACCACGCACAGCTCGTCCCACATCTCTGTGCTGGGTGAGGACGACATCTCATCCTGCAATTCAGCCTGGTAGGCTAAAAGCAGGGAGGACGCGTTGAGGGCTCTCACTGATGTAGCCACGGCTTTGTAGCTCCTCTCTGTCAGCGTTGTTTGGAAACAATCCGCTTTGGAGGGCAGCGCCAGGCCCGCAGTGGTCATGGTGGACCTCTGCCATCAGAGGTTCAATGGGGGGAAGGCGAGTGAAACTTTTCTCCTCCATGCCATCCCAGTCTGGCGCTGCCCCTCCCAAGGCGGGGGCTTTCGCGGTGAAAGGGTTATTCCAGGACCGGGTGGCCTCCTCCAGGCACTCTGGGAACGCTGGTAGGAGCTGCTTTGCGGAGGTTTTACCCTTTGGAAGTAGTCGACCCTCATAACGCGACCTCGTGGTCTCGACAGGGCCTTTGGCCATGTGATGCCCGGCTTTTCAGCTGCTCTACGGCAAACCTCATGCAAGTCCTGTGCGCCAGTAGGCGGGGTTGGTGATCCTCTACTGCCGGTGACCGCGCTTCCTGGCTTGCGGCCTGTGTTTGGGTGAATTTCTCCATAATCGCCGTCCTGACTTATGGGCTCATCACCTGAGTCGGGAAACTCTGCGAGGCTGTCCTCTGCGGCCGCGAGGCCAAAGTCCAGTTCGTCCGGGTCTAAGAGAGGGTCCCCAGCATCAACCTGCACAGCCCAGCTAGGTCCTGCGGAGGTGACTCCACTGGGCCTCTCCTCTGGCTCGGCCAGAGGGGGGAGATGTTTCCCCCAGTACGGGATTTTCCCCCGACAAGATCGCTTGCCGCGCGAGTCTTCGGCGGCGGGTTTTTAGAGAAAGGCATGCACAGTGGTCACAGGACACCGGGACGGCTAACGCATCACGGGCATGTTGCAGCCCGAGACACGAAGAACAGACAAATCTTATTCCCACATTTGCACGGCTTCGGTGGCAATACGTCTTTTTCCATGGTGAGGAAGAAGCGTAGTGCCGAAATAACCCGCTAATTTGAAGTAAGCAACTAGTATTGCGACTAGCGGCTAAAATAGCACCTGTTTGGTGACAGACTTGCTACAAAAAAAAATCTCAGAAAATGCGACGCGGCAATAGGTAGCATTCGGAGTCAGAGTGATTAGCTCTTCCTATGAACAGTTTGCTATCCCGTTAACCACTCACCGTCTGAGAGAAAGCTTCTGGGAGCGAGAAGAGGTTTTTGACTGATGTTATGACGTGTCGCGGCGCTCTTATAGTAGGAGGAAGTCCCTCCTCCTCTGGGGAGCGACGTCACGTCTGACAGCCAGTCGGGGGACTGGCGTAATGTAACTGGGCTTCTGGGGAACAGCGTGAGAGCGTTCCCATATGTGAGATACCAAAATGAATGTTGAAAGAGAACTTATGTATTACTACTTAAATAAAAATGTACCATTCTGCGTGCTCCACAGCCATCCATAGGAACCTTAAACAAGGCAGAATCAGAAGTCACTCTCTCAGGTTTGCAGGACGAGTCACCACCAGCAATAAGAAGAGGGAGGGTCAGAGGTGGCTCCGTGAGAGAAGCCGGCACAGAGAAGACAAAATGCCTGTCAGCAGTGCACTCTGCAGAAATAAACACAATTTTACAAAAAATAAAAAAAATAAAACACTCATATTGCCTATTAGTATAGTCATATATGCAAATTTTGCAGTTTTTTTAATAACATGTTTTTTTTCCTTCCGAGTATCTTTTATTCTTCAGGTGCAATATCATCTGTTACAGTTCAGTTTTTTCCCCTCACAAACTTTAGATCAATTCTGTTTTTTGTTTTTGAAATAAAAATTGAAACCCAAGGCCAAACATATTTAGCCATTCATAACTCATTCTTTACTTTTTATACAAGCTTCCAATAAGCATATGTATGACTACTTTGACTTGAAATACATAGAAATTAAAAGGGTATCGTTTCTAATTCCTTTATTCCTAAATTTACCAATGGGGACACAGAATGTAGCTCACCATCCATGGGATAGTAACAGGCAGGAGGGTGATTGCTAAAGCAACAGCCCATGGAGATGCACTGAGGCTGGGATACAGGTCCACAGGGGAGGCGTTTATCGCTGGGAAAGTTGCACTCTGAGGGACCGCACGACAAAGGTCAAGCACACAGTTAAAGTTGACTTTGAAAGACCCAAAGGAAGCCTTTCAGGGGTGTAAAAATATCCTAGTACCTTGAGCAGAGATTGGGTCAACAGCCCCTGGACAGGAAAATTTAGTCTCTCTTGTCCCATGAAATACCGTGTACACTATGGTGAGGGTGTACACCGAACCCTTCAGTAGACAATGTTAAGACAACCGGTTTTAGATACAATACAATACAATGTATTTGTACTTGCCTGTACTGTCATGTGACAATGCAAATGTAAGGGGATGCTCAAACGGATCTTTCCATCTTTGCCCATGTTTACTGAATACCCACAGTCCTGTGAAACATCCTGGAGTTTTACCTTGTTCCCATACAAATCTGTAAACAAATGTGTCATCTCATTAACATACGATGCAAACAGGAAGAACATTTCAAACAATGTTCGAAAACAGAATTTATCTATTCACATACATTGTACCTTTAACACTGATCTCAGAAATGGGCCCAGCAGGGAACTCGATAGTCATGTGATGAACGGAGCAGGACTCTTTAGGATGCTCATATATGAAAGGTGGGGCAGGTGGAGATGGGGGGAGTGGGGGTGGAGTTATGGATTGTTCAGGGCACTGTACATCCACTGTCCTAGAGTCCGCAAGCAACGTGTCCCAATAGCGCAGAGACAATGAGGTGGAAGTATCGGACTTGGGAAAAAAAAAATGCAACAGTACACGCAATGAATAAAAATGTGATTTGCTTTTGTTTGCTTTCTCCTCTTTTGTTACTAGCATCTCTAAACCCACAAAATGCAAGTGAACACTGAATGAAGGCACATATGGAATTGATCATTTATACCGTGAAAGTCGCTGACTGGGAGAGAAATGCTCATCTGTGTTTGATAAATGTGTGTATTCCAGACTACAGCTACAAATCACTACAGACTTGAATGATAAAACAGCTTCAACAATCTTAGACACTATTGACAAGACTCTTTTTTTAATATACTATCTATCAAACTAATAAACAACATGGACAAGGAGGGGAAACACACTGCGTTTTATGTTGTATGGTCACAGGCAAATGTTATGTGTTCTTTATAATGTTAAAGCCGTTCCTGTGCAATATAGTGAATGACAGTGGCTCTCAAATGTTTCACACCAAGTACCACCCCACAAAACATGACAGGAGTGAAAGGAGATGAAATCAAGACTAAACTGGGTGTAGAAAGAGAAAGTTACACATTGGATAAAATTGTATCAAAACTATGTATAAACTATAAATATATACCAGAAAAACATCTAATTTGAATGAGTTATTAAAGCATGAACCCCTGCTCTACTAGTCTATGATGTACTGTAGAAACGCCGTTCCCCCTTTCGAGCTGAATGACTATACCAAAGTACAATATATTTAGATACACTGAAGAGGTATCTGCAGTAACCGTAGTGATTGTTACCTTTAAACGCATGTGACAGCCAGGCAGAGGACTGTGAATTATCCCAGCTCCATCAGACCAATGCAGGTTGTACAAACAGAATGTAGGCACATCGGAAAGAAAACGCCACACGTTTGTTTGATCTAGCGCAAAAAAGAAAAAATACAATTTTGTTTATTGTTGACTGGGA
This sequence comes from Neogobius melanostomus, assembly GCA_007210695.1. Lineage (NCBI taxonomy): Eukaryota > Metazoa > Chordata > Actinopteri > Gobiiformes > Gobiidae > Neogobius > Neogobius melanostomus. The sequence goes on along the minus strand of VHKM01000004.1, from coordinate 1,627,504 downwards.
TTTATAGTCCATCAATGCAAGAAGCTAAATGCTACTCACCTTTAACCTGTATGGAGCCTGGATGTGCAAAAGGTAAACGGACAACTATCCTGTCCCCGAGACAGTAGTGTTGGATTTCCTGTGGAGGGGCGTGAGTTGGGACAGGGGGTTGCTGCACTGGGGGATACATGGGTGATTGTGGAGGATGATAGTAAGGATAGTAAGGACTGGGATAGTAGGGGCATAACTGATCCCCATAAGGGAAGCAGTGCTTATGAGGTTCAGGGACTGTTTGAGGGAATGAAGGCATGAGGATGATGAGGGAGCTACTAAATTAACTGATGTTTGATGATTAAAATGATATGGATTGTAAGGCGCATCGTTGTAAAGAGGAAAAAAGAAATGAACTGGAGGCCTTGGTACTGTGGGTACAGCCACAGGGGTAGGTGATGGGGTTGTGGTCGTTTGCAGGGCAACATGGTAAGGTATCCTAAAAAAATGGGCATTGGGATGAAGGTGTTGAACATTCGGCTTCTGTGGTGGTGGAGTGGGTTTTGCAGAATTCTTGGGGTAAAAGTATGGCGCATAGGAGTTATATGTATGAGGTAAAACAAACTTCTCTTGTCCCATGTTGAAATACGGTGCTGCTGGAGGTGGGTGGGGCGTAAATGGTGTCATGTACCCTCCATCAAAGTATGGCACTAAAGAATGGACATGGTGCTGTGGCGGGGGTCCCGGGGGCGCATCAGCAGTGGGCATAGGACGTTTAGGCAGCTGTGGAGCAGGAGGGTGGCTCTGTGGGAATTCAGGGTGCAGGTAGATGGGGTCCATATACAGCCGAGTCGGTCGGGGAGGATCTAAGGGGGGTGCAGGACTGACTGGATCAGGGAAAAAGGGGAATTGAGGTTCACTGGGAAATGAAGGAAGGACATGGGTGAATTCAGGACAGTAGAGTGTGTATTCCAGCTCATCAATGATAAGCCATAGGTGAACACCAAGCTGAAAATCAGTCACAAGTACATTTTATGCACAGTCACCATAAGGTTTGGGATATAATCATAGTACTCACTTCAACAGTAACACATGCAGCAGAGGTAGGGATAAAGAAAAGGAATTTCTCTGGGTGAGAACTAACAAGACTGGCACACTCTTCAGCCAACAATGGTCCCCAGCGGCCATTCACTGAAATAACAATAAGAACAGCGGAATCAACAACAACAGCCCTCAGGGCTGTGTACCTTCCCCCGGCTCTTCTCCCTGTACACAAACAGCTGCACCTCCAGTCACCAGTCCATTAAACTAGGGCTGGGCGATATGGACCCGATATATTTAGGTTGAATATCGATATATATCCCGATATTTTTTCCACGAAGTGAGACTTGTGAAATGTAATGTTAAGTCAAAGTCAAATATGAGTAGTTTTATTGAAACTCACTATAAAATGTAAACCTGTATAAACAAAGCTCCATAAGATTTTACATTTAAATAAAAATAACCTAATAAAATAAGTCAATCTTTTTGATGGCAGCATTTATATATAAAGAGATAACAAAATAAAGTGCTCAGTGTAAGAAACTATTTTTAAACATCAGCTTGAGATAACCTGTTTTTTTTTTTTTTTTGCTTAATAGCTTATCTGAATTTGAAATATCCTGATATACGCGATAGTCTAATTCCATATCTCATTTAAAAATATATCAATATATCGCCCAGCCCTACGTTAAACTGATCAAGTTTGCGGACAACATCACCCTCATCGGGCTCATCTCAGACGGTGATGAGTCTGCCTACAGGAGAGAGGTGGAACGGCTGGCGTCCTGGTGCAGCCACAACAACCTGGAGCTGAATGCCCAGAAAACAGTGGAGATGATTGTGGACTTCAGGAAAGACACAGCCCCACCGTCCCCCCTCGCCCTGGCAGACTCTCCCATGTCCATCTAGACTCCTTCTAGGCACCACCATCACCCAGGACCTCAAATGGGAGCCAACCATCTGCTCCCTCATTAAGAAGGCCCAGCAGAGGATGTTCTTCCTGCGGCAGCTGAAGAAACTTAAGCTGCCTACCAGGATGCTGGTGCAGTTCTACATGGCCATCATGGGGTCCAGCCTCACTTCCTCCATCACGGTGTGGCACCCCGGCGCTACAGACCGGGACAGGCACCAACTGCAGAGCATTGTGCATGCTGCTGAGAAGGTGATTGGCTGTGAGCTCCCATCTCTCAAGGACCTGTTCACCTCCAGGACCCGGGGGTGTGTGGGTTGGATCACAGCTGACCCTTCTCACCCTGGACACGGACTATTCACCCTTCTCCCCTCAGGCAGGAGGCTACGGTCTATCCAGACCCATACCTCCCGCCACTTGAACAGTTATTTCTCCTCCGCCATCAGACTCTTGAACAATAACAAGACCCAATAACTTAGTTACAGACTCATGGATGCAATCTGCTCTATTGCACTATGTCCACTCTCATAGTTGCTGCTAACACTCAATGACCCTGCACATCTGTGAATACACTCACGCTGTTGTTCTATGTCAAATTGTTGTTGTCTTTATCATAGTTTAAATTTAATCTTCTTACGCATGCCCTTATGGTCTGATAGTCTTATAGTTTAAAGTGTTTATGACATGCAAAATTAAGAATGTTTTTAAGAGTTTACCTTTAAATCCCAGGGTTGGCAAATCTTCTTTTTGTCCGACTATCTGCACTACCATCCCATACACCGAGCAGTACACTGTGGGAGCAGGATTGGGCCTCCACATGGGACAAGAGAGCTGCAAATCACTGCCCCACCACTCCAGCGGCAGGACAATGTTACCATCCTAAAACATCGTTAAACATTGAGTATGTTCGTAGTTTTTTTATTTTTTATTTAGCACATCTGCAATAGTTTTAAACCAGGCACAATGGGAAAACTTAAAGGACGACTAATATAGTGTTAGTGTAGAGTCACAGCAGGTATGGCAAGATCCTAAAAGACGAGTTCTGTTTGCAGATACCTTCTCAATAATGTAACATGCGTCATATGGTATGGTCATCTCCAGTTCACCCCATTTAGTCTTCACAACGTAACCACAGATTGAAGGAAGATCAAAGAGCGAGATGGGTGAGCCTCCATCTGTGACAAACATAATATAATATATAATTATGATACGAAAATGTCAATGATACATAATGTCTTAAGACACTCTGGTTTTGGGCCAGTTTGGTCTCTTACAATGCAAATTTCACAAGGAATCAAATAGTCCAATCTATACAAACAGTTTTATTATTTCACTTATAAATGTTCCTCCATAGATTTAAATTGAAACTTGTAGGCCATTTTCTCAAAATCCCTTTTGCTCTATAGGGCAGACCTTAAGTTTATTTAGCTTTCTACTTAACAAAATGTTGAAGTTTCACTTTATTTAGAAGATAGGTTGATATCTAAATTCTTGCATGATTATTTGAACAAAAAATGGAATTTGATTTTTTTTTTACAGATTTACCCCGTAATAACTAGATATCCAAAATCCTCTCTGAATAAATATTTGTATCCCATAAAAATACATAAATTTACACATTTTGGAAAATAGTAATACATGTAAGTTAGACTTTTTTTTAACGATAAAAAAACTCAGTATTTAAATTTGTATTTCTACCAGTAATCTATTGGACATTATTCAAGTAGGTATTTTTCCTCCCTATTCAGCTGCGGTTTCTCACCTTCCCTGTTATACGAGTACAGCTATTAAAATATAAAGACAGTGATATATTAGCAGCTTGCTGCAGGGAGCATGTTGTTCTATGTAGAGTAACAAGCCAGCTTACCTCTGTTCACAAACAGGTTTGTGAATCCTCCTCCAGAGGCAGTGAAGGTCATGACATTTTGATCACAATGCACCAAAGGTCTCATAGCCAGCCACTCAGACAAATGGGCAGTGTCAGGAGATACGCCCAAGATTTCCCCTTGGACGGGACGAAAACCTCAAGGATATAAATTGGGGCATGTAAATTCAATTGGGTAGACCGTCAGAAGCGTGTGCATAATCGCCTCTAGTTTACCTGTATAGTCGGACTGGTATGCTTTTCCAGACTTGTAGGTTGGAGACTTCTGATGCTGGCTGACATTACCTAAGCGCCACGACACGCTTTTCGGGTGAAGGCCATTTTCCTCAAATTGGCGCAAAAGAGCTTCCCTCTTAAAAGACGTTAATTTAGGGCTGGTATTTGTTAATCCAGGCCACTTACTTTTGTGCCGTCTTTGATCAATTGTTACTTTATTATCTGCAACAGTTTGTTTCCCTGGGGGTCGAGCCGAATCCACTTCGACTTCTGAGCTTTACTAGAACCAAAATCATCGTCTAACTTTACTAAACTCACCGAGCGGCAGGGATGATATGTCAAAATGCAGAAAGCGGCAACAATAAAGATGATTTCTTTTTTCCTTTTGCCAGACATAGCCAGGATGTTAACAGGTTCCACGCTCATACGCTCCAAAGGCAGGTGCGAGTAGACGTCCAATTAGATTAATTACGTCAGGCCCTACGTCCATTAACTAAAAATAATAACTATGACGTGTCAAAAATATAAACATTTCTTCTATTCAGAAATAAAGATATGGAAATAATAACTGCAGAGAAAATTGACAAACAAAGGTGTTACTTTTATATTAGACATGCTTAAATGATTGCTTTTGTAACGATGTCGATGTTTCCCTCGTTCAACCAGTGCGTGTCCACTTGTTGAACGAGGGTAAACCAGACCAAGGTTTAAAGGCTTTGTTCAAATGTAAATTAACCACTTTTACTTTAGCATTCTGACAAACGTAGATGAATATGTGGTTTACGCATATTTATAGCAAAGTTTCGATATTAGTTTGATTAGTCAGATTTTGACACAGGCCACCTCTAGCTAAATGTAATATGTTTGTATTACATATTACTGATTCAAAAATGTAACTGAGTTACACTACTTTGAGTTACTTTTGGCAAAATATAAACTGAAAATAGTAATAATGTCACACATGGCCGGATTTATGCAGGGGCTTACAGGGGCTAAGCCCAGGGGCCCAACAGGTTGAAGGGCCCATGGGCATAAGGAGAAAAATGCATGCTCAGCGCGGGTTGTCAAACTAGTTCCCTCTCTCTTTGCATACTCCCTCACATGTAAGGCTTTATCAGATGACTTTGTACCCAAGACTAAACCAGTTCTAAACAAGGTCTGAGCCATTTTCATACACTGGGGAAAAAAATATGTACCTATTAGTCTGTTAAAATGCATGAGAATGCACCAAATTGCACCATTAAAATAAAAAATAAACCCCTTTTAAATCTGTCCCCCCACCAGTCTGGCAGTAGTAAAGGTTCTTCCATGAAGGCCACGGACCTCAAATTGGGGTCATTATGTTAAACTGTTACTGTGAATGTTTAAGAAGTTACTTCTGCATGTTCAAATAAAAAAATCATTCATTTATCCTTTCATTGTAAAGAGAGAGAAATCTGACAGACAGACATACAGTATATGGGAGCCCTGAAAAAACTTTAGCCCCGGGGCCCATTTTACTTAAATCCGGCCCTGATGCCACAGAGCAAAAGTGTCGTTAGAGATTTCCTTTTCCTTCGCTTTCCCCCATTCTCTGGTGTTTTGTTTTGACGACATTAACTACAGACTGCACATCAGACACCGACCTCCAACTTGATGTCGCATGCTGCATTTTTGTGTGTGGAGAGTTTGGCATTTTTTCATTCATACATTTAAATGCACTTGTTATTATTCTTCTTCATCATTTATTGTTACTTTGCCCTATGTTCCTTTGTTTATGATTTCCTACCTTGTAAATATTAAATGTAATGTTACTATTTTTTATTTTGGGGTGGGCGCTTATAAGCCTTTGGCTTCAGCCCACTCCCTTTGAGCAGGTTAACTACTCAAACAAATAAATAAACTAAACTAAACTTGTAACTCAAGTTACTTGAAATGTAATGAGTAATATATTCCTAGTATTTTGTTTAAGTAATATGGTATATTCCTTAGTTACTGAAAAAAGTAATATTTTTGTAACTCGTTTCCTTTACCCCCAACATTGCTGGCCACCTCCTAGACATGACCCTGCAACTACTTGGCCAATAGGCAATAAGAATTAGCCCGACATAGGCCTGTAAAAAGCTAAAGGGTACATTTATAACTAGGATTACACAAGTCCCTTGTTCCAACAGCTGCAATCCAACCAGATTCAGAGAACAACTTCCTGTCGATTTTGGAAGCTGGTTTCACTGAATAAATTAAAATGAATATAGTACTGCTGCAGCAGAATGGATAAATCTATCTGAATTACCCAGACAGCTCTCTGATATTTAAAAGAAGCTCAAAATGGGAATTGCAGTTGACTCCCCTTCAAGATTTAACCCAGAGAAATCAATATCAAGGATGTGCGCTGTCTAACTATTTCAGTATGTGTCTGATGAGTGTTGGCCTTTACAAGGAAATATGTAGCTATTGAGTCTTGCTGGCCTGCTTATGGTTCTGGTGGATTTTGAACAGAGAGGCAATATAAAAGTATAGTGTTATTAGCACAGTCATTTTTACCAGTATTGTTCGTTATCCATCTGTAGGCCTCATCAAAGACAGACTTTTGCAAAAAGTGATCAGGCAAAGACATTTTCAAGATGCTGGTCGCATTAATATTGTGGCCTTAATGTTAATATGAAAGTAGCATATTTGCTGCGATTGTAGAGTTCATTATTGTGATCTAACAAAGACTTGAATGGTAGTGAGTTACTGTACTTCGCAGCTTGCTATTGGTCTCTCTATTCATATGAATGTCAGTGAGATTGATTAATAAAACTGCTCCCATTGAGTATTTCAGTCTGTATTGGTGTGACAAATATGTCTGAGTGGAGAGAGGATGCTGCTCTAATGAGCCTCACCCACACACTGTGAAGACATGACCAACCAAAGAAGTCAATCCAATATTCACATGTACAGCCTGCACTCTCACTTTCCCCCTGGTATAAACAGGTCTCCACAATGGATTCTATGTCTGAATTACAGCAATGCTTTCTCTAATAGCTCTATTACTGTGTTCAGTGAACTCTGGTTGCAATTTGTTCACACAAAAGGAAATATTGGGTTTCAGCAATGGACTTTGGCACTGTCATCCCTAATAACTCATCGACCCATCGACAAAAAGCTAAAGGAGAGGCGAGCTGACTGGCCATAAGCTGTCTATCTATAGCCCTTCAGCCAAACCACAGGAAAATGCATTGAACTTCCTGTAATAGCGTATACAGTACATACAGCCAGTATAAGAAACTCAGATGTCAGATTCCTCAATATCTCAATATAGCCTACTACTCACAGAAGACAATATACAGGGTAGTAAAAATAGATACAGTATTGTTAGAATGTATTATGCCATAGCCCGTCTGTCCTGTCTGTTCTGGTCTGTCTGTCTGTCTGTCTGTCTGTCTACAGTGGCTCAGATGGTAGAGGTATTGTCCTATAACTAGAAAGTTGGAGGTTCAATTCTTGACTCCCGCATGTGTGAGTGATGGTCGGCAGGGCCAATGGTGCAGATTGGCAACCTTGCATCTGGCAATCTAACCCAGGACACCTGTGGCTACAATAGTAGCTTATCACCACTGAGTTTGGAGTTAATGAATAATAAATTGTAAAGCATTTTTAAGAGTCAAAAATCGTGTTTTGACTGTACGGGATTATTACACATTATATTGTTTTTATAGATAAATTCTTAAAATAGCAAAGCCTTCAATTATGACACATTCATGTAATAATAACAACTTGTAAGTGGATAGATTGAAACAACTCTTCAACAGCTGTCAGGATGATCAGGTGGTCACTGTCTCACAAATGGTTTGTTACTTGTTGTGCAGGATCCTATAAGTAAATGACTATTCAAAAAGTTGTGTGTTACATTGATTACATCTGCTTGGTTGCTGTGAATTTGCTGTAATTAAGCAATATAGAAATACCCTTAACAAAATTGCTGGTGACGTTTGTAAACAGGTTACATTTACAATGGTCAGTGCAATGATTTCCTTTCAGTGTTATAATCGAAGATAAGCCGTTGTACTGTTGCTGTGGCAAACGTGCACAAATGAGCGGAAAGAGTGTGCTGTGGCGCGTGAGGGATGGCGGGTAACAAAACTACAGTGATGAAAAAAACATCTGGAGTGAACAAAAGGTTGTGGTGCGTCCCTTTATGTCTTTGAAAGCTTCAACTGTGTTTACAAACTGCGCGTAGTCGGGGCGGGCAGCTTCAACTTGATGCCATTTACTTTTGGGGCATTTCATTGAAGGGAGATTTTTTTTTGTTTTTTGTGTGAAACTTTATGGGTGGGGCCTGGTCAGGGGTAAAGAGGGAATGGAGAGGGAAAACAGAATGATGTGTGTGCAGTGAATTCAAAGTTGGGTGGGTCTACCGTGTTTCACATTTCCAGAGAACTCGAGGTCCGTGCGTAAAAGCGCTTTCAGGTAACGTTATTTTTGCCCTCTTTGGTTGCGCTTTGAGCATTTTTGCACTACGAGAAGGCGTCTAGGTGCGAGCATAATGCGAGGTTCCCGTGTTTTTGTGGTGAAAAGTTGTGAAAGGAGTGTCAAATTACAGCATCGTCTGAGAAGCGTATGGGTTATGTGCTGGTGCGCTACAAAGTTTAAAAAGACGCGCAGTCTGTCGCTAGGGGTAGGGTAGGGCTTTTGGCTATGTTGTCTTTGCGTGGACGTATTGGGGACGCTTTTTTTCAACGATATGCGTACGGGATTGGGTTCTCGCGCCCTTTTCAAAGCTGTTATTTGGGGTAAGGCCCCCTGGGTGAGAGCCCCTCACATCAGCCAAACAAATGCGTCTTTCTTGTCGCCGGAAATAGTCCACACTAGTAACAGAAATATCACGGAAACGTTTTGTGAGCTTTTTAAAAACACATTTGCTTTCACTTACGAGAACAGTTACTGGCATGCTACCTAACTTGTTTAAAGACCGCTAGTGTGAAGTCATGCACTGTGTAAGCAGGAAAGCTCTGAAGTCTGGCCTCAGTATGGCTTGTGCAGTTATTCCTAAAATGCCTGTGGGGCTTGTGGGCGAGTTGGGGCTTGCGCGCAGAAGCCCCCCCCCCCCCCCCTTTTTTTTTTGAGGCAGTATTATTTGGGGCAGGCAGTATAATACCGACATTAAGCCCATAGTGTAATATGGAAAATAAATGGTGTACATCCTTCCTTTTCCTTATCAGTTTCTCAAGGCCACCATGTTGATGCTGGCTGGAATCGTCGTCCTGCATGCAACCACTGTCATCCTGCTGCTGGTGGCCACCATTGATAATGTGAGTGCCTCATCCCATGCTTCAAATTTAGCCCACTTTCAACGAACCAGTAAATGGGCTACCACTTCTATTATGCCCTAATGCATCAGTCTAACTCTGTAAACTGTTCTGTCAGTTGTGAGTGCAGTTACTATTGTAAATATTCAATAAAGGAAACTGATTATTATGGATACAGTATAAATAGGGTGGTATTCAAGTGTAGCAAATGTCCCATGTGTAGCAGTTGTAATAACGGCTATGTGTGTTTGTGTGAATTAAGGCCTGGTGGGTCAGCGACACGCTCTCCACTGACCTTTGGGGCCGATGGGAAATTACCGACTCAGCCTGGCACTACACAAACCTGAAAAACTACCCAGAAGGTAATCTATTCCAACTATTTCAATGTTATTGTATGGTCAAAGTACTTTTTATTTTCGTTATGACACCTGGTGCTGTGGTATTTGATGTAATAACTGTTGTTGGTTAAAGCTCTGGCTGAAAGTTGATTCAGAAATATTTGGATTATTTGCAATTTTACAATAACTACATATACATAAGAAAAAATATTACTGTGATTTTCAGACCCTACACAACAACTTTGAGACCCATCCTGTTGCATTGTTGTTGTTGTTTTTTGTTGACAATTATAAGTTTAATGTGGACAATCTCTGTATAATAAAGCACAAATAAATTGAGGAGTATGACTGCTCCATGCTCCCATTATATAAGCACACTTGTGTTTTTGCCATTGCAGAGTACCTCCAAACCATTCAGGCCACATCGGTGCTTGCTTGCATCTTTGCCATCTTGGCCCTGTGCGTGTTCATTGCACAGCTCTTCACCCTTCCCAAAGGCCAGAGGTTCACCTTCACAGGAATCCTGCAGGCCATCTCCTGTAAGTTATCTTTGGCATCCTCCAGAACAAAATGTAGTTTTACTCGTCGCACTTCGTATGATAATCAGAAAAAGTAGGGTAATGAGATCTAAACCAGATTCTAACATCACAATTCTTCACAGGGATGGGTTTATTCCACGTTTCACATCTTACAGGGAGCAATACTGTCAACTGCTTTACGAGTACAATACCGGTGCCTAAACAATCCTTTTTTCGATACCTAAACTACAATATTCATTAACTACTGTTGAACCGTATACCTAAAGATGATAATTATTTATTTATTCTATTATTTTATTAAAGACCATTCCTTTTAATTTTGTATCATTCATTTGAGCTGGAACAACCAAGTAAATTTCTTCAGTGCTGCCTCAGGACTCACCAAGCATCAAAACTTGCTGCTGCCTAAATAAAATTAAAAAAATCTACACCACTTCTCAATACCTATTGTTTTCATCCCAATGCCAGTAGTACCTTAACCTTTTTTGGGATACCATACAGGTAATTTAATGTAACCCAGCCCTATACCCGGCTAGTTGACACTCAGGTAGCTTTATAAAAAAGATACACAGCCCACAAAGGTATTTTTTCACAAACATCTGCATTTACAATATACTGAAGGATAAAACACTTTTCTTATACTAAAAAAATAATAATAATCAGGTATAGGTTAATGCCCCCCAAAAATGCTAGTCCCAGTGAACATAGACACATCATTTCAGTCGAACTCTTAATAGTAACTAATATTGGACATTTGGAGGCATTTCAAACTGAGGCACGTGTTCAGGGGAAGATGCTGTCACAGTGCAGCAATGTTAAAAGATTATTTATGGTGCTCAGTTGGCACATGTGCAGTTACAGAGAGCCTCGTTGTCAAAAGTGGATATCAGTCGAAAATGAGTATGTTGAAGCTGTCATTTGTCATAATAATAGCCCAGGCTTCTCTGCTTTATATTCCGCTGTGTGGTGAGCCATAGCCTTGAGTTAAAACAATAATGACTTCTTAGACGCCTGGGTGTGTGTGACAGTATTCTCTTCTCTCCCCAGGCCTGTGCATAATGATAGCTGCCTCGATCTACACGGCTAAGTTTCACACCGACAAAAAGGAAGGCGGCTATGGCCACTCCTACGTGCTGGCCTGGATCTCCTTTGTCTTCTCCATTATCTTAGCCATCACCTACTTCGTCTTACGAAAAAAGAGCGAGTAAATAAAAAGAGGGGCTCAAATTGTGTATTTTTGGAAAACTCAAAAGCTGGATTTTTGTTTTAAAATATGGCAAAACAGTGTATGGATTTCCTTTGCAACTATACACTTCAATTTGAATTGTAACTTACATGAAGGGCTAAACTTGATTGAATATGAGCAACTATAATAGAATTGGAGACACTTTTTATATGGTTGTGAGCTAAAAATAATTCCTAAAAACATTTAGTGAGATCTCATCCAGGCATGTGAAAGAGCTTTGAAGCTGATGTTGACTGTAATCATGTAGTGTGCCCAAAAGGTGTCCCTTGTGCTTCCTGTAAATAGTGTGCCGTGTGTTGGCACAACTACATGTGTGCAGTACTAGAACAGGAGACAAAGCCTTTACTTTTAATACAAGTGTTTTATTCAATATTTTACAATTGAAGTATAGTGTATCTGTATCCACATGTCAATTTACAATGCAACCATTATATTTGTTTTTGTACTGTTTGTTTTAGCCATGTTTTCTAGTCTGGATTGGCTGCTATAGGCATGTACAAACATTTGTGCAAACAGTGAACTAAGAGTAAACCAGGGAGGACTAAGGAGAGCCATTTCACTGTATTTGTGTGTGTGTAATTGTCTAGGAGTTTAAGCCATATCAGTTACGAATAAACATGCAATAAACAAAGTTCTTATCGGTCTAATTAATTGATGCAAATACATATATTTTACATAACTGCTTTTAGCCATTGTAAGTCAAATTAATAATTTCATTAAACATAGTCTAGTTAACAAAACTACAAGACACTTTAGTTTAAGTTAGTTTGCCTTTAGCTGCTCAGCCAAAGAAGCTATCTCTCTTCAACAAAAAGACAAAAACATCAGGCCTTACAACAGACCCAGCCAGAAACAGGAATGTTCCGTTATATAAAGAATGGTTCCCAGAGGAAGTCCGTAAAATCAGAGCAGCCTAAATGCCTTGTCCAGACGGTGTAATGCGCTCCTGCACCACTAGATGGAGAAGGTGGTTCTGCTCAGCTGTTAAAAATGGCCTTTGGGAGAACAGAACCATGATGTTATATTGAAGAAAGGCAAACAAACAAACAAACATGTAAATTAGATTTAAAGTCTGTGTGTCTTACCAGAGCTCTGTTTGAAGAGATTTGAGAGACTCTGTGTCCTTTTCCTGACAGGCCATCTGAAAAACAATCACCGTTAAACACTGGCCATATAAACAGCCTTCACTGTTGTAATGTATAGTGTCATTTATTAAAGACATCCACCGATTCACATTATTTTCCTGAAAAATGTGTAAATTAATAAACATCAATCATGTGGTTTGATAAGCAAGCTCTTCAACAGAAAACAGATGAAAATGGAAAACACAGAAACACAGATGGTTACAGATAAAGTAAGACACGACAAACTGTTAGTTCATTTGTTATTGTCAAAAGGCCAGCAATACTTTATCCAGTATGAGGCAGGAGCATCAGGAAATCCTGTCAAATGTTTAGGAATGAGAAGAATGACACTCACCACGACTGATTGGAGAAGCAGGAAAACATTCTCAGGCAGGAAGGTCACTGTGGGCCATGTTTAGTTTTAATATCTTTAAAGTCACAATACATTTCATAGATTGGTCAAATATGTGCATGACCCATGTGCGGGCACTGAATTTAAACTTCATTACCTTGGCTGTGCGTGTCGAAGGACTCCCATGCGTAACGCTCCAGCGTTTGTGCGTGTTCAGGGAGCAGCTTCTGAGGCGGAGGCTACAAAGGAAACAGTCAAGGACAGCCATCAAAGTTGACTGCTACACTACCCATTTGCAATTGTTGTTTACGACGCTAGCAGAGGCTTAAAACACACATTTATAATAATTCTTATGTTGAAATGTTAAAAAAGTGAGCGAGTTACCTCGAGTAACATAAGCAACAATACCCTCGAAATCTCACATTTGGCCACAACATCCAGGAAAGCCCCTATGATAAAGAGATATACCGGTTTAAACAGAGATAAAAATGAATGAGAATAAAATACACAGCTTTGTCATAGACAATACTGGAATATGATTACTTGTGCCTCACCTACGGGGGAATTAGTCCCTGGAAGCTGGAGCCCTCGCTCCTGACATATAAGTTGCATTTCTGTGAACACTGACAATGCACCGTCATAGTCACCTGTGAAGATGGAAGCATGAGAGTTCAAACTATACTTAAGTAATGATGAAAACATACGATGCAAAGTGCAGAACTCACGCGTTAGTATTTTACAAGTGGCCATTTCTCCCATTGACAGTAGGGCCTCAATGGGCATTTGTGACTGTAACTCTGACGCCCTCTGGTAGTGAACAATAGCCTCTCCTGGTCGGTTCATTTCCTAAAAAATGAAATAAAATATTCATACTTGGGAGTTAAGAATCACTTTAAAAAGGTATATAGAAGCTAACCATGAAGCCAATGATTTGCAGCCCTTCTCCATTTTACCTTGAGTGCATTGCCAAGTTCTAGACACAGACTGGCAGCCATTACAGGCTGGTTCATCTCAATGTACACCTGCAAAACATGTGAACAGCTATATTCAAATGAGGTCACTACACACAAACCAAAACATGTGTTATGCCATGGACATACTTTCTGCTCACAAAATATATTAACGTAAGTTTACAGTTTATACATTTCTAGTTGTATTCCTGTTTTGTTTCTAAACAGTCAAACATCTGGGTGGAGTGAAAAGTACCTTTATCGCAAAGCTGTAGCAGTTGAGTGCAGCCTGAAGGTGCTCATCAAAGCCTGGTGCCTGCAAAGCCCTGTTCTCCTTCTCCGATGTGAGGAAGAGGCGGGCGGCATCTGTCAGTGCTAGAGCCTCCCCGGGTGCATTAAACAGAGTCTGCTCGCACCTGCAGGCAGCACAATCACAAAATGGAGCAGCAGATTTAGATTCAAGCAAACAGTAACGTGCAGTTATTGACAAAACTAAATAAAAATTGGGACAAATGTATAGTTTTGTACACACTACACAGGCACATCAAACTATGATGCTGTTTGTTTAACTTTTAAGTAAAACAGTAGTTTGGCTGACTGTCCTGTGTCCATGCGCAGTGGTTAGCGCTTGTGCCTCACAGTAAGAAGGTTCCGGGTACAAGTGCAAGTACAAGCACAGTGGCTACAAACATACAGTACTGCCGTATGCGCAGTGAATGAAGAAAACATTTCCTTCTCTAGGCAAAGCGCTCTAGGTGAATTGTGTCATGTGAAAAGTGCTATACAAATAAGCATCCATTTAATTTACAATTAGATACTGTCCCGATTCTCTGACCCTAATGTCCGAACTGTTATGAGCAAAATGGTGATGCAAGTGATTTAGTATAGCACAACGGCATTAGACTAGTTGCACTGCCATCATGACAACAAGACAACCAATATAATTTACACATCCCAATCACCACTTACCGAGCCATGGCCAGATTGCAAAAGGCAGCATACTGTAAACAGTCCTGCTGCTTCAGTTCCTTGGCTAACTGACCTAAAACACCAGATACATACTTCGTAAGGGGGATACCGTGTACAGAGGTAGCAAACTCATGTTACAAAGAGGATGGATGCTTACCAAACTGCTCGCTTGCTTCTGCTACATTGGGTTTCCGAAGAAAACGTCTGCAAATAACAATACATGTTCATCAAATGTGTTAGTACATCATAAATATTGATCTTCCTAATACTTGACTTGGTGGCTGCAATTACACGACTATAAACCTCAAAAGTACACAATAACATAGTTGTGACGTTCAAAATATGTTTGAACGAAATAGAGTTCAAGACTGTGATGTCATACCGTTAAGCATAAAGGTTTTAGCAGCAATAATAAACTAATGGAGATTTTAAAAGGTGAAATATTGACGTTACTGTTCATATTAAAACACTTGGACACCAGTGTGTTAGATGTATTCACCCAACAGCCACAAACATGGCAGATATCCATGGTAACAGTAGATTTTCGAAGAAAAAACACGGCGTATAATATATCGAAACATTGATCAGATAAAGAAAATAAATTCCTGATTAAAAATCTATCGCTGTTACGGCTGCAAAAAGTGCAAGCCAGAGGTTTAGCCTAGCATATGAAAGCTAAGGAGCCACGACATAACATAGTCTTATCTGAAAGTGAGAACAAATACCCCATTTAAGTTGAGGCGAACATAATATAATAAAAATGATTTACTTTTTCAGTTTATTCGATACAGCTCGATATCTTGCCAGAAAATCTCCTTCAGCAGCCATGATTACGCAGGACAGACCAAAGCAGGAAGTTAAACTGACAAGTGCACTGTCATTGGTCAGTCGAATAGAAAAGCGTGCGATATCATTGGTTGACGTCAAGAGTATTTTAAGGTTGCTTTATTTGTCATTTTAAAACAACTGTACAAAATGATACCTACTGTGCAACGAAATTAAATGTATCATCTGCATTTGAGCCATCCTTTGATGTCGCAGGCGGCATACCCCAGATGTTGAGCCAGGCTAATGGTCAGAATCTTTAGCTGGAGGATTTATCAATTTCAGGCCATTCCCCTCAGAATGAAGTAACTGCACTTTTACTTTGGCTGTTTAGTTTAGTTTATTTAGTTAATTTGAGCATGAACAGCATAGAAAAACAACAATTGTTTACAGAGGCAGGAAAAGAAGTGAATTTGCACACTCAAGGAGAACTTATGTAGACCGACCCCTTAAAAATGTGTTAAACCATTGATATATATAAGCATTCAGTCACATAATAATAATATGTGAAATAATAATAATAATTATTATTATAATAACATATGGTAAAATAATAATAATAATAATAATAATAATAATGAGCAGAAACCATAACAGGAAGATACCTTCAAATTTGAAACATGTTTAGGTTATGCACTTTAACCAAGTAGAAGTGTGGTAACAGGTTGATATCTCCCAAATATGGGTACACATGGTTTTATTGATGCACTGTATGTCTAAAGTGCTGAGTGTACAGTTCATCTAAATATAAATAGCTTTGGTTGATTTCGGTTAATGGTGGTGCGCATCAGCTCTTAAGCAACTGCATTTCTCTCATCATCTCATCACTTTTTATGCGATCAAAAGTTCTCATATACTGACTCATCTATTCCTTCATCTTCCTTTTGAGGAGTTTCTCTCACCTGTAGCAAAACATATGGTTACAACAAAAGTCATCGTCTTTCAAAAAAAAAAAATGACATGGTTACTTACCTTTGTTTGAGCTTCCCTTTTTTTAGGTGTTTTTGCTTTTTTTGGGTCACTTTGTCCACTAGTGGAAGGAGCGGCAGAGTGGTCCAGTACATCATAGACAGACCTTGAACGAGCGTCTAGACTCTGAGAGAAAAAAAGTTAGGATGACTGAATTACTTTCATCCTAGGAGTTAAACTTAAACCATAAAGAAAGTTAAAATTATGCATCGAGGCTCTTACAGCATAGAAAGACGTAGATTGTGCTGGTTCGTCATTTGCGGTGGTTTCCCCTTGTTTCACATCACTGTTCTGGGTTTTATTTTGAGTTTTGCAACGTTCCTTTAAAACATTTATTTTAGACCAAAACACTTGAAATATGACTGAATGTATTCGATGCTCAGCCCAATAAACATACTGAAGCTTATGGTTTTGTACAATGTTTTAAAATCTAAACCAAAAGGTTGCATACAAAATGTCATGAAACTGGCCCATCTTACCCAATTTCCTCTGAAGACATAGATGGATCCACACACACTGAAGATCAGCAGCAGGCCAGTGACAACAGACACAATGATGACCTCTGTCTCAGAGTACTCCTCCTTATAGCCACTGTCTGGAAAACAAATCAGCTAAACTATTTTGTACATAAGTCTAGCAAGATTTAACTGTGGAAGTTTACAAGGAAAGGGCATCAGCTTCAATCTATCTGCCACATCCTAAATATAATAAATACCCACATCGATTGTTTATCATGAATGAAAGCTGGAAGGATGAAACACTTTAGGGCTCTGTTGTGTCCATTTATATGTAAACCATTAAAAATAAATTAAGATCAAATGTACTCACCTCTTACCCTGAGAAACCAACTGGCCTGGGCAGTTTATATTGACAATAATACTCCCCAGATAAAGTTAGGTTTTTAAGGTATAAAGTGCCATGGATTTCATTTTCTGATGTTGCTGAGATTGCAAAATGAATTAGCAATTTGTTGAGAGGATCAAAACATTTCAGAGCATCTTCAGTTTGATTTGGAGGTTTGTTCAGTTGATATACAATGCTGAGATTTTCTCCTTTAAGAGCCACAAAAACACGATCTTTTAGCCTTAGTTCTGGAAAGATAAAACAAAAATATTTAAAATATCTTTACACTTTACAACATCCATGAAAGAGTTGAACATACCTATTTCCTGTCCAGTTGTGGATGGGAGATAATGAAATATCATCCATGTCAATAAAAAGACAAAAAACACAGATCTAGAGCTTTCGGTGACATGACCCATTGCTTTTCCTTAATGGCGGATGAAATACTCTTTAGTTTAGCTGAAATATACTGTAGTTTCCCCTTTGTGGCAATCATGCTTCCTCAAAATATTGCTTTCGTTTGCCTAAGACCCGGCCCATTACTTGGGTAGATATGGCTTTAGGGTTATGGTAAGCACAAAAAGCACACACAATATTGTAATGATCAATGCAGATGTGAGAGAAATAGTACTGTATTATAAAAAAAGAAAAGAAAAGAAAGTTTATAAAAGATACAATTACAGCGGATCCTTCATAAGCCCCTTGTGATAGATAATCTTCGAGCGGCCAATAATAACCAATCTGCAAAATTCTACTTGTGGGATGACTGAACCACCAACTTTATTACCAATTTTAAAGCTGGGCTACCTGATGTTTTCTTGTTGTAGAGTAAATTTATTTTTGCCACCTCAAAGTATGTTGTAAACACTGTAAAAAAACAGACCATGTTTGCATTGTCTTCACCTAAATGTCTATTGAGCGATGGTAGATACAAGTATAAATTAAGTAAGTAAGTAAATTAGTGCAATTTATTCTGAGGGTGGTCCCCCACCCCGCTTCACTTTGCCACCGTGACAGCTAGAAATGAGTTTGGGCCAGGTTTTTTTATTTATTGAAGTACTCCAGCTTTAAGTACAGCATAATTGCGAATTTTCTTTCAGAAAAATGTTCTTATCCAGAATTAAATTGTTTAAACAACCTCTTACTTTCTACCTCTTTTTTAAACAAAGGCTCTTTTAGCGTTTGAATTTCCAAGGCTGCTTGAGCTATTGCGTAAAATAATATGCAGTTCTGTCTTTTCTCCACAGAAGGGAGACATAGCGATAACAATAGATTTTTGTGCACATGGTCACCTGCTTTCCAGAGATCTCGGTTCAAACTTTGAACATTGATCATCAAAGTGAGTTGAACTATGTGAGGAATCCATGTGAAGGTGACAAACGGTCTGATGTTAACGTAAACCATCTGTGGACAGTCTTCAGCCTCTCTCTCTCTATCTCTGAGCGGGGGAGAGGCTCAGATGTTAAAGCCCCATTTGCCTTTCCTATTTCCTTCTGCACCTCCCCTCTCACAATATTTGCCTGACTTTCTCCATGTGTTCACTGGTGGCCAACGCTGACCTCAACATCAGGAAAAAACGACACAGCTGGAAAAACATCTGTGGATAATAATAATCCATTCCACTTTCAAGGCTCACAGTCTAATCACTTGCTACAGTGTTTCCTTACAACAAAAACAACCATTTAATGTGTTACAATAATTAATTACATTAAAGTGAGCAGTGAAAACCAACACTGTTCATTTAGAAACATGTTTTGATTGCATTTTACTGTATAATTCACAATCTTTTTAAATGTATAGCAGAAAGTGTATCTGGTTAATTCACATAGAAATATGCCTGGGCTTTCTGTGTGAAGGTTGCAGGTTCTCCTCCTATCTGTTTCGTCCAAGTGCTGCTTTTTCTCCAACCACAAAAGCATAAAGTCTTTAATGGGGCCAAGACTTGTCTAACAATAAAAAAGATTCCGAATATTGTTTGGACTTTCCTGTTTAAATGAAAGTCAGAACAATGTTTATCACTAATAAATATGTCATGGTTGGTGAAAACTCTCCAAAGATGTACCGTTTATTCTGTCTGAGTGAACACATATATGTAGCCGTATAGTTCTCAGTAGTAACATGATCAGTCATGACCCTCCATGTACCTGTGCCTCAAAGTGAGGGGATGAGCCCATAGCAAATCTTCAAGAGGCGTGCCCCACATCTGGCAAAGAAGAGAGACTTAGAGTCAACTCTGGCAGAAAATGACAACATAACTTCAGTACTCTGGACGCACTGGACCTTGGGGACCTTTTTTTTCTTCTTCATAATTATTTTCCAAGAACTCATCAAGGGCAGAGGGATTATTGGGAAGTAATAAAGTGCGAACAGTTGGGGCAGTGACAGAGAAACAAAACAGCTCTTGCATCTGGGACTCTCAAAACCTCGTTGGCAAAGGATTTCCCACTGAGACCTGAAGCATCCTCGTCATTGAGAGAGTGAGTGTTGCCTCCGTTGCGCTTTTCAGTGATGGCTGTTCGCTCTCGCAGTTATTTTCAAAGACGCAGAAAAGAAGTGTGTCTAATGATGTTGTTAGTGTCTCCCGAGAGAGGCCGACTGTTTGAAGCTGATGATCTCTTTAGCTGCAAAAGACTCAGCTGCACCTTTTATGAAATTCGAAAATTACAACTGCGGAGAAAGTTAACCTCCGACTCGCAATGCCCTTATGATTCGGTGCGGGTTTTTTGTGTGTTGCCTTTTTTAAACACCACACGTTTTTGTCATTTTGTACTCAGATAGTGGTATTTACTAGGCCTATAGCAAATGGCTTCCATGTGGTGCTTGGTCAAAATGCGACAAGTCAAAGCTTCTCGTTACTACTTTAGACTAGATTTTAGGTGAAAAAGTAAAAAAAACAGTCATCATACAAATGGAATTTAAAAGCCTGTCTGCTACAAGTACTGTCAGGCTACTGTTAAAACTGCTGCTACCATTATTATCCACTTTACAATCTGAAAAGGGACTTTGGTAAATTACATTCATAAAATATGTTTTTCCCATAAAATAACAAATTAGATTATGGCCAATATAAGCCTGTTATGTTTTTGTTTTTAGGAGGGGAGTGTCTGAGGCTCGTCATGGCCCCTCCTACACTGTTATGGGTGCTGATGTTGGTTGCCATGGCGACAAGGGCCCGTTCAGGCGGCGAGGAGAATGAACTGGATTACGGGCACTGGAACTACAGAGAGGGAGGTAAATCACGAGTCTGTGTTTGATCTGCGAGGCTCGTAAATCTGCCAGTGACAAAATGTTTGAAGCAGTGGATTTGAGAGAATAATTTATAGCTTGAGGATGTTAATGACATCGAGTAGTTTTAATGACATCAACCATGAGCCAAGATTCGGCAAAGCTCTCACTTGAAGCAACACACTTTTCGAATTAGCATTTTGTGTTTCATTTCACCAGGATGCATATCTGTTTGTTTGTGCCGACAGCTGACCATGTAAACGTGGCTACAGTGCGCAGTGTGACCAGAGTGTTGGACACATGGGGAAAACGGATCTTCAGTGAGATCAAAACTTTACTGCACTCCCAGCCCAGCACGCTGCTGCCGGACTACTCCAGGTAAACCTATTGTGGAAGGACCAACAATATTCAAGTCGCAGTTGAATAGTCAACATGAAAGTACAGCTTTATACTTATCAATCAATCAATCTTTATTTATATAGCGCTTTTCATACATTTCATGTAACACAAAGTGCTTTACAGATTTAAAAACATTCTCTCACACCCACCTCCTCCCACAAATAAAAACACATTGTCGCATTCACACTCTCCCCACCCACCTTCCCAGAGACACACCACACAAGCACAACACACACACTCAAGGTAAAACAATGGACGCAATGGACATAAGGCTGAGGTAAGGCTGGGTACAGATAAACCAGGTAAGGAAACACCATCCAAGGAGCCGTCTGCATCGGGAGCGGCATCTCGGCTGCAGCCACAGGGCACCAGCACAGGACGCCCGGAGGAGGCGCGGTAGAAACACCACACCTCCATCCAGACACCCACAGGACAGCACCACAGCAGCCACAGCCAATGACCGCTCCCGAGGCAGAGGGCTCCTCCAGAGGAAACTGGGAGACCATAAAAATGGTTAAAATAAGTAAAAAGTAAAAGTAAAAATAAGAATATAAGGACCACTAAAATAAGACCGAGAGGTAAAATACATAAAGAAAACATAAATAAATAAATATTAATAACAATTAAATAAATAGGCCCTAAAACTGTAATATGAGCAATTTCAAACAGTAAATTACAACATGTCAACAAATAGCTATGTGCTGATTTCCAACTTGCACTCACTATTTAGCACCAGTCTTGATAAATGACCCCTTGAGTGTAAAGCTATCTTTTTTCTAGTTATATATGCCTTCTCCTGTTGGCATAAAAGTAAAAAATACAAGAGATTTCATTCATGTACTTTCAAATGATCCATGATAAGTACTGCAGCTTACAACAGTACGACTATACATGCCTTTCAGTCATGTGACCTTTGTTGTTATGGCGGCCATTTTGAATACCGAAGTAGAATTATGCAGTACTACAACATGTAACAATATCTCTACCCAGGATATAAATGAAAGGCAACTGATTGACAGTGGCATTTTTATGTACTCGTAATCATTGCTCAAGAAGAAAACAGTAAAAACATGGGCCCAGAGACACACGTTTATGTGATATAACCAGTGAGTCAGTGTTTAAGGTGTAGCATGCTACTGGTTAGCATTTAGCTTCAACAGCTCAGCTCTGACCTCTCCAAGAGAAAGAACCACACACATCTAGCCTTGGCTACAACATGTGACAGAGGTCAGAGCTGAGCTGTTACTGTAGTATTTCCTCAGTGTTCATAGATGTGAGCCCCACATGTGTTTATCGTGTTGACAGTTGCTAACCGGTAGCATGCTAACGTTTTGAGCAGCTTAAACACTGCCTCAGAGTGAGACTCTGTTGACATGACAAACTGTAAAAATCACAGAGAAAGGTTTTCTGTTTCCTCTTTGATGTGTTAGTTTAGTCTGAGGAGTGAAGCAGATCTTTAATAAATCCTGCTGCAGCTCGACAGACAGATGTTACGTCTGTGCCGCATTCTGTTTTAACTGTTATCTTCATGAGCAATAATTACGAGTACATAAAAATGCCACTGTCTATCAGTTGTCTTTCGTTTTTCTCCTGAGTAGAGATATTGTTACATGTTGTAGTGCTGTATAATTCTACAATTCATAATGGCCGCCGGAACTATGTGTGATATCACTGGAAACGCATGTATAGGCTTGAAAAAGATCATAGTGACTCATACCCTTGATTTTACACAACAAAAGAAATACAATCTCAATGTCAATGGGATCATTAATTTAACATGAAATTAATGATCTAATAAAAAATAAATAAATAAAATGAAAAAATAAAATAAATACAAATTAATAAACTTTATATTATAGTCACAGGCTTGATGCAGGTAGTCCATGAGTATAGTTTTATGAAAAAATAAAACAATAATAAACACAAATAGCCCCCAAAGCATGTGTCCTCTCACCCTTACATCTTTTGAACAGTTGTGCGTTGTGAACTTTGGAGCCTACCTGCAATTCCCTCTGTGCTCCTGCAGGGTGCGCCCTCTGTCCGAGTCTGTCAATGACTTGTTCAGGGAAGTGTCGCTGCTGCACCGGCGCATCACTGAGCTCACCCATCGCTTAGCAACCCTGGATCCGTTCCTCCGTCACCACGGTTACCGCGGCGAGGGGGAGGAGGGGGCTGTGACGCCTCTGAACGTCAGGGGGGGCGCACTAGCCCTGTCACGGCCCGGTACATCTAGGGGCACCCGGGTCCTGAGGAGGAGACGGGTCAAGATCTTCAACAACGGTGGGGTCCAGGTGTTTCAGCCGGACACGTGAACTTCCATACACTTCCCAACATCATCTTTTGGACATTTGAGAAGAAGCTAAAAACAAGTCTAATAAGTGTGGTAAAACTTGTAAAATAAATAGACCTGACATCAAGTTAATAAATGTTCCAACTATACCTGTTATGTGGTTGACATTCTTTTCTGTTCTGAGTAAACTTGTAGACCTCCCAGAACCACACTGCAGTGGGCAAAATCACCTATACCATACAGGAGCCATCTTTGAGCCATCACGTGGTACCAATCTACCCCCTAAAACCTGTTGGTCAAACAATTTGTATTTATTGTTTGCCATACATTTGCAGGAGGGCATGGATTAACAGGACTTTTTATGTATTTACTTTATTTTAGATCACACTAATCCCTTCTAGTTAAAAAGTGCCAACAGGTTGAGCTTCCCGAATCGTTCGTTTGATCACACTAAAACTCACTAGGGCTTTGTCTTTTTTTTTTTGGCTCAATTGAAGGTTGCAGTGGCCCGGCAGGTGGTGCCTATTGTCTGCAAACATAATTACACAGTTTGTTTGCTTATGGTGACGGCGCATGTGCGGCATTGTGTGGGCAATAACATCGGAGTTCATGCCTTCATTAAAAGTTTGCCAAGTGTTTCTACAGCAACCGGTTTCTCTCCTACTACTGAGGCAGCATCACCACGCTCGGTCCACGTACGGTGACATGGAATGCACTATTTTTACCTCACTCCTCCTCCATCTGCATATGTGCCGTTGTCAGCTGCTCTGTGCGGACCGCTCTTTAAAAACGCTATAGGCCCCGCTTTCCATAGTGCAATCAGGCATCTGTGCAATCAAGCATCCCCCTTTCTCCCTACCCCAACATTTGGGCGGCATAAGCCCTGGATGTACTTTCCATTCTGGCATTGTGTTGTCAGTGCATTGTTGCATCCAATCCAGTTAGGATATTGTGGGAATACTGTATAAATCTTCTTCTGCCGCGTGTCTCTTGTGCTCACCCTCCTCCCTTCCCTGTCTCTGGAAAAAGAGCCAGTTGCTAGGTTACTATTAATTGTCAAGAAGTAGTTACATGTGTTGCAATGCATCCTGAGCTTGTTGGGTTGGTGTGAGGACTAAATAAGTAGGCAAGTGACTGATTACGAGTTTGTTCCCAACGCCCTGGCGGCTGCTGTATCTCTGAAGCGTGGATATCAAAAGTCTGATGGTATGTATAGGAGTGGAGAACATTTGGAGGTTTCTTTAAATAACTCCTGTTGCTGGACAGGGCGTTCGCCGGAGTAAAGAGGAGTGAGGGGGAGTTTCGAGGCGCTTTGATCTCTGCCACTCGGTTTGCATCACTTCTCCCCATTTCAGACAATCTCCTATCATTATACTTTGCCCCATTCCTTGTTTGTTCTCTTGTTTCTCTTGCGTGTAAAACATCTCGTTCAGTCTCGCACGGGAGTCTTGTTTATGAAAGCGAGTAGTGCACAATCAAAAGATGTAATGAAAGACTCTCGCCTGTGTCCTTTTTCTTTAATAAGGCCAAATAATGGGCTCCATGCATGACGCACTTGGAGGAAGGGGAGCATGATGTTATCACAAATATCTTGCAAGGACAAAGGCAAAACAAGCCCAGAAGACATTTGATCTTTTTTATTAATACTTAACACTTTATTCCAAAGAGACAGAATAATAATATTTCCCAGCACTTATTTTCACGTTGACTGTTGAATCTGTTCTTAGATATGACTAAATATTCAGTCAAATTTGAAATACCTTCTTCACACAAGTAATTTCTCTTCATACAAAAAATGTGAGAGTGAACTAGAGTATTTTTTTCCTATTTACATTTTCACAATCTGTACAGCTCAGGGACAAAATAATCCATCTTCTCTAACAAAACAGAAAAACAGATTCAAGTCAGAAGAGAAAGATAGTTTCCGTGAAAAAAATGTGATGATCTATTGTGCTTTTGGTGTTGCGTTACAACTGATCATTTTACCAGATCAAGAGAACAAAATAAATCACAAGAACCTCAATTCATTAGTGAATACATTTGTAGAGAAAAAACTGATTGCACATACCTTGGTTTGAAGAAATAGCTGAACATAATTTAACAATTAAACCCACCAATCAAAGTTAAATTTCAAATAGCTCTATCCTCTGGCATTTTGTACATTTTTAAAAATCAAAACTCTATGTGAGGTATTTACAAATAGCTTTATGATACATGTAGCCTACAATAAACAGTTGTCTTGCGCAATGTCTCTCGTCCAAATGAGCACACACAGAGGTAATCAAGCGTATGTATCCAGGCACATACAACAGAAAACTATATATTCTGAGGAAAAAATAGAAAGTAGATGAAATGAAAAAGGCTTCTTCAGTGACTAAGAACCTTATTAAAACCATTTACATAAACTATATCAAGAAAATTCAGTTCTGAATAACAATAACAGTAAAAGCAATCTTATCCTCATAAGATCTTAATCAGTTTAGCCATATTTTTTGAATAGCAAAAATTTCAACCCATAAATTAGTGTCTTCTCTTGCACAAACACACACACACCTACAATACTACATGGATCCGTACCAATGAAATTGCAAATAATCCAAGTATCATAAAAATGCCCATTTCTGAGCTGAAAGTTAAGATGTGAAACAAGGAAAAGAAAGAAAACTAAATCTACACATGCAAATCCTATAAACCCCGGTATCATACTTGTCAACTAAAACAATTATTAACAGATCTGTTAATCAGGTGCATGGAGTCAGACTGTGCTTGGGTATAAAATTCTGAATATCTAAAGCTTTGCATCAACAGCCGGGCAGGGCTCAGGATCAACAACAGAAAATGTTAATCTGTGATAGACTCAACGTTTGGAAAGGGTTGACTTTGATGTTTAATGTGTTTTTGTAAAATTCATCACCTTTCCATAATTCATTGAGTATACCTTGGTGTGGAAATGTATGTCTCAAAAGAAAAAATAACTAGAATACTTTCTGAAGAGCATGAAATATATATATATTCCTAGGTTTTTGTTGATCAAAACATTTTCAATCACGCACACAACAAAAAGAAACAACTACCATTAGGGTTTGCTGCAGCCCTTACGATGAATTATCATCTCCTTCAATCAAATGGGCCGTCTGTATGACAGGCAGTGCTTATAGCTGTGATCACATAATAATTAACATGTCGTGTGCTCATTTCTGTACTGGAGGCCTGACTGCCTGACAAGAGTCCATTTTGCTTATGATTTTAACGACCAAACTCTCATGGCCAAATAAGTTGGCTAAAATGCAACATTTTAAGGATGAGATGTTTTTAAGGAGGACATGGTTGTCCTCTTGTGTCATTTTGTGAGGTGGTATTTTGTAAATATGTATATTGGAATTTTTGGCACTATGGTATACCCCCTGTAATCCTGTTAATATACTAATGTACCGTATACAAGAGAGGCCCACTGTTGCACTAACATTTTGCCACTTTAATGTTTATCAATAAAAAAATTGGGCTTTTACGGTCTAATTAAATAACTAGACAAAAACAGGCTTCTGTTCTACCAATGGAAATATTGAGAATCATCTGAATAACATCAGTATTAATCCTTTAAGGCACATAAAGCGAAAAATTCAGAATCCATTTGGTCCTGCCTGACCCACAATAAAAAATGGCAAATCAGTATGATGTAGTGTTTGTCACTTGACTCTTGTAAGTGTACTAGTACATAAACGTACCCAGGAAGCCATGCCTTTACACACCACAGAGCTGAAATATGAGAAAAGTGAAATAATCAAAGATATGTAAGAAAATGAACAGCAAAAAAGAAAAGAAGATTAAAAAAAGAGTCCAAATAACAGGAGCCAGTTTAGAGTCACTTTGATACTCCATTTAACTGATCTCC
Source organism: Neogobius melanostomus (assembly GCA_007210695.1). Classification (NCBI taxonomy): domain Eukaryota; kingdom Metazoa; phylum Chordata; class Actinopteri; order Gobiiformes; family Gobiidae; genus Neogobius; species Neogobius melanostomus. The sequence continues at coordinate 1,600,251 of VHKM01000004.1, read as the reverse complement.
TGAAATCTGGTCAGATAAGAAAATAACAATACCAATATGTAACATGGTCTATCAAATTATGAAAACAATTCAAACCAATCATAAAACACTAGAATAATATTCAGTAATATTAACATTATCAATACAGTTATTGTTAGTTTACCCTGTTAATAAAACAGAAATTCTCAATGGTGATTGTATTTCCGTACCTATAAATGTTTCTCATAGCATCGGAGTGCAAAGAGGGCAGGTCAGGAGCATATAAAGAGATAAGTGGGCACTCTGTTCTCCTACCTCATAACAACGACCCTATCTTGGACTGAGTTTCAGAGCAGCACCAAAAACCCCTTTTCATGTAAATTTGGTCCCTTAAAAACTTCACCACAGCTGAGCTTGCTGTGGCCAGATGGATAGTTCAAATACATCCATTTAGTGGAATGCGAACATACACAGTATTGTGTCTCATTCACTTCACTAGAGAGGTCACTGGCTTGAGTTGCCCCGTAGATTCTCTTTTTCCCAAATGACTGCACCCATTGTGTTGGCGTTCACATCACACATCTGACTCGATGCTGGACAGCTTTTCATAGACATGTCCATTGGCTCCGCTGAAGGGTCTCTGTCCCAAACCTAATGTGTCCCGGCCTCCGGAAAGAAGCTTGCTGCCCCCATGGTGGTTGCCCATGGGTCCTCCCACCCCACCCAGACACAGCTCTTTTGGGTACCTGGGGGCCATATTGGACATCACTCCTGCAGTGGCAGACGCGGGTAAATAGGAAGTAGCTCCCATTGAGCCTCTGAAATCCCCTCCTCCTCGGTTGTTGTTGAGAAGCTGCTGCTGCTGTTGTTGCTGCGTCTGTGGCTTATTCATGTAGTATGGTTGGGCACCGTGTAAAAGACACTGGTCGTCGCCGAACGTTGGGATGAAAGGGTTCTGGTTCACCTTATCTGGGTAGAGAGATTTAGACAAGGAGTAAGTCCCGGCCCCTCTGCCGCCACCACCACCACAGCCCCCACCTCCCATCATTGTCCTGTCTCTCTCCCTCAAATCTCGCTCCCCCACAGAACGGCGATGAAGCCCGCCTTCACCCCCACGGAACAAACTGAACGATGACCCTGCTTTGGCCCGGTCTCCTAGTCCTCCAAACATAGGGGAGTCCCTGTCACCCGAGTACCTCTCAAACATGTGAGCGTACGGACTGGGGCCCTCCATAAAACGATCTTTCTCTTTTAAACTTACACTACGAGGCTGAACAAACTGTTCACCCATACTCCCGCCGGAGCTTCCCATACGCCCTGCTCCCTCTCTCTGCAGGTCCACAAATGTATCATAGGAATGCTGCCTCCTCAGGACCCTCCCGCCTGGGCCTAGCTTCCTGCGTTGAATCTGAGTTTGTGTTTGAGTTCCCCCAACACTACTCTTCCCCCCTTGGAACACAATGTTATTGTCCTCACTGATATTATAAAGGTTGGTTGGCTGAATCTTACAAGAATCACAGCGCTTACAGGAAGCGGAACTGGGGCGACTACTAGTTCCTCCGTTCCCACCTGCTGGGCATGCGCCTCCTCCATGATGACAGACGCTGTGACAATTACGGCACTCCCAGTCTCCTCCTGCTATACCCCCTCCTCCAATCCCAGAAGCACTCTTTCCCAACAGCTGTGGGCCTGCTGGCCTGCCGACACTGTGTTCTTGACTTTACCTTTGAGGAAGTCTTCTACTGGCACTAAACTGTTACAGACGCCACCACCACTAGCACTGCCCACACCGCTTCCTCCACTTCCTCCCTCCTGCTCCCATATGGCCTTGCCCTCCTTGGAGCGGAACTGCTCCGCATAGAACTCTCTGAGGTTCTCTTTGTCTTTACGGAATGAGTAAGGAGAAGAATTACCCCCTCCGGCGCCCCTCTTCCGCTCCAGGGGTGGTGAGACCGCACGGTGCGCCAAGGACCCGTGGGGGAAGTGGTGGTGGACGGTGTGGTGGTGAGGCCTCCTCCTGAAGCCACTCAGCTCTACATCGTCATGCTCCCGTCTGCATTTGGCCGAGGCCGGCCTCTTTTTCAGACTGTCCCTGTACTGCTTACGTCGCTTGTTGTTGCCTTCCAGGTTGCCGTAGGTGACTGTGTGCGTGGAAATATCCGAGACATCAGAGCGAATATTGCCATCGTCGCCCCCTGATCCTGCCCCTCCCCCGCCTCCACCACAGTATCTTTCGTGACTCCCGATCAGCCCTGTGCTTGATGCTCCTCCTTTGAAGGAAAACCTGCCGTACACATTGCCAGCCTTGAACCCTCCCTGGCTGGAGTCCGCCGGGGCATGGCCAGCAATCAAGTCAAACTTATTGGTGTTTCTGTGAGTCATGGAGGGGCGGGGCTGCGTCGTAAAGATGGGTGCAACCCCTCCACCTAAACTGTCACAATCAAATATACCCCCTTCCAATGAGCTAGCGCTGCCTAAGCTACGCGGCCTATTGGGCGGGGGCCCGGACATACCCAGAGCTGAGGCCGGGTGGTGGTGCCGGTAATGGTCCTGGTACAAGTTGCTGTCCTTCAGGGGCAAGTTGCCAAAAGTCCTCTCCACCTCACCAGCGTAGTCACTGAACATGTGGTCCTCAGCCATATAGGGAGGTGCAGTCTTGCAGTCCATGGGGTGACCCACCAGGCTCCGCCGGTGCTCTTGGATATCATAGATAGCAGAGTCCCGGCCACTGTGACTGTACTCCAGGGCAGCGTGCGGAGAGCCATTGATACCTGGCACCGCCGTCATATCCTTGGCTGTACGGATCAAGCGTAAGATGTTGGAGTGGGTGTTGTTCATGTTCTTCTTCATAGTAGTTGAGGGAGAGTCTGTAGTCGACTTGTTTTCCTCAATTTGAACACCGTGGATGCAGCTGTAGATTCCCTGTAGTGAGGAAATGAGGGGAACAAAAAGACAGACAAGGAGAGAGAATGTGAGACAGGTCAAGGAAGAAGATGAGAGTTGGTCGGTTTTAGGCTCAGTGTGAACAGCATAATGGGTAAAGTGTAGAGGGTACGGTAAACACCAGAAGGATCAAATGTGAGGGAGGCGGGCCAAACAGTCGACACAGAAACAGACAGAGCGAGGAAGCAAACAGGGACAGACAGAGGCAGAGAGAGGTTAATACATTGCCGTGTTCCCCCGACCACTCACTTGTTTACACACTATCAAACAGTAATGGGGCTGAGTTCACAAACGCCTTGTCTCTGGGAATTGTCTACAGTACAGCTGCCGCTCAGCACTTCAACACAGGCGGCAATGGATGAACAAGGGAGTGTGCGGATCAAAGCCCTGATTGATAACAGCAATCAATAATCAATAACTTTGGTTGATATCATTTAAATTCACCTGGTCTGGTTTTGTTTCCTTGCCACAGCTGTTTTCACTTACAAACATGATGTAAATGAATCACTTGAGCTTTTAATGGTCCTCATTGCTTAAAGCGTTTGGCTGGCTATACGGTTAAGAACACATGTCAAATGAAAAGGTCATGCTATCCACTTGCACGTGTAGAACCAATTACCAAAAGACACATTCTCCTGACAAAAAAAAGAAGAGTTTTCTGTCTATTGCGGTTAGTTTCATGGAGAAGGTGTATATTCAAGTATTGTCAACCCTATGGATTTCTTTGTGTGTGTTTTATCTTCTTTTTTGGGCGCCATTACAAGAAGCAGCTATTCAAATGCAAATTTCTGTCTTGATTTCCTACTTATATAGCTACTACACCAAGTTGTAAAGGTAATAAGAAAAGGTTAGAGCTGATTCATTTCCCCCCCTCACCACTCAGGCCTTCTCATCATATCTTACTGAAACCTTCTGTCCATCTTTACTGTATAACTTAATAGCCACAAGAGACAGTTTATGAAATTAATTAGCCAATCATAAATACATGTTTGGATTTAATAGTAAATGTAAAAGTCTAATAGTGAGATCATAAATAATTATAAAGTATTATATAAATATTCATATGTATATTAATATTTATAAATACATAATATTGTGGCATGACATTGGGTTATTTTAGTAAACATAGCTCATGGTTATTTTGTTGGTCTGGCCCAAAAAGCCACAGGTAGGTCAAGTGATTCATTCTATCACCCTGAGTGACCCACAGCTCTGCTGTTCTGTCAGGAGGACAGAGGTTATGTCTAAAATAAAACAAGCACACTCACTCTGCTGATGGAGTAGGTGAATCCCGGCTGTCCCGAGCACACGCCCATGAAGCAGAAACGCAGTTGCCAGTAGAACCAGTGTTCACAGATGAATGTGATCAATGACAAGATCATTGCGGCCCCAAGCATGTAGAAGACACCCGCCATGTTGTCCACGTCCAGCTGACTGCTCATCACCTCGTTCTTCTCATTGTGGCAGATACCCGTGAGCCAGAGGGCCTCCAACTCCTCCATCTCACCTGCAGCAAATGGACAAACACATGCAGATGTTGGTGAGAGCCTGCAGTGAGTGGGTTTGCCGCAGGAGTTTTAAGAGTCAGAGGACTAAAACAAAGGACTTGATTTCAAAAACGGCCCAGGTTTCATGAACAAGCCACAAATGTCATGTTGCATTATACTTACTAATCCACTCTCTCATCCCTTGAGGATCATCTTATTAAGGATTGCTTATGCAAAGCCAGCCTCTTCCGTTTTGTGGGGGAAATGCACTGCCCACTGGGATTTGACTGCACTCTGGGAGGATGGCTGTGTGTGACAAATTCTGCCCAAAAACATGTCGCCCTGCAAGTATCTCAGGAGGGTTGCTAAAGGGACATGTCCAATCAGATTTGTCTGGTTTGCACCAGTGCTACTTGTGTCTCTCAGGGCACAAAGTTCCTTTGCAGATTCTCTAAGCTTCATAAACAAGTGTCTATGTCAGGTTGAGTGACACTTTTATATGTGAATAATGTATTGCACATTTCCAGTGACTGGGAGGCAAGAATACTCCCCACAACCCCACACTTAGGAAAGAAGTCTGTTCACATCAACCAGAGGATTCCAGTAGTGCATGTCCATGACTGTCATATCTGTTGTGCACAGACCACTCGTCTGTGTCCGGCAAACAGATAGCAAATGATAGTAATCATACTTTGGTCTGTCAGTTTGCGCTGCATCAAGCACATACAATTCCACTGTATAGAATCAGTGCATTCATGTGTTTCCAGAAAATGGGCATGAATCCAAATCCTTGGATTTTGCAATATTTGTTGTACATAAAAAGGTTATTAAGGTATCTTTAAAATATCGAGTGTACTGACTGCTAAGCTGTCAGCGCTAAGTACAGAGATGAGTTACTGCCCTTTTAAGAACTAGCCACTCCAATGACTTCTAGTATTAAGACTTTGTAATAAAATGGTGGTAAACTAGCAGTTTTCTCCCGAAGTGTAAAATACAACAACCAGTTGGTTTAGAGCAGTCTATCAGGTTTTGGCACTGAAATTATTAGTCATTGATTCAATCCAAATGTCTCTGGGCCTGGAGAAACTATGGCACTGAGAAATTGTGTCAGCTGTGACCAACAACATCCACAGGCTCCAGTTTTCATCCAGATCTTCAGGTCAATATCTACCTCTCTCGGACAGCCATTGTGATGCACTGTCTGCTCGCGAGTTACAAAATAAACACAGTCTGCTGCAGTCGCTCGGGGGCCAGCTGGTAGCTCTCTGCCTGTTAAAGCCTGGCTGCATTTTGTGACGATGTTTTAGTGTGTTTCAAAAAAGTAAACTGATAAAGTAAACTGATAACAGACCTACAGCTTGACATTTAGCTGGAGAAGATAATGGCTGGTGTAACATTGGCAGTAGATATAAGTACAAAATAAATAATAATAATAATAATAATAATAATAATAATAATAATAATAATAATAATAATAATAATAATAATTTACCAGAGAAACAATATATAGTAAATACCTATATTTATTTGAAGCACTTGTTGAAGCACAAAAATTGAGAACTGATTTTCGGCTTGTTTAGATTAATCATTAGCCTTCTGGCAGTTTTTCATAGAGAATGTGTTTTGGTTTGTAAAAAGCCTTCTTATTGGCCAAAGAATGTCTTTGACAATTATGCTACGAGGCTAAAATTCATCATATGAAATTATAAAATTAGCTTCATTTAAATCAAATCCTATACCATCTCCAAACAGCATGAGGATGGCCAGATCCACAGCTCGTTTCCATCCAGAGTCCTTTTGGATGGCAATGCCGTAGCCCGTAGACGCAAAGACCTTTCCACTGCCGATGGTGACCAGCTTACAGCCTTCGTCTCTGCCCGCCATGTAGTTCAGCACTGCTGCGTCATAGATGAATGCGTCCAGTTTACTGTAGCACACATGAACACAGCATACAAAGAATAAGCACATAAATACATTACATTATTTTTGCTTGTTAAAAGTCTATTAAAGTTTGAACTAACTAGACTATTATTATGACAATTAAACACATATTACTGATAGCTCTAATATATTACAAAGTTATAATGAAAGAGTACAATACATGTTAAGTGGACTGCTTCAATTTGCAATGATCTGATCTGTGTTTTGTAAAGTGTTCTATGCAACTTTAGTTACTCCTGAAAAACACAATAATAAAAATAAAACCTTTAGAGAATAGGACGAGTCTCGCAAACACAATCGATTTCAATAGCCTCAATTGTTATTTAATTCTCCTCATAACATAACATTTGTACAGCTAAATCCACCAAGCACTCTCCATTGTTGTGCTTGATGGACAAAGCGAAAATCATAAAATGCCAAATACTATAATAGAGGCTGCACTCAGAGTGACAGAGATAAGAGTCAAGAGCAAAGAAAGGTATTAGCTAGCTTTTCAGATTTCACCACAAACCACAAGCTCCACTGCTATTCTGGGGCCAGTGGCAGGCGGACACACTGCCCACCCACTTTGCCCACAACGCTCTGTCTTCGTCTGTCTGCTGCTCTTACTCCTTCATCATCTTTTCGCTCTGTTGCATCAGGACAGTACCTCACAGCTCCATAACACTTTTTCTCTCTTTTCTCGCCAATCCTTTTATGTCCCTTATCCCTCCTATCTCCCCCCATCTGTTTCTCTGGCTGTCTCCTTTCTCACCCGTGCTTCAAACTGTACAGCGCCTCGTCTACGTTTTTCTGGTGGAAGCTGGTCATGTAGCCGTGCATGTCCGGGTAGTTGTTGCGGATGTTGCGCTCTGTGCTCCCATTGGGTACTGTCCCAAAGCGGAATGGCGGGGAGAACTCGTTGGGCTTCTGGAACTGTAGCGTGTCCGGGAAAAGGAAGAGCACACAGAAAAAATTGCAGAGGAGAACTCGTTAGCATTAAAGAGGCACTGAGCTGTATCAAATAGACTTTAATGCACTGTTTAACACGACCACAGTGCAGCACTTTTGAGCGCTAAAAATTAACTAAACGCCCCTAATGGACAGACAAATACAAAGTGCAAGTTAAGGGAATCAAAAATGAAACGTTGGCGAAGCAGAACAACAAAGACATAGTACCTTCTGTATTTTATGGGTAATTAGTGAAGCAAAATTACTACTTTCACTTTTGTGATTTACTTCTAAGTCCAACATTGCTCGATTTACGCCAAACACCTGCTCCCTTTTCCCCAAACCCGAACATTTCCATCATGAGTTCACACCTTTTTGTCTGACAGCCCCGACACCTGGTCCACATACTCTTCCTGGATCATAAAAGCGGCCAGGTTGGCAGTGTAGGAGGCCAGGAAGATGACAGCGAAGAAGGCCCACACCGACACCATAATCTTACTGGTGGTACCTTTGGGGTTTTGCACTGGCACGGAGTTGTTGAAAACCAGACCCCAAAGCAGCCAGACGGCCTTTCCGATGGTAAAGGAGGGGCCACCAGGTTCTAAGGAGAAAATGACAGGGAAAATAATGCATGTATGATGATGGGAAATATACCACTACGCCATATAACTGTTGCTTGTATGAAATGCAAAATGACAATAGTGAGTAAATCTATAATGGAAGAAGAATAGTTATAGTTGCAGTAATAACTAATGTGGATGCGTAATAAAGATAAAGATAAATGGAAAGAAACTACTGTATGGCTGGCTGTTGATAAAAGGTTCTGGTATTGTACCAAAAGAATAAGTCACGGTACTACTTGTACAGAAAATATTTTAGTCACAAAAAGTACCGTACTAGTACAAGCACCGAGGGTTTTGATGCATGGTGGGTCAGGGTTAGGGACAACAAAGGTGCAGCTAATGGGGATTCTAATAAATAAACAAAATAAACAAATACACGTCTCAGCTCAAATGAACGATAACAAGTGCAAAATACTGGTTTTGCTCAAATAAATCATATCTTGTAGAATTTATGGACAGCCTCATTCTGTTTTATTGTTGTAGATCAGAAAGATACAAGAGCAAAAGCTCCAGTAAAATATTTGAAAACATACAATTGAGGAAATTTTTGTTTTCAATAAATAAATACTAATGAGCCTGACATTAGCCTCATAAAAACGGCTTACACTTGTATTGCACTTTACAAGCCTGTGTCAACATTGTAGTCATCATTTATGGAGTGAATGTGTTGTTTATATCCTGATCTCTTCTTATGTCAGTGCCCTCTGTTGGACACGGGTGGAATTCTTTCATTTCTTTCTTTAAGCTGCCCCCTAGTGGCTGGAGTGAGCATTCTGATTATTTATTTTAAAATTCATAACTCCACACAGGAATGGAAACTTGCTCTTTTTGTTGACGTACTCAGGAATTTGTACTCCACAAGTCAAGATTAAAGATTAAATCATCTCATGGGCCAGAAGTGGTTTTACTTTCCTTTTTAATGTGAAATAATTACAAGTACCGCCTGATAATTCTTGAAGTACCCCTCGTCCCCGTACCATTGGTTGGGTATCATATACCATTACAGTGGTACTATTTTTAATAATTGTGTAATAAAAAAAAGGGGTTCAAAATGTGGTATATCTGTGCTAGTAAAATTGGGAAATAGGTCATTTTTTCCAGAACCCAATCTTTACATACACTTTTCATACATTTCTGCTGTTATACAAAAAAGCATTGACGGATGAAGCAGTGGATTTACTCCCATCCAATAGTTAGTCATTACATGTGTTGAATGGTCCACATCTGTCACTGCTGTGACAACCCACTGTTACGGACTTACTCAGCTCCACCTACTCCAATGGCAGCATGACAAGGTAGGACGCTGGAAATACTACCTACTGGAGCGCGGTGGCATCTGTGAACTGGAGAGGCGCGAGGAAGGGGGGTAGATGGGCAAACAGCAGGCTACAATTATGTTACAGCTGGAGCGGTGCTATAGGACAACAGCCTCACATAACCCAGTGATTAAACCGGTTACATCAAACGAGAAGAACGTCTTTTAGCAAAAGTCAAAAAGCGAAGTCAAAGTTAAAAATGACTCTTCTCATCCCCTCAGGACCTCGATGAGAAAAAGTCACGGAGTAGCAATACGGCACGTTTTATCTTGAGAGAGTGCAATTGTGGCAGGTTAATGCAATACTGAGAGTCAAGCAGAGCTGGCTCTATAAAACCTGGAAAAAATAGATTGAATCTGAGCCATTGATTTTCACGGGCAAATTGATTTGAACAGTCTGCTGGAACTGTATTTCACTCATCGGATCGTGTTCAGCAGACAAACACGTTGTGAATGTGTGATGAGACATTTGTTTACATATTTACGCTGGTTTACAAGCCCAGATGTGCAGTGTAAGGGAGATGAATAAATACAGGTGGGAACCTCTGAGCAACCTGAATGGCTAAAGATAGCTCAGATCGCTTATCTGCTGCTTGCCTTTTCATTAGCGCCAGAGCTTAAGTGCGTGGAGATGTAGATAAACACTCAAGTTAAAAAGGAGAAAATCCCGGGAGTTCAAGTCACACTGACTCTGAAGACACAGCTAAAGTTCTCAAATGCGATTCTGTGAGAGTGTAGAGAATGGGCTAAAAACAAGGGTAAAGGCTAAATCATTGGTTTATGCCTTTTTGCTTAAATTATAAAAATGTATAAATCATTACAACAACTGAACATACTGATTAAAGCATTTCATGCACTAGTTGCAAGGTTTTAATCGTTTTTTATAACATTCTTCATTCATTACCTGTGATAACAGATAAAATGTTATCGGTGATTGACATGGCGTGCATATTTTTGTGTCCGAGTGTTATATTTCTTTTAAAAATAATTTGATCTTTTCATTACATGTATCACTTTATTCTACAAAACACATTTCAATAATAAATATTTTTTTATGTTTCACACCTCAAACCCCTAAAATGTCAGGTGGTGCAACCGTCCAAGCAAATGATTAGACTAATAAAGCTTCTGAAAACACTTTTTTATACAGAGAAGCTACAAATACATCAAAAATATATTTAAATACTTTTAATGTTATTTAACAAACATAACTTGCTTAAACACAAAATTATCGACTCAAAAATATGCACGCCATCAGTTTTGAAAAAGCTTTAAAATATGTTTTTGGAGCCCTATCATTGACCCTATCATACTTGCACTGCTGTACCGAGAAAAACTTGCACCTGTTGCAAGACGTATTACCTTATTACTAGATATTAGCTTTATTTAACTTATTCTATTATTTTTTTTATCATTTGCAAGTGCTTATTATTTTCATTACTGTAATTAAATCTATATTATATTTCTTGTCTGCACCATTTCAACAAAAAAAATGCTTTATTGTTAATACAATACAATGACAGTTGTAATTCAGGTTTTATAATACTGACGGACATTCTGTAGATGTGCTGAAGTGACAATAGTTTGTGTGCCCTGCCCTCGGTCTGTGTGTGTGTGCTCTCAGAAGTGTTAGTGCGCTGCTCTCACCTCGGCCGTCTGCCAGACAGCGGTTGTAACCCACAGGGCTCAAGTACTCAAACACAAACACCGCCATGGCCGACACCATGAGCAACATCACAAACATCATCACCCAGACGTCCGCACTGAAGGGCTCTGCAAAAGACAGTGGGCATCAAAGGTCTGATCACTAATAATAATAATGCAAACAAGTGTAGTGAATAATGCTTTAGCTCCTTTCCAGACACTCGCTTACTCCATAAGTGTCATTAAATGTATGTCATTCACTGTTTGCATGATTTACTGAACTGCTCTGATTAAAACAGGATTTCTAAACTGCATGTAAACCCAGGACTTCTACAGTAGGGTTAGTAAGAAGGTCAGTAGATAAGGTCCCAAGTTCCAACCCCAACTATGATGGTCTTTCTGTGTGGTTTTACTCCTGTTTTCCACTCAAAATGTGGGCCAGTTTTTACCAAGAAAAGCAGATGGGGAGACTGTTCCATTGCTCCGTGACACCATGACACTGATCCCAGTTTCTATGAACGGTACAGAGAAATCGATGACCTCGGACCTCTCCTCGTTGATAGTGAGCGAACCCACCGCCATATGGGCATTCTTCAACACCACCTGAGGAGGAAGAGACGCAACACAGAAGAAGAATTTAATCTTTTTTATGAGTCATGTCATGTGTTAACAAGCTATTTTCAAGCCAAGTCAAAGTAAAAGGGGACCATTACTGCAGCAGGTCACAATACGACTCCAGTGGCTCCCTCTCAGTATTTCAGGTATATTTAGTGCTCTGTGTCAAAAGCCTCAGCTCATGAATACAAATGCAGCACAAGGAGAGGAATGTTAATAAAGGATGTGTATGCCACAGTGAGCACGAGTCTTGCACTGATTTGTTCGCTGTTGGTCACGCTTTGCTCACAGACCGTTTTTTTTTTTGTCTTATCTACTTCTCACTATCCTGCTTTCCCCTGCACAAATTAAACCATTAGCTGCTCGCTTAGGGATTTGAGGACACAAGACTAAAATCTACTCACCGAACTGCACATCTACACAGCCCAGTACTTCACACGCTACACTATAATCGGTTAAAAAGGGGCATCACATTGATTTGAAACGGCCGCATGCTGCTCAAGTCTAATGTATGCAGGCCAGAAGTAGAAGAACACAAGTAGTTCTTTCCCGAGGCTACAATCTCCTTCTTGTCCTTTCATTTTTATTCTCTATGATCAGGACATATAGACTTTCCTGTCCGGCGCCTTGGCCCATCACAGCTCAGCCCAATATCCACCATAACGTGACAATGGGAAATATTCTCACAATATAATTAGCTCATCATAAATCCCCAAGGATGCGCTGTATTCATATTAGTATAAGATTACATACTTATCAACTTGTTTTAATTAATGTTTCATTTCTGCAATGTAATTAGAGAGCTGAGTTGTCAGTGCGTTATGCAAGGAGGAAACAAAGCAGTCGGAGGAGGAATTACACATGTTGAATCAAAAGGACCAAATAAAACAGCATCATTGAGATGGGAGAGAAGCTAATATTGGAGAAAATAAAATAATAATGACAGAGGCATTCAGGGTTTTACCGAAGAAGCGCCTCAGGGTAATTTACTGGGGCAATATTTAAGGGTTTTCAAATCTTTTAAGTTCACTGTGCTGTGGCGATGGGCGATTGAAGCCTTGCGACACTTCAATGCCTTCAGTGCAAAAGTCTTGCTAAAGATTCGCGCTTCAAAGCTGCGTCATTTTGAACGCTGACCTCTTGTGGACAAATTTAATTATTGCCAGATTATTAGTCAGAACTATAGTCGTGCTCCATACGTTTCATTCCCAAGGCCACATCATATGCAAGCAAATGCAGCACATGTATTTATCACTTATGGTTTACATTGCCAAAGTAAGGACCAGAAAACAGCCGCTCAAAGCTGTAAAGGCAATTCTTATTACCACTCAATACTGTGCTGGCTTCATGTTTTTTTGTTTATTTTCTTAATTAATTTTTGTAGTATGTTTGAAAAATGTATATATGTATATATACATACATATATATGTATATATATATATATATATATATTTAACCCTACACGCACCACCAGGTCTACATAAAGGACCAGGAGGTCAATTGAACCAGGTCTAAAAGGGTGTAAAGGTACATTTTTTATTATATGTTTATTTGATAGGGACAAAACAAGAAACATTGTTACAAATGCTTCTTGTTTTGGCAAATAACCGATGCCATGTTCATTTGGCATTTACAGAAGAGTAAAGAAGTCTCCTGTTTATTAATTAATAAACATCGGAGATTAGTCTGGATGCCAGGCTAATGTTCATAGGCCAAATAGCTAACAGCTGACTCGCAGACCTGGTCCCTAAGACATAAAAAAAACATAATACACTTACATAAATCATTACAAATAATACAAATTACAAAGGTAAGGTATACAATATTATAAACTTATGTGTCCACAAGTTTGATTCAGTTTGAGGCATTGTTTAACTTTACTTTTAAACTCCTTTAGGTCTGTTAAAGATTTAAGTTCAGCAGGTAAAGTGTTCCAGATCTATGGCCCTTTTACTGCGCACGCTGTCTGTCCAAATTATGTTTTACATCTGCTGGTCTGCAGTCTCCACTGACAGCGCCCCTAGTGGCGATCCTGCGAGCTGCACATTTTTCAATCATCCCTGCAGCGATATTGGGAGCGAGGTTGTTGACACATTTAAAAACACAATTTCACAAAGGAGTACTTAAAAAAATAAAATAAACTTCTGCAATAGTGCCACATCATGGGCTTTTTGTCAAGTACTTTTAAAGCTTGTTTGTACAGGGAGATCACACCTTTCATAGTGAACTGGTTAGCTTGGCCCCACACAGTGATACAATATGTAAAAAGGGGCAAGATCATTGCGTGAAAGTACAACTTGGCTGCACTGATTGACAGGCAAGATCTTATTAGACAAAAACAATTCAAGTTAATCCTAATAGTCTTAGTTATTTTCTTGAAATGAGCTCCAAATTTAAGATGGGAGTCCACAACTACTCCAGATATTTGAATTCATCTACTCTTTCAATATTCTTATTATATACTTATATTTGAAAGCTGTCTATACACTTTTGCCTCATTGAGAAACACATTGACACTGTTTTAGAACAATTTAAAGACAGACAATTATCCTCCAGCCACTGACAGACCCTGATCATTTGTCTGTTTAGAAGCTCTGCAGCTTTCTGCGGAGTCTTTGCTGACACATAGATGACGGTGTCATCAGCATACAGCTGGCACTCTGGCTAGAATGGCTGGAAGGTCATTAATGTAGACAAAATAAGATGGGACACAGGTGCAGATATAGTGCCACTGATTTTCACACTCTGTGTACTGGACTCCAATATGATGTAAACTAGCTGAGAGTTTGTTGGACTAAATTGGGCTAGCTCTAAACTGGGTGTAAACCATGTAAAAAAATAAATGCTTACTTATATACATAAATGCATTAAACTGTCTAAAATTTCAGATGGACCAAGAGTACCACCTGAGGAAACCCAAGTACCAGGACACACTTACCACGGTGCAAGAACATTAAACTAAATGCCTGAACAGTAGATATGAGGAAACAAAAGCACTTTTGTAGAATCAGCTATCAGAGCGTGCAATGCATGTAAAGTCAGAGATTGGCTTTTACCTCTCCAACCATGCCGTTCCATGTCCCGTTAATTTTCTTGCCGTGCTTGCCATTGGTGACGAGGTACAGGTCGTATGTAAACTTGACACTCTTGGCGATCTTTTTGAGGATGTCGATGCAGAAACCCTTGCAGCAGCGCTTGATGTAGATCCCTGAATCTCCGGTTTGGTTGCTGATAATGAAGCAGGGATGGGGAAGAAGAGGTTACAGATCAGGATGAAAACCAGAGGACAACATTTCAACAAAGAAATGAGTTACATAAAGAAAACAATTATCTTTTCTTTGGACACATTTTCAGTGATATGGGAACTGGAGCACTGTGCACCAGACGAAAACCTAAAGATACGGCAGGAAAATGCAAAGCTCAACACAGAGACATGTAACTTAAGTTCTCAGTCGTACAGGAGTGTTCCATCGAAGAGGTCTAAAGCCATCATCTGTACTTGGTAGATGAAGTGACGTTGTTTAACCTCTCATGGTAAATGGTCTCAACTTATATAGAGCTTTTCCACCTACATTAGGCACTCAAAGCACTTTACAGCAAGGATCCACTCACCCATTCACACGCTCATTCATACACCAGTGTACGCAGACACTGGAGGGTGAAGTGTCTTGCCCAAGGACACAACGACAATGTGCACCTTCAGGAGGCGGAATTCGAACCACCGACCTTCAGATCATGAGACGACCTGCTCTACCATCTGCGCCACCATCGCCCCATGCTTCATCCGGATCTATCTATAGTCTGTCCGTCCATGGGAGTGGATCTATCCTTGTTGCGGTTCTCCCTGAGGTTTCTCTTCTCTCCCAACAGGGTTTTTTAGTTTTTCCTTAGGGCGAAGGAGGGTCTGCAGACTGGAGACGCCCGGGACATGTTTCCATCTGCTGCTGGACCTTACATTGGTCATTTGTTTCGCTCTTTTGATGTTTGGTGCAGCTCCTGCTGTGATATTGGTCTACACAAAAACAACTTGATTTTGATTCTTAGGCCAAATATGTATCGATCCCATAGGAGGGGTTTTACCTTTTAATTGGAACCGCCCATCTTTATTCTGTAAAAAATCAACTCCATTGTTCTAATTTACTGTTTAGTCATAAGGTCTTAACACCAAACTGTGCCACCCAGTCATAGGTATAAGTACCTAAGTATCTGTTCAAACCAGTGGGCAAGGAAAGCCATTTTCTTTGGTCCTCACGGTGGGGAGCAGACATTGCTGTGATACCACCCCCTGGTGGCCATGGGCGACTCCAAAAGACACTTGGTGAATAGGGGTCTAATGTAGCTTTGGGCCTCGTTTAAACTGCTTAAAAGCCTGGCTCCAAAGAGTTTTTCTTTCACTAAAAATGCTCGGACCCATGTGACAACGCATCATATTTTTGCATATCAGAAATAAAAAGTGGATGCCTAAATCTATGATTGACAGGCTCTGGATCTCTGTGGAGGCTCGTAGGCGATCTGCCTGCCCCATGAGGGCACGGCTTCATGCCTTTTACCGTTTTAAGGAACAGGCTTTGTAAGTGGAGATTGAGCAGCCATGTTAATTTCACAGACCACTCAGGATCATTACTATGAATGGGACTGAATGGAACAGCGCTTACCTCTCTGTCTAAGTTTAAACCTACACACTGAAGAGCTTTTTTCTATATGATAATGTCACGGGCACGGGCGGACTGGTTTTAAGTTTTTTTAGTGTGTTTTATTGTGCTTTATTGTGCATGTTTTTAAGGCTGCTTTTATGCATGTTTTAACTTTTAACCTACTCAAACTCGTGCCCCTGGTAGCCCTGCCCAGGTGTTGATTGTTTCAACTGGGCACACCTGGGACAAGGTGTTTTTAAGAAGAGAGAGACTGAGGCACGAAAAAGAGAGAACAGAAGCAGAGGCGGTGCGCGAGAGGCGCAGGCCACCGGCGAAGAAACACGGACGCACGCACGCACGCAAAGGGGAGACACGGCCCGCTACGGGCGGAGGACGCGGAGGAGAGGCCGAGGCTGAGCGCGAAGGAGCAAGGGCTGGCTGGCGGAGGAGGGCGCCGGACATGGACGGGACACGATGACGCACCAGGTTGGGATGTGTGAAGGCGGCGAGGGGAGCGTTCGTGGTGAGGGATGTCCCCCGGACAGGCGTGGTGGGGTCGAGCAGCGGCGGCAGGCTCCCCCAGCTCACGTGCCCCGAGGCGGACCCCTGGACCTGGGGTACAGCTCCCGGAGCCGGCCAGACCCCCTTCCTGGATGACCGGAACGATATGGCACCTTCGAGCATGCACACCCGCTCCTTACTTTTAGCCCTTTAACCCCCCCTTTTAGTCCTTTTTAATGTTTTATATTGACTTTTATACAGGCCTTTTTAATAAATTGTTTAATTCTTTTTAAAGCCGCCTTGTTTTATTGATTGCACCACCACGTAGGCTCCCATTGCCATTTTAACCTGTGACAATAATATGATCAGTCCATGTTATTTTACAAAAGTTGCCTCTAGTTGCAGGGGCACAACAACTGGTGAACAGAACAATAGCTGCTCTGAAACAATTGTTAGTAAATGTTCTCACCCCTGCCTATCAAAGGTGCTATTTGCCCCTGACAAACAGTTATATCGGCATAACATAGCCTTACAGAAGCCTTCTGCTACGCACTAATCAATGTGTCTTGGCCAAGTTGTCTGGTATTCTTGACTCTCTTTTGACGTCACTTCTAGGACTATTTAAAACTTCATCTGTGGAAGTATAGTATGACATGTATGACCAATACCACCACAATGTGTTGAGAGTCTCCGGGTCCCGTACTGATGGTAAATAAACTTGTCAGACATCCAGCGTCTCCTGTGCAACTCTACACTAGGACCTCTTTGGAAAACATCAAATACTCCGACAACTATGTTTTGCAGATTGTGAACCAAGGACAAATGATTTTGTTTTAAACTTGTATTCACATAAATGAGACCTTCATTTGTGAACAATAGTATAATCAGAAACAGACCACATGTGAAAATACAATTACTGTAATAAAATGGATGTTATTAAAGCCCTGCTGGTTGTGTCCACATAGTTGACTCAACAGTCTGTAGCTCAAGAAAAAGGGTAAGTGATCAGTCAATAAAAGCAACAATGAGCAAAAGGACGTCCTCTAAGATTTGAGGTTGGCCAGACAAGAAGAAAGAGGCCAATGATAAAAATAAACTAATTATCTCACATGACGGACCAGATGAAGGAGGGTCAGTCTGAGGAGACAGGAGCCGAGAAAAGGGACACAATCTAAGGCAATGATCTGGTTCAGACGAGGAGAAGAGGAAGGTAATCACAGGACGCCACAGACAGCGGATTGAAAAAGTCAAAACCGCTTCAGTCTCTGGCTTAAATTTAAAATATCAAACAGGTCGATACTTCGCCTTTTGGCTGTTGACAAATCAATTCTTGAATGAACAGCAGCAGTGTATTCGATTATTCACATTTCAGCCATATTGTTGTATGAAATTGATGTTTTAGACTTTCAGGGGAAAGAAAATATTTCCCAACACACAATGGTCACAAATCAGCTGGCCAAACTATACACAAACTGAAGAAAAGCTGAAGACAAAGTGTCACCTGAGCTTTAGTTGTTTACGGCACGGCACAGTGTTCCTCATACACGTCCCGCTGAGTGGGTCCACATCCTCCACAATGACAAATGGTGCCTCCTCCAAAGTTACAATGGACAGGTGGTCCTCTTGCGCCTCAGCTCCAAAGTGCAGCTCAAAACGAGGCCACACATGGTACCTCATTGTCAGAGAGCCTCTCTCCCACTTGCCAACCTGCAACAGTGTAGGAAGTCTTAATTAATACACAAGACAAAAACTCTAAAAGTACAAGATGTTGAGCAAAACAAAAGACAATTACCCGGTCCCATTGTCGATCCCTTTCGAGAAGAATTATGACTAGTTTCGGATGCACTTGATGTCCTGCCTCCTTAAAAGAGAGGTTTCTCCCTTCAAACGTCACGTTCATAACATATCTAAGGGTTAGAGCAAAAGTGCGAAAAGTGAGATGTAAATAACCATTCTAAGACACTCATTGCTTAAATGTAGTTTTTCCCTATGGTTTCGTTTCAGATTCAGAAACTTTTATTGATCTTAAAGGGAAATTCATCTGTAGTAAACCTCAGAACATTTCTCACATCACAGTCACTGTATGTCAGTCCCAACAGTTCAGACAAGAGTAGAGGCTCTAGTAAAATAGAGCACATGTTTGAGGAACATCATGGTAATACAAAGGTGACAGTGGCAATTATCACGGTTTACTATTTTTAAAATGACAGATTTATGATTTAGGAAAACACAGAACAACAAGCAATTAATACCTGTGGTGATCAAAATGTCACTTCATTTAGTTAGGAGCTTTTAATATACAAATCATTGCTGTGTTTCTCTTCAGAATGAGCTCCTAAATGTCAAGGCTAACTTATGCAATAGTCTAGGGTTGTTTCGATACTGATACTGGTATCGGATTTTATGGTATTGGGAGTGGATCTCTCCCAATACCATAAACCCCAAGGTTTCTCTTTTCTCCCCCTGGGTTTTTGAGTTTTTCCTTGCCGTGCTGGAGAGTCTAAGGACAGGTGACACCCGCGCCGCTCGTCGCCACCTACTGCTGACGATTATTTGGACATTATGTTTGCCTGGATACTTGATTCGCCTGAACTTTACATTGTCTTATTTACGGCTCTGTTTTATTGCCTTAATGTTCGTTGCAGCCCTATGAGGCAACTCCTGTTGTGATATTGGGCTATACAAAATCATTGATTGATTATGCCAATCTCATATGTTTTTTCAAGTATCAGTATTGGCGAGTAGATGAACCAAAACCTATCCAACACTATATGTTGTATTATTGCACAGCCACAGCTGTACACTGGGTTGTGGCTAACGCTCGGACGTCACAGCAGGAAGGTTTAGTTTAGTTTAGTTTATTTATTTAAAAGGGACCATGTACAATTATAACATAAATGTTGCCATTTGATGCATTGTACCAGAGTTAGCCTGAGGCTAATTTACATCTGCAGTCCCTGGCAGGGAACGGACGACCCATAACAGAAAAAAGACAAGATTCACAAGACAAGGGGTCGACCAAGAAAGACAAACCACATACAACATTACAGATTCATAAAACCCAGACAAGACACATCAACAACACAAATACAGACAAACAAGTCAGTACCAGAGGGAGTGTAAAAACCAAAGAGGGCTGGCATGGCTAGTGTGTACAGGTTCAGGTTCGATGCCTGGGCCGGACGAGGCCTTTCTCTGTGGCATTTGCATGTTCTCCCATATGCTACTAAAACATGTACAATAAGCCAGGATGAATGAGAGTGTGTTTGACAGTGCGAGTGGGGACAACGATGGAAATTAGCCCGTGGCTACAATCTGGTGTGATGTGTTTACATGCATGATCATTGTGTGATCATTAACAGGTTATGGCTCAGGTTAACCTGTAGGGAAATTTGTCCTCTGCATTTGACCCATCCTTTGATGCCGCTAGGGCGACCTGTAAGTAGCAGTGGGCGACTGCAGTGCTGCGCCCGGGGACCCATCTCCAGATATCGAGCCAGGCTGATGGTCAATATCACCTGGTGGAGGATTCATGTTCATGTTTTCAGTGGTAGGGGAAACCGTAGTACCTAGAGGAAACCTGTGCAGGCCTGGGGAGAACATGCAAACTCCACACAGAAAGGCCCCGTCCACCGTGCCACCCATGCACTGTACCGACCTGATAAACAAACAAATATCAGTTTAAATACAGGCTGTGGGGGCTCGGCAGACACTAACATCTGTAATTATCACATTTGTGTTACCTTTTTTTGCAATCATTTAATTTTTAGAGAGGAAGCAGGACATTGGCAGAATCAAGCAGTGTAACTCACAGCGTATGACTTTGTTTATTAAGCATAATGAGCCATGTGCCTGGGCTTTGCTGTTGTTTGTATTCACACTCAGTGGTATCGGACTCGTACTCAGTATCAGCAACTACACTGAGCCCAAGCATTGGATCGGATTAGGAAAAATATAATTGGAACAACACTACAAATGACGTCTATTGCTATCATCACCTGGTTACATAATACATGTAGAAGGCGGTGAAGGTGTGAGTAGCTGAGGTGAGGAGAGCAACAAGTAACAGCAGAAGAGGCAGAGGAGGGTGAAGGAGGCGAGAGAGTGCATTTGCTGCCTGTATCAGCCTATGCGGCGTGTGTCAATGGTGCACACTGCACAGCTGTGGCAGATATAAGTTGGAATCACTGCTCGCCTTTTCCAACTTTCTCTCTCTCCTTGCTGCCTCCTTCCCCTCACTTTTCCTCATCCTATTCGTGGGCTGCCATCACCATGGAGACGCTCTGCCTCTGAAACAATCCACTGGAGAAATAAATATCTCGTCTCCGGTGCATGAAGAGGGGGACTGCTCATGTGAGGGTCTGTGTGGTTTAGAAAATAAAATAAAATAAATCAATTCACAAGCTTTTGAAGCTAACAGTTTAGCTCAAATGTATCACAAGTACCACCTACTAGAACATTCAGTGCCTCTCTGTTCCAGCTGTACTTAAAACCCAGCATACAGACACAGGCAGATCTAAATTGGCCAAAGACTTGACATAAGTCACTATCATAAGTCAAGCTTCTGTGAAATGTCGATTGCTCCATAGCGGATATTGCGCTAAAAGTGCTGTAATGCGCATGTAACATGGGATTAGCCCTCTGAGCGTAATCGCATTTTGAATGGTTGAACCAATGCAATTGTGACGGTGTGGGCGGGGAATCGCCAGGCTCAACCTGTTGCATTGTGGACTACATGATGGCCCATGTGACCGTGCTCATGTCAGTGCATTGAGCTGACAAGCACAGACAAGGAGCTGCAACACTGGCACGCGCAGAGACTTAACGCCAGTATAAAGTCAAGTAACGTGTTACCATGGCACCCACAACCATAGCCATTTTCATGCAATCAGTCGCGTTGCCATGGGAACAGTAATCTCACCCTGGAAAGGCTGGTCGAAAAAGAAACAGAAAGAGAGCGGGGGATATTTTTGTGTCTAACCTGAGTGTTTACCCACTTCTCTCCATGTCGTCTTTCACTCGCACATCAATCTCTTCATCTCACCTCCGAGCGGAACGTCCAATGTATGCTGAATAACACATCAATAGGACTCATCTAGTACACATTACTCCTCAGAGACTGAGGCACAGACTGAATATTCAGGAGAGCAACTTCCTCTGTTTAAAAAAGTTGGAGCCCTGTACTACTGATGTCTTGTACGATGCCTCATCATGTGTCTAAACTGTTCTCTGAAACTGTCGAAAGACCAAAGGACTCTCAAATGTGCAACTGGGACCAGATACTAACACGAGCTAATGCAGCGCCATCACAGCCATATGCAGCGCTTGCACACGACTCTCTCACCAACTGTTCCCCAACTAATCGCTGGCTGCGAGGGATTTTATTTTTTTTGTTACAGAGACATTGAATCATCAATGGCACAGACACAGTCCACATTTGTCTCTGCAGTTCTGTTCATTTCAAAAATATTTCATGTGACATGAATATTTTATCTTGGTGTGACGATAAGCACCAAGGATCACACTGAGTGTTGCTGCAATGCAGCGAGGCAAAAATATATACTCTGCTGAGACATCTGTGCTGCACAGACACATACAGTGGGGAATATTGTAGAAGGTTTATCTGCATGACTCATAATCTGGCATGACTGTCTCCAGTCACATCAGGTTGAATTTCACTTTGTCTAAATTTCACAACTGTATTTGTTTCAACTGCATCCAGCAGTTACCACACAAACTAAACGTCTTAACATTTTTTACTTACGCACAAAATGCATGCACAAAGAGCCTTAAGTGTCGCATCTGTGTTTGATAAAAGCAATGAATAAATCCCTAATATCTATTGCTGCCTGCGTATTTATTTTTGTCCCTGGGTATGTAAAGAAACAGGCGAGTAGAGTGAACCTCTGAAAAAGGTGAGTCTTTGAGCTGCAGCCGTTAATAGGAGAGTCCACAGAAGCCATGCGATCTGGGCCTGTCAGGACCCCTGCAGAGAGCAGACATCACACAGCTACCTGTGGCGCCAGCACAAACACAGCCCTGAATCAGAGAGCGCCGCTCGCTTCTTTCAAATGTGAACAAGACCAGGACAATGACCTTCACAGCCTGCAAAACTCAATACTCCATAGTTTCACAGGCATCCACTGTCCAGCGCAGCAGGGGGCTTCATAAAGGAGTGAACTGCAGTTTAGTCTAAATTGTTAGGACTGAAATAGAAGCATGTGCTAACATTTAAATAAAGTTTAATCTGTCTATAAATTTCTGTCTAACAGCATGCACAGCTATTTACATTAAGAGCAAATTCCCACAAACATTAAAACTATATATTAGACTTGTAGTGTTATGCAGTTCTGATTAGCTTTGTACACTGGCTATACTACAAATGCATAAAAAACAGTACAGTAACTAAACTAAAATGAAATGTAATGAATGAATTCGGAACTAAATGTTGGCATTTATTTCATTTGCATACTACGTGAGTAAGTAAGGGTACTGACAATACAGTGTCAGTAATTATGTGCGCCGTGATAAATGATTCAATAACTTAAAGATTGAATAAATAAAAGGCTATATGAAAACATAACTCTAACACGTAAGTTGGCTATAAATACAAAGAAGACAATTAATGCTAGCAGAATCAGTACTTTATCAAGGTACTCATTTTAATGTTCCCCAACAAAAATTAGAATCCAAGAAGAAAGGACGCAGTGAAAAACATCATATATTTCTGATGCTTATTAGCCTGGGAATACTCATGCTGTGCGCTCGAATCATTTCGGACTTCACAACAGCCTGGGGACCATGGCCGAAATCTTTGCATGGATTTGGGGACCAATCACAGAACGAGGAGGGACGGCAAGACGATGATGCACTATTCGACATACGGAGCTTGTAGTTTGTTTACGGATAAAGATTTTTATACTCCAAAATTAATATTGGCGAAAATTACTGTTTCAATATAGAAACTGAAGAACATCTATTTTTTAATTGTGTTTTACAAAAGATTTCTGGGACAGTTTTTGGGCTTCATATAATAATTTAGGAATAATATCTTTGTCTTATACATGGCAAAAATGTTTGTACATAAATGTAAATTTGGGAACACTAAACCTGTGTTATTGATTTCTAAAGGATTTAATATCTTTGAAGGACTCTTTAAAACTTTGTAACTCCAAGAAGGCGGTATGGCTGTATAACAATATGATGGCTATGTCTTTTACCCCATTGCACCTTAATGATGTTGGCTTTCTAAATGTATTTTTTATAGTTGTATTATTTTTTAACTTTCCATGCTCAATGTGCACTTCAATATTTGAAAAATGTACGCCTGTAAGCTTTGTTTGTTAATAAAAAAGTTTGTTTACGGATAAAAATATATATAAATATTTACGGATCCAACATGACAGCAGGAGATGCAATGCCATCTTTCGATCAAGCTTTAGACCGTGTTCTAAATAGTTTAGCTCGAAAGTTTACAGTGGGTACGTCATACATCATCGAATACAATTGATACGATTATACGTGAAAAAAATAAAATGCATAGCTACGTGCAGAGTGCAGACACATATGATAGACATTCGTAGCGCCCAATAAACGGCTATGGACAATCGTAAACCACACCTCTCCTACGAGAAAATCAATTGGTGCTCCCCAGACTAAAAATAACTTGTGATATTTAGTCTGGCGATAGCCAGGCTAGATGCTTATAGAACCATGCCACCAAAAACGACAAGGAGCTCAGTGGTGTAAAGGGAATAGACTTCTAAAGTTAAGTCAAGGACAACGAAGTCTCATATATACATGGCACAGATGTGAAAGTCGACCTAGAAGACAAGGCTATAAAAAGACTCTCCTGTATACAGTGGTGCGAGATGGCCAAAAGCACATTGAATAGGCCACTCGACTTCTAATAAACAGTGGGAGGATTTATGAGACAGCCACTTTCATTATGGTCATTACCAAATGTAATAAGGAGGCTCTTCTGCTGCAGGCCATCCAGCAGAAGATAAAAAAGTAAAAAATAATAATAAAAAGAAGAATAGGAGTGAACAGGGATGGATGCAAAAGGAGAAGGCATTGTGTAAGGAAGACCATGTTGAAGTGTTCATGTGATTGAATAATTGTTAGGTTGATACCACGATATCCCACTACGCAACATTCTCAACAATGTGCTTGATTCACAACTGGAGTGGCTACATCTACCGTGAGATGGGAAATGGTAATGCTAGGATGTGTGGAAGTGTGCACTTAGTCATCCTCACACAAATAAGCCCCTCAGTGCCTCATCTGAAACCACTTGGAGCACATTTTCTTATTATCTTCCAGTACTTGTCCTCTCTGTCAGGGTGAAAACAGTAGATGGCCTCTAGAGCACAGTGTGTTTTCCCATATTCGTGCATTGTTGCACCACATACATACATAGTATATTTCAATTAGTGCGAGCGCCCCATGAGGTCAAGATGCTGCTAAACAAATGACTCACTGGGGCATCCCATCTCCGTCCATCAGAGTTGACAGAGAACATGCTAATGCAGCCTGCATGCAGCCCACAGTGACCTGTAGTGAGACAGGACCGCACATAGACATATGGCCTTATTATTGCTACTGCCCCTGAGGACTCACGGTGGAATAGGTAGGAAGTGTGTGCATTCGGGCCATGCAAGCCCCTAAGGTCATTGTCACCATCCAGCGATTCAAATGCACTAACCTTCACTAAGCAGAATGGAGAAAAATGGTGGGCAGAAGAACACTGTGGGAGTCCCAGTCCCAGATGAGTGCCAGGAGGATGTCTGAGAGATGGCCCTGTGTCTGATAACCTCCTCTGGGAGCTAAAATATACTGCGACTAGCGATACAATAATAATAATAATAATAATAATAATAATAATAATGAATCAAATCCAGGCTGAATTAATTGAAAAAGAAAACAGTTGAGATTGCAAAAATCACTGACTTTAAATCCATGAACATGTTTTGTCAGGTACTGAGTCTGAGGTTGTCACCAAATGCAGTATGCACCTACTGTATGAAAATGACAGACCATTAAAACATTTAATTTAATAATTAGTCAAAGTGTTTGGCAGACCAAACCCTCATCCAAGTTGTGCCAGATCCAACTGATTGTAGGACAGCTACTTTTGCAGTATAAACCCAAATACGGACGGACAATCAGAAGTGTCTTTTAGTTCCTTTTATTTTACTTTTCTTTCAGCAGACACATCTTCAAGACAGACATCACAAACAAATGAATAAAATGCACTTTTAAAGATAGAAGGACTCCACCCAGAGCGGTCATTGGAAGCGCCGTCTTGGAGGAGCGCAGGTCCGGCAGGAGCGCTTGCTTTGCGCAACTGTGGATGAGAAGCTGAGACAGACTCCCCGCCGATGAGCATGACTCCAGTCAGCTCATCACTGATAGGGCTACAGTTCGAGGGGATACAAAAGTTGTATGGGTCTTCTCAAACAAGTCCTTGAAGGCAGCATTATCAAACATGAACGAACCTTTCCATCTCTTCCATAATAAACCTCAGTGACTCTTGCCATTTTCCACATGTGTCGTGGCATCTTATCTTCATTCATTAAAACGACATCTCCGATTTGAAAGTCTTTGGTCATTTTAGCTTGAGAACAGGAATGTGCTGAACACAGCTCCAACAAATAGTCCTTTCTTCAACGAGTCCAAAATTGTTTACAAGTCTGTATTTCCATGGCTTCCTCATTTGGTCCAAGTCTATGTGAGGGACGGATAGCGCGTTTCTAGCAGAGGGAAGAGCGGTGAGGCGTTGGCCTAGGACAAAATGTGAGGGCATGAGGGGGCTCGGCTCTTCGCTGTCGGTGTGCGTAAAGGTAAGTGGCCATGAATTCACGACAGCCTCCACTTCTGTGAGAAGCGTTTCAATCTCCTTGTGTTTTAAAGACGCTCTCCCAACGATTTTACGCAAACAGGTTTTCACTGAGCGCACAAGTCTCTCCCACATACCACCCCACCAGGCGGCCCTTTCAACTATGAATTTCCAGGTTACTCTTTTTTCAAAGAAAAAGTCGCGTCTTTTGAAGAGAGTGTGTTCCATAGCAGTGATAATTCTTTGTTTGCCCTTTTAAAGGTTTTTGCATTGTCTGAATAAATAATCTTGCAAAGTCCATGTCGAGTACAAGTCTAAAAGCATTAAAACTTGTCAGTAGTTAAATCAGAAACTAATTCTAAATGAATAGCTCGAGTAACTGCACAGGTAAAAAGAGCTATAAATACTTTGTCTTGCGATTTGCAGTAAAGTGGACCTGCAAAATCCAATTCCAACTCCAATTATTTCGAAAGGGGGCGCTTCATCCAGGCGCTGTCCAGGTAGAGGTGCTGTAACTTGTTGACCATGTTTAACTTTGTATTTGCACAAATTAGACAAGCGTGTATCAGTCGTTTTGTTAGTTGCCATCCTTTGATGATCCAAATTTTTCTCTTGTTTGATTCAGTGTGTCTTGTAGACCTGAATACATTACTTGTTGGTGAAATTTGTTCACAATTAACACAGAGAGATTGCCATCGGATGGTAGAATAATTGGGTGTTTTTGATCGAAACTTAAAATTTGACATTTCAAGTCTACCACCAACTTTGTCCAAAAAAGGACAAAATGAGTGCAGTTTTGACTGTGTGTTAACTTCTTGTCCTCTTTTCATGCATGCCATTTTTAGTTTGTGTTGAGCGAATCCGAGGAGTGTCGGGCCAGCCGTGGGGGCGTTTTGGATGAGCTACAGAACCGCCTTAGTGGTTCTGTAGCCGACCAATCAGAGAGGGTTTGAAAAAACGTAATTTCCTCTACTTGACTGTTGGTTTTGAGTTTTGCTTGATGACTGATAATATCTGGGTATTTTCAAATGTCTTATGTCTGGTAGTTCTGAACACCATTGCCAAATATTCAAGAGGTCGTTAGGCAGCTCGTGATCCCACTCTAAACCGTGCTCTCACATTTGTTGAAAGAGACATTATACTCTAATTGTGAAAGGCGATAAAAAGCCGATGGGATCAAAGATTCGCCGCCGCTTGCAACACGCCTCGTTTAGTGTTTTTGGTTTCTTGCAAAAACTCCATCAGATTACTCAGATCAAACATGAATGGGTCAATGAGTTTCAGTTTCAAATGTCAAAAAAAAATTGTCATTTAAATTATACATCCATATGTATATTTTATGTTTTAGTGATGGCCCCCAATAAAAAATACAGTTTAACCTTTTTTTTCCCTTTATTTTAAGCCACAAACAACTTGAAAACATCATTTGGTCTAACACATCTTATTTGAAAATTATATTTAATTTAATGTCAAGAATATTCCTGTTTTGAATAAAAATAAATATAAAATTATTATTATAAATAATCATTCAAATTTTTCCTGAATATGGTGACAAATATTAATTATAATTGCTTATGTTGTATATTATATGTGGTGTGTCAACACTTGTTTCTTCAATGCCACGAAAAATGTAAATACTTTTCAAATTATAGTAAACTTCATAATATGTTCATGTTCCGTTACTATTTTATAAATAATTTAGACTTTTAACAGAAAGGATTGTGTTTGACTATGACATCTTATGTTAGACCAAATGACGAAATGACAAATCTCTTGTAATTTGTAATGATACAAATAACACAAAAAAGATACAAAACCTTTGTAATGATAGTTTGAATCCAGAATAAAAGTTTTAGAACCATTTTAGAAATATTTTTTACAAAAGTAAAATTGCATTGCTTTTGTAAAAAAAAAAATAATTTAAATTTAAAAAAAATTGCATTGCGCCCGGAAGTAAGGGATGCCGTCAAGCTGAAGAAGGAGTCCTACCTGGCCTTGTTGGCTTGTGGGACTCCGGAGGCAGCTGAGAGGTACCGGCAGGCCAAGCGTGCTGCAGCTCGTGCGGTCACAGAGGCAAAAACTCGGGTCTGGGAGGAGTTCGGAGAAGCGATGGAGGAGGACTATCGGTCGGCCTCGAAGAGATTCTGGCAAACCATCCGGCGCCTCAGGAGGGGGAAGCAGTGCTTCACCAACACTGTTTACAGTGCGGGCGGGGAGCTGTTGACCTCGACTGGGGATGTGGTCGGGCGGTGGAAGGAGTACTTCGAGGATCTCCTCAATCCCACTGTCACGTCTTCCGGTGGGGAGGCAGAGGCTGGGGACTCGGACCAGCTCTATACCCTTCATCGGGTGCTCGAGGGTTTGTGGGAGTTCGCCCAACCAGTCCACATGGGCTTTGTGGATCTGGAGAAAGCGTTCGACCGTGTCTCTCGTGGTGCCCTGTGGGGGGTGCTCCGGGAGTATGGGGTCCGGGGCCCTCTGCTAAGGGCTGTCCGTTCCCTGTATGACCGTGGCAGGAGCTTGGTTCGCATTGCCGGCAGTAAGTCAGACCTGTTCCCGGTGCGTGTTGGTCTCCGCCAGGGCTGCCCTTTGTCACCGGTTCTGTTCATTACCTTTATGGACAGAATTTCTAGGCGCAGCCAGGGGCCGGAGGGTGTCCGGTTTGGGAACCTCAGGATCTCATCTCTGCTGTTTGCAGACGATGTTGTTCTGTTGGCTTCATCAAATCAGGACCTTCAGCGCGCACTGGGGCGGTTTGCAGCCGAGTGTGAAGCGGCCGGGATGAGAATCAGCACCTCCAAATCTGAGGCCATGGTTCTCCACCGGAAAAAGGTGGCTTCCCCTCTTCAGGTCTGTGGGGAGTCCTTGCCCCAAGTGGAAGAGTTCAAGTATCTCGGGGTCTTGTTCACGAGTGAGGGACGGATGGAGCGTGAGATCGATGGACGGATCGGTGCGGCGTCAGCAGTGATGCGGTCGCTGTATTTTAGTATTATCTTGCACATAAGCATTAAGAACTAATCAGTGTGTTGTGGGAGGGAAAAGTATGTGAACCCTTTGGAATTTTTCACATTTCTGCATAAATTGGTCAAAAAATGTGGTCCGATCTATATTTAAATCACAAGAATGAGTTAACAGTCTCTGCTTAAACTAATACCATCCAAACATTTACATTTTATCATATTTGTATTGGCCATCGTTTCACAACGTCATAATTTGAAGATAATTCACTTTTTTCGATTTTCCATAGGAGGCTCACCACATATCGTCCATTCTTAAAGTGTACGGTTTTGTCGAAATGTAGCATTGCGTCATTGTCCATTTTATCGTCCTTTTCCATTGCAATGCCAATCGACTCCAGCTCCCAAAAAGAGCGCATCGTACAGTTCATTTCCTCTTTGTGTCCTAAGCATACATGCAATGTTTCCATTTCAGTGGGTTCAGAGGACACTGTATTTACCGTAACCGTGCCTTGGATGAGCCATCCGAATTTACTTTCAAGCGCAACCATTGACTTTGAAATCTTTCAACTTTTCCAGAAACAATGTCCCAATAATTGTCACCACCAATTAATACTCCCAGTTCTTCTGTCTCCATTCCACTCACCGCAGTATCTGCCAAGTGCATGCCTTTTTTCTCAAGCTCCATGCGCAACTCGTCACCTGCAACTCGCATTATTGAAGTGCAAACACGGGGGGTTTCAAGCACACTCATTTCAACACTGTGGCCATGTCGTACAGTATGTTGCTCAGTTTTATTTTTACAACATTGCATTTCACTTGCTTGGGCCCATCAGAGCCAAAGGTGTGCAATTTCAGAGTCTCTTCCCCGATTTTGGGCAGGTTTAACGCATGAGAAATGTCTTTACGCACAAAACTGCGTTGACTCCCTCCGTCGAAAAGGCAGCGAGTTAATTATCTTTTGACAGGTGTTTCAATCCAAACGGTGGCGGTTTGGAGCAATACTGTTTCTCGTTTTGATTCACTTGGGGAGACTTGATGGTGTCAGTGGGATCATTGGAATTTAGATTTTCGTCACTTGTCCACATTGACTTAAAGTGACGTCGATTGCATTTTTCACAGCTGATATTTTTAGTGTGACCGTCTTTGGCTAAGTGTCTCGATCCAAAACAGACAAAACATCTTCCTTTCCTTCTTGTCATGTTCATTGTGCGCTCTCGGCTGTCCACTTCTTTTTTCAGAAAATCCATTAGAGCATCAACTTTCCAAACATCGTCATTTTCAACACCTTTACTGAATTCTAAAATCATTTTGTCAGGAATTAGTTTCATTAAAATTGGACACAGTAAATAACCTTAAGTTTCAGAGGCGACGCCCAAAGAGGTAAGGCTACGGATTTGAATTTCACAATCATCATAGAGCAGTTGGAGCGCTTTGACATTGTTTACATTTTTAACTGGATTCAGGTTCAGCAATTTGGTCATACTGGCATTGATAATTAAATCCTTTCTGCCAAATCTATTTTGAAGCAGTTGGATTGCGTTGTCATAATTTGTATCTGACACAAGGCCAGCCCACCGATTGCATTTGCTGCAGCACCTGAAAGGCATGATCTTAAATAGCTGAATTTGTCGGTCTTTGTCAAACTTTGATTTTTGTGAACAGCACTCTTGTATTGTTCCTAAACAAAATTACCATTTGCTCACATCTCCAAAGAATTTTTCAATTATGCGATATGTTTTGGTAGTTTTACGTTGTGATACATTGGTTTTCCTTCATAATACATCGAATGTCCTTCTTCTGGTGGGGATACTTTGAGCGCTCTTTTTTCTTTGTCTTTGTGCGTATTATTTGCGCTTTGTACTCAAGTGCTTGTGATATTTCGTTTTCCAAATCTTCCGTCTTTGTTACTTCGTCAATGTCAGCGTCAATCTTTGTTAACATTTGTTCTTTGTCAACCACTAGTTCAAACATTTCCTCCAATTTAGCTATATCTGGCTTTTCTTTGCCAATTAACCCACGTTTAGCGTAAATACTACTTACTATTTACGCTAAACGTGGGTACATTCATTCATTTTGTTATGATTTGCACTTCTTCACAGCATTACTGATTTAATTGATAAAGAATGAGTTTATAATATTTACGTGAAGATGCGGAAAATGTGCATCATTTATCGAGATCATGGATGTCTACATGTTGTTCTTAAAACAAATAACTTGATTTTATACAAAAGCAAGTGCATTGTTACATTTTACGGATGTGAAAATGTCATAAAAATTGTGTTTACATCATTTCAATCATAGTTTCAATCATTTCACATCATTTCAATGTAGGTAGAGTTGTCGAATTCGCTGAGGGAGGCACTTCTCGCAGTGTTTCCCATAGGTTTGAAGGCAATGTGTGGTGGTCGGACGGGGGGGGGGGTATGTCCCTTGAGCGCGGACTATATTTAATAAAAAAAAATCTCTATCGTATTGGCGCTAGTGATGGGACTTATGGCCCTTTAATGTTTTGTTTTTTAAAGAAAATAAATACCCTCTGAATTTACTTTATTTTAACGAAAACGTCACTATTTCACACAATATAACATCGATATTTCCCTCTATGGAGTTTGTTATCACAAAAAACAATCACACGGCCCAATTAAGCTTCTGTTGCTCTCATTCATGTAACCTTTCCTCTGTCCCTCTCTCTCCCTGCGCAAGAAGAGGGGAGAAAAAAGGTGTTTTGCTTCAACGCGATCTCCTCTGTAACCGTGTTTATTATTTCATTAGGACTTTTATTTCTCAAACTTGTTGCCTTATGCTCACTTTAAGCTCCTCGTGGGGCTGCAGCAGCAGCAGCGGTGGAGATGACCGGGGCGGACTGAGGAGGAGGCAGTGTGCGGTGATGTCGCTGCCGTTCGGAGGCGGCCAAGAGCGGAGTGGAGCTGAGTTAACAGGTGGAAGATGTGAGTGACGGGACGAGTTCGATGGAACAACGGCAAGATGCACCCAACGTTGCAGGCCTGTATCGATGCTCGTGAAACGTGGAGACCCAAAAACAAAACGGGCCGCTTCACTCAAAGAGCCAAAATAAACAAATGCAGAGTACCTTGTGTAAACGTGTTAACCCGGGCTGGGTTAGCCTCGGCTCTAATACGACGTAATAAGCGGTAAAAACACGGTCCTGGAGCTTCGAGCTGAAACTACACAGTGTCCTAGAGCACTTAATCACTCGCACACACAAAAAACAGTGGTTTGTAGAGCACAAAACCACAGCACAACTTTCTTAAAAAAATACAAAAAACAAGCAAACTCTCTTCACGATGCTGTCTCTTTTCCTCGCCGAACCACATCTAACCAGTTACTCTCTCACCGTGTTCCACGAGAACCTATGTTACCTTCACAGACCATTTCTAAATAGGAAGATACACTTTTCACATGTACAGCAAAATAAATGAAATACTATTGCATAACAACATATTTTTAACAATGTAAATACCTTTTTATCCTTTACCATGAACTTGGCTTTTATTAAAGTAAATCTATGAAATACATTAATTTATCGCTCCACTATTTACGATCTTTTACTTAACGTATGTTTTACCATTTATGCATGATATTATCCGGGTTACAAATAGATGTTGTGCTTTGCGTGTGGTCAAATCTGTGTGGTTATTTCCGTGATATTTAGCTGTGTCTCAGCAGTGGCAGCCAGTTTGTTTATTGCCTGTGAGTCATCTGGGTAAAAAAAGGGATTTCATCTGCTATTGTTAAGACAATCTTTGTGAATTTTGCATGACACGTTGTTCAAACAAAGGATTTCAAAGCTTATACACTAGGTGAATAAGACATTTCTTTCTGCTACTAAAATTAAGGCTTTTTTTTTTTAGATGGGGGCTCAAATCAAAACAATATTGTATCACATTCGCACTTTGTTTATTGGATGTTGCAGCCTTCATAGCTAATCTTCTCCTGCCGTTATGATGTCGGTGTAACCTAGTTCTCATAGACACTTTGCCCCGACTGTTTACTCCACACCTGCTTCTTATTACAACCCCTGACGCCCCCGCCATGACTCACTTGAGTATCTCCTTGGAGTGGCCGGGGTTGGGGTTCTTTTTGTCAGGCCTCCCGAGGCAGCTGGACTTCAGCAGGGTGTGTGGCCCGCGGTCAAGCATCATGGTGGAGGTTGCGGTAGCGATGACAGCCACTGCATCACGTACCCTGGCCTCAATGTTGTAGTCCCATTCGTCATATGACACGAGATAAGCCCTGGGACAGGGAGAGCAGGAGAAAAAGACCAAGGTGAGGGAAAGTGGTGCGGAGACAGAGTAGAAAAAGAAATAAGGGGAAAGAGGGAAAGTATAAGAGAGCCAGCACACAAGTGTAATAAAAACAGCCAGAGGAAAGGACAGGATACAAAGTGACACACAGACAAAATTAACTGTGGTCACAACATATTCAGTATTTGTCCAGCTGTCTGTGATGTTACATCTATTACTAATGGCTTTCTAACAAGACAATTCCATTTTGTCCATTGAGCAAATTGAGATAAGTTCAATAACAGCTTATTCATCTAAGAATGCTATACTGGGTCTAGACTTAACTTCCACTCCACCACGTACAAACACAAAGCAGAGCAGTTGTCCCAGGTCCTGGATCATCGGGATATTTGCATATATGCAAACAAGCCCATCTGCCACTTGTGCCCACACTTCAGCACAGTCAAGTTATCACAGAATTTCCCTGTCTAATCCAGAAAGTCAGATTTGATTCTATACCAACATTTTGATTAAATCTCATGTCTTAAAGTCCTTTCAACTGGAAACAATTACGCCTGTATAATGCCTGGGAGAAAGTAGTTTCACCTCAGTTCATTTATACAATTCGATACGTACCTATTGGGAAAACCGCTGGGACCTGGTCTGCATCTCCAGCCACTAGAGAGGGCACAATCCAGGTGTATCCGTAACCAGTCAAGCCACCGAGTGGGCCACCTCAAAGATGGTTGTGGCCTCCTCTTTGGTGCAGTAGAGCAAGATCACAGGACTCTGCAACTTCTTCATCTGGTTTTGGATTTTGGAGTCTCCGTCATCCACTGACATGTCCAATAACAGCACTTCCTCCAACTCCCAGCCCACAAAGCTGTTCTCAATAGTGCTGCGGATCTGCAAAAATATATAGATAGAAAGAAGAGAAGAAAAGTCCTCTTAGCGGCTGATTAGCTCTTAATCCACAAATGTTACATAAAGTAGATATGCACATACAAACAGAGCCCTCAAAGTTCTGGAGTGTCAAAGCAAACACCAATGCAAACTGGCCACTTATTTAGCTTCTGCTACCATGCTGTCGCTTAACTGTGACATCACTCGCAGTCCCTCTACATTGGTGCTCTTTGTTTTGAATTTGTATGCTTGTCCAGTAGTTTCTCTTCTCAGATGTGAATGCAGCCTTATTTGCATTTGCTTCATAAAACATTTTACCATCCATGAAAACTAATATCAAAATTAAAAGGCAATTGATCATTGGATAATAAACTATAATTTGGGTAAACCTCCCAAAACACACAAGCATCACTGCGCCAATTCAACAAATGTCTACAATTACTAAATAAACCACTCAATTTTACTGTTTAATATGATTTTATAAAGCTGCAATTACAGCCTACATGAACTCAAAACTAGACACAAAAATAGCTACAATCCTAAAAAGGGGAAGAGACTACATTTGAATATTAAAAGTCTCCACGGTGCTCTGGTGACAGGCATTTAGTGAGTCCCAATGAACACAATTATTCAGCCCTACTGTGCCAAAATAAATAGAAAATCAATATCTTAATCTTGATAAACAGACAGGCCATGACTTGAATTTAGACAAAGTGCAGTCTGTCAATATACGTTTTTGAACAGCGTGTGAAAGATGTGGTCAGGCGTCTTCTCTGAAACACTTTTGTCTTTACATTTATCACAGTAATTGCATGCTGTTAGCCTCCTAGCATAATTGTCATATTATGGCTTGACTTAATGTTTTGTTGTAATTAGCCTTCTGACTGAGGACAGAGCCAGTGACACCTAAAGTATCTCAAACAAAAAAATACTTTGGAAAGAATTCTATCTTTTATGTACTTTCACACATGTTCTTTAAGCACTTGTATACGAATAATGCTCTGCAAACAAACACACATTGTCTCGAGACACAGTACCTTGTTGACAAAGTCCTCGTAGCCGGGGTAGTATGTGGTGACTATGGAGAAAATGTACCAGTCATACTCCTCCATGATGTTCAACATGACCTGGGCCTGCTGCTCAATGGACGGCCCGAACTGGAAAAACATGGAGTGCTCGTCCTGGAAACAGAAATATGCGGCCAATCAGCAAACAAGGTCATGAGTCACAGCACCCCCGAAACCATCATGACATAAGGCAAGCCCAGATCCAGCCCAAGGGAAAATGTTTTTAAACGTGCTTTTTACAGGTACTATGTTGTCTCTTATGTTTGGTTGTTTTTATGTATTGTATGTATTATATGTAATTATTGTCTTATGTATTATGTATGTACTGCTTGATTATAGACTTAACTTTTTTTTATTATAAAAAAATGTAGATTGTAGACCTTTCTTTCCTTCTACTTGTTGTTTTAATAACTTTTTATAATTGGGTTTAGCGATAGACTGGCGAAGCTGACAAAATACGTTTTTTAAATGTTTTATATCAGCTGACCAGATAGCTCTATTTACATGGGACAGTACCATTCTTGAGCCTTTTGTGCCATGTCCCTGTGGATTGTTTCCAAAGGATTTGTCCCATTTATCAATTTATCAATTAATTTAATCAAAATAAAACAGTTTTATTCAGTTATTTGTCTGTAAAATCTCATCACTCTGTATCAACTACACGTATATCACTTTGGGGAAAGGTTTATTTAAAATGTGTATAGAAAGTGATTAGAAAAATTATTCACCGCCTCAATTTAATTGATCACGTTATAAACAGGCCAACATTTGCACTTGACAAAAACCCTTTCATCAACTAATTATTATTCTGCGCAGACAAGGTGACTCATTCATTATCAAGGAGCTGTAACAGAGCTGTCGTCCCACTTGGAGCCTTCGACACAGAGCACATAAGGCTAGACGGCCACCTGTTTCACTGACACTTTCTTCACTGTGATGGAGATTACCGAGTGCGTGGATGGACATTTCTGTCAAAACACTTTTTCTTGCTTGGAAGGTGGGCGTGATAGAGAGTTTAAAGTGCGTTGTTCCTGTGTTGTCAAAATGCAGGTCAGTTATACATCAAGTACAGTGAGGTGTCCCGTGTTAGCCGGGATTATGCCAGCTGTCTTCTCAATTTCTGCTGGTACTGAAGTGAACTGGTCTTCAAGAAATAAAAGGCCCTTGGGCTGAATGTTGTGCAGGGAACTTTTTTTCTTTCTCAGATGCACAAGCTACTTAGTGGGTGTCATGTGCACACATTTGTTAATTAATTAATTAATCTATTTGAGTTAAGCATAGCCGTGGAAAGAACAACCCATGCTGTGCTTATAGTCTGAGCATAATACAGACATGGAGTGAGGTTAGAGCTACTGCCCTACAACCACATAAAGCTTATCCCATCTGGTTGTCTTCCTACTGCTTTATGAACTGAAGAATCCAAATTGAAGAAAGAATGAAGTAATTACTACTATTAACTAGTGCTACTATAACTATTACTAATACAATTCTCAGGTGTGTAGTGCATTTCCTGAATTCTGATGTATTCGTCATCTACCTTCTAACATAACCTAAATGCACCACCACATCGTACTATACTAGTAATTGTAATCAAATGTTCATGTGCATCTGTACATTGGGGTTATGCACAGCCGTCCATGTGTACAATCAGTCATACTTGTTAGTAATGCAGTGACTGAGAGCTCGTCGGGTCAGGTGAACATCAAAGCCCTTTCCTTTTTCCTGTATGTCTGTTACCCAGAGGGACAGAAATCATATTACCTACTTTTCACTGTAATGAGGTAATTCTATGACAATATGAAGTGAAGCAGTGAACAGCAGAGCCAGAACAAAGGGGGATGCACAGACTGTATACAGTAGGTGTGTGTACAGTATGTGTGTAGCGCTCGGGGTAGTATGTTTACTACCATAAAAATTATATATTTTGAGCACACTTGCAATATAGTTGTTCTCACGCATGACCGACAGCTAATGCACCGTCCACCTATACCTTCTTCATTCACCTCTTTCCCCATGAAATCCTCCAGGGGTAAGAGGAGCACCTTCTACTGCTTTAAATAGATCGCAGAGACGAGTGTGACATGTAATTTCCCTGACATTATTATCTATGGATCGATTTTTTTCTGATCACCCCTGCCCTGCCCACTGTGTATCCTCTCAACCATTCATGGTGCTAACATATCTTCAAAGGTCACTCACGGATAGGAGAAAACATGTCAGCACAAAGAAAAATGTACCATGTATTTTACGATAGATTATATTTGCTGGTTTAAATGCAAATTCATACAGTGTTGCACCAAAGTCATGGCTGATGGACTGCACAGAGTCTACAAAATATCCATCCCAGACCTGTTCCATATTTTATACTCATTTCAGTCTTGCCAAGGAATCATATTCTGTATGTCACCGAGCTGATTGTCCCTCCTCAAAGGGCAGTGTAATCACTTGTGAGAGCGAGTTGCCACTGAGAACGATCATTAGAACACTATTCTGTTCTTTACAGATTACAGCTAATCATCTCTATCATGTAATAATCACTGCGCTCCTGTGTAGTATTCAAACGTCCGTCCTTCTTCCTCTTGAACTCTCCCCCTCACCTCCTTTTTCCTGTTCTATTTTAACGGCAGCAGCTCCATTAGTTTATACAATCGTAGAGTGAACTGTCCTGCCCTTTGCCATTAGCAGCGCTGCCGGATTGGCTGCTGTTGTTTTTCTGCTTGTCTTTTCACATCACACACACAGGGACCATGAGGCACAGACAGCGTTTTGTCACTCCATTTTTAGACCCTCTTTTAGTGTCTGCTATCTTTTAGTCTCATGTTATAGTCTGTGAAATGTGCCACATCTTGTAATTTGTGCTGCCAAAGCTGGTTAGCCTGGGCTGAGCAAAACTGGCTGAACAAATGGAGGTGAATGTTAAAGTGACAGTTGTAAACAAAGGCGTAGTATGACAGCAGCAATTACTTTGTTATTTGAATCTCTATATTATATTGAATGAATATTCAGTGAAAAGCAAATAAATGTACCAGGTAAAGCTACAAATAAGCCACATGAAACATCTTTATATAACATATACTTATCAATTTTGAATCGGTCTATTCTGTTCTGACATAATTCCATAGTGACCATAAAGTTTGTATCTTCATGTGAGATGTTTTAGTCTTGGTACACAAGCAAATATTAAATAGTACATTTGTTGACTTATTTAAAAAAATGCAGTATATTGTTGTTATGGGTGAGGTTTTAAAAACAATACTTGATAATTTGTTTAAAAAACAGCTAATATATTAGTCATTGATAAGACAGTTAAGAGTGAGAAGGGGTGGAAACTGGGGAGCAACAGCCAGCAAATCGCCAAACGCTTGACACTAACATGGGTAGTTTCCTTGTACGTGCAGCAGCCTTATCCACTAGGCACTGCCTTAGTTATAAAGTTTTGTAGATTGTTTTTTTTTCTATTCTTTGTTTTCCATTTTCTTATTCAAGAGCCCTTTGTCTCAATCACTTCAAATAATTACTCTGTTTCAGCAGAGCAATAGCGACTTAAAATAGCATCACAAAAACTGCAACAAGTTTCTAGTGTGAATTTCCCCCAAAAGCCTGCTGTGACTCACAGGAGGCATTACTGCACCTTGTGCGGATCGGGCCCTTGAGAGAAGCTTAGTAACACAAACCACTGGGTCTTATTAAGACTCCCTGAGGTACTGCACTGAGCTTCACCCCAGTAAAAGGGTGACTCTACATTGTGTGGAGTTAGAACAGCTTCTGCGAGTCAGAAACTGTAATGTGCCAACAATAAAAGGCCACTGTTTTTTAATCATGCCGTTTCAGGTCAAAAACTTGACTGAGAACTTGAACCGACATACAGTATGCATATCAAGACGCAGAGCATTGTGCATGTTTAGAGCGTCTTTGCAGCTCTTTGACGCCTATAGTCTTAGTGGTGAGCTCTTCCACTATGGCGGCTGCTGCGTCCGTGCACGGCTATACGTGCGTCGAGGGAAGCGCGCCTCAAGCAGGAGGGCTCAAAGGATTTGGCAACTCATCTCCATGTCATCCCAATGAAAGCCTGTCTCCAATTAGATTTGCCGAGGAAGAGTGACATATCGGCCCACTGCTCAACAAGCCCTGGTGGGAGAGGATTGGAGGCTAGAGATAGCGCACACGAGGAAAAAGGAGAGCGACAGACAAAGAAAAAGAGAAAAAGAGAGCAAGCAAGTTGGGGTGCAGTTGAAGCTCAGGGAGGGATAGAGTATTGCTTGAGAAAACAGCAAAACCTTAGAACTCAGTGAGACAGTCTCACACATACAACACACACGCACTTCCCACTCGTCTCCTCCAACCGCTCCTTCTGTCTGTCTTGGTACAAGGTCTGGAGCCTGTCTCTGTCAATCAGTGTCCCCTTTAGCCCAACAAGTTTTATCATCATATAGCTAATCAAACACACAGGCTCTTAATTAATCTCATATTAAACTCTTTAAGCGACTGTGTGTGATCTGACATCTCCCAGTGCTGTTCATTGCTCTTCACTTTTAAAATCCAGAGTTCATAATGGAGCAACTGGACACGCTCACAACAGCTTGCTATGTAGAAGAGGCTCCTTTTCTGCATAAGGAATATGTTAATTATTGTTAGTAACAAATATTTTCAAAAGTAATCATGTCCAGGAGAATTACGTTTTACGTTCTTCTGATAATTAAATATTCCTTTGAAGTGAGTAATGAAACAAGCTCTTTAAACTCGTCCTCTTTGACAAGCTGGAGTCAGTGCAGATACGATGGCATGGTATCATTTGCTTTTGGGAATGGAGCGACCAAGTTGCTTAGCTCTGTATTGAAGACAAAGAGAACTCGTATTTGGCTGGATAGGTTTCCTGCTTCCCTGTTGCACAGGTAACGCAGCAGGAAAGGCTCATATTCTCATGTTGGACTGACACTGATATTGGATGGGCTCAGGCCACCTTTAATGCTTAAAGCTTGAAACCTTAAGTTGACCTTTATTTATCACACCATTAGAAACAATGCTGCCGTGCTTCTTTATTAAATACACGGAACTCAATTTTGCCTTAAGGCTTCTAACGCTAGATAAGGGTGCAATAGATGAGTAGATAATTTTTTTTTGAAGTTAGCCGTTATGCATAATCAGCTACTCCAAGCCACATGCAGTCTGGATGAGTCAACCTCCTGATTTATCAAGCTACTCTCCGACAACGACATCAGTGCCAAATCTCTAACTGAGTGGAAAGGGAAGGGCTCAATTACTGGCTAAGAACATGTGCAGGGCAGAGAGCTGTGTGGCTTAAAGAGAGCTAAGTGTGGAGTTAGAGTTGGGCCTTCGATGACAGATTCAGAGGAGGCGGCTGCATTCAGGCGTCACTCACAGAAAAGTAGTGCCTCATGCTACGCTCTCATGCGCTTCAAACCTCAAATTGTCACGACAAATCATTCAATTAAAGCTCTAAACACAGCCATCAAAATAATTCTGCACTTACTGAAGGATCAAGGGGTCCACTCATTTCATTGTTACTTTTTTTGGTTCTCAGATGACTCAAAGTGCAGAAATATATTCACATTAGAATGAAGTACACGTCATATTACAAGTTCGCAATATCAGAGCGGACTTCTTGTTATTATACTCCATTACTATGATCATTCTGAGATAAAGTCCCAAGTTTTATTTTGCATGTTTTTAAGTATTTATTATCCTTTAACTAAATCCATTAAAGTTATGTGCCCTTCATGTCACTCCTGGGCAAGGTTTGTTAGTGTAAATGAGAATTAGATTACCAGCATAGAAATGTTAAACACTAAGGGGCTCATTTATTAAGACAGTTCAAACATATGTGAGCATGCAGCACCTAATTTACCATTTAAATCATGTGTTTTATAAATGCACAAATTAATCTGCTGATCCACTATTGCACGTACTACTCGTTTTGCAAATGAGCAAATGACCTTCTAGATATTGTATAAAGTGTGTTAAATCAGCAAGATCAATTTGAGCAAAACTATGTCAATGCTGTGGCAATAAAATGGCTGCAAACATGTATCCTTGTATGTAAGAGCATGTGCAGCATTGAGAACGAGTAAGTAATGATGACAGTAGAAAGCAAACATGACAGTTAAACTCACTGTAGTGAAGCGAGAATGAATTGAATTATTTTTAAAAAGCATGAGATGCCCAGCCCCCCCCCCACCCCCCACCCCACCCCACAGCTCCTTCTGTATAAATAGACTCTCATCTGTGCCAAACACTAATCTTGTTAAATGCTGTATTCACCAATTTATTACTTCTTTGTCTGACCAGCACAGTCGGTCTTGCATTAA
Organism: Neogobius melanostomus; assembly: GCA_007210695.1. Taxonomy (NCBI): domain Eukaryota; kingdom Metazoa; phylum Chordata; class Actinopteri; order Gobiiformes; family Gobiidae; genus Neogobius; species Neogobius melanostomus. Next base: position 1,558,319 of record VHKM01000004.1, on the reverse strand, counting down.
AATTGGACAGTAACATTACTATGAATATTTCAACACACAAATACACACTATTTGTATTGTATAATTTGTGTAAGAGAAAAGTGGTAACATTGCATATTCATTAACATAAAAGTGTTGATGATATTTGCATGCCAAGCAATGAAGGCTGCTAAAAGAAGGCACTTACAACTACAGTAACTTATTACACTCTTGTCTTGCTCTCCTTCCTCTTCTTTCTTCTTATTTTCTTTCGTTTTTGCTGCCAGAGGCATAACTTCTCTTCATTTTGTTGACGGAGATGTGTAGCTGCTCTGTTTACACCAACACGTGGGTTTGCCTCTCTCTCTCTCTGAGAAGCGGGTGGGGGAGGGGCGCTCATGGGGCCCTTTCAGGGAGTATGCAACGGCCAATTGTTGTTGCACCTTGTCACTGTGCTGCAGTGACTGTATTCTCTTGGTCGTTTCTGTCAAATCTGTTGGCCCTCTGGGGGCCCCTGCTGGCTTGGGGGCCCCAGGCAGCAGCCTGCCTTGTCTTATGGCAAACTACGCCTCTGTATATTGAATATTTGACAGTGATGGAAGCAAAAAAGTTTATACTGTACCTATGTATTTTTTTCCAGAATTACATGTTCATTTTAACAGCACCATTTGGGTTAGCTCATTCAGTGTTACCTCAACAACAAGTATACAGTAAGTGCAAAGCAGATTATTTTACATCATTTGATCTATTACATTAAACTGCTTCCACAAGATCCAAATTCTACCACATTTCATTGCTCCGTTTTAGAGCAACAATATTTTGCATCTGAAAGACGTTTAATTTCTGCCACATACTCTGATGTGTCCAGACTTTTACCATTGGGGTGGCAGGGGGGCAGTTTGTTGTATGAGAGTACACCAGGAGCACCCTGAGTCTTAAAGACTTTATGCATATTGATAATTGAAGATTGTATAATTCAGTCAAATTGCCTGCATACAGTATGTTTCTGCTTATGGCACCCATTTTCTCTTATCTAATAGTTTAGTGACATATTATGAGCAAAGTTTAATAGAGCCGTTTATTCTGAGTGGGCGGCCCCTGGGGTAGCAAATCATGGCCTTTGCCTGTACAGGCACTCAGTAGACACGCAACTGCACACACACACCCTAAATCATCAGGCGATAAAACATAATAAACCGGTGACCAGCCAAACACAATCAAACTCATTTCCCCAGTGGATTAACAATTTAAACATACTCTAATACAATCAGGTAACCATGTGAAACTGAAGTTGCCTTCTGCTTGCTCTTGCTGCCTCTGCGCACCCCACAACGAAGATACAGTTCATTGTCTGATTCAATCTCCCAGTGTTAGATATGACGCCTCAGCAGCACTCACATCATGTCAGTCAAGCCCACAGCCACAGCGCAAACTAAGTCCAGCAAAGTAACAGATGTGACCAGTTCAGGGCCAAGTGCCAATAAGACAGAGTTACAAAACAAAGGGCAGCAAAAAACTCCAATCAAATTGAAATAGCTATTCAAATGGTCAGAATATGCTATTTAGGGACAGCATTCATTGCAAACAACAAATAGTCTCTCTCCATTATCTTTAGAAGTGTGTTACTACACTTCTACAAATGTAATGAAATGCATGATATGATTCTTGTATTAATTCAGCAGTTTATATTTCAGTCTTCTATAAAATGTTAAAATTAAATGAATCAGCACAATCTTTTGTTTTTGTTTTTTGGCAATCACGTGACAAAAACATACAGACGGCATCTCTGGAAACGCTCATAAATGGGCATGTTCGAAGCTGCCATAAGGGGGAAAAGAACTCTTTCACCCATTACTCCAGCAAATGCAGATATGAAGCTTCAGTCCAAATTCAACCTTCAACCTCATTGCCTCATCACCGGCAGCTCTTCACCAATCATCCAATCACTGTTCCATCTCAACCTTCGTGACAGCCAATCACCGCAGCTGCTCATTCCTGCTTCAGCCAATCATCACTCGGCCTTTCTCAACTGTGCTGCGACCCTCCTCCGCCCCACCTCCACCTGGCCTCTCCTCGGCTCTTTTCGTCATTGTCACTGCCGCCCCGGGTCTCATCCTCTACCACCACCAGTGTCCAGACTCCGTGGGAAGACTCGGTCTATCATTCATCATTGACTTGTATTTCATATGTTAATGCAATGTTCTGCTGGGGTCAGAGCCCCAACCACGATTCATGTACAATAAAACTTTCCTAACGCCACTCTGTTTCTGTGAGTCTTTTCAGGTTGAATTATGAATATATTCTCGATGAAGCTAGAGAGGAGCAAAGGGGTTCAACCACTGATATGGTTTCAACAGCTTATAAATATATAAATAACCCTTAATCACCCCAAGCACATTTTTGTGCTTTTGGACTTTTCTTTTTTTGCATTACTCCTACATTTTTTATGCCAGTTGAGTGAAATTTCCCCAGATTTTCCCATTTTTGGATGATCTAAATAATTTGATGTCATTTGAATTTTTACTCCATTGTAAACACTCATTAAAAAACATGTTAACGTCCCTTCGACACATAAATGTGCTTAAAATTTTAAGAGGCTATAAAAAACTGAAGGATTGATATTGTTCAAAACCTTTTTTTATTTTGAAGGTCTAACTCTCCTTTTCATACATATAAAAATTATAACTTTTATACATTTTGAACCCTTTAATTGCCAACTTTCTGACCCACAGTCACTATAGTGCATGTTCAAAAACAAAACAAAAATGAAATATCTTCTGGTCTGGCTGATGTGGCCTGATGTCTGTGTAAGATGACCCGAAGGATTTGTTTCTAAGTTAAAATGTGTTTATGTAGCGGCGATTTTAGTTAAAAACTCACGTTAACGTCCCTTCGACACAAAAATGTGCTTCTAACTTTAGAGCACTTTTAGAGCATTAAAAAATATTAAAAGTTACAATATTTTTATATGTATGGAAGAGGAGAGTCAGACCTTCAAAATGAAAAAAAATTCAGACCAAAAATACATCGAAACCTACGTTTCTATACGTTTCCTGGGTGGAAAAGGAGCCATGGAGGGCAGGTTGTGGAAATTAGCAGAGGACGCCAGCTAGCCTCGCTCTCAGTTGTGGGGTGCAATGATTCCCTTCTCTCCATGCTGCAAACCAATCAACACAACGATTGGCAGGGTCATATGACACGAAGCCGCCATGGTGACCTCCAGCGGAGTCGTTGGTCTTGTGTCTACATTTGATCGATAGTGTTCAAATGTTTTAATGTAAACAATAACTCCAGTATTTGCATTTTAAAATATCCATTATTTATTATGTAACAAGCCCACTGCCAATCCTATGATGCTTAGTGATATGACATCACTAAGATCCTGAACTCTATACCTGCCGCTATGTTGACGTTGGCCGCTAATCAGAATTTAAGGACAATATCCTTACTTTCTCAGTCTTTACCATCATCTTTTCAGGAAATGGGTATTACTACAACCACAGATTACACTGCACTTAATACAGCCAAATCTTGAAACATGAAAATACTTTAATCTTAAATGCGAACAAATCAATAGCTGTGATTAGTGTACAACTTGTTAAGTTAAAAAACAACTTCCGAAAACTTCTGCACGTGTTGTTGTAATGCTGACCAAAATATTATTATTTCTACGCAACTATGATTGTTTATGTCGTGGATTTTTAGCAGACAATACCCATAATAAGTCCATGGAAAAACTGTCAGCATAACATGAACACCGCGCCAACCATAGATAATGTATTACGTGCCTATTGTAAGACTTCAGAAAAACTGCAATTACACAGGTTCCAAAATCAAGAAAGCCTAAACAGAAGAAAACCACTCACTTACAGCAGGCTACCTGCAAACATAGAATGATTAATAATGGCAGAAAGCAGTAAACTTGACAGAGACGACAATAAGAAACAAGGGTAGGAGCGAGTCAGCTAGCGTCACCTTGGGCCCAGCGAGTGAACAGAAAGCTCCTCCACAAGGACTTGATTAAGCTCGTTAGCACAGCTGCGAGTTCAGGTAATTAATCACTGACACATGGAGGCGCTGCGTGCTGATTGGACGTCTGCCCACCAATCCAAACAAGCCGGAGACCCAATTAGACGTGACCCTGGCAGACCCACGGCTATGAGGGCTTATCGAGAGGGGAACAGCGATGGGCACAAGTCTACAGACCCAGGCTTAAAAGATCAGATGCATCAAATTAAAAAGCCAAGCTAGGAATGTCCATTTAATCGCAACTGAATGGAAATGTGATTCTCGTGTAAAATTAGAAGTTCATATTTCAGTGTTCTCTTTATTTCTAATAATGCCTTCTTGTCATGTTAAAAATGTGAACATTAAACAAATAAATTGCAAGTCTTACCGCAATACTTGTGCAGCCTTAAACCAAGTTTGTGCTCTAGAATTCTCTTTTGGGTCTTTACTTTACAAACCTTTATCATTGATATTTCATAGTTTGTTTTTTTACCCTGGAGTCTGGACACAATTTTGCTCTCTCAGCAGAACAAACAACCTGCAATAGTCAAGTACAAATCTTTTAATCTTGTATTGGAATTCAACTCCTCCACTCATATAGTCTTGAGTGCTTGTGTTGTGACTATTGTGTTGTAGTGGTGTCTGAATTCTGTCTCCATGTGTTAATTCATAGCTGTGTGTGTGCTTTAATCAGCAGATGGGTGAGAATGAGCGACAATGTGCCCAGTATTTTGACAGTGTTTGGTTCACGTATGGTCTATGTTGTCGGTGACTCTGTTCAGTGTCCAATGAGGAAATCATTTGCATTGAATGGCACAATCCACTTTGTACTGTCTTGTTGTTATGTGACTCCAATGGCTCCATTTGACACAACACATCTCCTTCAGTCCCCGAAGAGCTAAAGTTGACCTCCTCACAGTGTAGTAACATGATTGGCCTCTGTCCCCGACCGTTCTGATTTGGCTTGTGCCTCCGGCTCCGTCACATCCAAACGCACAACCTTTTCAATTTTACCTTCCCCACTAACAAGCACAAGAGGTGAGAGTGCGCTCTGAAGTCAAGCGCAGTGTGCGGTGAGACATGCAGTTCAAAACCTTGTCACTGCTTTCTCAACAGCGCCATTTCCGTTTCTCCTGTGGATTAATTAACTGCGGCTTTAGCGGATCTCGTTTCTGACTATGAATAAAATTGGCAAATATTTTCTACAGACACTAGTGGAGTGTGAGTGTCTGGAGAATTTAGAAATCTTTTGTGATTTTAAGATGTATAACAAAGAGTGCAGACCATAAACAATGAAAAATAGTACACTTGTATGAAAATAAAGGCTCGTGCAAAACCAGGCAACATTTTCAGGAAAAACTGAAGTGAAACACACAAATAGCAAGAGCATCACAAGACTAATTGAGAAAGGAAAAGAATGTGCGGAGGAAATCCTTGTTGCAAATGCACCACAGAACGATTATACTGTATTGCTTTGCAGAACACGCTTGAGGTTAGAGGGAAGGTAGCCTGGATGTTTCCAAAGTTATGTCATACAAATCGCAAACCAATGTTTCGACCAATGTCTTAACTCTTTGCGTCTTTTCCTTTTGCCTATCCCCGCTTCCTCTCTGGTGCACACAGTAGGTCAGACCATTGAGAAGAGTGTGGCAAGATGGTTTGAAAGATACCAGAGACACCAAGAGAAAAGGAAAATCAATCACTTTTGCCTTACCAGTCCCTCTGTAGAAATCAGGACTTTGTTGGCTTTCACACAAATACTACATTCTCTTCATTATAACGATTACACAGCATTGATTCTATTTTCAAAGTATTGCTTTTTACTAGGTTTAAAATCCCATAACACTGCAAAACCACATCCTGCCCTCACCATTATTTTGGTCTTGGGAGAGCACAGGTGTCAGCTCATCTTTTCTCCATTTCCTTCATTTGTGGCTCATGGCTCCTTCAACAGCTCAACAGGTTGTGAGTGACAGCAGTTGACCTGTCAAAAACAGGGGAGTGAGGAAGAGGAGCCCAAGTAAGCCAAAAGTGAAGGATCCACGCTGAGGGGGAGGAGGAGAGGGATAGAGAAAGACATTTCTAATTCAAAGAGACATGCAGTGTTTCCGTGGCAACTCTGTTACCATAGAAACGGTCCGGCTAAAGATGCCATTAGTGTGAAAAAATATACCGCACACTGTATGCACACAAATATAGAAACGTATCAGTTTTGGGAGCGTAAGCCTATACGTCCACGGGCAAATATGAGAGAAGACACAAGAGCGTTTCAGCCCAGTTTTGATAAGCCAAACGTCAACTATAATCGGCCCATTACAGCCTACTTATGGCGGGAGCTCAATAATGGGGTTGACCTATTGGGAACAGTGACCCCTCGTCTTACTAATATCATTAACTGTACTCACTTGTGGACTTTTATTGCGACGTCAACTTGCTCCGGTCAGAGAGCGCTGCAGGAGCTACCTTCTATGTTGCATTGACACAATCTGCGGACTCGGACCACCCACCTCCACACATACAGCACGCACTCATCCACACTGTGTGTAACAAGCCCGAGCTAACAGCGGCTAACGGCAGTGGACCATATACAAAGACGAGGCTTCAGTATAGTGCTAATAATGAACTGCATGCCAAGTTGTCTGGATGCCCCGTCTCCTCAGTAGTATGGCTGATGATTCAACATAATGAGGTCTCGCTGCAACAGCACAGCCGGCGCTTCATCTGAACAAAACATCTCTGAGCATCATGCCATTACACCCCGGACTAAAGGCACAGCGCAGCCTCGGACCTGGACAACAGTGCAGTTTCAGAGCTCTCAGGGAATTAAACTAAAACATACTTTGAGATATTTCAGCAGACAGGGAAATATGAAGAGTTTTCAACACAAATAGGCTACATAAATGGTGTAATCATAGTACATTATGTAAAAGGACATGGGCTAAGGCAAGATGCTAATAGGTTGCAGCTTTGATAACAGGCAACTCTCAGGCCATTTACTCATTAGTGGAGAATGAAACATAATAATTCCTATTAACAGACATATCTTTCTCAGGGGTGTTGGAAATCCCTAATCTGTCAAGTGAGTTGCCATTTCTTGTAATTACATAAAGGTAATGGCTTTGATGGGAGACAATTTAAGCTTTGTGTCTGTGCTCAGGGAACCATGTCTTACTTTGATGTAACGGTGGAAAAAAAGGGAAAGACATGAAAGCGGAGCTAAAAACCTGGTGGAGAAAAAGAAAAGACAGATAAATGAACAACAAAGCACAAAAAGGAAGGATAGACAGAACAAAAAAAATGCAGCACATGACATTTTTACATGTTATCATCGACATACAGTATACTGCGTATTTGAGGCTTTGGGCATCCGAACATTGATATTTTACGCTTTATAATTTGAAATAATATCTAAGTAAAGACAAGACAGAGACACTAAGAAACAGGAGAGAGGGCTGGGCTGAAGCTCCCTCTGTAGGCAGCAGTGGGAATTATCATATTTTGAGAGTAGAACTGCCCAGAATGAATGCGATGTTGGATCATCCATCCATCCATCTTCTTCCACTTTTCCGTTGCCGGGTCGTGGGGACAGCCGTTGGAGCTGCCCAAATCACATTGCACCAGCCCCTTATGGCTCCTCCTGCAGGTGGTGGGTCCATGGGAGGACAGCCTCACGATTAAACGGGCCTGTTGGTCTCTCATCTCTTTGTCTGAACCATCACCTACGACCTGTTTGCCATGGGAGACCCTACCAGGTGCACAAAGCCCCCGACAACAGAGCTCCTAGGATCATTCAGGTGCTCAAACCCTCCACCATGTTAAGGTGGCGGTTTCAGGAGGGGGATGTTGGATCATAAGATTTCAAAATGTGCCGGACTGTTTTGTGTTTGTAATGACGCAATGTAATCCAGGAAAAAACAGATCAGGGTTACTTCAACAGCAGAAGAAGCGGACAAAATTAAAAGATTTACACAAAGTGGATCAATGAAGTGAAACCCTGCTCCCGGTCTGTATTATAATGGTTGAAAACTAAAAAAATATATATTGTTTGAATGTCTCCTTTGAAGCCATAAACTGAACTTAACTTTGTTGTATGGGGAATCCACACAATGAAAACTCCCTGCAGTGTCACCTCACCTTTTCTTAAATAACACTTTTGCATTTATTTGTGCAGCTAATTGAAGAGTAATAAAGATGAAACCAGGAGTAGGGGAGGTGAGTTGGGTTTCATAAGAAATTGCTTTACTGAAAAGGTTTCCAACATTTTGCCAAGAAACTAAGTATGCACACTCTGCAGAACAATGAGTAGATACTTCAAAATCATGAGGCTATAATATTCAATAGAAACAGTATTATACCAATTATAATCATTGCAATGATTTTACACAACCCTCCCCGGTCGGGTCAACCCAAGCAGAGGGTTTGGTCACTATTCTAACATTTATCTATGACAGGATGATATCTCATAGGATTTTTATTGTTTATCTGGTAAAATGCTGAACTTGATGACCACTAAGATCTACAGGAAACAGATTGAGCAGACAGGTACAGATAAACAGTCTCTGGATTAATACATGTAAATTCTAATAAGGTCTTCCTTGTCAAAAAAATATCCTTTCTTCTTTGGAAGGAAACCGCACAATAAAAGACCAACAGACCGTCACCTCCAGACTGGACTACTGCAATAGCCTCTTCTACGGACTCTCTTCAACGGACATCCAAAACTGCAATATGTACAAAACTCCGCATTGACTTCAAGGTTCTACTCATCACCTACAACGCCCTCCATAACCTGGCCCCTTCGTAGCTCACTGGCCTCCAACAGCACCACCGCCTCTCCCTCCACCTCCGCTTTGCTGACTTAAACCTTCTCAAACCCATCACCAAATCAACGCGCCAAACCTTGGGAGATCGAGCCTTTGCCATCGCTGCCCCCACCCTCTGGAACTCACTCCTCATCCACATCAGAAACTCACTGCAAACCTTTAAAAACGTGCTCAAAACTCACCCGTTCCACAAGTATATCACTCATAATCGCCGTCACTACTTTGTTTCTTTTTCCTTATTGTTGCCCCTTGTAAAGCGTCTTTGTGTCCTTTAAAAATGCTATATAAGTCCCATGCACGATCAATGAGAATCACAAGCAAATGTTGGTATGTTTTAGTTTAGCCTGGTCTCTCTTATTAGCTCTAAGACACTGAGCGACCCAACCTCCCCATGACCCAAACCACCCTGATCTCCCCGACGTAGATATCTTTATTCTAAACCTAGATTCAATTTAAATCACAGTACTATCATAACTTTAAATCGGTAAAAAGAATTTTCTTCTTGCAGTCTATGCAGTCGCTGACACTGTCTTTCCCGTTTTCAGAGCACCTGCATTTCAAATCTCCTGCTCTAAAAATAGGAAGTTGCCCCAAGGGTTGAGAACCACAGATATTTAGCGCTTGAGGTATAATGTGCTATATTCATTCTATAATCCCATCATTGTCATTGTTTGGCTGCCTCAGCGACAGTCGGGGGCTCAGTACAGTGCAGGTTGACAGCTCGAAGGCTCGGCAGTCTGCAACTGCGTAATGACGGTGCATATGTCACAAGTTTCCCTATAGTATTGGCGTACAGTAGTTTCCTCCTCGCAGAGTTAAAAATGCGTGCGGCTTTGAGTGTGCTGCTAATGTTGTTGTAGAGCACAGCAGGGTGCCTCTGAGCTGTGGAGCGAGTGATGAAAACGTGGCCAAGGCTTATTAGAGGTGAGTGCTGTGAAGATGGCACTCATAAAGACTATGTGTGTGCGTGCTCGCAGCCACTCACTGCAACTCAGTCTTCATAAAATCACTATCTTTACATACAAAGAGGTCTGAAAATGAATGAACACAAGCTAATGGTCCAAGGTGCCCCCAGTCGCTGGAACCACCACCCTTGGCTTCATCTATCAATTGTTTACCACTCTGAGGTGTTTGTGACTTTGTTTTAGCCCCAAAGTAATACCATTACTTTTCACACAGAAAAGCTACAAAAGGGTCAGATAATTTTCCAGTGGAGAGACAAAGGCAAATCATAAGGTGAAATCCAAACACCTTTATAAAACATGGACCATCTGCCTTGGGAGTTGGCAGACACTCAGCAAAGGAGGACTAAGCATAGTATACATTATAGGTTTGAATAGGAATATTATAAAGAAAACACTTCAGCAGATTTATAACTTTCTGTCATACAGGCATTTTTCATCGTAGAGAAAGTTTGGGTTAGGGGCGCTGTGTGAAATTTTCAGCTTCATATCTGGCGCTGTAAGTGGGCTGAACAGGGGACAGACTCCCATGGCCATGTTATTGGGGGGGTGCACATGCAGGTGTTTTGATCATGTTTCTGCGGTGTGGAGTTTGCTCTTTAATACTGGCGCTACAGCGGGACTATCGATATAATCGGGAGATGGATTCTGTATATACAGAGGGGTGTCATTCTGGATGAAAAGATGCGCGAGGCTTTGCGTGATGTTTCTGTAAAGAGAGCGAAGAGGAAGCCTGCACTCATAGTCAGCGTTGTTTTGTAGCACACCACGCCTGAGCTGACCCCTTATTTCTCTAAGCGACGCCCTCAGGCTACGGTTTGTATGCAAAATTCCAACTTCATCTTGTGCGTTGCTGTTGTTGCACCAGGCGGGAGATCGGGCCCTTGATGTTCTACTAATATCAGCACCGGTCACAATAATGCAGCAACAAAAGCATGTTCCCAGATGGCTCCGGCTGGATTTTCCTAAAAACTGCAATACATTTTTTTTCCGTACACAGAAACTCGCTGAAAGACCATGAAACTTGTTTGGACGGAATAAAACTTCTGTGCTGTTCAACAGCTAAATGAAACTACATAAGGCTATAAAATGAGGCTATAACATGAACTATTTTGAGATTCCTCAATTGTATCTTCCTTTGTCCTTTTATCTCACTCCCAGTGCGTTAAGGCGGAGTGATTGGGGCATTGAAACTTTCATTCCTCCACCGAAATGTTTCTGCATGAACCTTGGCTCTCCTCTCCCTCTTCCCTTATCTCACTCTCAACAAATGGAGGCCCGCTGATGAATGCAAATGACTGCCCTCCGCTGCTCCATGCAATTAGCACAAACTCAACCTTTCTGCTTGTTTGGGATTAAATACCCACAAGTCATCCTCTCTCGTTTCCCCCGCTATATTTAAAAGCCTGCCTTCTGCCTGACGCAAAACCCTGAAAACCACCACATTAAGTGACATACTCCTCTTATCTTTAATCTTTTATCTCGCCATGGAGTTTTTTTTTTTTTTTTAAGCAGAACACAAGATCCTATTTATGAACAATGGCACAGAGCTCCATGGTGCATGTACTAGAAAAACAATAGTCATGAAAGAGTTAAAAAGCGTTATCAAGATAAAAAAAAAAGAATTATGACTATGATAGGATAATGCCTGTGGTAAGCATTCGTTTTACACAGGCAAAAGTGAATTCATAAAATTGTCTAATCAAGAAACTGAAATTTTAAGGTAAATCTTTTCAGCTGTTAAGGTAGAGTAAATTCGAAGAAGTGATGGGAAAAAAGAGACAGATACACAAAGGAAAGAGACATTTACTAGAATATTATTACGTAATGTTGTGTGTGAACATCAGAGGATTTGAACATCACAGTAACTTGTGTCAGTCTTAATATGTGCCCCCCCCCCCCCTTAGCGCTACCCTGATGTGCTTCCTAACCACCTCCGACAGCTCTTCTGATTGGCACATGAACAGAGTACAACAGAAAGCAGCAGCCCATCACTCAGTCGGATCAATGCCTTGTTTAAAAAGGTCACGGGAACAACTGTAGTTTGTCAGCCATTCAGTTCCAAAGCGTGTTCATAAAAGTGCTCAAAGTTATTTAGAGGATTTCCCTGTTTGAGATAAAAACCCTAAAGATGTTACAAGTAGGGATGGGACGATAAACAATAATATCATTAACCGCGATAAAAATGCGGCAATTAATCGATCATGATTATCGTTCTAGAAGATAATCGCTAAATCCATCTGACAATCCGTGCCGGTAACTTTACCGGGGGTGGGTACGTCTCCATGGAGATGTGACTAAAGTCAGCAGTATTTAAGATTTCATAAGGTTAGTTCCTCATCCAAATCCATTCTTTGATTACTCACTGCAGAAATAGCATTTTCTGTCGAGCTGCTCATTCGCTGCATGTTTTGTATTGAAGACAACAGTATAGTCCAACATGTTACACAGTGTGCCTTTAAATACTTACTTTATGTCTCACTCAGTGACATTTACAGCAGACAATGAAGAGGTATGTTTAATAATTGCCCGATCCCCATCATTTCTGCAGTTTATCGTTAATCGCAATTATTTTGGCCAAGATAATCGTGACCCCAAATTTCATTATCGTCCCATCCCTAGTTACAACCATTATTCTGTCATATTTTTTGGCCTTTCTAAGAAGTGAACTTATCAATAATAAAAGTGCCTGTATATAGCTTTCATAACTAGTTTATAAGCACCGTTGCTTTGTACCAAATGCAAATTATGTAACAGCCGACCACAGACTCCCCCTAATGTGGACAGACGGGCACCAGGACGGAAGACATTATCAAGACAATACCCTTTGGCAAAATTTGGCCGAGGCATAAAAAATGTACCCGATTGAGCAAAACCAGTGTGACTTTTGGATTCAGCACATCAAAACGGTCCAAAATCAGCTCACAAATCTTAGACACCACATTTGTTGGAAAGCGGTGCGATAAACTCAGCTTCTGCCTTTGCAAATCATACAATAATATCTCATGCTTCATCTCATATCTTCCTTCATATGTGTTTCTGCACTTATTACCAGCATTATTGAAGCTTGTGTCTGGATTGTGGATTATAAGTGTCAACTGCAATTACAAAAGGCGTCATATGAGCAACACTCTGCCATTAGGACAGTGGATTTACAGAATACAGAAAGAAAATGCAATAAAATGGAACTGATTTGTTCATTTCAACATGTTATTAATTTATCATTGATTCAGTTATTACATGTCGTCACTTGTTTTATTGCCATGAACATTGATAATACAGAACCATGTCAAAATGTGAATAAGCCATTTTAAAGTTTTGAATAGTTGGTAATAAGGCGTCATGCAGCAGAGGAGACCAGCCAAAGCCCCCAAGCTTTACGACAACCTGTTGTAACCAAGTGCAATGCAGAGAGGTCTCCTGTGATCTCCAAATTACTCACCCTGTCCACGCACAGCAGCCACTGATAAAACAAACTCATTATACAAAGAGAAAGCCACGCTGGGAGAGCAGGCGAGCAGGATGGGGAAGGGATTTGCTGCTCATTCGAAGGTCACCATTAAAATCTACAAATGTATATAAAAGAGCGCAGAGAAAAGCTCACTTAGTTGGACTGAGTCTATTTTTATAAGGGTCGGTGGTAGAACTTTTTCATTCGAAGGACCTATCTGAAAGGCGTGCAATAACAGGAACGAGGGCTGAGCTGGGAGGAGGATAAAAATAGGCTGTAGGCAAAGAGCTGAAGCGGTCTAACACCTTTCTTGACCTTAACCTCTGCGTGGTTTGTGTGAAGAGGGGAGTATGATGAGAATACTATCCGCATGCTGGGAGCTGTTCAGAGGGCGCTTGACAAGGCAGAAGAATAGCATCATTAAGGTTCTTTCAGATGTAACTGAAGCAAATATATCATTATTTTACAAACCAAATAGACAAGATAAACTAAAAGACTACACTGAGAGTACTATGTTTAGTTATATCCAAGATGTTCATTTGTATATTTAGTTTATTCTGAGGTACTGCATTTTGACTTAGATCAACGGTGCTCAAGGGCTTCCCGCCTTTTTGCCCTTTTAAGGAACAGGCTTCGTAGGAGGAGCCTGAGCAGCCATGTTAATTTCACAGACCACTCAGGATCATTACTATGAATGGGGCTGAATGGAACACCAGTTATCTATTCTGTCTTATATCTATGGTTTTACTGCAAGTTTGATAATAACAACTAGATTTAAGCCTCAGAAACTAACACTTCACTGAGAGACAGAGCTGGTATTAAGGTTCCAAGCATAACTAAAGGTGAGGGGAACTGTCAAACCTCTCTTAAATGCACCCAGGTGAATGTTTGACTGCACTGACCTCCTTGCTCGATTCACTTCAATATATGACCCTTGGTGAAAAACATTTGGACACCCCCGGTTAGATTTTTAATATATTTCTGTCTTGGCCAGGATATTGCAATGTCTGTGACCATAAGAATTTCCCTTTAGGAATCTATAAAGTCATTCTGAGTCTGATGAACTGTTTGATTGCACATTTGAAGGCAGTCTAGATGCCTGTAACTTAGCATCACTCTGACAATGTCAAGACAAGAAAGCCTGTAGATGTGAATTCAATTCACTTAAATAAGGAACATTCCCAAGAATATCAGCCCCGGCCGCTGTCAGCGCTCATTGTTTTTCTGTCAGCTGTCAGTGGAGATGCTCGGGGCCTTGCGTTTCATGACATTGCAGATTAGAGTGAGTTCTCTTGATTTTTGGCCTTGAGAAATAGTCCTCCTCTTGTTGCTGCATTCAGAACATAACATGGATGGCACACAGCACGGGGAGTGGAGACGTTGGCATATGCTCTTCCTATCAGTCTCAATCCGTGTGATTTCAAAGGGTTAAACATGAGGCGAAGTCGGGGAAATAGGCACATCAATCACTGCGCACTGTATCTCCCCACACCAGGAAGCGCGAGGGGAGCAGAACAGCGCGTTAAACTCCAACAGTCGGGGATTAGGTTTGCAGCAAGGAATGGTGGGAAATAATCACTACAGAACCATGCCACTATAGTTTTATTATATTTCTTTCCTTTTTTTTTGTCTATTTCACAACATGTATGTTAATTGATAATCCATTGGTAACTTTATGAAAGCAGAATCTATGGGCGTATTTGAATAATGTCTTCATTAAAGTGCACAATGGTAATAGGTTATGGTAACTGTTTTAAATTGATGTTAGATGAGGAAGGGCCTGGAAGACCTCCATAATTCCTCTTGTATGACAACAATGTAATGAGATTCGTGATTCATGCAAGTCTGGGTTCATTAAACCACTGTGAAAGTTCACGGGTGAAATGCTACATGATTGGTGGTTAACAAAAGATATTAACCTAAAAACCCACAAATGAAATCCAATTGCCCTAATCTTGTTTGTACAAGGTTTCATTTGGTTGTTTTTTCAGAAGGTTTAGAAAGATCTACAGACATCTTCTCTTTATGGCGCCGTCTAATATGTGAGCTCTACTTGGTCTAAAATCTAACAGTGGTTCCCAAAGTGTGCTCCGGGGCTCCAAAAAGAAAAAGTATGTTAATATATAATTATATATACATTTGAAAAGAAATGTATACTGTTTAAATTTACAAGTTTAAATAGGTGTTTAGCATAATGTTATGTATTTTCTACTTTAATAAAGATTTAGTGTAAAAGTGAAAAAAAACTGAGGCACTCCAAAAGGAAGTACCGTACTAGTTCCTACCTTTGTGAGTGCCTCTGTCGTTTGCTTTGTCACCTGTGAAGAAGGATCTGCACTGAAGAACACTTAAAAGTTTTAACAAACTTCAAACAAAGCAGTCCTGCAAACCTCGTTTTAATTAAGATTAAGTACAATCAGAATCAAAATGACTCCATTCCTTTGGATTATACGATACTAATTGTTGTATTTCATAAGAGCAGTTTGGGAATAAGTTGTCCCTCAAATGTAATTGAGACGTATTTCATTGTCGTTTTTGAACATTCATTACAGTTTATATCTGTGGTAACGTGAATTAGAAAACTAATTTGAACATTGTCTTCCAGTGTCATATTTAACCATAATAAAACAGAGCGGTATGAACACTTTCTGAACCACTGCAATGAAAGCCAATACCAAAGTCACATGTTGATTTAAAATCTGCGATATATTGTCCATTTCATTGATTATGTCACTCAGTATCAGCAGCTGGCCATAATGTGACTATATTTTTGTAGAATAAAATTGTACACGTCATTACAGCAAATTGATCTCTCTATTTTAAGACAGAGAGGGTGTGTAATTACAGTAATCAATCAAGACGCCGTGAATCAGTGCTTTATCTTTAAAGGAGGAACAATAGCTGTGATCACCACACTATAAACTTTTGCATAACCCGTCTTTGCTCAAAATATAAAAAATATTTGCATTGAAAATCAAAAGCCATAAAAGAGAGGAGCTGTTTATGAGAAGAGAAATCAGTTTGTATCTTGTTCGCACTAAAATAACTGTTGTAATCTCCCTAAACGCATTATCATTGAGAGGCCGTTTGGCACACGGGTCTGCATGCTCACAATGAGACACGCGCATAAAATCAAACACGTACTGTGCAAGGCCACAGTCCTGACAATGGGACTGGAAGACCTCATTATTCTCTGGAGCCGGCGCCGAAGGGAGGGCCAAATGCTCCCCTGTTCTGCCAATACCAACACATGGCATGTCCTAAAATAATGGACAATTGGAAAAGGGTAAAATGCTCTGCCAGGGATACAAATAGAGTCCCGTAGTGATGGCTCTATCCGGTGAAAATTTGAGAACGTAAATAAAACGTTGTGCCACAATTGAAAGAAAACAAGCTACAAGTGCAAAAAGCTTTCACTCGTGTTGCCTGCTCCGCCGTCATGCTGTGTATCGTGTTTGTTCAGTGTACATCTGCGTAATAACTGCATCAAAGAGTCATTATAGGGCTGTTCAAAAGACGCATTTTGGTCACATCACTGGAGCCATGTGTTGCATCATGGCAGTGTCTTTGGCCACTACATGATGCTCTGAGACCTTGTAAAGCGGGTGAAACAATGTGCTAGTATGGAACTCATGTACACTCTACAATAAAACGCTATTGTAAAATGACTAGATCTGGGGGGAAAAAAGTGGTTTGGCAGACGCGTAAGCCTCGAGTAACACGACTGGAGTGCACAGCGGATTAGGAATAATTGCCAACTGATACAAAATAGACCCAGCATCCTGAAGGGAACGGAGTTATTGATAAAAGAAAGTAATTTGCGTTCACTTGACGAAGGCACAGATAGCACAGGCACATTCAGTGGATCTAACCTTGGTCTCACACTAAACTCAATCACAATAGGTTTCTAAAGCAGTTTTTTTTTTTAGTACATGAAGGTCTGGCAATGTCAATCCATATTTTAAAGAAATTCAGCATCAGGCCTCAGAGTATTGTTTTTCCTTACAAAGAATTCACGGCTTTCACTTTTTCTAGGTAGCTGTAAAATGTAAGTGGTTGCCAATCAATGGTCAACCCAATCCCCTGCTTTCTGCCGACTGGAACAATCAGACAGACCAAGAATGAAAAGTTTTGTAGAGGGAAAAATTGCAATAAATGTGAACAGGAAATATTTGTTTCATAACGGAGTTGAGCATCAAATGCTCTTTTAGTGTTTCATCTGCACTTCTGATCCCTACGCAGGCATTACACACAGTGAGTGCCGTACGAAAAGCTGAACGAAAACCCGACTCTCCATCACACACCTACATAAAACACAGTACCTTATAATCTTCATTCACTATGTTTAAAAGAGCATACTTCAACTTTGCTGCCTGTCCGTTTACAGTCTGATCACGTCACCACAGAAATGGTGAGACTATTGTCTCAGTAAAGACTTCCAGGGATTAACCGAGAGAAAAGCACCACATTCATGGATTACATTTTGCAGCAGTGCAAACACCAGTGAAAAAATCATATTATATTAATATTATTAATTATATAACAGTGTTATTATTTTATAGGTCTTAAAGGTGCATTATGATTCAAGAGATGTATTGTCATTGTCACTGAGAACAACAAAATTATGTTTACAGCATCAACACTGTCATAGTTTGATGCAAAGTACCACAAGTGCATAAACCCCAGAATACCCCAATGCAGTGCAAACATTTCACACATCTTGGCATCAGTGCAACAGTAATATACAGTAATACGGATATGGAACTTTTTATGTGATTTTTTTTAACATAAAATGAGTGTGTATTTGAACGGACCCAGCGGATGTACAGTGTGTATAAGTGGTCAGCATGGCACCTTTACTTGTGGTCCAGGATCAATTGTTTCTGGTAGGTTTTAACTGCTGGCGGATCCTCTCACCAGAAAACCTACAAAACAATTGAACCTAGAGCGTTGTAGAGGCCATCATGATCGAAAGTAAAGGCCATGCTGACCACACATACAGCCATTGCCTCACAAAACGGTAAATGATAAATGATTCACTAATACCTTAAAAGTACCATAATGCATCTTTAAGAAAGTATCTTCTGACCTATAAAATAATAATACTGTTATACAATCGTCAAAATTGACACATGCAGCTGAGGCTGATTAAATGCTAGAGCTGTTGGGTCAGATGTTACTGTGCCTGCTCAGTACGATGCAAGTCAGACAATGACAGTTGGTCCACCTTAAAGAGGAGAGAAATATGAAATATATATATATATATATATATATATATATATATATGTGTGTGTGTGTATGTCACCGCAGTGACAGTTCTCAGTTCAAATCCATATTTAATTGTTTTTTATGCTTGACCCCTGAGCTACACTTGTTTTGTTTTATTTCAACCAACACAGGTCGTTTCAATCTGTTTTCTCTGGCTCATGATTGTACTATTGTATTACACTATTGTGCTGAGAAAAGTCTTTGTGAGTCTCTGAGCACTCAATCTGAGAAAATAACTACCTTTGAGACACTAATCTTCTTTGAGATGGGGCTCCATATGCTCTGCATCACTAATCCCTATCAAAGTCTCTTGATCCTTAATCGAAACCATTAAACAAAGCATATTTTAAATTCAAATGAAATATTTCCACAACATTTAATTTAATAGATTAGACTAATTCATATGCAACAATTTCAACAGTCTACTACAGTGGTTTCCAAAGTGGGGTCCGGGGCCCTCTGGGGGGCTTCAGAGGTGTCACAGTTTGACCCCAAAAGTTGTTTACACGTCTAGAATGAACAAATAAATAGAGTTTGACAATAACTTTATAGTTCTGGATTGAATATATTACTTTGAATCAGAGATCGGCTTTTAGTAATTGGTACATGTACTTTTCGAGGTGGACATTTCACTTTCGAGTGTAGCGTGACGACTTCCTGACGTCAGGAAGTCAATTAACCATAAAATCAATCATCACAGAGACTGGATTTGAATAAGAAGCAGCTTGTGTGAGATTTGGAGGAAGATTTCCGTTCCCTGATATTGCAAATGAAAGACCAAAGCCAAATACTCAACGCTGCTTAAGCTCAGACTTTTATGCAACTTTCAAGCTTTTGATTAATAACTAACATGCTGTGATTTGAAGTTCAGTAAAGCTAACAACATATTATGCTAAGTCCACCCTTTAGGCTTTA
Organism: Neogobius melanostomus; assembly: GCA_007210695.1. Classification (NCBI taxonomy): domain Eukaryota; kingdom Metazoa; phylum Chordata; class Actinopteri; order Gobiiformes; family Gobiidae; genus Neogobius; species Neogobius melanostomus. The sequence goes on along the minus strand of VHKM01000004.1, from coordinate 1,538,934 downwards.
ACTATTTATAGTTATAAAACGCTTTAAAATAGAAAGCAAATGTTTCCAGTAAAAGCCTGAATAAGCCATACAATAACCTTTGATCGTATTTAAGTTTCAAATCAATTAACCCAGTCCTGTCAACGACTTAAATCTCACTATAATGAATACTTCCTGGATGATCGAGAAGCCACAAATAACAACCTTTGAAGTGCTTTGGCTCCGTCATTCCCCATTTTGCGCACGCTCAGATGCTCTCATGGCTCTCAGAGATGTTGTGCAGCCATGATTACTACTGTAGGGACAGAATTCATCAGATTTTTATTTGATTATTATTTTTTTCATTACTGCTGGTTTGCTGTATGCGGTCTAAAAAAACAAAGAGTACTTTATCAACTTTCTTAACCTAAACGTCTTATTCTAAGCAATGACCAGACCGTATCACAAAGTGCAAATGCTCTAAGTGTGGAATCAGGGCCGCGGTGCGCAGTGCGTTTGGGTGCAAACAAGTAAGTAAAGAGAAATGGAAAAGAACAGCAGCTGTGACGTCATTCACCTTCCTCTGTTACGACAGATCTAAAGCAGGATTGGACTTTTCTTACCTTGGCAGCCATGACCATAGCGGAGCCGCCCCTGATGCCCAGGATGGGGATGTGCGTCTGTGCAGAGATGAAGTCCAAGATCTGAGCGATGGCCTCTTGATCAGTGTCGTCCCCGAACACGACGCCTTGCAACGAATTCCTGGCCATTTGTGCACAGATCCGGTTTATGATACTTTTGGGGTCGGTTTCGTTCATGGTGACCACCTCGACTTTGGGGGGATAGGGAATGTGGAGGAAGTCCTCTTTTTCTAGTCCTGCCCCTAATGCTACTTCACTAGAGTTCCCCACCAAGATGACGGCGATGCTGAGCGAGCTGATGAGTTTGGGGTTGATTGGGGGCAGTGGTGCCGAGCCGGGGCATACGGAGGGGGGATGGCCACCCCTCTCTGATTGGGCCCTCCTCTTTGGCCTCCTTGTCCTGTGTGTGCACCTCCAGGCCCCGAGCCAGGCCCTCCAGCTCGACGACACTCGCAGAGGGGCAGGAGCAGGGCAGACACCAGGAGCACAGACAGGAACAACGACAGAACAGGATGGTTCCTGTGGGACTGATGCTGCTGCTGCTGCTGGAGAGGAAGAGGCTGACGCGGAGGGAAACACACCAAGTGCTTGTCTTGATGATGGGAGGGAGACAAGTGGAGGCCGACAAGCATTGTGGAGGAGTGTAAAAGCCGTCCCTAAAACGAGGAACAACAAAAAGACATTACATAACTCACATTTTGTATTATACTTCCACCGAACGTCAGGAAACAATAGACACAGGAACGATGGAAGCCAATTGACAATGCGATATCTCATGGCCGTAAAACACTCATTTAGCATATTACTGTATTTTTGAGTATTCGCTGTTTTCTTCAGTTAAAACACTTCTATGAGACTTTGAGAAAAGATGAATGGAAAAACATATTTTCGGAGGTGAGCTATGTGGGACCATAGATTTCCATGATTTTGGAGGGAAAAAATGGCCACTCAAAGCTTCTATTGTATTTTATTAAGTCCTGTTTGGAGCAGTTTAGTTCATTTATAAGTTAGTGATAACACAAGAAGCTGAAAGTATAATAAAGTATCCCAATTTATGGTGCAGCTTGTTTTTTAGACTACAGTATGGGAGATGGGCCTCCTCTGTTAATGGTGGTGTATTGTTGAAAACTGGACTCAAATGAATGACCTCTCCTGACACTTGTAACTAATCTAACCAATGTCTCGCCAACAGACCAGCAAACAAACCAACACGGGGAGAAACGCTAACCTTTTCCAAATCAAAATGCAAATTTGCGGCTGCTGTGTGTTAACATGAATCAATTCCCAATCGTTATATGAATGGCTTTGGGCATTTATTTGTCCACTTCCCTCATATTTTCCTTTAAGATGCATAATGGTCAAAAGAGATTTTTTTAAGAGACTTCTGTAAAGTCACGATCCGGGAAACCGAAACAATTCACTCCAATAATTGAAGTTGCACATAAATAGGCTGCATAATCAGACTATATTCTGCAAAGCCTGTACGCTCCCATGCAGCATCAACTGACAACGCCACAGCCATTATGGTGCTAGCACTTCCCCGGAGGAACCCTGTGGCACACATCAAAGAGAGGCAGCCGTTGTGCGTGTGTTCATTCGCATGTACGGCGCGCTTGTGTGTGCGTTTTTCCAAAGTTGAGGCAGCACCAGGCCTGTTTTGACAGATTGACAAGTCTCACAGCTTCATGGACTTGCTGCCAGGCTAAGTGACCATTAGACACCGGGACCCAGCACTCGGCCTCTCTAGTTCACTCCCTTTCGCCCTCATTCCCACACCTATTTTTCTGTTGTTTTCGCCAGCCTCACTGCAACACTCTACGAGCCCTTTGCTGGTCACTAAGTCTAGAGACTTATTATTTACTGGTAATATTTACTGCTGTCCCATACAGGGGAGTAAAGGGAACAGAGTGTTTCCCAATAACACCCCAGGCCCCCACGGTGTAAAGCATAAATTCCAGAGAATGTAAAACTTTTTTTTTTTTAAAGTAAGTCTCTAGCCCATTCCTGTGCGGATGATATTTTTAAAGAATATCCAGAATGTTCATTTCAGCCACAAGGGGACAGCTTAAATTAAAAAAGGGAAAGATTTTCACACATGTCCAGCAGAGGGTACTGATATAATAAGAGATCAGGATAGTATTTTATTGTTTATATTTTATGTGGGCCGCGACCCGTTGTGGGAGCTGAATTTCGGCCCACGATCCAAAATGAGTTTGACACCCCTGGTCTTGACAGTCTATTATCCGCTAATATTGAAATTAGAGGTCAACTGATATGGGTTTTTCTTAGGCAATGGCAATCATTGGTGCCGATATGCTCAGCCGATATTTTTCCATATGTCTGGTCTATAATCCTGTAAATACATGAATACGTGGCCACTCCAGCAGTGGAAAATTTATTTTATACTTTAGTTCAGGGGTATCAAACTCGTTTTGGGTTGCGGGCCGAAATTCAGCCCCCACAGTGGCTCGCAGGCCGCATATATTATAAAGGACTGTGGCCTAATAAATAACAACGGCTTACATTTATTGCGCTTTATCAGCCCGTGTCCCACATTTCTCAAAGTGCTACATATAGTCATTATTCATTCACTCCACACTCGATGCTCTGGGGCCAATGGCCGCTGGCTGCTCTGCTTTGCGACGACGACACTGGAGGCCGCCATTGCTCCGCCATTGCTGTAGTACTGCCATATAGCCGCTAGTGCCCCATTGGAATGCATTGCACTTTAGACACGTTAAAAACTACTTTAATGCCCGGTGCCTAATTTTTTGGAACAGTCTACAGCTAGATATTCCTCCTGTGATTACGCTGGGTTAGACACAATCAGAGGCACCGGGCTGGTTATCGTAGGATACATTTTAGAAATCTCGTACTTAATGAGGGTCGGACTGTTAGCATTGGAGCTGCGCGAGCTACACGTCACGCAAAGGGCCGAGTCTACAGTGAGATCCTGCACTTATGCCCTTTTTAGGAAAATGCTTCGTCAGAGCTGGGGAGGAGGAGTCTGTAAATCTGCCATGATTTCCCCTCGAACGTGGTCATTATGGTAAACGAGGAGGAGTGAGGAGGAGCTGTCTATTATTTGTACAGTCTATGCCTGGGGTAGACTGACCATTTACCACATGGCTTTAATATGTTGTTTGTATTCTGATCTCTTATTATGTCAGTGCTCTCTGCTGGACATGTGTGGAATTCTTAATGTTTCAAATTTAAGCTTCCCCTAGTGGCTGGAGTGAGCATTCTGGCTATTTCTTTAAAGTCCATAAATCCACACAGGAATGGGCTAGAGTTCATGCTCTACAAAGGGCCTCATTATGGGCCGCATGTTTGACACATGTGCTTAAGGTGATTCAGTCATAGTTTCTGTCCCAGTTTTGATTAATTTCTGTTACCATTAGCATACTTTTGCGGCATTTTGCGTAGTGGAGGCTGCCAATTGTGGAGGTTGGAACTAACTCAGCGATTCTGCAGGTTCTGTGCTTCAAAATGACATACAGCATGTCCATGTTGACTAAATAATTTTAGTAAAACTTGTAGCTACCCAATTTTCATTGTAATGTTTCTCAGTTCCCCAGAGGAAGTTGTAGGAGGAAGTGTCTATCACTTTCGGTCCCGGAGATATTGGCTTTTATCGGCGCTAGATCAGCCGATAGACGATATTGTAAAATCCCCAAATATCTAGTCCAGCCATTGCCAAAGTGGGATCCGGGGACCCCTTGGGGGCCTCAGAGGCACTGCAGAGGGGCCTCCAAAGGTTGGCCACACATAATACATCTAAAATGTAATGAATTTGAAATTACGTTTATGCGTATTAGTCTAATTATAAGAAAGTATTTATCTAGTAATCACTATTATTTGTCAATTGTTCATAATGCTGGGGGCCCCGTGGAATCTTTGGATCGACATGGGGGGGCCCACAACGTGCTGGACTTTGGGAAGGGCTGGTCTAGGCTAATATCCGCAGCTTATATCTGCAGCTGAGCTGCAGAATTAATTGTGTTTATCAATAACAATAACAACAGATCAGTTGGGGTACCTTATTTTCAGGTGGTAAAAATCAGGATTAAAAATCAATTTGTGAAAATAAATAAATAAACAACAGATTCCTGCACCCTGTCTGCATATAAGTTAGTGCTTTTTATATGGCAGGTCAGGCCAGTGGTTTGCCAAAGCTGTACACATGAACCCAAAACATAATAGCAGAATTATTTCTGCTAAAAACGAGTTGGGGCTGCAGCTAACGGTTTAAACCCCACTAACTCCTCCGTTTACATTGAAAACAGGAACTCTGCTTGATCGTAGTTTGATACTTATGCTTAGACTAAAACAACAGCCAAACTTTTAGTTTAATTTTATCCACTTTCCAGCTTCATTAAACTGAAAAATAAAATAATAATTATATTCCCGCTTTTCTTCTATTAATCTATTCGCATTGACTCGCAGTATTGTACATTTGGTCTGAGCAGTAACATTACTTTAACCTACAAACCAGAGGCAGATAAAACAGCCATGTTAATTTGGAGCGTTCTTTGAAGCTTGCATCCTCGTGCTCCAACAAGTGCGACGAACTATGACTTAAGGCGTATTTAGAAGCAGATAAAGGCGAGTCTTCTTAATGAGAGAATGTTCATGCTAGTATCGTGAATTAAAGGAGCTGTTCAGGAACATCAACATCATGCACCAGTAAGAGCCAGGATTTCTCTTTTAATCTGTCAGTTATGATAAGTAGCAGGAAAAGTTCCTGGGGCTCAGGTAGTCATTATTCTAGGAGTGAACTCAAATATTTAGTCCTTTAATACACTATAAAAGCAGACTTGTGTGCTGTGTATCTAAAACAGAAACTAGCAGGCTTGTGTAATGTGCTCAAAAACGTGTCCCCACATGTGAACATGAATTATGAAAGTTAGGAATGACTTTGGAGGACCACAACTACTAATTGAAAATACGCACACTTCCCAAAAAGATGTAAGAGATTCCAAGTATTTGAAAATGAGCTCATTGAGAAGGTCAGAAAATAACACCTTTTAATAATTTATGAATAAAGTAACTGTGCGCTGTACAATGGAAAAAAAAAAGAAAAAGAGAAAAGTTCAAAATCTGAAAGACCAGCGAGCCGGCATCCGTATTTGAAACAGCTTTCTCGTGTAAAAGGTCTAATCAGCCTCGGTTTGTGTCAGGCTCAGTTGCGCTTGCATATATTCTAATTGCGAATACGTCGAAGTCTCTATAAGGACAACCAGAGCTGCATGGAAAAGCCAGAGATAGACGGGAGAAGGAGGAAGCGAGTGGGAGGAAGCAGTGGCACGGAGAGGCAGCGAATAAATAGAGACGTACACAAAAGAGATGGAGGTGGAGGAAGGAACGGCAAAAGAAACCCAACGGGGGGGGGAGTTGTGTGGGGCGCTAACAGCTGAAGAAAGATGATTATCACGGGACAAGGAACAAGTGGGGGGAGGTTGAGACATGAGAAAACTGCAAAGACAACTACTGAGATGTAAAGCAAAACCAGCTAAAAATATAGTAATAGTAGTTGTAATAAAGCAAGCATTAGACAAGATATTACACTAGACAGCACAGAAAAGCCCGGTCGGATGTGTTACGGTTTAACGGCAGCGCTCCGTTTCCATGGTAACTATTCAAATATGTCTCCACCTTGATGGACAGAGATACTTGCATCACTTTATGCGGTGCTCAGCGTGCATGCGGCGCTCAGCCCTAATCTAACAACTTCACTTTTATGCAGGTAGTATTTTACACCGGATAGAAAAAAGAGCATATTCATGCCTTTAAACAAATCAAGGAGTTTGGTGACGCAACGGCGATTGGATTCAATTTTAAATCAAGATTCAGTTCTAGTTGCACATCCAGCCTGGAGTATTAATATTTCAAAGAGTGTAATATTAACCGGAAAACCAAGCGCGTTTGTAGAGGTTTAAAGTAGTAGGTTTTACACATGCTAAGACCAGATGAAATATTTAACCGTTTTTTTATTCAATTGCACTCAGATTTATTCCCATTATATTAAAACAAAAAGTCAAGTAGAGGCTATTTATTACACAGGACATATTGTCCATCTGCATGATATTGTTGCTCCCCAATGTTCCTCATCAGACTTACACCAATTACAATAGCCTATGCGCTGCGGGAGAAGCATGGATAAGGGGCGGCAAACTGCTCCACTAAACACCCACATGTGAGCGTTGCTTGTATCCAGCAATTTACTGTAGATTTGACCAGCCTACTACGCTCCCATGAATGCAGTGTCGCCTGAGCTGAGAGGCAGCCGTGCAAATGATGAGAATGTGAGCATCATAGATCAAGCCTTGTTTTCGAAGCATGTACACAGCTGAATGCGACTATGGCCCATGATCTGATCCTCAAAGCGGCATGTGCCATGTGTTTATGTAGACAGTGGGTAAAACTACTGAATTTATTTTGCCGTCATAGGCCAAGAATTTGTGGTTTAAATGTTTAAAATAAGGTCGACTACCCCCGCTTTATGGCATGTTGATTGTTTTCATAATAACTGGTACAAGTGTTACCTAGTTACAAACATATAGGCCTAATGTTCAAATTCAACATTTGTGGATTTTCCTTTTAGGCTATTTCTGATGGAAATACAAAGAGAAATAAAGAAAAGCTTTCTGCTCACTGGCACTTTTCAGCATTTATTGTTTCGGTTCCACTGAGCTTCACCACCGTGCTCGGTGTGTACAAGAGATTTTCTTTATATCTCAAGTGAACTACACTCGTCTCTAAAGCACCTGTTAGACACTCAGACTCAGAGTTCATTTTTTAACATGAATACCTTGTAATCAATTCACAGGTTTAAAAAGTTGCTGTAAACCATGAATACTGGCACTTGCTCTTTCTCCACATCTGGGAGTTTGACGTCGCAAGGATTGTAAACACCTTGAAATTAAGCATATTTCTGTCTCACTTTCACTACTGAATGCCAAAGATCACATACGTATATATTAAGTTACATCTGCCCTTATGCAGGTTGAATGAAAAATTACATGGGTCTTATTTCGCCCCCAGGCTTTGGGTTTGCTGGTTCCAGCTCAGGCCAATATGAGCAGGCCATCAGTCACTTCACAAGTAACATTTACGAAGAGCATTGATCACATAATTCAAATGGCACAAGTGGCCGACAGAACACAATCGTGTACGTGCACACGCCTCCACTTACGGACTTCCCATCTGCCAATAAGGACCCACGTAATTGATCAACTGCGCTGCTACAGTAAATTGTAGCCTGTCAATTTGTACTTTAATGAATATATGTGTAGGCTTTAATGCTCGTCTTTCACTCCCTGTACGTAAGGAGCCCCACGTCACGAACGCAGACGTAAAAGATTAAAAGACGAGAGGACATTATTATCGACATACACTATATCCCATGGAATGTGGCGTGTGCACATTTGTGGAAACGGGGTTAGTTGACAGGCAGGTCAGGTTTATTCCAATTTTATTATGTTCAAGTTTGATGCATATCCTGGACTCTTTAGTGTAAACCGAGCATCTCAATTATGACAAATATGTAAATGAAGTATTCCTCGGATGTTTGGGGTTTTAGAGAATTAATTAATGCTACTGTCTTAGGTATAGGTAAGGTAAATGTGGGTTTATACTGTATAATCGTGTATTCTGAAATGTTTTTGTTTAGTTTTTCATGCCTGACAACGGCTTTATTTATGTTTTGTAATCAAGTAAGTCAGTATGTAAAAGGTTTATTTTTATTTTTAAAATCTGCTCTCAGGATTATCTATAGCAGTGATTCTCATCTGGTTGTGGGATTCAACCCTTTCAACTAAGTCATGCAAAAAAATATGAATGTCAGCTTATTAAAAAACTATACTTATCGTATGTTCGGAAGCAGGGCCACACCACTGTTCCGGTCTCTGTCCTATAAATGCAGTCCCTCTCCTCAGTGTCTCCTCAGTGTCGTTCTCGTTTACGTCTCAACCTTCACTTTCGATCGTCATCATTGTTACATCAAGTTTATTTCACTGTATTTTGAGGCTGTGGTGCTGGTGAAAACACAGTATACAATATCAAAATACAGTGATCATAAAAGACTGACTATCAAAACCTTTTAACAACAGTCATTTTGGCAATAGTTTTTATGACTTTTAAAAACTACTATACCCGCCCTCACTTCTCATAAACACTATAGGACAAGACAGGGACTGCTTTTTTGCACATTTGATTGTTGGAGTCTCGAAAAAAGTGACTTGGTTGACTTGACACGCGCTACTGCTTCGACTACAAATAAACGAAGAAGGAAACAAGGTGATTATCTCTGGAGACAGCCATTTAGGAGAATCCCTGAGTGAAATCGTGCAACAGCAGTTCAAAGCGCTCGAAGGCACCTGGAGAACACTCAGAGGCCATTATTTGCAACAAGACAATAAACATCTGGCATTTCACTTTACAATGTAGGTCACAGCTGTATGCAAAACAACAATTTCTACCACCCAAACATCCACTTAGTGTTCAGTGTTGTCAACTTCAGCACATTTTGACTGCCATTTCATTAAATGTCACAGCACTAATTACTACAGATTGTCAAAGAAGCATCAGCTGAACTGTTTCTTTTGCTGAATTTCATTTATTCAGATCTGTCAGTCAGAGCCGTGCGACATTGTTGCTGCTAATCAGAAGTCACGCGCTACAATGACGCCGCTGCAGGAGAGGTACGAGCCGACTCATTCTTTTTACGTTCACTGCAATTAGTCAATTCTTCTTCAAAACGTGTTGGGATGAATTACGTGCAAGACTTACTACCTTCCACTGTATAGGTGATTGTACGTCGGATATAACATTTTTACATCTATGGTTTTAATTTCATTATAAAATTCCACAATCCCTGAGTAATAACTATGTTTCTTAGTTTTAAAAGTAAAGATTAAGAACATGTGCGAGGTGACTCATCGCGCTATATTCATAAATTACTGAAGCAAAATGACAACAGGAGTCACCCTTAATGAAGGCATAACATGTGGAGGACATTACCAATCTACACTACTGTTGCCATTTTTAATGACATGCTTGGAGGCCATAGAAGATGGAAACGTATGAAACTAAATTATACTAAATGCATTAAAATCCCATCCCCTCTCTCTTTATGAGGATTCTGAACAGATGAAAAATAGCAAGTTTATTGAAGACTCTTTGTATTTGATTGAGCGCACTCTTAGACCAGTCAAGTATCCTCCCATAGCTCATTGTACTATAATGACATACACTAGACATTCCTGCCTCTCAGGGAGTTTCCTCTTTAACATTACACGGTCAGTTCATCAAAGTAAATGGACACGGCAAAGCGCAAACAGATATAAGCTCTGTGTAGGGGTCAGACAACACAATAGAGAAGACCCATTGGGATGAGGTGATTGTGGGACAGCATGATCTATCAATCCTCTCAGGTCTTCATTACCTCATTGGAGTCATTTATTCCTCAGGGCTACATCTGCTGCTGTGGACTTAATTTAGAGGCGGGTGACATGTACCTCGACGCAGCAACACTTCACAGCCTCGAAGCCTTTGGACTATCTAAATGCACACAAAGCCACCTGTCTAAGTTGGAGTCTAAAGGAGCTGTCATAATTCTCTTAAAAGTAAACTCCAACTGCAGTAACTCAACTAACATGTTAGCCTTGTTAGTTTCCGAAAACAATCCATTTTTGCCCCAGGTTTGTTTGCGCACAAAACTGTTTGTTCTATTCAACTCCCAAAGCCCTGAATGCGATAGCTAGGTGTTTCAACCACTGAGGTCATTTGCTTATCCACCACTTAAACCGGTGACACCATTTGAATGTTACCTGCTAATGCACAGCTCTCTGGAGGTTTTTAATAGCTTGCTCATGGCGTCTACGACTCTTGGGACCAGTTGTAATGAGAAACCAACAATTCATCTCAAGCCTTGTTTCCTATAATTACCTGCATCCTCACAGTAGTCCTGCTGCCACGCAGCTCCATCAACACCTGTGGCTAAGTGGCAGTCTTATGTGTCATAGGTGTCAACAAAACAAAGTCTTTTCCACATGGACCATAGCAAGCTAGTGTTTTAAGTTTTGTTCAGTCAGCAGGTTTAATTTTGCTTTTATTAGACAGGACATTTATAGCAGGAAGAGGTGAAGCTCAGAGAGAGGCATTCAGCAGCTGTCTGGGACTTGAACCTATGCTGCTGAGCAAGGCAAACTGCCTGAGTGCTGACACATAACCCTTTTGGTTGTTCCACATATTAATTTAACTGATACCAACTGTTATGTGGATTTATTCACATTAACACACTTTACGTGATCTTAATTTTGGTTCTGAAGCTCATTCTTTATAAACTGTCATGTCAATATCTGTCAATCTAAAACCAATTAAAAACTACAGTAAATGGCCGAGCTTGCCTTTTATGTAGTGCCACTGAAAAGTAGTAAGTGCACCTACATACCCCTTTAAAATGGGCATTCTGGCACTGTCCCACTGTAGGATTATTGTGGGGCTATACAGCCATTAAAAGACGTTATTTGAAGTTGTTTTGAATATAGTAAACACTATTCTTTAATTCTCCTTCCAACATAGTCTCAAATTGTCACTTTCTGTTAGAGTTGTTGAGTTCAGTCTGTTCCTGGGCGATAATGTGTTCAAAAGAGACACAGATATAGAGGAACAGTCGTGAGTATTTTATAGATTTCCGTTGTTTATTTTGAGAATTAGTGTGTTTTGAAGTCTCTCAGATAAAACACTGATGAACAAATGATCTCCATTATAGTAATGAGCTATAAAAAAGAAAGTGTAAAAGAACAGCATTGTGTTCTTTTCGCGAGGCCCTGACAAACAGATTATAAAAACCCGGTTGAGCGCAGGGTGCAGAATTCAGTAATAGAACTGCACACACCGAGAAGCCGGGGAACGTGGGTAGAGGCAGTATCACGGCACCGGGCCCCTGTTCTCTATTCTTAGCGTATTCCTTCACAGTCACACATGGCTGGATATAGAGGAAGGGAGAAAATACGTTTCAAGATACCAAGGTAATAAGAAGGTATCAACACAGACAAGATAATTAACTACATCTGCATCACAAATAAACATGCGTGAGGTTTCTATTCACCTGACCGGTTATCGGGACTTAAGGAGTTCCAGAATTGAATGTGGCAAAACTGCCTGTGTGAGAGACACACACGGACAAAGTCAGAGAGTGGGACAGCGAGACAGAAATCACAGTGATGACTAATAAAGAAATGAGATAAAGTATTCCACAAGGACTAAAATGATTACGTAGTTCAGGACGAAAATCTAAATTCATGCCAAATGAATTCACCAAATGTTCCCGAAGGCGGACGGGGGTGTTTTCGATATAGTTTTGCACAGTTACTGATGCAAGATATTCAAGTCTAGCTCAAAGCTTGAAGTCACAAAGCGTCTTATCCATGAAGCAATAACTGCAGGTCAGTTGACGACGTGAATGTGGGACAGCTCTGTTAGATTTCAGAGCAACTGGTCTGAGCAGGCGCACGGGACGACATTCAGCCAAGACTCTGATCCGCTGTGCCACCAGGAGACAAGACTTGGAGCGGCTTCACTGGCAGGAGTCAGGCAGTGTGACAGAACACAGGCTTTTGCACAATTCCAGTTTAAGCACACACTGAAAGCTGCGAGTCTGTACAGCGTGTCATCAAAAACTCACTTAGACGACAATCAATGTCATGAAACGTAATCCGACTCTATTTTAAGTACACTTTGTGAACGGGCCCATAGATTTAACGCAACCTGAAACATTTCAGATGTTTAGTGATTTAAGACTAAAACGCTGCAGAGCCATCCAACCTTTGAGTTTTGTTACACTTTACCTTAGGGCTTGACAATTTGGCAAAAAATGTACCCCTTTTTATATTACAAACAAATAACTATAGCCTTTAGTACCGTATTTTCCGGACTATAAGTTTCACTTTTTATCATAGTTTGGCTGAGGTGTGACTTAAACTCAGGTGCAACTTATTTATCAAAATATATAATTTCACATGTTTCACAGCGACAGCCGCTAGAGGCCGCTCTAGGCTTGTGTACCAGTATTTGCTACTCCTGTAACCACTGAAGATTTAAAACACGCTAATCGAGCAGCAGAAATAAAGTTTGGAGTGAGCGAGAAACTTATGAGGGACTGGCAAAAAGCAGAGGTTACTCTTACTGCAATGAAGAAAACAGAAAAAGCGAATTGCGGGCTAAAAGCTAGACGTTGTTTAAGCTAGCTTAAACAACGTGATGATGGGAGAGGCTTGTAAACGGTGCAGTTACGCCTCCATGCCCAGGTAGTTGCCATGGCTGGTGAGACTTACACTCCGGAGTGACTTATAGTCCGGAAAATACGGTAGTATGATTTATGCACATAGACTAGAATGACCTTACAAATAAACCTCAACAACAAATGAATGCTTTCCACTCCAGTACCACTTAACACAACAATGTTTCTCTGCTCCAAGCTCCAAACCAGGTGCTGTTACTGCTACAGAATTGGCTGGTAGATTTGACGATTAAAAAGCACCATGCCAAAAATTGACCAAAATTTAGATCTCGATTCTATTAGAATGTGAATAATTGGACAGCCCTACCTACAACTTGTGATATTTACTATACTATCATTCAGCTTCCATCTCTACACTCCAGTAGGTTGGTAAACATAAAAGTGCACATGTCAGCCTACAGCTAACGTAACATAATCCAGAGCCAATTTTGTAAATACAAGAATACAATGTGATGAGTAAGTATTGCTGTCAGAGCCTTGTGCAGCCCAATGAGCAGCTCAGTGCTTTGCATTTTTCATGAAATATAATGCCCAGTGATTCCTTAATTTGACTACAACAGATCATGATGCACGTCCTCAGGGCCATTACCTCAAGAAGCACCAGATGTGTCATCGCCATTTTGCACAATAACATTATTATCTCATGCAAAACACAAAACATCTGCAGCTAAGAAATGGCCGAGTTATTTCTAACACATCACACGATCTCTTACTGCTACAAGTGGGTTTTCAAGTAGTCATATGTACCGGTTGTTTTGTGATTGAAGACATTAGACTTGCCATTGGCCCCGCCTTGTGGACCTTAGAAATCTGCTGGGTATCGATTCCACTCTTGCTTACTCTGACTTCATATATGTTATATATGGCTATGGTTGTGTCTAAGTCTCATTACTGTGCTTGTCCATGTTGATGTGGGTTCTGCTGAACTGAGGACAATTCAATACGAGAGGGAAATGTTTTCAATTCAAAAACGACCCAGTTTAGATGGCTACTTGAAAACCTTTACTTCAATGGAGATCTCCTGTATGACTGAGAGGTCACACAAACATGGTACAAGTATTTACTCAGAGGGATTGTAAAGTCAGTTTTTAAAAGTTGACTGCTGATATAAATGTCTTTTATTTATCACTCAGGCTTTTACTTTGGGGGTCTTAAAAGTGCAAGAGTAAAGCAACATTTCCGACACAATTCCAGGTATGTTTTTGATGAAGATGTAAATGATGTTATGGTTAACTGTTAAGATGAGTGTCCTACCTTGAACATTGCCAGCCCAGGTGTCCTTTCTGCTCTTCAGAACTGGCATGATGGAGTGATCTGGGCTTCAGCTCCTCCTCTCATAGCCTCGGATGTAGGGATGGTGGACAGAGGAAGTCAAGCACAGACTGGAGGTGGTCTGTGTCACAGTCGAAGCAGTCGAGATGATGAAACCTGATGCTTGATGTTAGCACTAGGGGCAATGGACACCTAACCTAACCTAACACAGTCACAATCAACTTTATGGTGTCTCTGAGCTGGGAGAATCAAATCTTAGGAAGTCAAGACCTCAATGTCTGTGCACACACGAAGCTTAAATGTGAAAGATGTATAATGTTGAGAGGCTGTCATTTAATCCGCCTCTTTCCATCAGATTTCTCTCCTTCTCTTCCTCCAACGCTGGTGCCGAGAGCTCACTGAGGTCTCCTCCCAGAAGTCTGTGAGTGTGTGAACACGGTTGCCTTGGAGATGAGGAGATGAACAGTGTGTATATTCCTCTTCTTCTCTTGCGTTCTTCTTTCTTTGGCTTTCTCCTGCTCTTTGCCTTGGCTACAACCATCAGTTTGCTGGGCCGCCTCTCAGCCTGCACCAGAGGGGAGAAGGACAGTTAGACGGCAGCGCACAGCTGTGAAGGGAGATCCAGTTTATTAAGGCTCAATGCTATTGAGGACACAAGTCAATCGTCTCAATGATTAACAGTCAAACCACAGGAGTCAACATGCTCTGTTTGTGCAGTCAAAGCATTTTAAGAGCCAGTAAATATGTATTGCTTATTTAGGAGAGTTTCACATTATGTTTTTCTTATTCACCATAAAATGTGCATGAGTACATACACTTGATTGAAATGTCGAAATGTTTTAAATGATAAATAAATGCCCAGTTATTAAATGTAACCATTCGTTAGACTCAAAGCTCTTGCATGTTTGCCATCTTACATAAATCGTTCATTAGGCCAAACCCAAGAGCTGAACAGCTCGTTTAACCCATTACATTACAACTACACTGCACTGCACTTGACATGCCACACTTTAAAAGATGTCCTAAATCATTCAGACTGTTTGGGTTTAGAGATGCACAGTCAACATGGAACGTTTGGGTTGAGTTGCTCCCTAACTCTAAATGGGGAGTATTTAGACTGCCTTGATGAAACTTAATTTGCTGAGCAATGTCTGAAACTGTATTAAATATTAACACCTTTTTTAAACGACAAAACAATTTCCCAGGCATTTGATCCGCTTTATGTTAAGTTTGAACGTGACAAATAGTTTATTATCTATTGGTTACTTTTTGGAGCCATTACTGTACTGTATAGATGTATGTCATGTGTTGTATAGAGTGGATCCTTTGATTGAGCATTGAATATGTGTAAAATACTGTGATCGGTGATAATCCGGGTTCATCAAGCAGGAAGCAAGACAAAGAAAGTGTGGGCGGAGGGAAACATCATGGCATCAGTAAAAACTAAAATGCAGGAGGAGGAAGAGAGGTGGGGGCTAAAATGTTTAAAATGCATGCACCTCAACACGGCACCGGACTAATTGAGTGAGTCAAGTGTTTTGTGAAGTGGTGAGGTGATTAAGTAGTACTCATTGAGAATACTGCAGGAAAGTACAACTATTGACTGATTTATGACTTGGATAGTGATATAATGACCAAGTAAATGGATAAAGAGCAAAGGCTTGGTGTGATAAACCACCAATTAGTCACAGTAGGGTGAAAAACTGTGAGCACAAACACAGCAGCAAATATCATAATATTTTTCACATGGACTCTGCTGACAGAAGTTCATGCCGAATTTAAATTGGGATCAGTATCATGCAGAAACACATGCTGACGCACAGACTTACTTTCCATGCATGCGCATACACGCAGTCGAAAACAAGTTGGAGCTATGTATATTCACTACTCACCTAATTAACTCTTTTCTGTAACACATAATGTATAGACTGTAGTGAAGATGTTTTACAGAGAAGAGAGGAGACACAAAGGCATAGACAGAGCAAAAGTGGTCCTTCATTTTCCTTCATGATGACATCCCACACAGAACAATAAGCAAAGAGGAAAGAGCCGCTGTGACAGTCCATAAGCCAAGAAAACACACACACTACTGAGGCTAGTGCGCAAATGAGCACTTGTGTTCACATCAAAGATGCATGTAGCTCAAATCCAGGTGACAATCCAGTTTGACCAATGAAAAACTCGTTGACAAGAGGCGCAAGTGCTTCCAAACGGGTTCAGCAATGGGTTGAGGGTGCAAAACAATGTCACAAAACAAAAAGGGGAGAAGAGGGGCAAAATAAACAAAGTCTGTCTATCTGTCGGTCTCTATCCAACACCTGCACACTGTCTTCAATCCACAGCAAGTCATTACCCACTTAATCCACTGTTCAACAACCAACTAATTCCAGGTGGTCTCTCTTGCCTGATAGAGAATGAGAATGAGGAAGGGTGAGGGGGAGCTTAATAAAAGAAGATAGCTAGGTTTCTGAGGTAATCATAAAGAAAAATCAAGCAAGATATCTATTCCATTATTGTTATAATTGGGTATGGAGACAATGGAACTGCTAACAAACCGAATAATATATTTGCACATACATTGAATAAAAACTAAATTTAGCCACAAGGTTCTCTCATCATTAACTTATTTCAAAGCAGAAATAAATTATAGACAAATAACTAAATCAGACTAAACAGGGCCAAGCCTTATTTCATAACCAAAACCTTCTTGTTTATGAGAACAGAGATTTTGGAACATTTAAAAATGGACACTAAGACGATGACAAAAAATGTAAGGGGAGCATATGGAGACGGTGCACGACCAGACCAATTTGGTGACCAAAGAAATTTTAGTGTGCGCACGCATGTGTTAATGTGTATTTTATGTATACGTTAAGCACACACAAATACACACAGACAGACAGATAGACAGACACAATAGTTAACCTACCTAGAATAACATTAAAGATTCCCCAAGAGTATGACGCAAAGAAAAAATGGGTGAGGAAGGGCCGAAAGAGAAGGAAAAGGGGAAAAAAGTCATTCATGAGGAGATTTTAGCTGTTGTTTTGTAGAAAATGCATCCAAGTTCATACAACAAATAAGATTAAAGACAGAAAGAGGGTAGTTCATTGAAATGGCAGCGGTTACACCATAGAAGGGACTGACAGGTGTGTTGAAAAAGAATTTAAGGTGGAGAACAGACGATTAAAATGAACACGAAACTCCTCTTTCGTCTGAACGTCACTCATAAATAAATGAAATTGTAAATCAAATAAATGGAAAAATAGATGAGGAGGCAAATGACGGAGAGAGAGACTATATGAAAAGACGAAGCACCTCCCAGCACTGCGATGAGGAATAAGAAAAATATAAAACGAAAGAAAAAATTGAATACTCCAAAGCCTTCCGTTTTTGTTCTGTTAAGTGAAGCGAGGGGGTCCTTCAGTGTAAACCCCCCTCTTTCTCTCTCTCTCTGCAACTTCTTTTTCTCTTCTGCCCGCCTCAACGCAAGATGCTACGGTCCCTTCAAATGAGCTGGAAGCCTATGCCAACACAGCTGTTTGACATGGCACTCAGACAGGCTGCATGGCGGTGTGCGGCTGCCCAGAGATACAGAGGAGCGGAGTCTAAACACACCTCTGGCAGCGCGCCCCCAACTCCAACTGCACTCCCCTCCTACACACAGACAAGCAGAGAGAGTGGAAGAGAGAGAGATGCGGAGGTGGGTCCCTCTGCTGGATTTTCCACCAAAAGATGCAACTGTAAAGAAAGAATGGTGCAACAATTGTCAAAGCAGACACTTCCATAGAGAGAGCAATAGCTCCCTCTATTGTTAAAGCACAAGTTAGACACATTTTTTCACCAGAACATAGTTTATGAAGTTTAATTCAAGATTTTGCTGGAAAAAAATGACCTAGAATTTCCAATAAATTTTTATCATGTTTATTATTTCAACAAAATGTGACAGACGAAAAGGAAGAATTGTGTTCATTCAGATTATTTCTCAAGAAAACATTAAAATAAGGCTTAGGCCATTTACGCTAGGAGGCTAACAATAAGCACTTTACTTGTACTAATACTTTACTGTCGCTTTTCACAATAGGACAGGATATATTTGATTGCCACTTTGGGAAAATTTGTCTTGAACTTGTGCTTTCAACAAAACATCCCTCCATCACAGTTATACAGTGCCTCTCGAAAGTACTTGAACTTTTGCACATTTTGTCATGTTTACAACCATAAACATAAAGATTTTATTTTTTATTTTTTACTGAAGGTTCACACACAAGTAACAGACAAATGTGAAGTGAAAGCAAAATGATACATGATTCTGTTATTTTTTTAAAATAGAAAAGTGAAAAGTGGGGCGTGCACAATTATTCATACAGCATTTTCTGAGTGCATTAAATTTATAACATTCCTAATGACTGCAGAAATGCGTAATCTACTCTCAGTATAATTCCAGCTGTTCTGTGAGGGCCTCAGAGCTATGGTCAGAGTGTATTGGTCACTAAACAACATCATGAAGGCCAAGGAGCACACCAGAGAGGTCAGGGATAAAGCTGTGGAGACGTTTAAAGCAGCGTTAAGTTATACAAAGATTTCCCAAGATTTGAACATCTCACGGAGCACTGTTCAATCCATCATTCGGAAATGGAAAGAGTATAGCACCACTGCGATCACGGCCGTCCACCTAAACTAACAGACCGAACAAGGAGAGCACTGGTAAGAAATGCAACCAAGTGCCCCAAGATAACTCTGGAGGAGCTGCCACGTACTGCCGCTGAGCTGGGGGAATCTGTACATCTGTACATTTTCCTCAGCGGGGACTGGGAAGATTGTAAGAATAGTTGGGAAGATGGATGGAGCCAAATACAGGGACATTTTGGAGGAAAACCTGCTGGAGTCAGCAAGAGAATTGAGGCTGGGGCGGAGATTCACCTTCCAGCAGGACAATGACCCTAAACACAAAGCTAAATCTACAATGGAATGGTTTAAAAACAAACATATTAATGTGTTAGAATGGCCCAGTCAAAGTCCTGACCTAAATCCTATTGAAAATCTGTAGAAAGACCTGAAAACTACTGTTCACAAACGCTCTCCTTCTAATTTGACAGAGCTTGAGTTGTTTTGTAAAGAGGAATGGGCTAAAATGTCAGTCTCTAGATGTGCAAATCTTATAGAATCATACCCCAAAAGACTTGCTGCTGTTATTGCAGCAAAAGGGGTTCCACAAAGTATTCATTCATGCTGTATGAATACTTGTGCACGCCCCACTTTTCATTTTTTCATTTTTTTGTATCATTTTGCTTTCACTTCACATTTGTCTGTTACTTGTGTGTGAACCTTCAGTCAAAATTAAAAATAAAATCTTTGTTTATGGTTGTAAACATGACAAAATGTGCAAAAGTTCAAAGTGTATTAGTACTTTGGAGAGGCACTGTACATAGGCACTAGGAATACACTCAGGCCTGGTTTATCAGGACCATGTTCTTTGGCGTTCATTGTATTTTCCATTTTAGCAGGAAAATGCCAAATCAAGAACTGTGTTTTTGTGTTTGTCTCATGCATATTCATATTATACTTGTTGCAATATAGAAAATACTATGTTTTTTCCATTTGTCTGCGACAATTCGATTACCCAAAAGTGAAACTTGCTTGCGTGAATTTAACTTCAGTGGATCTGAATTTCTTGGCTACAAAATAAATTCCAAAAGCTATTTACCAATGGTCAGCATCTGGCTTTAGTTCTGCTCCTGTTCACAAACACATGACTGTGCTTCATGCGCCCTGGCGACACGGTCATTCTCTGAGAGAATCTGTGCAGTCTAGCCAAATGCGCATGGCAAGCCCTGTAGACATGTCCTGTGGCTCATGTACTGTCTGCACTTTTCACATCAGACTCTGCCGTGCGAGGACAAAAGTTCTAGATGAGCATAAACAGAAGATGCGTACAGGTCAAGGTAGAAGTGTGCGGCGCAACTTACTGCTTTCCAAAAACAACCAAAGGCTGGGTGGGGTGTTGGTTCTGTAGGAAAGGGCTGGGAAAAAATATCATATCGCAATACTTTTTGCTGCAATACCAGGTTATCGATTTTATATCAATTATCGCAATACTTTCAAAACATGTGTTTGGAGGCATTTTTAGGACGAACTCATGCACTTTGTTACATTTTGTGTTATGCACTTTTCGATCGTAACACTCAAATGGCATTTGGTTTGTAAACTTTGGACACATGACTTTTTTCTTTTTACACATTTTAAGGTCAACATATTACTTATCATAATTACTTACTGTATCGTAATACGTATCAGATCAGCCCCTGAGTATCGTGATACGTACAGTGGGAACCAGATGTATACACTATAGACACATATGCATTATTTTCTCATTGTCTGACATGAAACCACAATTTTAACCTTTACTTTTTTAGGTCAATTAGAATTTAAAAAATATATTTCTATTTGTCAAATGCCAGAAGAATGAGAGAATTTTCTACACGGTTTTATATCACTTTTTACAAAATCAAAAGTTTACATACATTCATTCATTCATTCATTCATTTTTCTTCCACTTGTCCGTTGCCAGGTCGTGGGGGCAGCCGTTGGAGTTGCCCAAATCACATAGCACCAGCCCCCATGGCTCCTTCTGCAGGTGGTGGGTCCACGGAAGGACGGCCTCACGGTTCAAACCGGGCCTGTTGGTCTCTCCTAGGGGGCTACCAGAGTTTACATACATTTCATTAATATTTGGAATAGAATAGAATTTTATTGTCTACCGAGGTAGAAATTCATCTTTGGCTCACCGACACATAAAAACACAAGACTAGGGACAATACAAACATGCCCAGTAGAAAGTAAAAAAAAAAAAAACATATAAGAAAAAAGAAGCGTAGAGAATTAAAACAGAAGAAAATATTACAGAACAGCTCAGTCCATATCTGTGGCGATTGTGTTCAGGTCGCTGCGTCATTCAGAATTCCCACAGCACAGGGGACAAAAGATTTCTTAAATACAGCCTTTTTAGCCAGTGGCACTCTGTATCGCCTCCTAGAGTTTAGAAGCTCAAACTGAGTGTTCAGAGGGTGAGCGGAGTCAGAGGCAATAGCTCGAGCTTTAGTCAGTGTCCTCTCCTTGTACAGCTCACTTAAAGGTCTCTGAGGTCTCCCCACAATCTTAGAGCCCAGTGACACCACCCTGTTCAGTTTATTTTTTGTTCTGCAGGTCATATGACTGTACCAGGCAGTGATGTGGAATGTCAGAACTCAGAACACTCTCAACAATTGATTTGTACACAGTGTATAATGAGGACACGGGACACAGTGGATTCTTGTTTAGAAAAACCTTTTAGTGAATATCCCGGAAGATATTCCTTACACTTTTAACCCAGCGTAATCATAGGAGGAATATCTAGCTCTAGCCACTTCTAAAACATTAGGCACTGGGCATTAAAGTTGTTTTTAACGTGTCTAAAGTCCAATGCATTCTAATGGGGGAATAGCGGCCATATGGAGGTACTACAGCAATAGCGGAGCAATGGCGGCCTCCAGTGTCGTAGTCACAAAGCAGAGCAGTCAGCGGCCATTGCATATCACAAAGCATTATGGGACGTGTAGTCCAATACAGTCCTACTGCTACACCTCCTCCTTTTAGCTGTACTCCATACAGTTCACAGGTATAAAGTGACAGGCAGCAAAAAAACAAAAATGCTGTATACCCTCTTCAACATGAATATATAAACATCCGTTATCTCTTTTTTTTTTTTTTTAACAACTGCTGCTTAGCATATGAAACTAACATATTCCATTTAAACATATGACTTTCACAAATCCAATCTATCAGGAGGTCTCACAACCCGACCAGATCTGGTAAGAATCCCTGTAGGTCTAAGGTGACTGCTGTTTCTCCTGAGGAAACCCCGGTCAGTCTCTACTACGTAAGATCTGGGAGTGTTGGCGGGTCTTACTACTTCTCCTGTAGTTCCTTCTGTTGTAATCTAAACTTTCTGTCCAGGTGTTAGTTTTGAAAGTTGTCTTGTACGACGTCTCCAGTTATAGTGTTTTGCCTGCTCACACCTCCCCTCCTCATCCTTCTTGAAAAAGGTTTGCAGGTCCTACCATTTAGGATCTAGCTTGGTTGTGAGTTGAGGTAGGGCGGTGCGGAGGTTTCTTCCCATTAGCAGCTGTGCTGGCGAGAACCCATGTTCCAGTGGGGTAGCTCTGTACGCGTTCTGTTAAAGTCATTGTCCTTTTCCACAGGTCCTTGATGTTGCGAACAGCACGCTCGGCCTCCCCGTTGGCCTGGTGGTACCTGGGGCTGCTTGTGACATGTGTGAACTGGTACTCCTTTGCAAACTGTCTGAACTGTTCTGATGAAAACTGCCGTCCGTTATCTGATACCACAGTCTCTGCGGTTCCATGTGTGACAATACCAGTTTTTAGTAACTGTATTTTAAGTAATTGTATTAAATATGAGCATTTTAAATATCAAAACGGACAGCAGATGGCGCTAGTGTTCAGTATAATAGCCACCCTGGTTCACATGCACTTCCTCTGTCTCCGCACTGGCGTCTTCCGGCCTGGTTGGGCTGGGCCCAGGGTTGTGCATGTTGTTCCACGGGTCCAGGTAGCTATTGTTTGTTCGTTCTTCATTCTTGCATCTTGGTTTATTGAAGCACCGCGCCGGCCGAGTAGAGTTAAATGTGGGCATGAGACGGTAAGCTTGCCTGGCTTCGTGGTTAGCCTTTATTTTGCAACTGCTCCTCAGCTAACCTTTATTTACATTTAGGTGGACCTAACCACGCTGCTGTCTTTCTTCCTCCCTTGTCGTTTTGTATAAACTAAAAAACTAATGCAAAACAAGCAATTGTGAACCAACTGAAAGCTAAAGTGAGCTAACGAAGGCTGTGAAATGAAATGTCTACTATAAACAAAAGTGTGAAACAGAAAGATGCAACAAAAGTAAATCATAGAAATAAACTAAAGTGAATGTACAAGGAACATGCTGCCTCTGTCCTTATGGGTCGAACCTGTGTGCCTTAAAGCACATCTATTTCCAGTAATAATGGATGGCGTTGTCAGGCTTTTATTTATTTGATTTAATTATACCAATACCACTCGTCATGTCACACATGTCTAGCAAAGGCCTCTTTGACAGCTTTGATAGTGACCTCTGCTGACGTTTGTTTGAGCTGTGCTACTTCAGTGTATCTCCAGAAAAAGTCAATAATCAAAATGTACTGTTTCTTCGACCACTTGAACAGGTCCATTCCAATCTTCTGTCAGGGGCGGTCCGGAAGTGGAGTGGACAACAGTGGTTCGCGGTTCTGCAGTCTGTATTTTTGACATGTTTCGCAATTGCCCACCATTTGACCTATCTGAGCTGAGATGCTGGGCCACCAGACTGCTTCCTTTGCTCTGACCCTACATTTGGAAATCCCTTGATGACCTTCATGCAGACGTTGCAAAATGTCTGCTCTCAGAGGCGGTGGGATCACAAGTCTTTCCCCTTTCATGAGAAGGCCGTGACCAACATTTAAGTCCATCCTGTGTTGCCAATATATTTTGACGTCTGGATCTATGTTGCATTTCTCTGGCCAACCTATAAGGCAATAGTCCTTCACGTTTGTACAGAGTTTGTTTTTTTCCTGTGCTGATTTGATCTCCTGCAACCGTTTGTCCGTGGCTGGGAGACAGGATACAACAGTGTCCACAAAAACCTCTACCTCTTTCTCCAGCTGAAGATCTCCTGCCGAGGGCGGACCCTCCACAGGAGCGCATGACAAAGTATCGGCTGTGACGAGGTTCTTCCCTGGAACATGGATGATTTTGAATGAAAAGCACAGTAGCCTAAGCCTGAACCTTAGGATGCGCGGAGGAAGGTCGTCCAAACCTCTCGTGCTCAGAAGAGGGACCAGGGGTTTGTGGTCCCTGATCAGCGTAAACAGTAGACCCACGAGATATGACGAAAGTCTTTCGCACGCCCATGTGACCGCAAGTGCCTCCTTTTCTATTTGTGCATAGTGCCTCTCAGTGCCTGTTAATCCTCTTGAAATGTAGTTTACTGGTCGCCATAGGCCGTCCGACTGCTTCTGTGTGAGTACGGCTCCAATACCATATGGCGATGCATCTGCAGCAACTCTTGTGTCTGCTGTGTTGAAGTATTGAGCAAGCACTTCAGCGGAACTTAGCATCTCCTTCAGCTTCCCGAATGCCGTTTCCTGTGGCTCTGCCCAGATCCACTCGTTTCTGTCCTTTTGCAGCTCCTTCAGTGGTGTGGTAATGGTACCTAGCTGTGGCATGAACTTGGCGAGGTAATTGGCCATACCCATGATACGCCGCACATCTTCCACACACTTGGGCTGTGGCAACTGCTGAATTGCCTTAACCTTGTTTGGGTCCGCTTCAATGCCATTTGCGGAAACTTTGTGCCCAACAAACATGATCTCATTCTTGGCAAACTCACACTTCTCATTAAGAGTGAGGCCCTCCTTTTGGAACCTCTGGAGCACACAATGCAGCCTCTGGTCGTGCTCCTGTCTGTCTAGGCCATACACAAGCACATTGTCAGCATGACAAATGACTCGGTCAAAGTCCTCCAGCATCTGCGACATCCTCCTTTGGAAATGCTCTGGCGCCAACGCTATGCCAAAAGGAAGGCGGTTGAACTGAAACCTCCCAAAAGGCGTGATGAAGGTTGTAAGGGGCCATGATTCTGGTGTGAGAGGGATTTGCCCAAATCCAGAATGAGCTTCCAACTTCGTGTATACTTTGGCGTCTTTCATCATAGCGAGAGTTTGATCCACTGCCGGGTGAATATGACGTTCTCTTTTCACTGCCGTGTTCAAAGGTGTGAGGTCTACACATATTCTAGGTGGCTTCTTGGCTGGTCTGGGAATGACAACAATGCCTGAGCATCACTCTCTAGGCGCAATGACTTTTGAAATGACTCCCATCTCTTCCATTCTGAGTAACTCTTCCTTGACAGCATCGCTCAGGGGGAGAGGAACACGTCATGGGACAGAAAGAACTACAGGTGTGGCTCCCTGCTCTAATTCTAAGACTAACGCCAATGCCTCACAGGCTGGTCTGCTTAATAGTGGCTGAACTAGGCCTGACACTAGGTAGACATCCTGTGACGTGCAGCGGCCTTTCACAAGCAACTGTGCCCCAAAGCAGCCTTTTACTTTGAGTGGGTAACTGCCTGGCCCTAGAAGTTTCCTTTTGGGTGTCTGCAGCTTACCGTCTCTTTCGGGTTTGTACAGTCTCTCTGGAAGTAGCATCTTCCCCCGTATCAAGTTTAAACTGGACATTTTCCCCATTTTCGGGCTCCGCGCACTGTCTGTACACTGCCAGGCCGCTCGGGCCTAATAATGAAAAATAATAATAATAATAATAATAATAATAACTAATACCTTTTAAGTTTAACCATACCCATTTGTTTTGTTGTTTACAACCAAACAATAAAAATACTGTTACTTGTGTATGGTCAATCAAATAAAATATTCCAAACTTTATAAAACTCAAAATATTCAGCAAAAGACTGAAGAATCTGTTAACCACAGAAAAGTCTTTTGATTCCAAGTGTACTAATCCTTTGCTCTTCTGAATTAGTCCAATGTTTTATCCTGAATCCACTAGTTTCGGTGGAAAGTGGATAGATCCTACCAGTTCAGATGTAAACCATGCAACCTCCAGTAAATGGCAAATCCTGGCTCACGCACAGTTCACACAAGGTCCAATGGGTGCCTCGCCATCATGGATCCAGCACGAGTCAAATCTTCAAATCCAGCGTCTGTCTAATTGACAATTCTTCATCCCAACCTGAGTTGGCCTAACGTAAACAACATAAAATAAGTAAAGATACTTAAAACAAAACGCTAGATAAGTCTAAAACTAATGCTGCGTCCACACCGAACGCCTTGCGGGCGTCAAAAATGCGCCTCAAGCCCGTAGTTGGACGCTTGTGCTTACTGAAGTCACCGGGCGTCAAGACGCCCTGGTCGCGCGTCAGCTCAGAGTGCGTTCGTAGCCATCTTGGAAGCAGCTCTTGCCTGAAAACTACAGTTGTTTGGGGGCTAACTAGTCTCCCTCTTTGCTCCTGCCATCTCCTATGGATCTTTAACTATACCCTCATGGTCTACGCAGGATCTCCCCAGTATTTAAGCTCATATCCAGCCCATACGGTTGAAGGGACATTGGTGGCAAGTGGCTGTAGGTTAGGTTAGCCCGGTTAGCTTGTTGCGATAGCATACAGCTCATTGTTGATAAAGATTTTAAAAAGTGTGTAATAAACCACAAATGTGTCATGCCCAGCTCAGTGTGTGACCATCATAAAGGCTGTTCTGCGTAGTTAAGGGCTTTATTGGCGTTATTAGTGCATAATACTTGTTTTCATGGGGTCAATGCGAGCTATCTGCTGCTAAGCAGCTAGCATAGAAATAATTAATGCTATGGTAAATGGTAAATGGACTCAACTTATATAGCGCTTTTCTACCTTTATCAGGCCCAAAGCGCTTTACAGTAAGGAACCAGTCACCCATTCACACTCTCATTCATACACCAATGTACGCAGACACTGGACACTATGCGCAACTACGGCCCATTGTAGATAAAATGTGAGCAATAAACTTAAAAATCAACAAGCCTGGCTCAAGGTGTGATCATTGTTACACGGTGGCTTTATGTAGATGGGGCTTAATAGACTTTATTCGTCATTTCTCGTTTTCACATCGATTGGCTTGTAGCAGCTTTGGGATTGCTCTGTGCATCATCAAGGCCCAAACACATTCCCAGCGCAGATCCAGCCACTAAAATAAATTTTCTTGTCGCCGCTTTTAATCCTGGGTGTTTAGGTAAAAACACTGATGCGTGTCTTTGTATAAGTCCCAGAGCTGCTGTAGCTCCTGTTCACAATGAAGCTAATCCTCGATGGCTTGTTTACATCTGCGGGCCGCAGCATAGCTTCTGCCCCGGTGGCCGCTCAGCTACAACGTACGTCACTGTTGGAGAAAGCTCTTGATTGGTCGACGCTCGCGAATTTCTCGAAAAGGTTCAACAATCCCCAACTCTAGCGTCGCCCGCGTCCGAGGCGCAAAAATCTTCAAAACGCGGGTGCGTGACGCGCTGCGGGGCCTTGGTGTGGACGCACCATATGAAAATGTACATTTCCGGTCCTAAGCCGCGCTTGTTAAAATGGCGCCGGTGGACAAGAAAAACAAGACGGAGCATTGACCTACAAAGTTAACACTTGGATAGGCTTAAAATGTACCAAACATTTACCCTTTTCGTATAAAACAACTTAAATTCACTACCTTAGCTTTTCGGTTTGCATAAAATAACAATTACTTTGTACAAATATAGTTTACAGAAAAGAAAATACATGGTTTCCACTCACCAAGTCCCGTTAATCCAAGTACACAAACCGCCGAGACCACGACTTGGATGGAAATCAATCATTAATACCTGTGTAAAGGTTTGAAAATAACTCTTAGACAACTTTACACTTGTTGCTTTACAAAAACTAAATATATTTCTCAAAACTCACCGAGTCCTGTTGCTTGGCAAGACACCAGGACAGTTCGGAAAACAAAAATCTTCTTCGAAGTGCTTGTTTCTCTGCTATTTTCACGGCAGTATTTTGCTAGCCTGGAAAAATCCAGACTCACCGCTGTACCAGCGAGTGAGTCTGGTCACCGTTACGTCAAATCCATTTCCCACAGCGGTGCATACGCAAGCAAACAGGAAGCGGAGTAAACCAATCAGCGAAGGGCGGGCGTCTGCCATTGATGCGGTGTTATTAGCGGTTTTGCGTTAATATTTGCGCAGGATTATGAATCGCGAAACTCACCTACTGTCGATGTGTTTTTGGTCATTTACCGCCGATTAGAGACACGCTTTCTCTCTTTCATGCGTAGTTCATAGATTGTTATTGAGGAGACTTCCGCGTCCTGTGAGTGACGCTGCTCGCTAACAACACGTCACGGCAAATAAACGAATCTGTGACCAGACTGATCCCCCGCTGGATAAAAAAATACAGAGGGGAATCATTCTGGTCTCACCAGGCTAGTATTTTGCGTGTTTTGCTGCCTCTACTTCGTTTAGCAGTGGAGAACTTTTTCAGCAATCCGATTGGCTGTTGTTTGGTGCAGGGGCGTTGCAACAACGTGCCCTTCAAAATAAAAGTCTACATGGGTTTTAACCATTTTAAAATGTAAATAATAATGATTTTGCATGTTTTTAACTCAAATAATATACAGTAGAATGAAATATAACTTTTCAGATGTTATTAAATACATTTCACCATATGAACTTATTTATTGGCTTTTTACATTCAAAGTATTTATTGCTGTTTTTATTAACATGCTTTTACTCTGGTAGCTCTGTTAACCTCTGGGTTATAAACATTCAACAGTAGGTATAAAATACAATAAAAGATTAAATGTTGTAGAAAATACACCTACAGAATACATTTAGTCTATCTCCTTTCATTAAAATTGTTTTGTATCATATTATTGATTCACATCTAAACTAAATGTTTTAATCCAACACCTTTTTACAAAGAGAGTAATTCATAGACAGTCCCTAAGTTCTAACGATCTGTTGGTGTTGAAGGCGAATATCCAACGTCCAACGTGAAACCAACTTCACCGCGGTCAATAGTTTTTCAAACAGGCCGACTCAAATAATTTAATTAAGTTATGAAGTTACGAAGAATAATGTAAGTTTAACACACCTGTTGAACTTGACTGATACTGTATGCACGCTGATCAGAAACACACAATTTTCAACCCAAACCATTCCATTATCATAAGGTGACTGCGAAAATATGTTGAAGATTAATCATATTAAAGAAATAATAAGCATGATATGATTATGGCTTACCTTGAAGAGGATCGGGCATCCTACACTGTTCCCAACTTTCTGCGTGTAGCGTGTGGGCCTCCTACCCATCCTCTACTGCTCGAGGCCAGAGTACGAATTGTAGCTTACTGTATCGCAGATTTTAGTCACGGAGGGACTCGTGTTGACCCAACTCAATAGTTGTTTTATACTACATGGTTGTGTTGGTTGATATAACAGAGTTAGACTATACTTTATTTGTATTTGGTTTTAATTTTGTAGGCCTATTTTATTTTGAAAACCCGTATGCAAACATATTTTTCCTAGGATAGTTGGTAAACGATGGATATTCATCATCCAATCAGAGACGTATTAAGATTAGGAATGCGCTTCTCTTTGGTCCTCATGGCAGGGAGCTGACATTGCTGTAATACCACCTCCTTGTGGCTAGGGGCGGCTCCAAAAGACACTTGGTAAACAGCGTTTCAATGACCACTTTGACCTTCCCTAGCACTGCTTAAAAGCCTGGCTCCAAAGAGTTTTTCTTTTTCTAAAAATTGCTATGATGATATGCTGAAGGGCTGTATTTGTGTTGGTTCGGGGTAAATTGAGCCGCCCTCGATGGCTCCATAAGAAACAATGATAAACTTAGTAAAATGAGCTGCAGAATTTTGTGGTTTTTGCATGGATTCCTGATGGTTCTGGGTTTGTTAAGCAAATTGAAATAAAATCTAGGGGCAAAATGTCATAATCTGCATAGGTGCAGTACACTAAGTGGGAGGGTACATTTCTGCCTGAATTGGTCATAAAATGTGGTCTGCTCTTTATTCGAACTACAATAATTAGTTTGAACAGTGTCTGCTTAAACTAATACCACCCAAACAATTACATGTTATCATATTTTTAATGGCCATAACATGTAAACATTCGCAGGACAGGGAGGAATAAGTGAGTACACACCCTGGCTAAGGATCCTCCAAGAGCTAATTAGACAAATTTACATTTAGAGCCAGGTGTGAGCCAACCTGAGGTGTTTTTGCCACTGAAAAACACACTCTAGTTAAGAAGTGTCTCTTGTTGAGAAGCATTGTCTGATGTGCACCATGCCTCGCTCAAAAGAGCTCTCTGAGGACCTATGATCAAGAATTATTGATTTGTATAAAGATGGAAAAGGTTACAAAACCATCTCTAAAAGCCTTGATGTTCATCAATCGAGGCGTGTCGGGCCAGCCGTGGGGGCGTTTTGGATGAGCTACAGAAACGCCTTAGTGGGGGTGGTGGTACATTTTCACCAACCAATCAAAGAGGGTTTGAAAAAAAACGTACTTTCCTCTACTTGACTTCCGTCAAAGTCAATGGTCAAAGTAAAGTAGAAGTGCCGAAAGCAGCATACGGTGATAGCTCCACGCATGGTCGCGATCGCGATATGGCCGTAAGTATTTCTTGATTTTACTCTGTTGAATTTCTTTCCATTGTACTAATATATAAGACAAACACAATGATAACTGTGTTATTTGATTATTCATTGATTTGAATAATAAAGATTAAAAATTGATGAATAGCGCTGGCGAGGCTAATGGTTAGCTACGTTAGCTAACGGTAACAAACTACTATATTAAGATTGTTTCAACATTAAAAATCATCCGAAGAAAAGTATTGAGATATTTATGCAGTCTATGGTTGTTTGGGGCATCCAAATAGAATTTACAATGAAAATTACATGGTGACAAGTTTGATTTGTCTCTATGAATACCATAAAACGTATAGGTACTAAAATGTTATGTGAATGTTTTTATTAAACACAATTTGTCCAAAAAACAAGTAATGATACTGCAAGATGATTAAAATTATAATTACTTGTCTTTCTTTGTTTTTAGGATCATTTGTCGACCTTGTGCAGTGGTCAAAAGCCACAAGCTTTAAAATGCTCAGAGGCAAACTGCACATTACTGCACTGCCCTTTCTGTCCCAATTATAGGGGGGATTTTGCAAAGGTGGAGACACACCTTCAAAGCCACCTCAAGACGGTGTATGTCACTGAGGTATGATGTCTTTGCTTGGCTAGAATTATTTCTCTTGATGATTAGATGATAATAATGTGCACCTGTCAAACATTTGACAAATCCTTGGGTTCTCCTGGACCATATGTTCTCCATGCATGTTTTAATATTTTCATCTAAACACTACATTTTTCGTGACACTGCTATTTAGTAGATGCCACTGAGTGGATTTGATAAAGAATGAGTGCCTTATTTTTCTTATACTAAAATATATCTGCTCCTTAAAAAAATGCTACATTGAGAGACCATTATGATATTACCTTATAACCTATATGTAATGTTTGCAGTGTTCCTTTATTGTAGTTAATAAATACATGTGTGTTTATTTGTTTTTTCTTTCCCCACCCCCCCAATTTCATATGTTCAATGTTTGTATATATTTGAAGTCTATTAGGAATTGCTTTTACTCCCTGGCTAGTTATTATGACATTTTCATTACAATTTTGGGATGTGTTTTTGTGGCTGGAGGTGGAGTATTGGCAATTCCTTTTGGCGGCGCAATGTTACATTTTAAATGAAATGCAACAAATACGTTTTATTTTTCTCCCCTCAGTAACGTCGCATTGGCTATGGCTAGAGAAGAGTGGAAAGTCTTATATTTGGAAGACTACGAGGTACAGTTTTGGCATTTGAGACTGGAGCTTTAAAGGGGGGTATTACGCTTTTTTCAATCACATAGCACCAGTCTATAGCATACTACAATGATGACGTAACCTTATGTTGGTCTGTATATGCAGTAAATTAAAATAACTGCCTTGAATAAAATTGCTCTCTCAAAATGGCTGTACTGAACGTCTTGAAATAGGCCTCTGTCTCTTTAAGAAGCTTTCCGACACGCCCCCTTCAGCACACTGCTGTGGCATCTAAACAACACTACTGTGCGGGGAGGGGGCTCTGCTGAGCTGAGGAGCAGTGGTTGGTGGCTTGGCTGGTGACAAAAAGTCCAGAGGCGTCTCCAGGAGGTGGGGGCGTTCCTACTGAGGCATAGCTACACCTAAAATGGCTGCCGTCTAAGTTTTTACTGATTACTCAAAAATATGTGAATGAGCCAAGGCAACACTCCAGGCATGTGTTTAATGAGGGAATGACATAATAACATGATATAAAGCTTGGAAAAAGTCGATTTTACATAATACCCCCCCCCCCCCTTTAATGCATTGCATTTTATTGCCAGTATTTCTTTGTGACACAGTTTAACCTGATTTGCATTATCTCTGAATATATCTGCTTCCAAATGGGCTGCATCAATGACATTTTAAGGTTGATTAAAGACTGAATGCCAGTATCTGGTCATTATTTAGCATGCAATTTTATATTATTGATAGAGTACACCTCATCAGGAGTTCAGCAACAATTGTGGTGATGTGTTCATACTGATGGTGAGTTGTAGCTCTACACTGAACTGTCTCTTGATTAAAAGTAAAGGCCAATTTATACTTCAGCGTCAGCTCCGCGTTTACGTGCTGAACGCACGTGGGAGCCAATCAGGGAGTTCGCGACAGCTGCACCTGCCGCACAAAGTGACTCCGCGGCAAGTGCAGCAGAACGCAAGTGCCGTGATTGGTTGATCCTTTCGCAAAACAAGGAAACACACAACAAACTCCTTCAGTCTCCCTCTTTGAAGTAATTTTTCATGAATATATTGTTCCTATGATTTAGTGCTTTTCTGTTTTCACTTTTATGCAATTAAAAAATTTTTTTAAATATACATCACAACGTGAAGGCTTGCGTGAAGCAGACGGGGCTGCGGTGGGCGGGACCGGACGCTCGACTATAAATCAGCCTTAACTGGTAACACTTTGCCATCATTCTTCAGCCTCTAGTTGGACGCCAAACATTGCCGCTTCACACCTAACAGTCAATGCTTCACACTCGCGAGAAACGCCTGTTTGCTGGCGCGTGAAGTTTTGCAAGCGTCATAATTAGGAGGCGTGTCATACAACTCAGACCAAGCGCAAACCGCGATGATCAACTTGTCCTCCATGCAGCAGGTCGTGGGCGCAACTACACCCCCCCCCCCCCCCCCACACACACACACACACACACACACTGCTCTTTGATGGTTGTTGTTTTTTTTAAAGAAAATAAATACCCTCTGAATTGACTTTATTTTAACGAAAATGTCACTATTTCACACAATGTAACATCGATATTTCCCTCTATGGAGTTTGTTATCACAAAAAAACAATCACACGGCCCGATTAAGCTTCTGTTGCTTCATTCACGTAATTTTTCCTCCTCTCCCTCTCTCTCCCTCGCGCAAGAGGGGAGAAAACAACGCAAGTGAAAGAGGTGTTTTGCTTCATTTGGTCAAATACTGGCGTATGGTCATTATGGCACAGCGCAGGCAGGATCAATATTTCAGCTCCTGCCCGTTCGACTCGTTCTCCCGGACAGAGGGAGACTCAAAGCTAAACTTTCTCAGCAAACTGTAGCTGTGTAATGACAGCACACATCGGGAACACCACTGATGAAAAAAGAGGCCCCCCTCTCCTAAGTGGGGCGCGGCAAAAAATTATAATTAAGAACCACTGACTTAATATGACATTTTAAAAATCCCTATGTGGGGAAAAAAACTAAATGTATATAAATGTGTATATAAAATATAAATATTAATGAAAAAATATATATATATGTGTGTGTGTGTGTGTGTAACAGGGTTAGTATAGATAGTTAAATCCTGGTGAATTGCCATCGTGTGGCGAAGCGTGGAGTTGCACGTGGGGTAATGATATGGGGAGTGATGTTTTGTCCCCATTATTGTATTTTGTGTTGCTTGGCGGTGTTTGTGCGTTAGCTCTGTGTATATGTATTTTATTTTGATTGTCTGCCCAATGTTTGTCATGTCCGGTCTATGGGGAGTATATAAGTTGGCTCCTCCTGTCCCTTTTGTTCCATGTTATGGAAAAGGTAGGAGCTGGACTGGAGCCATCTGCTTGTTATATTCCCTTGTGTTGTAAATTTAACATGTCTTTTAACCCTTATGTTATCCTATGTACATTTTGCAAAAAAAAATATTTTTTTGTCTGTGTTGCAGCTTGAGACTAGCCTGGCTAACGCCAGACTAAAATCACAAGTGATATTTAGTCTGGGGACCACCAATTCATTTTCTCGTAGGAGAGGTGTGGTTTACGATTGTCCATAGCTGTTTATTGGGCGCTACGAATGTCTCTCATGCGTCTGCACGTAGCCATAGCCAATCGTATCATGGTATCAGATGACGTATGACATACCAGCTGTAAACTTTTGAGCTAAACTATTTAGAACCCGTTCTAAAGCTTGATCGAAAGATGGCATCGCGTCTGCTGCTGTCATGTTGGATCCGTAAATATTTTTTTATTTTTTTTATCCCTAAACAAACTACAAGCTTCCATATATCAAATAGCGCGTCATCGTCTTACCGTCCCTCCTCGTTCTGTGATTGGTGCCCAAATCCATGGAAAAATGTCGGCCATGGTCCCCAGGCTGTTGTGAAGTTCGAAAAGATTCGAGCGCACACAGCAGTCTGGCGTTAGCCAGGCTAGCTTGAGACGTGGGCGTCGGCAGAAATTTCTTTCGAGCCAAATTTTCAGAATCCAGTGTTTGTTTTTCTCTCATGTCTTTTATATTGGAGATCTGCATTTTTGCGTTAGTGTACAAAAATGTACACGCTTTTCAAACTGCTATAAAAACCACATACTTTCATCTTTTTTCAAATTATTTTCACAAATCTGAAGAATCACTTCTCACCTTCTCAAAACTACCAAACATGTTGTTTATTTGGGGATTTTAACCCTTTATATGCCAGTTTCAAAACAAAACTTTGAAGTTTGTGTTACAAAACAAAAACCTCATTATCTTTAGAATAATGAATAGTAGAGAGCTGGGGCTTTGGTGGATTTTAGGGCCTTGTGTAAATTTTATGACTCTGGTAATAGTAAAACCCATAGATGTATAGAGAGGCAGGAGACAAGGTATCAGTTCAATAGATTTATTTTCTCCACTTATGTCCAGCTCTTTTTGCCTTTAGGGCATAAGACATGGTTTTATCTCTGAAACAGAGGAGATGAAACAATTAGGGATCACATAACGTTTAACATATGGTTTAACAAAGTAACAGAAATAAGATCTGGTCTAAACATAGTCAAACTAGTCTAAATGTGGGTAAAGGAACATAGGATTATTAAATGAAAAGGAACATAAACTCACAGGACACATGCTCAGCATGAAGGCAGGGAAAAGACAGAACAATGGCGTTCAGTGTCCTTTATAGCTTGCCGATTGCTGATCAGCAGCAGGTGGTGGAGGGTGGAGTAAACAGGGAAGGTGTGCTTGGTTTATCCACCTTCATCCATGTGTGTGTTCAGGGGCTCCTTGGATGATGGGAATTTCTCACACCTTGGATGTGTCAAAGTTGAGCCAAAAATTGATTTGATTGCATTTGTACTTTTTTCTGTAGTGGACGATTCTTTATTTGAAAATGGCAGCGACTGGAACAGCCCCATTGACTTCCATTATAAACACATGTTTTTCTTTGCTCTTCCAGAGCCGTTTAAAACTTCACTTTTTACAATGTCAGCATTTCATTTGGAAGAAAAAGAATGAATTTGAACATTTTTACGTAATTTCATCAGATTGGACCTCATTCCCATTGTTGGCACATGAATAAAATCACTGTATTTTTTCCTATTGAATATAATGGAAATAAGGCATTTCCATTGGACTTTACCCTGAAAACTTCCATTTTTAAATCTCACTGAAATACGGCATAAAATCACTCAATCTGTGATATCAGGGTTTCATTTGGAAGAAAATGAGTGAAATTTGACCTTTTTACAGCATTCTATAAATTTCAACTTTTTTTTGACAGTTGGCCATGCCAGTGTTGTTGCCATATTCGACAGTTTGTAAACTCTGTGTTTATGTGATAACCAGACCACGGTGGGTGGAGCCTAAACTCATTTTTGAGTTTTTTTGTGCAAAAATATTAATTAGCAGCTCAAAGTGACCTCAACACACACAAAAACCTGGACAAAGAGCTGCAGTCTGAGCTTTATTCAAAACAATATAGCCGAATTCAAGATCTCAAAGAATATGAGCCAATTAAGGTTAAAAAATTAAGAACAGAATATTTGAAATACCCTATTCTTCCAAAATCCAAGGAAATTCATTTTAAACTTCTCAACAACATATATCCGTCGAGCGAATTTTTAAGACTAAGATTTAACTTTGATGGCAATGAATGTTCCTTCTGTAAAACTGAAGTGGAAACCACTTGCCACATTTTGTATGATTGTAAATTTGTTAAAGTTTTTTGGTCTCAGATCCAAGAGTGGTTGGAGAGAAAGAATGTACCGGTTAAATTGACGTCGCATGCAGATATTCTATATGGAATGGTTTTGGAAAGCAAATTGGATAACTTGCTGGTAAACGTAATCCAATATTGGCAAAATACTATATACATAGATCAAAATTTTTCAAATCCCCACCTGCATTTAGAGGTTTCATTAATGAATTTAATCTGTACTGCAAATCTTTAAAAGTTATGAAATTTAAAAAAGCAATAGAGCTTCTAAGTCAAATACAGGATTATAAATTAACTGACCCTTAAACCTGAAGATGTATATACATTTATTTATTTTATTATTATTTCTTTGAGTTGATGTTGCCAATTAATATTATTTATTTATTATTTTTTTACACTTTGCTTAATATTGCACTGTTCTATGCAATTTTCTTCTACTCAACCGAATGTGCCTTGAAAGGCTGTGAACTGTTAAGTGCCTTACAGTTTGTAAATGTTGAATACAAAAAGAAAAGAAAAAGACCTGCAGTCTGGATTTATTCTCGTGTTTCCCTCAGGTTTACAAACATAGGCCTCATTTTCAAAACAGAGACTTTTCTGCTTCAAAACTAACCACTGATTGTGACGCTCTCCACTGAGCTTTTTTGGTGTCTAAGATTTCTAAACTGTAAAAATCTTCACACTAAACATTATTGTCGATAAATCACTTGTTAATTTTAAAATTATTCATATATTTTATAGGAAACACAAAGGCAAACAAATCCTATTGTTTCCCCCTCGGGCACAGCTTCAGTATAAGCTGACTGAAGATACATGCATCTGTGTACAATGCAGTGGAAATGTCAAATTCAACTCCTTTTCTTCTAAATGAAATGCTGACATCACAGATATGTTACTTTTTTCCTCTATTGCAGTGAGATTTAAAATCTGAAGTTTTATGGCAGAAAAGTCCCAGGTTCTGCCAAGGCCCCATTATATTCTAATGGGAAAATACCACAATTTCATTCACCTGCCAACAATAGGAACAAAGTCCAAACTGAAAAAATACAGTCAAAATGTCAAATCTGACTCTTGTTCTTCAAAATAAAATGCTGACATTATAAAATATATGATTTTTATATGGTGATAGGAGAGCAAAGAAAATTGGAAGTCATGAATTTCTTTATAATGGAAGTCAATGGAGACAAGAACATTTTGACAAAGAATCGTCCACTACAGAAAAACTACAAATGCAATCAAATCAATTTTTGGCTCATCTTTTACACATCCAAGGCTCTAAAATCCACCAAAGCCCCAGCTCTCTACTATTCATTATTTTAAAAATAATTAGGTTATTATGTTGTTTTGTAACACAAACTTCAAAGTTTTTGTTTTGAAACTGGCATATAAAGGGTTAAAAACCCAAAATAAATGACATGTTTGGTAGTTTTGAGAAGGTGAGAAATGATTCTTCAAATTTGTGAAAACATTTTGAAAAAAGATGAAAGTATGTGGTTTTTATAGCAGTTTGAAAATTGCTATAAAACGCAATTTATAAAAAAATTAAATTCATTAATGAAACCTCTAAATGCAGGTGGGGATTTGAAAAATTTTGATCTATGTATATAGTATTTTGCCAATATGAGGATTTTTGTACACTAGGGTAATGAACGTAAGAAAATTAAAGGATGACACAAGGGTTAAGTTATTATATTGTTTTGTTGTCATTTATGTCTATATTAGTTATTTATGTTAATGGATGTCTTTTCTTTTGTATGTTGCCCCTTTTGTTCCATGTTATGGAAAAGGTGGCCGAATAAACGGAGTGAAGCGGTTGCCTCCTCCAAGTGAGTCCTGAGCATAGACCTGAGTCCCGCGAATCCTGATAAAAGTACACACAATGCAGGGTCCATTACAAGATCCGCCACACACATATACATCTTTTGGGGTCTTGGTACTGGAATGTATAGAACCTAAAGGAGTGTGATTAGCTGTATTGATCATGAGCCAGATGACGCTCCATAATCTTCGTGTTTATAGCATGAATTAACTCAGTTTATTAGAGGGTAAACTACGTAACAAACGGGAACAATCTCTAGCCCACTTGGTCATAGTCTAATTAGATTTTTTAGATTAAACTCACAATTTAATGTTGGCTATGTAAGATGAAAGTAAAAGTTCTGTCTGCAGGCAACTGCACTTTACACAAATGTATTCAGACTATTTCGGATTACAATATCTTATTTTGAAATACCCATCAAGACCAGACGTTAAGTTTAAATTCCGAAGTGAATAAGAAATGTTTCTGTTTTTAACGGTCTTTTTTTTTTGCGGCTGGCCGGACGATATTGTTTTATTAAGGCTTATTCAGTTTTGGCATCGTGATTTATTTGTGTAACCCACTATATATATCCCTGTTTCTTCCTTTGTTCGTTTGATTTCCTGCCTATGTCAGTATGTTTATAGATGTTTTTAGTGTTTTATTGCTGATTCATTTAGTTGCAGACTTGTTTATGTCAAATGTGTATATTTGTAACAGGGTTAAATAGGACCTTTGTTAAATCCCTGCAATTGGGTGTGTGGTGCTACTGCTGCGCCGCCAGGAGTCGCTGTGACCTTGCCGCTGACGCACATGGGATTCGTGCAGATTTCCTGGCGCCAGGTAGACGAGCTCAGGAGGTCGTGCGACACAGCTGCGTCTGGAGGAGCAGAGGAGTAAACCACCACGAGGAGCAAGGATTGGGACTTTATAAAGTTGCTTGTTTATTTTATGTTTTATTTGCCTAAATAAATGGAGTTTGCGCCCTTTTTGCCTCCTCCAAATTTAAGCTGAGCCTTTTTGATTTTACACAACGCAGAGTTGAACACCACTGTAACATTGGTGCCGTGACAGCCGTCAACGACCGGACTGGACCAAGCCGTGTCCACTCGTCGTGCTACTCGAGCTCCGGACTGGATCTCCCTGTTCCGTATAACATCAGCCACATTGGAGCCGTAAGACCCATCAACTGGGATCGTTTTCCCGCCGCCAATGGCGCCACTCCAAGCGGTGGACGTCTGGGATGGTGTCGCTGGCTGGAGTCATCTTCCCGCTGTTGGTACTCTGGCGTCGCGGGATGGTGGATCTCGGTGTGCGCCGATGGAGTCTGCCTGTGCTGTGGGGAGATGGCTGCGCTGGTCCCGCCATTTGTGTTCCGCCGCCTTTGGCCTGTTCCGCGGAGATGGACGTCTGAGCGGGATCCTCCAGTTTGCGAGGAAAATGTTCTGACTTTTTAGTAAGAATGCCGTTGTTCTGGGGCAAGTTTGGACTCATGTTTTACTGTTTGTTTGTTTTTGTTTCCCCTCCCTGCCTGCCTGCTGTGTAACGGGGTATGTTTGTCAAGTTGTACTTTGTAATCTGTGTCTGTGATGTGGGCGCCATTTCTGATAAGGGTGGGAAGGCCGTCTCGCAATCAGCCAGTTGTGGGGCGCACTTTCCTCATTGGTGCTGGGTGCTCTTTTCGATATGTCATGTCTTGTGTGTTTAAAATGTGTAATGCGTGAATGGTGTTCCTTTTGGGTTGGGAGGTGTTTGCATGAGTGTACCACGATGGGGAAGTGGGTAACTTAGTTCCACGAGTAGTTCCCTGGTAGGCAGTGCATTCTGCCCATTGAAGTAAATATAAGATTCTCCCTCATTAGGCGCCATTTTTATTTTTATTTTTTTATTTTTTTGAAAATACGAATGACTGGTGTGTTTGAGCCACTTTTTGAGTGAGAGCCTGGTTTGAATGTGAAAAATGTATACGGCATTTTTTTTAGTCCGTGCTGTTTTAAGGGCCTGATCACCCCTTTTCTTAGCTAGGTCCCTAGTGGACGGTGTAGGTACCGACTTGAACTTATTGCTCTGTGACGCTCAGCCAGGTCATTATGTTTTCTGTTTTGTAAAGATTTTTTTTTTGGTGTGTGTGTGTGTGTGTGTGCCCCAATTTAGCAGGAATTTAGGGGGGTGTATGTAACAGGGTTAAATAGGACCTTTGTTAAATCCCTGCAATCGGTGTGTGGTGCTACTGCTGCGCCGCCAGGAGTCGCTGTGACCTTGCCGCTGGTGCACATGGGATTCGTGGAGATTTCCTGGCGCCAGGCAGACGAGCTCAGGAGGTCGTGCGACACAGCTGCGTCTGGAGGAGCAGAGGAGTAAACCACCACGAGGAGCAAGGATTGGGACTTTATAAAGTTGCTTGTTTATTTATGTTTATTGCTTGCTTATTTATGTTGTTTTATTTGCCTAAATAAATGGAGTTTGCGCCCTTTTTGCCTCCTCCAAATTTAAGCTGAGCCTTTTTGATTGTACACAACGCAGAGTTGAACACCACTGTAACATATTATACCTATGTAACCTGAGACAGTACAATAGCAAGAACCGTGACGTCGCCCGGTATGGCGCAGCCGGGGCCCCACCCTGGAGCCAGGCCTGGGGTTGGGGCTCGAATGCGAGCGTCTGGTGGTCGGGCCTCTGCCCACGGGGCCCGGCCGGGCACAGCCCGAAGGGACGACGTGGGCCCGCCCTCCTGTGGACCCACCACCCGCAGAGGGATCCGTAGGGTTCGGGTGCAGAGAGGACTAGGTGGCAGTCAAAGGCGGGTGCCTCGACGACCTGGTCCGTGTGCGCAGCTTCTGGCGTTCGGACATGGAACGTCACTTCGCTGGGGGGAAGGAGCCTGAGCTTGTGCGGGAGGTTGAGAGATACCGGCTAGATATAGTCGGGCTCACCTCCACGCACAGCCTGGGTTCCGGATCCCAACTTCTGGAGAGAGGCTGGACTCTCCATTTTTCTGGAGTTGCCCGCGGGGAGAGACGGCGGGCTGGGGTGGGTTTGCTCATAGCCCCCCAGCTCAGCCGCCACGTGTTGGAGTTCACCCCGGTGAACGAGAGGGTCGCGTCCCTACGCCTTCGGGTTGGGGACAGGTCTCTCACCGTTGTCTCGGCCTACGGGCCCAACATCGGTGCAGAGTACCCGGCCTTCTTGGAGTCCCTTGGAGGGGTACTAGATAGTGCTCCGACTGGGGACTCCATTGCTCTACT
This sequence comes from Neogobius melanostomus, assembly GCA_007210695.1. Lineage (NCBI taxonomy): Eukaryota > Metazoa > Chordata > Actinopteri > Gobiiformes > Gobiidae > Neogobius > Neogobius melanostomus. The sequence goes on along the minus strand of VHKM01000004.1, from coordinate 1,497,550 downwards.
GGGGGACTTCAACGCCCACGTGGGTAACGACAGTGAGACCTGGACGGGGGTGATGGGGAAGAACGGCCTCCCCGATCTGAACCCGAGTGGTGTTCTGTTATTGGACTTCTGTGCTAGTTACAGTTTGTCCAAAACGAACACCATGTTCGAGCACAAGGGTGTCCATAAGTGCACGTGGCACCAGGACACCCTAGGCAGGAGGTCGATGATCGACTTTGTAGTTGTGTCATCTGATCTCCGGCCGCGTGTCTCGGACACTCGGGTGAAGAGAGGGGCTGAGCTGTCAACCGATCACCACCTGGTGGTGAGCTGGATCCGCTGGCAGGGGAGGAAGCCGGTCAGACCTGGCAGGCCCAAACGTGTTGTGAGGGTCTGTTGGGAACGTTTGGTGGATCCCTCTGTCAGTAGGGTCTTCAACTCCCACCTCCGGAAGAGCTTCACCCAGATTCCGAGGGAGGTTGGAGACATGGAGTCCGAGTGGACCATGTTCTCCTCCTCCATTGTCGATGCGGCTGCTCGCAGTTGTGGCCGTAAGGTCTCTGGTGCCTGTCGCGGCGGCAATCCCCGAACCCGGTGGTGGCGCCCGGAAGTAAGGGATGCCGTCAAGCTGAAGAAGGAGTCCTACCTGGCCTTGTTGACTTGTGGGACTCCGGAGGCAGCTGAGAGGTACGGCAGGCCAAGCGTGCTGCAGCTCGTGCGGTCACAGAGGCAAAAACTCGGGTCTGGGAGGAGTTCGGAGAAGCCATGGAGGAGGACTATCGGTCGGCTTCGAAGAGATTCTGGCAAACCATCCAGCGCCTCAGGAGGGGGAAGCAGTGCTTCACCAACACTGTTTACAGTGCGGGCGGGGAGCTGTTGACCTCGACTGGGGATGTGGTCGGGCGGTGGAAGGAGTACTTCAAGGATCTCCTCAATCCCACTGTCACGTCTTCCGATGAGGAGGCAGAGGCTGGGGACTCGGAGGGGGTTCGTACATCACCCAGGCTGAAGTCACCGAGGTGGTTAGAAAGCTCCTCGGTGGCAAGGCCCCGGGGGTGGATGAGATTCGTCCCGAGTACCTTAAGTCTCTGGATGTTGTAGGGCTGTCTTGGCTGACACGTCTCTGCAGCATCGCGTGGCGGTCGGGGACAGTGCCTCTGGATTGGCAGACCGGGGTGGTGGTCCCTCTCTTTAAGAAGGGGGATCGGAGGGTGTGCTCCAATTACAGGGGGATCACACTTCTCAGCCTCCCCGGTAAGGTCTACTCCAGGGTGCTGGAGAGAAGGATCCGGCCGATAGTCGAACCTCGGATTCAGGAGGAACAATGCGGTTTTCGTCCGGTCGTGGCACACTGGACCAGCTCTATACCTTCATCGGGTGCTCGAGGGTTCGTGGGAGTTCGCCCAACCAGTCCACATGTGCTTTGTGGATCTGGAGAAAGCGTTCGACCGTGTCCCTCGTGGTGCCCTGTGGGGGGTTCTCCGGGAGTATGGGGTCCGGGGCCCTCTGTTAAGGGCTGTCCGTTCCCTGTATGACCGCAGCAGGAGCTTGGTTCGCATTGCCGGCAGTAAGTCAGACTTGTTTCCGGTGCGTGTTGGTCTCCGCCAGGGCTGCCCTATGTCACCGGTTCTGTTCACTACCTTTATGGACAGAATTTCTAGGCGCAGCCAGGGGCCGGAGGGTGTCCGGTTTGGGAACCTCAGGATCTCATCTCTGCTGTTTGCAGACGATGTTGTTCTGTTGGCTTCATCAAATCAGGACCTCCAGCGCGCACTGGGGCGGTTTGCAGCCGAGTGTGAAGCGGCCGGGATGAGGATCAGCACCTCCAAATCTGAGGCCATGGTTCTCCACCGGAAAAAGGTGGTTTCCCCGCTTCAGGTCGGTGGGGAGTCCTTACCTCAAGTGGAGGAGTTCAAGTATCTCGGGGTCTTGTTCACGAGTGAGGGACGGATGGAGCGTGAGATCGATAGACGGATCGGTGCAGCGTCAGCAGTGATGTGGTAGCTGTATCGGACTGTTGTGGTGAAGAGGGAGCTGAGTCTGGGGCAAAGCTCTCGATCTACCGATCGATCTACGTTCCCACCCTCACCTATGGTCATGAGATTTGGGTAATGACCGAAAGGACAAGATCGCGAATACAAGCGGCCGAAATGAGTTTCCTTCGCAGGGTGGCTGGGCGCACCCTCCGAGATCGGGTGAGGAGCTCAGTTACCCGGGAGGAGCTCAGGGTAGAGTCGCTGCTCCTTCACGTCGAAAGGAGCCAGCTGAGGTGGCTAGGGCATCTGTTCCGGATGCCTCCTGGTCGCCTCCCTCGGGAGGTGCTCCAGGCATGTCCTATTGGGAGGAGGCCTCGTGGAAGGCCAGGACACGCTGGTGGGACTATGTCTCCGAGCTGGCCTGGTGTCGCCTCGGGGTCCCCCCAGAACAGCTGGAGGAGGTGTGCGTGGATCGGGAAGTCTGGGCATCGCTGCTGAGACTGCTGCCTCTGTCAGGAGGGGACACATTGGGCAGGGTTGTTTAACTTATTATACTTATGTTTTTGGTTTGGTTGCATGTTGTTTTCATCTTATTGGAATTTGCGTAATGTTAAGTTTAAGCGTACCCCTGCCACAATGGGTTGACCCATTTGCCCCGCCAATCAGAGACCGACAACCAAACGCTGCAATTGGTGGACTGCTCCTTAAAAACAAGGAAGTGACACTGGAGAAGGCGCGCAGTCACCGGTGGACGTGGGGACCGAGGGACAGCTCCACAACGCAGACCGTGCAGCAGGACCGGGGATCGTGGACCGCAGTGGCAGCAGCACGTTACGCGCCATCTATCAGCTAAGTGAAGGGACGAACCCATGATTGCCGTGTGTGTGTGTGTGGGCTGAGTTTTTGGGCAAGCTGTCTACTGACGGCCACGTATTATTGCTTACAGCGTTGCTGCACTACTTGCGCTGAGGAGACGTGAGACCTGGGGAAGAGTCGCGGGACGCTCACGGAGGCGGACTTGCATCCTCCCGCCCAGTTGCCATTGTCCCGGATAACCTTGGGCCCCTTTTAGTTTTAATAACTTTTATGAGAACAATTTTTATGAACAACTTTTTATTATGCCAAAATAAACTTTGTACATTCTACTTGTGTATTGTGTGGCCCGGGCTCTGAACAATATCGAACTGCGACATTTTGGCGTTGTCGACAGTAGCCCTTACCATACAGCACAAACATGAATGATGCACCTGCGGACATTCAGGCTCCGCCTGTAGGCAATCAAGCTATTAATACGATGGTTATGCCTTGGTTTATGGGGGTGCCCTGGGTGCCAAAATTTTCAGGGGAATGCGATCAGGTGAAATTTGGGGAATGGGTTTGGCAAATTGAGGCCATGTTGAGAGCCCAAGGTCTCAGTGATCAACAAAGAGCGGACTTTGTCATTGGGGCACTAGAGGGCAGTGCACGCAGAGAAATTTTACTACTCGAATCCAATCTCAGAACTACTGCTGCACAAATTTTATTCCATTTAAAAGACTTGTATGGGAAACGGACTTCTTTAGCACAGTTACGAGTCAATTTTTTTAAATGCCAGCAGCAGGAGGGGGAAAGTGTAGGGGCATTCATTTTACGTCTCCGTGAACTTTTTAGTAGGTGGAGAGCAGAGGAGCCAGGTGGCAGTGCACAAGATGAAATCACTGCTCGTGACCAACTGATCCTGGGTCTGAGAGCAGGCCCCATCCAACAGGAGCTCCAGAGGCTGGTGCGCCGTGACCCGGACCTGACTTTCCCCAGAGTCTGCAATGAAGCCCGCGCGCTAGAGGGTGACTATGCTGGATCAGAACAAGCTTGGACATCGAGGGTACAAACCCCTATTGCATCTACTCACAAACCTAATGACATGCATGACTGGAAAGAAAATTTAAAGCTGACATACGCCAGGAAATGCAGGAACAACTGTCAATTTTAAGCAAAACGCTTGTAGATGAGCTTAAACAACAACTACTTCCGACTCGAGCTTATGCTCATCCTAATAACTCCTCTAGGAGGAGGCAGCCCTCAGTTCCAAGCCATATGACTGATTTCCAGTGGGACGATCAGGGGAGACCTATATGCAAACTGTGCAAGCAAGTGGGCCATATTTTAAGATACTGCCCAAATAAAAACCCTTCACCGATTCCTTTAAACTAGAACCCCCAGTGACCGTTGGGCAGGTAGCTGGGGAAAAGTCACCGGAAATGTTAAAAGATAAGATCGTTGGCTCATGCCCAGGGGTAGAATAATGGCTGCAGGTGTAAAAATTCCTTGTGTTCTGGACACTGGCTCCCAAGTGACATTATTTTCAGAGACATTTTTTCAGAAATGGTTTCATAATGTGCCCCTGCGGAGCACCGGAGAACTGAAATGGCTAACCCTTAAGGCTGCTAATGGACTACAAATTCCGTATGTGGGCTATGTAGTCTTGGACTTTGAAGTGGCTGGAGTGAAAGTGCAGGACAAGGGTGTCATTATAGTAAAAGACTCATGCCTTGGCGCAGATAAAGCTATTCTTGGAATGAATGTTATATTTAGCTGCTGGGAGTCTTTGTTTCAAGGAAACCACCCTGGGACTACAGCCTTTAGAGTGACTGTAACTCCATCAGCTTACAGTCACTGGGAAAGGGCATTTGTAGTTTGTAACAGTGTGGCTCAACATCAATTGACTGATGGGAGGATTGGGGTTGCTCGTCTGACCAAAAACACCACGGTTGAGGTCCCACCACAAAGCGAGATGGTGGTGTGGGCAAACGTCTTAGGGACAGCACAGCTCCCTCATGGTGACGTCCTGGTGGAAGGGACGACTGGGGGGATGGAGTGGCAAGTGGCACGGACGCTCTGCAGCTTTAAAGGGGGTAAGATACCTGTGAGAGTTCAAAATCTTAACCCTTATCCTGTCACTATTCCTCCAAGGCAGGCTCTCGCTGCTGTTTTTCTGCTGTCATCTGAACAGATCTGCAATGAACAGGACCTGGTGTTGACCGCGACAGATCCAGGCACGGTGGTAGTGGATATTAGAACAACCCTCGCCTCTCCGTCAGTGGACAAACCGGTGTGCACACTGCGTGGTGAAAACCTCAGCCCGGAACAACAACAGAAAATGGATGACCTTCTGCAGCATTGGAGCTCCGTCTTTGCAGCTGGTGAGGACGATTTTGGCCGTACCAGCGCAGTGTTGCATCAAATTCCCACAGGAACAGCACCACCAAGCAGAGAAAGGTACCGCCCTGTTCCTCCATCTTTGTATGCTGACTTGCGTAGCCTCCTACAAAACATGCTAGACCAAGGGGTTGTGCGAGAAAGCTCTAGTCCATGGGCAGCCCCTATCGTCCTTGTGAAAAAGAAGGATGGGTCATGGCGTTTCTGTGTGGATTATAGAAAATTGAATGCGCTAACCCATAAGGACGCTTTCCCCTTGCCCAGGATTGAGGAATCACTTACTTGTCTCAAACAAGCGTGTTGGTACTCCACCCTTGACCTGGCCAGCGGCTATTGGCAGGTAGAAATGGACCCAAGGGATAGGGAGAAAACCGCTTTTACAACCCCCCTAGGCTTGTATGAATTTGACAGAATGCCATTTGGCCTCTGTAACGCACCGGCCACGTTTCAGCGGTTGATGCACAGATGTTTTGGTGGTATGATACATGACTCCCTGTTGATCTATCTTGATGATGTCATTGTGTTTTCACCTGATTTTGACTCTCATTTGGTTCATCTAGAGCAAGTTTTCCAACGCCTGTCGACACATGGACTCAAGCTTCAACCACACAAATGCAATTTTTTTCAACGCAAAGTCAAATATTTGGGCCATGTTGTCAGCCAGGAGGGGGTATCCACAGACCCCGACAAGACTGCAGTGGTCCAACAATGGGAGCCCCCGCACACTGTAAAAGAGGTTAGATCATTTTTGGGCTTTGTGGGCTACTACAGACGTTTTATTCCTGCCTTTGCAAAGATCGCGGCCCCACTGCATGCCCTTCTGAGAGGATCTGCTGCATTGAGCAAAAAGGAACAAAGGGTTACTTGGTCACCTGAGTGTCAAACAGCCTTCGAAAAACTCAAAATTGCCTTGCTGAGTACACCAGTACTGGCCTACGCTGATTTCTCTAAACCTTTCCATCTCTACACAGATGCGAGTCTGGAGGGACTAGGTGCAGTCTTGGCTCAGGTCCAGGAGGGACGTGAAAGGGTTATCGCATATGCCAGCAGGAGCCTGCACCCCACTGAAAAGAATGATCAAAACTACAGTTCTTTTAAACTGGAATTTCTGGCATTAAAATGGGCCGTGACAGACAAATTCAAGGACTATTTATTAGGGCCACCTTTACAGCTTACACAGACAACAATCCATTGGTCCACTTAGACACAGCCCAGTTGGGGTCAGTTGAGCAAAGGTGGGCGGCAAGCTGTCAAATTACCAATTCACAATTAAGTATAGACCAGGCGTGGCAAATAAGAATGCCGACATTTTGTCCAGGCTCCCACAGAACTGTAGACCCGGCAACAGTGTTGACTCGGACCGGTGGCCGCAAAGATTGATGATATAATTGAGTGGCGTGAAAACCAGCAGAAGGATGAAGCACTCAGGCTGGTCGGTGCGTGGCTCCAGCAGGACATCAAACCCCTCAAAGAGGTGAGACTTGCAGCACCGCCATTGGCTAGAAGCCTACTTAGACACTGGGACAAGCTCCAATTGAACCAAGGTATGCTTCAGCGTGCTGTAAAAGATCCCCTAACGGGTGAACTTTTCCATCAAATAGTGGTTCCCCCTGTATGGCAGCATCTACTGTGGGAACGCTATCATTCCTCTTGTGGACACATGGGAGCTAATCGGATGGAGGCATCGCTGAGAAGATCGTTCTTTTGGCCACACATGGGAGAAGACGTACGCAAGTGGACAACGCAGTGTACCTCCTGCTGTGAACACAAAGCCGGGCCAGAGGTAAGGGCACCCCTCCAGCCCATACAGTCGTCTTACCCCTTGGAAACAGTTGCGATTGACTTCCTTTCCTTAGGAAACCCCCAAAGCCCTTATCCGTATGTCTTAGTGATGACTGATCTGTTCTCAAGATTCGGGTGGGCTGTGCCAACAAAGGACCAAACTGCAGTCACCACAGCCCAAGCCCTCTGGCGACATGTGATCCAAATATGGGGTTGCCCCGAAAGAATCCTGTCGGACAGAGGATCAGCATTTGAATCTACTGTACTCCAGCAGCTTTGCAATCTTTACGGCTGCAAGAAGGTACGAACCACACCCTACCACCCGCAGGGAAATGGTGCCTGTGAACGTTTTAATCAGACTCTGTTAACATTGTTGGGCTCCTTGAGTGATGAGGAGAAAACAAGATGGACAGACAGCCTACCTGCTTTGCTCTTTACATATAACAACACCGCGCACAGTAGCACTGGCCTCACCCCTCATTTTGTTTTGACAGGACGCCACGCCCGGCTTCCTGTAGAGTTGGCCACGGGAGCCCCAACAGAGTCTCAAGTCTACAACATGCACGACTGGGTTGCCCATCATCACAGGACACTGACAAAAGCTTATAAACATGTGATTACACGAACAAAAGCACAACAACAAAAGGACAAGGACAGGTATGATAAAAGAGCTCAGAATGTACCTCTACTCCCAGGAGAAAGGGTGCTGCTTAGAAACTTCCGACGACATGACCAGGGCAAGTTGGCGCCCCGTTGGCAACAGTCGCCCTACGTTGTTGTATCGCAAATCCATCCTGATTCGCCTGTATACGAAATTCGGCCTGAAGGGCATATGGGGCCTATAAAGACTATGCACCGCAATAACCTCAGACCATGTCCAGTAGAACCCAGTGATCAGTTGGTTACTGAGCCTGCCCAACCGACACACTCTGTGCCATCAATTCTATGCCACTCTTCTTACCTGTTATGTTACCTGTCACAGAGCCTCGTGCGGCACCCGAGCCAGACGGAAATGAACGATTACCAGCACCAGGGCCCCCTCACGAGCAGCCACCCGTACGACGTTCCCAGCGTCGTAATTTGGGTAATCCACCGTTAAGGTACAGGAAGCAGTCGCTGTAGTAGTCGGGACGACTATCTAAAAACTGGGGGGAGATGTCAGGAGGGGACACATTGGGCAGGGTTGTTTAACTTATTATACTTATGTTTTTGGTTTGGTTGCATGTTGTTTTCATCTTATTGGAATTTGCGTAATGTTAAGTTTAAGCGTACCCCTGCCACAATGGGTTGACCCATTTGCCCCGCCAATCAGAGACCGACAACCAAACGCTGCAATTGGTGGACTGCTCCTTAAAAACAAGGAAGTGACACTGGAGAAGGCGCGCAGTCACCGGTGGACGTGGGGACCGAGGGACAGCTCCACAACGCAGACCGTGCAGCAGGACCGGGGATCGTGGACCGCAGTGGCAGCAGCACGTTACGCGCCATCTATCAGCTAAGTGAAGGGACGAACCCATGATTGCCGTGTGTGTGTGTGTGGGCTGAGTTTTTGGGCAAGCTGTCTACTGACGGCCACGTATTATTGCTTACAGCGTTGCTGCACTACTTGCGCTGAGGAGACGTGAGACCTGGGGAAGAGTCGCGGGACGCTCACGGAGGCGGATTTGCATGACACGCCTTGAACCAGAGGAGTAAAGGGACGCAACCAGAGTTACCTACCACTGGCGTGTTGGCTTTGCATTTAAATTGCCCCCAGACCAATTTCTGCCTTTTTGTTGTAGCTGCGGCAGGACGACGCGGAGAGCTCACAACGGAGACGTGAGACCGGGGACTTGGAGCCGCTGCTTTTCCCTGAACTCGGACAGCCTGGTGCCTGTGACCCCTTTTAGAATTGGTGACTTGCATCCTCCCGCCCAGTTGCCATTGTCCCGGATAACCTTGGGCCCCTTTTAGTTTTAATAACTTTTATGAGAACAATTTTTATGAACAACTTTTTATTATGCCAAAATAAACTTTGTACATTCTACTTGTGTATTGTGTGGCCCGGGCTCTGAACAATATCGAACTGCGACACCTCCGCGACCCGGCCCCGGATAAAGCGGAAGAAAATGGATGGATGGATGGATAACCTGAGTTGTATACTCATTATTCTTTTTTTTCTGTTTATTTGTTTCAGACCACACATTTAACCACATGTCCCCCACAAATATCAATAAACCCCCGTTAAAGACACCTCTCCTCTGGATTCCTTCGTCGTACTGTCGCCGTGCTCAACCAGTTAAATTGCCACAGTGGGCCAGCCATAGTGCCTTCACTTCAATTAGTTTAAGCAGACACAGTTTACTCATTCTTATGATTTTAATGAAGATCAGATCACATTTTATGACCAAATTTAGGCAGAAATGTAAGAAATTCTAAAGGGTGTACTCACTTTTTTCCTCCCACTCTATATAGATAGATTCTTCCTCACCCTCCGTGGGCGGTCTCTTTTTCCTCAAAGCTCAGCTCCTCTACCAGAGGCTCGGGTCCTGAGGGTTCTGCACAGTATCATTGCTGTTCCTAGCACTGCACTTTTCTGGACTGAGAGGTCTGTATTTCCTAGGATCTGCTGTAGCCACTCCTTGACTATGGTGCTCCATGTAGGCTTTTCCTGCCAGCATCTTATGTGCTGGATTGTCTCAGGGGCCTCTTTGCGCAGTCTACACCCGGGGTTTGGTCTGGTGTAGAAGATCTGGGCCTCTATTGCTCTGGTGCTTAAGGCCTGCTCCCGTGCAGCCATGATGAGTGCCTCAGTCCAGCTCTGTCTAGCCATTGGTAGGATTTCTTGATATCCGCCACTTCAGTTATGTTTCAGAGGTGCATCCCATGTCCTCGCATGACAGATCCAGCACCTCATCTTCTGTTCCCCATTGTGTGAGACATTCATTGAGCACGTCATCTGTTGGAGCCTTGTCCTTGATGTTACTTACTGATCTTAGATGTTTCATCCTAGATAGTGGCTCTAGTCCTCCGCCAACTATCTTACAGCTAGCGTACGGTCTCAGGGTGCTGGATTTCTGGGCATTCAGCTGCAGGTTGTTGTGGCTGCACCAGGATGCCAGCCGGTCCTGTAGGCGGACTTATCACCGTCCGATATGAGCCCGATGAGGGTGGTGTTGTCCGCAAACTTAATCAGTTTAACGGACTGGCGACTGGAGGTGCAGCAGTTTGTGTACAGGGAGACGAGCCAGGGGGATAGTATACATAGCCCTGGGCATCTGGTGCTGGTGGTCCGAGTGCCTGAGACAATCGTCCCCAGCCGCACATGCTGCATACGATCCGTCAGGAAGTATAAAAAAAAAAAAAAAAAAATCTATTTTGCAAATCTCAAGCACCCCTCCTGGAACCGCCAGCTTAACGTGGTGAAGGGGTTTAAGCACCTTAATGATCCTGGGAGCTATGTTGTTGGGGGCTTCGTGTCCCTGGTCAGACGCCACTTATGAGAGAACAACAGCCCGGTTAGAACCATGAGGCCGTCCTTCCGTGGATCCACCACCTGCAGAAGGAGCCATAGGGGCTGGTGCTATGTGATACCCGGCAACGGAAAATGGATGGTAGATGGAACTCTCAAGCAGCAGCTCAAAAACTAATTATTTAAGATCTGAACATGTCATAAAATTGTAACAGGCTAAAAGCTTTCATATCATGTATTATTAAAATCCATATTTCATTTTTACCCAACCTTTAAACACAAAATAACTCACAAACTACATTCAAACTAAAAAATGAAAACACAATAAACCAAAATTTAAATAAAACCTTTTTATTACGTTTGCCAAAGTCTGGTTGCCAGACAAAACTTACAAAAATCAGTTTCTACAACACATTAATACAATTCTGTGCAATTGTGTACAAGAGCCAATCCTGTCACTTTTTGTCAAGAAAAACAATTCGACCATTTGAATCAAAGCAACAGGAGTCACAACATAAATATAGGGCCTGCAGGGTGAAGTATATACGTCACAAGATGTCATGACATTCACTGGAAAATCCAAATGACACTTTCATTATCAGGTCAGTCAATAATCCAGTTTTACTTATATACAAATGTATCAGGTGCAGGATTCAAAAAGTAACTGGAATGAATGGTTACAGCCTTCCAAAATGACTGGCTCAACTCGAGGCTGAACTGATTACATTTGTACACTGTGGTTCACAGAAAGCACCAAATCGTCCATAAATGTCTTTGGCTCGAACAGCAAAGTGGTAAGTTGAGCCAGACTGAAACTGCGTAAGTGTACATGCCATTGGGAGTGGAAGGGCCTTGACCTCCCCAATCTTTTTCCAGTGCTGCTGAGCAGGATTGCTGGAATTGTCCTGATGAAAGGCATACAGGTGGTAGCTGTCCACAGCTGCACAGGTCAGGTCAGTTTCTGCTACACACCAAGAAAGGACAATACCAGTCTGACTTGGCACAAGTTTCAGCTGCGGTTGTTGAGGGGGCGAGGTCTTCTCGGCTTCTGGAGGTAAACGAAGTGGTGGCGGGTTAGAAGGAAGAGGAGGAAGTGCCACACTGGAGCCCCGAGTTGGAGTACTCGTTGTATTACGAGATTTCGGATCCTAAAATCAAGGCACAAAATTAGATTTGATATAGATAAAATGTGTTTGTGAAAAATATGATACTACTATTAGGTGAACCTTTACTTCAACACCGTGTGACTTTAGTTAGCATAACAACTTAAAGGAGATGTATGCAAACTCGACCATGTTGTAACGTTCCATCGCCAAAAACAGACCTGGAGTTGTATTTAATTAATTCATGCTGTTTTGAGTAATCTTGTTCACTGTGGTTGTTGGGAAACATAAAACTGTCCTCCACATTGCTAAAGCCCATAATCCAACATTGGATCAGTTCTGACCAGTTCTGCGCTCATTGTATATTCACTGCAGCGCCAGTTGCTAACCATGTTGTTGGATGAAAGAGAAAGTTTATTTTTACTAACTCCTTACCACTGCTCCCTGCGGGGGGAGCTCCAAGCCAACTCCTAACCAGCCATGGCCTCTGTGTTTTAGAGCCACTGTCTAATCCTTATATAAATCATATTTAAATTAGCGGTGGACCTATATATCAGTTGGCCGATTTTACAATATCGGCTATTGGCCGATTTAGCGCCGATTAAAGCCGATATCTCAGGAACTAATAGACACTTTGTGTTTTTTGCATTGGAAAGAGTGAAACAACAATTGTATTTTTGATATTTAAAATATCAATGCTCAGGTACCAGAAAAAAATGTTTTAAAGTTTTTTTCTAAAGGCCTAATCATACAACATAAGATGTAAGACAAAATGTAAGTCATTTTTGCCTTGTAGCCATGGAACTGTCAGTTACAAAACGTTTCCTACTGTGAGCGTGCTCGCCTGACTTGCAACTTTGTGACAGTTTAGTTGCTCTTAAAATACAGCAATATGAACATTAAATAATAATAATATATGTTTGTAAAGGTCTTCCCCCACAATCAGAGTCTCGCAGTTTTACAAATGGACCAATGAGACAAGGTTTCCTGTGGAGAGGGAACAGGGAGGTGATTTTAGGTACAATCAGGAGGGGAGGGAGCTAGATCATTTACTATTAAAATCTCTCGCTCTCTCTTCTCATTTTGCAATCTTAATGACTTGTGCTTTAACACTGACGCAATAATTACCATTTTCACATGCCAGAGCACAATGTACTTTAACACCGCTAATGCCCCTAATGTTTTCATCTTATATGTTCTCTTACCGACACGTTTGATTGTGTTTGGTGAATACAGTTCAATTCCAGATCCTTACCACTAGAGGGCGTTGCTGGGTCAATAGTTGAGCACCGCTGGTAGAGCTTGGATTTGTCTGAGGGGATGATCTTGCTGCACCTGCTGTCACAAAAAAACAAAATTATATTTGGAAGAAATACTGTATGTTTTCATAAACAGTAGGATGGTATATTGTAGAACTAAACGGTTTAAATCTTACTAGCAATACTTGTTTGTGTTCTTGTAGTGCTGGGTGGTGTAACTGTGGCGATCTTTACTCCTGTAACTGTACAAACAGCAAAATATGTAATTAGATGCATATTAATGCGTCTACTGTTTCAAATGGAACATACTTTTAATATCACAATACTGACCTAGAACATCATCATCTTCCTCAGTAAGATCAATGACTGAGCCCTTTGGTCGAGCTGAGGGAGCTGCTACTTTAGATGGCGTACTTCCTGTTGCTTGGTTATCTGGAGGGAAAAGATATAAAAATGAATTAATCAAATAAATGCCATATAATATATATATAGTGTTGTCAAAATAACAATTAAGGCACTTGGTACTGGTATCTAAACAAGACTGTTGACAAATTCTTAAAATACAATAGCATACTGCCCGCAGTCATAATTGTTTTGAGTTTTCCTTGCCGCAAAGGAGGATCAAAGGACAGGGGACGCACGGGGGAACTATCAGTTTCTTCACTCATGTCTGTGATATATATGTGTATCATTACTGGTTTGTAAATCAAAACGGATTATAAAAATAGGGGAAAAAAAACTTTTGGATTCAGATTATTTGACCAAAAAAAAGCAACACAAGCATGTCTCCAGCAGTTACGCACCTGTTTTTGTGGTCAGTGATGTTCCCTGGGGCGGTCCCGGGGCAGTAGATCCTGTTGCTGCTGGCACAGAGGTCACAGGCGATGAAGTAGAAGACAGCGCTCCAGCCACAGAGACAGACTGTGTTGGTGCTCTGACTGTGGCAACAGAAACCCCTGCATTGGGTGTGGTTATTGCTCCTGCGCCGCCTTGGTACACTGCCCGAGCAAGAGAGATTTGTGATGTGGGCCCCTGAGCAGCAGAACCTTGCAGGGTGGGGACTGTAGCAGCAGTCAAAGTATTGGGGACCACTGAAGAGGATGTGGGGGCAGACTTAAGAATAAATGTAGTAGGTGCTGTCGTCTTTGCTTTGTTTAAAGAAGTGGCAGCATTCAAAGAGGAAACGGGAATATTGACCAGTGTTCCTGTCTGACCATTAGTCATGGACAAAGGCAGCTGGATGAGCAGCGGCTGGCCTGTCCCCATCATGGCGTTCTTCAACACCAGCGTACTTGTAGGACTTGTTGTGCTGCTCGCAGTAAAGGTAGACACAGCATTAGAGGTTGAGGCAATCAACTGGAGGATAGGGGTCTGCGAAACTAAAGCTGTGGTTGTGGGAACCGGAGCAGAGATTGCAGGAGTTGTAGTCGCTGAAAGAATAGGGAAGGTTAGATTGGCTAAAATTAACAAAGTACATAGGAGAAACATGGTACTTTTAGAAAGTGTTAGGAAAGTGATAAAACTCAATGTAACCAGAAAAGTTGCTTCTTACCAGGTGCTGGAATGCTGGTTGATGCAACAGCAACTGTTGTCATCTGTTTTACCTCCACAGAGGGTCGAGCTGGCCTGCTTTAAAGAGAGAACATTTTTGTTTTCTTATCCCTTTATTTATATACAAACAGTGAAAAGACTATATTCAGACAATCATTCATTGGTTTACAATTAACAGTCAACAATCCAACTTCTTCCTCTATCGCTGAGAATGGGAAGAATCAGGTACAGGGCTTTTAAACAGAAATGTATATTTAAATGACTATTGAAAAACCCTTCATCAATCTTATATTAAAAGACATATGTTATGCTAAACTCTTTATGCGGTTCTGTTTGAGTTTGAGTTTATGTTTTAGTTTGAGCAAATGTAGCCTGTCTTCCACTGAAGAGCTCAGCTATGTTCTACATGTCAGCTATGTTCTACATGTCGATGTCATGCAGTCCAGAAAACTTCTCCACACTTTATCTGATCATTTCAACATTCAAATTCCACTACAAAAGCATGTCTTAAAAACAAACGCAGAGCCCGGGGTGGAGTCTACGCGAGGTTTTGGGATGTTTATGAACAGTTTTGCCCCTTTGTTCCATGGATTGAAGATAGCCTAAAACGTTTCTAAGATATGTTGATCAAATCCGAACTTTAGCAATGCTGCTAGTGCAAATCCTTAAAGCTGTTGCTATATCACGTGCAGAGAAAAATCAAGTCCAGGCACTCATCATTTGCAAAAGTAGAAAAGGCATTATTTATGGGCCAGAAACATTAAAAAGCACACCAACGCGTGTCACCGGTTCTGTTCATTACCTTTATGGTGTCCTGTTTGGGAACCTCAGGATCTCATCTCTGCTGTTTGCAGATGATGTTGTTCTGTTCAACATCAAATCAGGACCTTCAGCGCGCACTGGGGCGGTTTGCAACCAAGTGTGGAGCGGCCGGGATGAGGATCAGCACCTCCAAATCCGAGGCCATGGTTCTCCACCGGAAAAAGGTGGCTTCCCCGCTTCAGGTCGGTGGGGAGTCCTTACCTCAAGTGGAGGAGTTCAAGTATCTCGGGGTCTTGTTCACGAGTGTGGGACGGATGGAGCGTGAGATCGATACACGGATCGGTGCGGCGTCAGCAGTGATGCGGTCGCTGTATCGGACTGTTGTGGTGAAGAGGGAGCTGAGTCGGGGGGGAAAAGCTCTCGATTTACCGATCGATCTATGTTCCCACCCTCACCTATGGTCATGAGATTTGGGTAATGACCGAAAGGACAAGATCGCGAATAGAAGCGGCCAAAATGAGTTTCCTCGAGATTGGGTGAGGAGCTCAGTTACCCTGGAGGAGCTCAGAGTAGAGTCGCTGCTCCTTCACGTCGAAAGGAGCCAGCTGAGGTGGCTAGGGCATCTGTTTCGGATGCCTCCTGGTCGCCTCCCTCGGGAGGTGCTCCAGGCATGTCCTATTGGGAGGAGGCCTCGTGGAAGGCCCAGGACACGCTGGTGGGACTATGTCTCCGAGCTGGCCTGGTGTCGCCTCGGGGTCCCCCAGAACAGCTGGAGGAGGTGTGCGTGGAATCGGGAAGTCTGGGCATCCCTGCTGAGACTGCTGCCTCCGCGACCCGGCCCCGGATAAAGCGGAAGAAAATGGATGGATGGACCAATGCGTGTCGGCTTGCGCCTTCGTCAGGGTGTGTGTGGAGACAAAGAGTAAACCAATTTGTCAGAAATTGGTTTACTGTTGGTTTACAAATTGGTCTACTCTTTGTCTACACACACACCCTGACGCTCGTCGGCACATTGGTGTGCTTTTTAATGTTTCTGGCCCATAAATAAAGCCTTTTCTACTTTTGCAAATGCTGAGTGCCTGGACCTGATTTTTCTCTGCACATTCTATTGCCTCCTTCCCATGAGCAACATTTTTTGCTGGATACCAGAAGCTCCCGGTTCTAATTTCTGTTCTGTTGCTATATTAGCTTACTTAGCTATAGCTTGTGGCCATACCGCCTTTGCTATGCCCAATTCCGTCAGGCCTTGAAAGCTAAGCAGGGAAGGGCGTGGTCGGTACTTGGATGGAAACCGTTTGGTAACACCAGGAAGCCTAGCGAATGTAGCGAGTGAGTGAGTGAGTGAGTGAGTGAGCGGTTGTTGGTGGTCGGAGGGGCCGATGGCGCAGACTGGTTTCCTCGCTTCCGTCAGTCTACCCCAGGACAGTTGGTGGCTACAATAGTAGCTTACCACCACCAAGTACTACAGTACTACTACTTATACAGCACTTTTCGAACTCCGTTCAGTTTATCCTACTCACACCACTACAAGTGGAAACCACAAACACGCAGGCTCCTGTGGTCCTGTCTTTATCGTAAAAATGCTGCAAGCTTAGCTTTCCCCCCTTTTACATTGTCAGCGAAGAAAGTCAGGGAGCACATGTGTCTTATTAGCATTACAATAGCACTTTGTGTATTAAATTGCAAAGTGTTGCTGGACTGGAACCGGAAATGACTTGTTGAGGAGCTACCTTTAGCTTCATTCTTACATTTACAGTCAATTCTTTTCACCCCTCTGTGCCCCCTGGACCTCCAGAAGCACCTGATTGTGTTTCAATGATTGAGTGATCCTATTTCAGCATTCTTACCTTTGAGTTTGTGGACTGCTTGAAACGGTTTTTGCAGCAGGTGCCGCAGGAGCCGCAGGAGCCATGGGTGCAGGGGTAGTGTTTGGAGTCGCAGCAGCAACAGCGATGGCAGCAGCAGAAAGTGCCTGCTTTAAGAAAACAAGATAAGATAATCAAGATGATCATGGACCACACTAAATAGGACAAAAAAAACACCAAGTTCTTACCTCTTGCTTCTTTTTATTTTCAGAAGCCTGGTTGGCCTCTCCAAATTTTTTAGATAGTCGAGATATTTTGGCCTTTAGAGAGAACACAACAATTTAAGCACAAACATAAACTACATCAGATTCAAAATAGATTTCTTGCCATTGTCAGTGAACACGAACATTTTCACAAACTAGTGACAACACTTTAACTTACTTGTAGTGCATTGATAGCGGCTTGATGTTTAGTTGAACAGTCTACTTTATCAACCCGGTTCTTTAACTCTTGAAGGGTTCTGTCAAAAACAGCCATCTCCAACACTCTTAGTTTTTCTTCTACTAGCTTTTGCACAATCTGGGGGGGGAATAGTTTGTGTTTAGACTGTCTAGATTTGTACTGAGGCATAAAAGGTGATTTGCTTACAAACCTTATCAAGTGTTTTTCCAGTAATTTTGAGCTCCAGTTTTGCTTCGAACTCTTCACTCTCAATCTTAGGCCTTTTGGTTTCTCTACTTATACCGGGTCCACTGGGCTCAAAGCCATCAGACAGAGTGCGTTTTAGTCCAGATGAGCTTTCCTCTTTAACTTTAAAGAAAGAAAAAAAAACTGAGTCAAACCAGATTCTTTAAAGTAAAACTAAACCAAATTTAAATATCAAAGGGGAAACTTCAACCCAAATGATCGTCTACCTGTATTTGAAGGTGGTGTTGAGGACGGGCGAGATTGTTTGATTTCGTGTTTTTCACTTTTGATCTTTGTCTTCAGATCAATATCCATCTTCTCTTTGAGAAGTTTCTTTTTAATTTCTGCCAGTGGGTTTGTCTCTTTTGCCATTTTCTCAATTTTAGCCTCTTTTTCAGTATCTGTATCAGCAGCACTGCAGGCAGGTGGAGAGGAATTTGAAACATCACTGGAAGATTGTGGAGAAGGTGGTTTTGGATCAGTCTGTTGGTCTGTTTTGGTCTCTCCTACAGCAGAATCCACTTGTTTTGAAGAGTCAGTTTCTGTTTCCATTGGTTCAGAGGAATCATCTTGCATCAGAGGAGGAAGCAAACCCTCAGAATCCTCAACAGAATCCACCTCGGTCTGATCCTCTGTTGCCTCATTTTGCACCTATAACATAAACCAACCAATTCACTTTTCATTGCAAAAAAAAAGTGTTAATGTCCTGGCTACAGAAAAACATTTTACCAAGAGATGCAGTAGCCCCTTACAGAATTTTGTTTTTGCACACAATAGTAAATGTATATATTTTATGATCACTGCTTTTATTTTTAGCAGTCATATGGATCTACGGTGTCTAAAGCTGAGGCATCCTGTCCTTAAAAGATATTTTGTACACATTGCCCATTTATGTTCCCCGATATAAGACTTCTTCAAATAACTAAAACCCTTTTGCAGTAAACAAAAAAGAACTCTCTGATCTAAATGGATGCACCT
Source organism: Neogobius melanostomus (assembly GCA_007210695.1). Taxonomy (NCBI): domain Eukaryota; kingdom Metazoa; phylum Chordata; class Actinopteri; order Gobiiformes; family Gobiidae; genus Neogobius; species Neogobius melanostomus. The sequence continues at coordinate 1,479,022 of VHKM01000004.1, read as the reverse complement.
AAATTCCAGCACCTGTTCTCGATCAATTCCTTATTAGTGGCAGGGCAATCCTCCTTTAGACTCTTATCTTTCAAATGAGGTATGACATGTCCAAGTCATTAAAGGTAACCCAGACGAAGTTGTGATTGTACTTTTTAAAAGCCAGCTACATAGCCTACCTTTAAGTTGATCTATCTAGAGATAAAGAAAAATAACTAACTGACAATAATAATCTCATGCAGATGAAAACATAGATGCTGTCGATTGTTCTCAGAGGGTAGCAGCACCTCATGCGGCTAAAACACTTTTCTCCTTAACATTAAGCACAGAAACAACCCCTACACCCTAGTTCTGAAGGGACACATTTATGAGGATAAAAATGGTTATACACCCCACAATGTAAGATGAGATGAGGTGAGAAGTTGGGGCGAAAAACTCAAAGAAACCAAAAGTGGTCACAAAATTTAGTATTTGTTCTGTCTGGTGATGATTTGTTCAATTATGTGGATCAGTGTGAGGATAAAAACACAAACTAAGAAACTTACCGCCTGACTTTCACTGACTGGCTCACTGCTGTTTTCCTGTGTTGTCTTAGCTTCCTTTGCTGTGGCTGTATCCAAATTTGATGTTGGAGACGAGGAATCTGCCTCCTCATTAGTCTCCAACTTTTTCAGTTGAGAGTTCAGAGAGTGGAATGGAGACACTGGAGAAACTGGCTGTTCTTCCTTTGTGTCTGGACTTTGTGATGAACCAGGGGATGGAGACAGATTTAGGGACAGCGCAGGAGCTGGAGAAGCAGCCGCTGGAGTGGAACTTGGAGAGTTCGAGTCCGAGTCACACTGTTCTTTGTCTCCAAGCTTTTGTCCATCTTCTTTATGTGTGCCATTCATGAGAGGTTGTGGAGAGTTGGGCAAACCCGATGACGATGTCAATAAAGTGCTGTGGAGAGTCTCGAGTTGCTGTCGATCACTGATTTTCATGGTTTTTCGAGCACGGAAAATCTTTTTCTTCTCCTCATTCAAAACCACTTCCATTGCTCCCCTGTGACAAAGATATTTTGCAGTTTTAAAAAGAGCAAAGTAAGCCGGGATAAAACCATACAATGAATTGGATCCATAGCACCATCAGGCCTTGGCATGGTTTATAATTTTCCTGACAGTAGATGGCACTGCAGAGCCCAATGCAATTATTCTTTCTCGAACGTTCTTTACAAGAATCGGAAAACCAGTCTAAAAATCCTTTAAGTAAATGTATTCAACACAAATATAATGCTAGCTTACTGAGGAGCTGATTATAATAACTTTGCAAAGCGATAAAAGGTTGTATACTGTATTTCCTGTTTAGGATGACGACGAGAATATCATTGAGATTAGAGTAGTCACAACCCAGCCCTTCTCCCATCCCCCCACTCTGCTATTGGTTCAATTGCAGCATATCACAAATCTCATATAATGACCCTGTTGGCAACAGTTAAACGGGTTATGAAAAACTTGTGTTTTTACACAGTGCAGGTTTTTACATTTTAACAACAATTCAACATTTTATTGTTTAGACCAGGAAAAAACTATTAACACAGATTTAGATATAAAATACACACACACAAAAAAAAAGTGAATGTAACATGTTATAAGCACCTCACCTTCAGGTCGAAGGAGTTGTGAACATGGATTTGTGAGATTTCTTCAACCTAAAAGAAACAAACACTATTTTTAGTCATATTGATACATTAAAATGTAAAATACAGCATAAACAAATTATAAATACACATCTGTATTTATTCAAAATGTAGATAATTCGGGCGGGCATTTAACATGATCGAGTTGTAATTTGTATTACCAACATATTGCATGAAGCATACATGTAGACCAAACAAATATTCAACAATATTTGCAACAATGCTTTTGGTTACGCATCGTTACCCAAACTCAAGAGCATCATTTAATTAAGATGCATATAATTGTTTCCAAAAAGTAAATGAACACAATGGTATTAATATTCAACCTTAAGGACACTGTATGCTAAAAGCTACATTTTTGCCCTTACAACAATGCACACACTAAACAGAGCCGTTACTCTCCTTTTCTAACAACCTCTTTTACTGCGCCTCGATTCAGTGCAGTAGCTCAAGATGGCCGCTGCTCTGCTGTGTTTTCAGACTCGATTGACAGAAGACTGGGGGATAAGTGACTTAACAGCTGCACCATCAAGTTCTGTTGTAGAACCGTCTTATATCATATGTAGCTTTAGCAAAGTCGCCATCATCAACAAGTAAGGCCATTTCAAAAACCTCAACCTTTGTTGAAAAGTTTGTGAACTGGGTCTTCTTTGCACACTGTGTGTCCTGTGAGGGCTTTAAGGCCAGGTGTAACAACAATAGGTGGGGCTTTCCTAGGACTAGTCCATCTCATAGTATTTGCCACTCTATTCCACATAAACAGTGAATCATGAAAGAAAATCTCACAGTGCTTCAAAAACAGAAAAAAAATGTGCCCGATAACTTGTAGCACTATGCTAGTGTTTTATGGGGAGCCTTTGTGCGTTTGATCAAATGAGAGCAGAGAGGGTTTGAGAGTAACTCTAGCTAGCATTGTAATGACAAAAAACAAAAAACAAAAATAAAACAACAAAAACACACACACACACACACACACACACACACACACACACACACACGGGTTGTTACATAGCAACACCCCTCCCCCCGCTTTAGCACAAACTGGAGCACACAGTATGGAAACCTACTGCCAACAAGGACTAAACCATTTACACATGAAGGGGGTGTTTTGTTTTTTTACCCCCCAAAAAATTCAAAGTTGTGTTTAAAAAAATGCTTTCACAGATTGCATTAGGCAGTTTTCAGATAGTGAATAAGAACCCAAAATCGTTATCTGAATAATATGTTACAAATTCAATGGTGTATTGTTTGTTTTAATTATCACAGAATTGCTTATGCTGTTTTAATAAACAGTCACTTTATTTGTTGCAAAGAACCTGGCTAAGAAAGCTTTGTACAGAGAAATGACGCTAAGGACGAATAAGCGCTAAATAGCGTGCCTGACTAGAACCCCCTCCCTTTCTTTCTAGAGGCTGTCCCTCTGCTTTGCACATACACGAGCTCTCGCGCTCTCTCTGGAACAGCTCCTGAACACTCAGGCGACACGGTTCTCACAATTTGAGAGGCATAGACACAAAAATATACTTTTTGTCCTTAATAAATACATTAACTGACATGAAAAATTATATGAAAAAAACAAAGGAGATCTTTGCATTGTATTCCATTCCAAGCCCCATAGTTTTTTGTTTTGTTATCTATGAACAATGTTACAAATTGTACTATTTTAATGTATTAAACCATGTTCAGTTTTCTTTATTAGCAACACAACCTTGCTAGCCAAATACAAAAAAAAATTGGCACACAGCCAGACAATGAAGACGCCCTCCACCAAAGTCCCGCCTACTCCTCTATTCCTCTCCCTCGGGTGAAACCATTCTATTGCAGGGGCAGGGTTTTTTCAAACCTGATGAATACACACTAGATTTTTTTTTCAAATCTAATTGATCGAACTGAAATACTTTTATGTAACAGATTTGTGTAGATTTGTGTCTAAAAAACGTCTTAATATAAGATTCATTAATGTTTTTCAATTACATTAAATGAAAGTTAAAAAAAATAAAAAAATGCCAAATAATAACAAGTCAATATAACAATGATAAGATTGTAAATGTGGATATAACAGCGAAAGGTGTAAAAACGCGTTGTGAACATTCTCTGCCCATCCCCCACTGTTGCAAAAACAAAAAATGGCCACCAATGCTGCTCTTGCAGCAGCAAGCCGAGCACAGGCATCAGAAGACTGCTTTCAGGCTCCGCCCACTAAAAAGAAAAATATGTCCTTTACTGCGTAGAAAACTACAACAAAAACACAAACATGAAAACATGTTTTTGACATTTTGCCTTTTATCCGATGTTGCAAAGTAGGTACAGTGGCTATAGTATAACAAGAACACACAGCTGGTGTTCTGGTTAAATTGACATGTGAAGAAGTAATTGTACCAAAAGAAAAGTCAATTCCATTTATTAATAAAGAAAAACAATGCCAGTTAAAGAACTCCATTCCTACATCACAACAGACTCTGCGCAGTCTTCCCCTCCCCACACCACATACACTCTGCTCGCAAAGCTTCACTGAAACTCAAAATGGCCACTAGGTCTGCTTGTACGCTTTCACTAAGTACTTCAGCTACTTAGCATAGCACAATCTACCCTTTTAACATTTTACAGGGCATTAATTATAATTCTTTTTTTCACTCTTTAACTACTGAAGAAAGGCATCTGTATCTCTTTGAAGTTTATACCTAAAGCAAATGAAGCAAACAGATGATGCTGCGTGTCCAAAAATATATTGTGTTCATACATTTATAGACTTGTGTATTTGTAAAGAATACTTCATATGGTCTGAATTTCAGAGATAAAGAAACAAGTCATTCATAACGTTGCATGTTCTATACCCATCCCCCAATTTACTGTTGCAGAAACACAAAATGGCCACCAGTGCTCCTGTGAGCAGCATGTTGAGAACAAAATTCAGCTCAGCCTATTCAACACAGGCTCCGCCTACTAAAGGCAAAACAAACCCAAGCCCTAGGAAAGGCTAAGTCTAAACTTAGGACTGGTAAATCAATCAAAAAGAAAAAGCTCACAGTTGGACTAGATCAATTAATTTTTTCTATGTTCATTAAAACCTAACACTTAATTCTTAATAACCCAATACTTGAAAGGGCATAATTTGTAATTATGAAAATAATAATATTTAATAGTATGAACTCTTTGTGGTCTTAATGAAAGGATACAAAGATCAACCGTCAGGAAAGCGTGAAGACTGCATTCCAGAGTGCACAGCATTCCCCTCCCCCACTCTATATTACTGTGCTCTCATCGCGCTCCACTGTAACACAAAATGGCCACTAGGTCTGCTGTGCATATCACTGTATCAATCATCTACTCGGCATCATATGTTCTACTGTTTTGTGGAACACAAACATTCAGTTTAAAACTTTCTCAAATCGCTTTTCTCACATTTAACTCGAGATTAGTTTGTGGATGGTAAGGCAAGGCAAGTATTTTTTAGCGTACATTTCGTACACAAAGGTACTCAAAGTGCTTTAGAGAGCAAATATAGTGAGTTAAAAAAAACTAATGATAAGTGCTAATGATATACAAATCAACTTTTATATTGCATTCACACTTTTCCAGACTTGTGTATTTGTAAAGCATAGCTCAGATGGTCAAAAGATGAGAGTAAAAGCATTTAACCTACAACTTTACATGTTCTATACCCATCCCCCACTGTTGCAGAAACAAAAATGGCCACCAGTGCTCCTGTGAGCAGCATGTTGAGAACAGGCTTCAGCATATTATTCTCAGGCTCCGCCCACTAAAGGCAAAAACAAGCCCTAGGAAGAACAAACATAGAACTAGCAGTTACATAAAAAATAAAATTTAAAAAAAGCAAAAATAACCTCCAACTCACAGCAGGATAGAATATACAATATTATTCTGTGTTCTACAAAATGCAAATGCTGTACCTAGATGGGTAATTTTGTGATTTCTATATGAAAGACAGTGAATAAGATTTAAAAGTCTTTCTTTTTTTCTGGTGAACAATAATGAAAGGATACTAAGATAAACAGTCAGAGAAGTGCAAAGACTGCATTCCTACAACACTGCGCACTCGGCGCAGTGTTCCCCTCCCCCACTCCACATTCACTGTGCTCTCATCGAGAGCCACTGAATCTCAAAATGGCTACTGCGTCTGCTAGGCGCAGACACTAGGGGTGCCACTTTTATAAATCGGAAAATATGGGACTCTTTTTGCGATACTACACATTCAGCCACCTTGGCAGTCAACCTATGGTTGAAAACAGCTCAATAATGTCATCAATAAGTCATCAGTTTAAAAATACGATATTACCTAATAAACTAAATCTGTTACAGCCAGGCTTACAAGGTTAAATGCACGCTTATTGCAAATTGTACACAAATCAGGTCATTTCCAGTAGTTAAGTGGCCAGTAGTTTTAAAATAGATTCACCCAGCTTCACTGTGCTTTAGAGAGCATATTCACGTGAATATTAGGGCGATTGACATAAAATAAAACGGCCTTGAAGATTTTGAACCACAGCACATATTCAATGTGTGTATTGCATACATACTGTGTCAATGCACTTGTTTATGCCCTGAATTTTTTTTGTGATAAATGCAACTAGCTAAGCAGTCGGTAAAAAATACCAAACATTCATCTATTCAAACATTGTGACACACTTTAGAAAACTAATTCAGCAAATGTAAGTCTTATCAACTTTAAAGTTTTTTAAAAATGAATAGTGGGTGTACCAACTGACATTTTCACACTTCTGAGATGTGTAATGTTACATAGGGTATTACCCATCCCCCATGTTGTTGCCGAAACACAAAATGGCCACCAGTGCTCCTGTGAACTGAATGCTTAAGTCTGTGCGTCACAGGCTCCACCTACTATCCCCCCCCCCCCTTTTTTTTTTTTTACAAAACAGGAAAAAGCCAAGTGTGGGGATTGTTTAAATTCTGAGCATTTAAAAAAAAAATATTTTAAACACATTTCAATAATCTTGTACTTTTCTGTGGATCTAAAGGACAAAATATACATTGCTCAGAAGGAGGGAACACTGGATAGTTTCCCATCCCCCATTCCACATTGACTCCGCATCTGGCTCCACTAATACTCAAAATGGCCACTACCAGGTCTGCGAAAGCAATGCCGTGGATGTTATAAACCAAGAGAGAAATGTTTAGGAACAATCTATTCTGGGAGATGATCTGATAATTTGAATAAACATGTTTGTTATAAATGACTGCATATATTTAAAGTTAATTAAATAATCTGCAATTGCAGTAAGCCTAGATTCAAGGACTCTAGAGTGCGACTATTTGTATAGTCTGGAAATAAAAATTTCTGTGCGAGTACCCGGAAGAGGTGCTGCAATGTATCAATTTGGTTTCTGCCCAAAGTGCGAGTTTCTAAGCGCTCCTTCTTGCCAGTCCTTGCTCACAGCCGCAGAGAAAAGAGGAGGTGGTGCTTGGGGCAGCTGCACTGGACCGATTCGCCTTGCATCGCTTGACTACTATTAGCTTATTTTCTACACTACTAGATTTTGACTTTTAGCTTGAAAATGTTCAGTGTTAATCCATAAATCTACCCTGGTGAACCAGCCACACTTGCTTTTGTTCAAAGGCTGGTGCACCTGGGTACCTGGTCGCAGCCAATATGTTAAAAAAAAAAACTTAACGCATCACTCAAAATGCATAAGACTCTCTCAAATCCCATATTATTCAAAATGAACTTTATGACTTCTTTATAACTTTTCCTTTGCTCGTCTCGCCACTCATCCTTCTGTCTTCTTCCCTGTTTATCGCCATGTATCCAAGGTCTGAAACCAACAGACTTTGGGTGCCCGATGTGTGTAATCATATTAATAGTGAGAGAAAAAGTATACTAGCCCATAAGTGCACTGGCTCCTGAGCTGTGTGCTGTGGGGAAAAAAATCACGGTTTTACAGCAAGTCACTCTCTAGGCTGAATATGTCCCAGATAGACGCTGGCAACCGGTTATCCAGCAGCACTTGAAGCTATGACTAGGGTTTGGACTGGTGTTGATAGTGTAGTTGAAAGGAGTTGAACAAGTCTATGTCCAGAAGACACAGCTCTTTCAGACGAAAATACTAGTCCTACCGCTGCCAATGTCTACATGGAGGCACATAAATCCCCATTTCTCCTCAGTAAAAAGGTCACGTGGTGTAAAAGACCTTGTTCGCAACAGAGCATGCATTGAGCTAGCCTGGAAAAATCCAGACTCACCGCTGTACCAGCGTGTAAGTCTGGTAAGAGTCCGCATCAACTTGATTTCTACAGCGTAACTTACGCAACCAAATAGGAAGCGGAGTTAACCAATCAGCGAAGGGCAGTCAGTGGCGTTATTAGCGGTTTTGCGTTAATATTGAAACAGAATCATGACTCACAAAACTCGCCTACTGCCGATGTGATTAGAAGAAAAAACTCGGCTCTCCCGGGCGCCACCCGTAGATTGTTATTGAGGGGACTTCCGTATCCCAAGCATGTTGCTGCTCGCACGTGACCGCAAATAAACGATTCTGACTGCACAATCCATTTGAGTTCGGCAGGCGCGGCAACAGCCAGCTCCCTGCCCAGACTGGTATCCCCCGTGTATAAAATATACAGAGGGGTATCATTCTGGATGCCATGCTAGCATTGAGCAGGACAAGCTCAGACACACAAGTGATTTGGACCAGCCTGGGAGGTGCCAAAGCAACTAAATGACTTGCGAGTGAGTTGGGTTAGTAAAATCCAGTCAGAGATGATCCAATACATGCGATGAGGCTCAAGCGTAGTCCTTATCCAACTGGAACAAGCTTCTAGCACCGCTCACACGCAGGTGCTCAGAACACGCTTGGCCAGTAAGAATATCCATAGAGTCGGCATTTCCTCAGCCTGGTCTGGACTCTGGCCCAAACACTGGCCCTAGATCCCCCTTTCCTTTTCCAGCTGCGATGTTTGGCAGCAGTTAGTCCAGGGATTTCTTGGAGCCTTCCTGTTTGAGAGAAACACTTTGTCCCAGGTAACACAAAAGTTCTCCATCCGTCCCTTGGTGCAGAACTTTTGTTGATTATATCATGGCCAAAATCTGAGCTGCTTGTGCTGTGTTGCTTGTATATATTGTGGATTGTCCTTTTTAGCTGTAGACCTTTGATCAACAAGAGGTGTTTTTAAATGTGCTATATAAATAGCAACCATAAGGCACTTAAGGCACTCCGCTTCAGTCTGAACCGTACCGAGGCACTGGACACTACTCATATGCGGAAATTTGACCAATAAAAATGATTTAATTAGTCAGAAATGGTCACTTTGGTTGCGGGAAAGTTGCAGAATTAAGAATAGGTCCAAGGAAATTTCAGCTTATTGGAATAGTTGCACGAGAGGGATTAAAAGGACTGAATGCAGCAATGATGGCAACCAGACGCCATCAGTCCCAGGCTGCTGAGGACCTGTGCAGACCAGCTCTTTAAAGTCCTCAGCCACATCTACAATTTGAGCCTCAGCCTGGAGAACGTCCCTTTACTGTGGAAGACCTCCTGTGTGATACCGGTTGACTAAAAGAGCTCACGCCAGGAAACGGGCCCACTACAGACCAGTCGCCTTGACCTTCCACCAGATGAAGACCATAGAGCAGCTCATCCTCACCCACCTCCGCTCTGTGGTGAGCTCCACCCAGGACCCGCTGCAGTTTGCCTACAGGCCCAACATTGGAGTAGAGGACGCTGCCCTCTACCTGCTGGAGCAGGCGCTCTCTCGCCTGGAGTTCACCGGGAGCACTGTGAATGTCATGTTCTTTGACTTCTCCAGCGCCTTCAACACCATCAGACCGGCGCTGCTGCGGGGGAGGATGCTGGACGCGGGAGTGGAAGGACATCTCACGGCATGGACCAGACTACCTCATGGACCGACCACAGTACGTGCGACTGCGCAGCTGTGAGTCTGAAGTGGTAGTCTGCAGCACTGGGGCACCTCAGGGCACCATCCTCTTACCGTTTCTCTTCACCATCTACATGTCAGACTTCACATACAACACGGACAGCTGTCATCTGCAGAAGTTGGTTGTGTGAGCACAACCACCTGTGCTTGAACACCAGTAAGACGAAGGAGATGGTGATCGACTTCAGGAGGAAGACACTACCACACACACACCGCTGAACATCCAGGGGGAGGACATTGAGGAGGTGGACAGCTTCAACAATAAACTGGACTGGTCCCACAACGCCTTGTACAAGAAAGGCCAAAGTCGCCTCCACCTTCTGAGGAGACTGAGGTCCTTCGGAGTGAGCAGGCCTCTGCTCAGGACTTGTTATGACTCTGTGGCAGCCTCTGCTATCCACTACGCTGCAATGTGCTGGACCCCGGGCAGCACAGAGCAGGACAAGAATAGACTGAACAAGCTGGTCAGGAGGGCCAGCTCTGTCCTGGGCTGCCCCCTGGACTCTGTGGAGGAGGTGAGGGACAGGAGGGTATTAGCCAAGCTCACTTCCATCATGGACAACACCTTCCACCTATTGCACAGGACTGTAGAGGAGCTGAGCAGCTCTTTCAGTGGAAGACTGAGAGACCCTCAGTGCAAAAAGGAGCGCTACCACAGGGTGGTGTCAGATTGTCCAAAACTACTGTAAAGTAACTCATGTGCAATAACCACTATGCAAAACTATGTGCAATATTCTCTGCATCAGCACCACTTTATCGAAAACCTGCACTAGGACTGTAAACTTTGCACTGCCAATGCTGACTTTGATATTCTACTATTTATAGTAGAAGAGACTTCAACTACTGAGTACAGAAGATGACTCAAGTACCTTCATTGAAGATCTACTATTTATAGTCTGTTCTAATTTTTCTTTTTGTTTGTTTATAGTTTTCCCCTTTGAGCTTTTTGTTGTTACTCATTGTACATAAGATACCTGTATTTACTATTTAACTGTTCGTACACCCTGAGTGTTTTCTTGAGATCCGAATGTAACAAGTGCATTTCTCCATTGTGAGATCAATAAAGGATTATCTTATCTTCATTCATCAGAATGTAAACGCAGCACAGGGGCACTGACATATGTTGTAAATACAGCCTTTTCTCACTTTTTTTTAACATGACAAATGCAGCCGCTCATATGACAGCTACTTGTATCCGTACGTGTGCTCATACATGAGCAACTGTGTAATGTCAATTGTATACGAAATGCTGACATGTTGTCATTATTAGGCGTGCTTCTTATGCCGGGTTCAGACCAAACACGGCCAAAGCCTCCAAAGCACCAGGTTTACATTGAAAATACATGGGGGACGCGCCTCGGGGAGCGTCAAGAGATCCCGCAGTGCGTCCCGCGCCTCCTGTGTAGCGCGTTTTGAAGCTTTTCGTGCGTGGCAAGCTTTTGACGCACGCCCAGCGCCTCGAAAGCCCAATCAGGAGCTTTCCCCCAACAGTGACGTGCGTTGGAGCTGAGCCACCGGGGCAGATCCTATGCCAGCCCGCAGATGTAAACAGTCATCACGGCGGTAAGCTTCATCATGTTGTGAACTGGAGCTACAGCAGCTCCGGGACTTATACAAAGACACACATCAGTGTTTCTTTTACCTAAACACCCAGGATTAAAAGCGGCGACAAGAAAACTTATTTGAGTGGCTTGATCTGCGCTGGGAATGTGTTTGGGCCTTGATGATGCACAGAGCATTTCCTAAGCTAATGCTACAAGCTAAAGCTCCAATCGATGTGAAAACGAGAAATATGCACGAATAAAGTCTATCAAGCCCCATCTACATAAAGCAACCGTGTAACAATGATCACACACTGAGCCGGGCTTGTTGATCTTTAAGTTTATTGCTCACATTTTATCTACAACCGACCATAGTCGATCTCTTTTCTCCCGGAGCTAGCTGCGCATAGAAATAATTATTTCTATACTAGCCGCTTAGCAGCAAACAGATAGCTCGCATTGACCCCATGAAAACAAGTATTATGCACTAATAACGTCAATAAAGCCCTTAACTATAGAGCAGCCTTTATGATGGTCACCCACTGAGCTGGGCTTGACGCATTTGTGGTTTATTGCACCTTTTTTTTTCTATCAACAATGAGCTGTAGGCGATTGTAACAAGCTAACCGGGCTAACCTAGCCTATAGCCACCAATGTTCCTTCAACCGTATGGGCTGGATATGAGCTTAAATACTGGGGAGATCCTGCGTAGACCATGAGGGTATAGTTAAAGATCCATAGGACATGGCAGGAGCCTAGTTAGCCTCCAAACAACTGTAGTTTTCACGCAAGAGCTGCTTCCAAGATGACTACGAACGCACTCTGAGCTGACGCGCAGCCAGGGCGTCTTGACGCTCGGTGACATTGTGACAAGTGTCTAACTTCAATAAGCACAAGCGTCCAACCAAGGGTTTTGGATATGGAGTCAGTGCACATAAGCTTCCTTGCTTCAGCCTACTCCTTTTGAGCTTCCATTGCTGTGTAATGATGCCAATTCTAAAGAGCTTAGCACTGTAATATTTTGCACTAGAACCTATTTTAATACAGTACAGCAGATAGTGTAATCCGGCTTTGAGGATTTTTGCTTGTCAGCAAAATATATATATTTAAAAAAATAGAACTTACATTACTTTTTCAGTGCATTAAATGTATCGAATCGAAATCGTGACCTTCATATCAAAATATGTATCGCATCGTGACAAAAGTGAATTGTTGCATCCCTAGTGTGTACACTGTGCAATTTTTTTTGTCTTATAAGATTTTTAGATGCCACATTGCACAATGTGGGGACTGTAAAATTGTGACCTGCTGGTTCAAGAAGACAATCGTAGCTACGACCAAAGTTTTTTGTGAGAATATAGGCTACAGAAGGCGTGTGTTTAGCTGAGGCGAGTGCCACATGCTAGCGGTGTTTATTTCTGGAGTCGGAACCGCTCAAGCCTGGCCTCTGTTGCTCTCTGTTTACTCTGGCGGCGAGCACTGATGTGTTGACGGGACACTTGACAAAGACCCTCGTTGCAGAGAGGATGGCTCACTCTGCAACTAGCCTTCCAAAATATCACACTGCCTGATGTCAGTCGTGGCTCGTCTTTGGTCGTAGCACAGTTCTATTTCAAATCTTTGTCCCGGTCTCACTGCACGACCTACGATTCTGAGCTACGACATAGGATTTACCCCACGACGAGTTATCGTTCGTCGCAGATGGCCAAAATCGGGCAGCGTACACCCTGTGGGAAGTACAGTACACTGAGCCCTATACTCTAGCTCAGGGGTGCCCAACCTTTTTTGACCCAAGATCTACTTTCAAGTAGCCAACCTCCCGAGATCTATCAGTTCAGTATCAACATCGCAAACCCGCACACATAATTTCCAGCCTGCAGTAACTAACCTTACAAGTTTTCTTATTGTCACACAACCACTAGATATCACACAAACCTTTCCCCTCTCAAACACACACAAACTCCTCTCACAGTTGCCAGTTTCCTTAATATGAACCACAGAAAAATAAACCAGATACATTAAATTCATACTTTTCATTTTACAGCAATAGAGGATTTGGCGAATATGAAAAGAGAAAAGAAGCGATCTAAGTGCACACACCGGTTTCCTGTCAGATATAAGCCAGATAAGGTCCAGTAGCAGAGAAATGAGACTGATGGACAAAGGGCAGAAGGAGCAAGGAACAGGAACTATACAGTGAAGTTAGGCCCGGTGTTGAGTGGGAGACGTAGCAGCCCCAGCGGACGCCACTACTGATTTCGCCGAGTTTGCTTGATTTTGCGTTAGTATTGGAATCGCGAAATCCTGTCCTTCCTCTTTCCCTACACCCTCGCGGTTGACTTGGGATCAGTCTGCAGTCTACCAGTAGACCGCGATTGACTGGTTGGGCACCCCTGCTCTGGCTCTTCCACGGTCTTTGGCCGTGTCTGCGGAGGGACTCCCGTCAACCCTGGGTCTATCTGCCTGTTCGTCCATGGGAATGGATTTTTCCTTCTGTGGTTCTACCCAAGGTTTCTCCTTTCTCCCACTGGGCTTTTGAGTTTTTGCCAGGTAGGAGACCCTGGGCACATTTCCATCTGCTGCTGACTGCTTATTTGGACATTACCTCTGCCTGGACACATTTAATTGGACATTACATTGTTTTGTTTCATTGTTTTAATGTTTGTGCAGCCTTACTATATGCTATACAAAACCACTAATAGATTGATTGATTGCTTTAGAGATGGGGAGAACTGGGGTATTGGGCTGACTGTCAGCTGAACAGTTTCAGCTTCTGCTCTGGGAGATCAGGTTCTGCACACTATTAGAGTACATCTTTAAAACCACTGTCGCAAGGCAAGACCAGACCAGTCAGAAACATCATCCCCTTTGTCAAAGAGGGGAAGAGACTAAAATACCTAGACCACAACACAAAAGAGACCAAATTGTGTCCAGACATTGTCATCTGGTTGAACTCATCAAAGCAGGTTCTTCTTTCTGATAGGACTAGCAGTACAATTGGAGGAGCGAATGGAGGAGATGAAATCAAACTGCCGAAGCAAAGGCTGGTGAGCCAAGTGGAGGTTGGATGCTGTGTTTTTTGAGCCACTCACTCAGCAAGACCTACATTGCACTTGGCCTGGTGGGGCACAAAAATTAAGACCCATCTCTACCACCATGCCGCAAAAAGGGTGTCCAGATGGTTGCTGCTAGGGTACAGGGTGGGATCTGGTCGGGTGTGATGGGTTTTCGTGTGATCATCTGGGTGAGATGGATGGTTGATATCCTGAATGAAAGAGGAAGGGGTACTGATAAAAGGATATTTTGGTAAAATTCTCCTGCCATCCATTAGATCTGGAGGGCACACAGGATGGTTCATAAGAGAGCTGTTATTCTCAAGAAGTTCCTTGCAGTATGAGCGCTTTTGTACTGCACAAACCTTTTGCTGTTCTTGGTGCTTTTTCAGTGTCACCCCTCTCTGAAGCGCTTTCACACAGGGGAGAAATGGGGGGCTCCGCCGCTTTTAGAAGGACTGCTTCAGCTTTGGACATATGATACACAGTATATTTTGCTCATAGAAGCATCAGGTTAGCATACACAGGCACAAACGGCACCACCCCTTTCCTGCCACTGTTGTTTAGTGCCAACATGAGCAGAGGGGACCTTCCCATGACTGATGCGGGGCTGGGGGTTCTCAGGGACTGTCCCTATGAACTGGTAGGTGCAAAATCGCCCTATGTGAATCCCATTGTTGTCCTGTTGACCCAGTCATCAAGACAATGTCAAAACATCTTCATACATCTTCATTGGACGCCCCAACAACGAGATGCCCTATTGTTCCATAAACGGACCAAGCTTCCCAAATGATGATGGAGCATTGTGGTTAGGTTCAATACTAAACATCGCCATTCCAGTAATGCCTTAAGCCATTCGAACCATCCAGGTTCAACTGATTTCTCACCAAAAATTTTTTTTTGCCAAGACACTTTACCATTTTGGCACCTGTTTCAAAGTTCCCGAAGGCATGTTGGTTGCGTATGGAGCCCTGGCATTGGAAGATGCATTTTGTTCTTCAGGTTTGTTCTTGTTCCTGAGGCACTAAGACGAAAACAGAGTTTGGGCTGAGACATTTCACACTTCAGCAGACGTCTTGCTGCCGAACTTTGATCTTTTCAGCCTGAACAGCAGGGGATGTCGGGGTGTGGTGAGCGCAGGTGTCTGTGCCTTTGCAGTGAACCAAGGATCAGTTTCACTGAGACCATGCTGTTCTGGACTGGACCCTGCTGTTTCACTACACGCGAAAGTTCGATGTTGCTATAGCTCAATGTCAATGAGTGAAATAAACAGACACTCGTCATCTGGTCTGTTCTCTTCAGAACTTCGTTCAGGCCTCTGTTTTCTAAGAGTTATGTGGACAGTGTCAGGTGCATGTTTAATCCTCCCACTGTCCCCAGCTGTGAACAGAGATGTGCTTTGTTCTAGATGATGCAACTACTTAAAACAACACCTATATTAAGTCTCGACTTATTCCCTGTAGACTCGTTGGTTAAAACTGCAGTTTTGCCAACTTTTGCCTTACAGCAAGAAAGTCCTGGGTTCAATTCCCACCTGGACGGAGCCTTTCTGTGAGGAGTTTGCATGTTCTCCCTGTGTCTCGTAGGGTTCCTCCATGTACTCCGGTTTCCCCTACCACTAAAAATATGCACTATAGGTCCCCCTCTGGTGCCAGGACTCAGTGGGACCTTCCTGGTTAAATAAAGGGCAAATAAAATAAAATATGCCTAAAAAGTTTGACTTTGATGCAAAAATATTTAAGGTGAAAAAATTGCCACTTTTCATAGCAACTTTTTTTTGTGTAAGTGGCCCGCAAAATCAGGCATTTTACATGGGTGCGGGTGGGTTGGGTTACAGAGCACACATGTTTTTTTCCCCCTTTTCCATGAAATCCTGGAGGGACTGAGCAATACAGTGGTGCAAACTGCAAAGAGGTGAATTTAATGCAAAAAAGCTTAAACTAGAAGTAGGCCTATATTCTCGCTGATGTAGCTTGATTACAACCTAACAAAAAAAACCACACACATTAAACTACTGGGAATTTGATGGTAAGTGAATGACATTAGAAGTATGCCTTTTTAATATGTGGGAGGAGCCCGAAGTAAAAGATATTGAATTACAATAGAGGTCTGATTTGAGAAGAGTGGGGGTGGGGTGTGACAAACAAGACTTGTGATCTGCGAAAGGTTTATACAGGCTAACATTAGTCATTTATGTTAAAACATTTTTTTATAGTTTGTATAAGCCGAGGGAGTGGGACTGGACAGAAAAGGTAAACTACAAACTATAAAATCCCAACGTTAGGCCAGACCCACGAGTCATCTGGGTGGAGGATGGAAAATTACTGGTCTGTTCCACTTTAACCCAATAGAGGGAGCTGTAGTCTTATTACCATTAAACTAGACATTAAATACTAGTTAAAAATTGCATTTATTGAGAGGAAATATGTTACATTTATTTGTGACAATTACTCAAACTTCAGTACATTTTCTTTAGGATACTTAAAATGTATCCCACCTGACATATGGGCACCTTCATGCGTTTCATTTATTTGCCTTGGAGCCATGGAAACGTGTTGTAACTGACAACAGTTCCATGGCTACAAGGCAAAAGTGACTTCATTTTGTTCTTGCAGCTCAGGGTGCAAGAACAAAGTTCTTACATCTCATGGAGTCTGAATAAGCCTTTAAGAAAAATAATGGGTTGTTCAGAATTGAAGACATTTCATCTCATCCAAAAGACTTAATCTCTTTAATCGCCTTTAATTATTCGCATGATTTCATTTGACTGACTGATCGATATCCTTTTTTTTTTTTGCATAACAAAAATACATGTCGCTGATTCATGAACGTAGACATATCTTTAATACAAGCCTCAACTCTAACAATAGCAAAAGCTTTCCTCCAGTTTCATTTAAGACACGTAAATCTCCCATTGTCTCCAAACTCCAAAACTAGGTCCTGTTCCTGCCAAAGAAATGGCTGTAAACCTGACAATTATAAAGTCCCATGACGATTATTTAGATCGACCAAAGTAGAGATTGCGATTTCGATTAATTGCCCAGCCCTGGATACTTCAGTCTAAGTGTCAGTTAATGACAGTTAATGACAGTTTAGTAACTACAGAAATTTGAAAAATCAATCAAGTTTTTGGTAAAAAATTATGACAACATATCTTTTTCTTGTTAGACTGTGTTGGTATTTTTTGATTAACACGTGTTCTTCAAAATTTGAAGTTGTAGTAGCATGCTAGCTGCAGAACCATGCTAGCTGCAGTACCGGGACTCACCGTTTATGTGCAAGTCGAAGGTTTCCCGCGATGTCGGTCTGACTGCGTGACGTTCAGTTGATCTAGCCACTGTTTTAACTTTTTTCAATTTTTTCCTGTGCAATTGCTGTGATCAGAAAGTGCAATCAGATTGTCCATCAATTACTGTTACATTTATCATTCAACTAAAGCAGAGCAGATGTACCGACGTCTGTGTTAGCGAAATCGTTGTTAGAACCGTTCTCCTCTGCCGCTCAGTTTAAGCTCCTCCTCCTTCTCCTTCCTCCCCACACGGTGACTGCAGGACGTCGGCGCCGGTCGGGTCGGGGGAAGTTGGCCGGTCGCTGTGCCCTGACCGCTAGACTTCTTTGGTCTTTCTGCCGTATCTGGCGATGTCTTAGGTACCGCGGCCAAGGTATGTATAATCAGATGTGTATAGCCCCGGTGCACCTGACAGCGCAGATGCACCCCGGTTTTGACACAAACACAGTGCAGAGCTTCGCGAAGAGGGTTAGCTCCTAAAGCTGTGTCGGTTTCAGAAAAGGACAACACGGTGCTCAACAGTACCGCGGGAACAGGGGAGGTGGAGTTTGTGTAAACCCGAGCAGGGGGCAGGGCTTATTGCGAGAGGAGGAGCCACAGAAATAACTGCCTTCAACATTTTGTCTGTAAACTATAAACACTATTTCACATGCATTAAAGGGGAGCAACACACAGATGTATGTGTATAAAAGGGTGGTAATAATCTCTAACTGGACCAATTAATTCTACAATTAAGCCTATGGCACATTTTCTCCCTATGCTAAGACATAAAGCATTTCATATTGAAACATTTGTCCATGTATTTGTCCAAACACATATTGGGTTGTATTAGGTTTGTTCAATCAGCTCTACACTTTATCCCAATCCTTTATGTGTGCAGCCATTTTGTGAATCATGTGAAAACTGCAGTTCTCTAGATAACCACTAGTAGGCGCATCACATATGTGCCTCTTAGGTTGACTTATTAAAAAATAATGCATATTTATTTTTTATTGATTACGCCCTTGGAATGTGGTAACAACAGTTTCCCACACAGACAAGTGACATATGATCGATGGAACATTTCCAATATGCTCCCTAGGCTTTCTCTCTGAGAGATCTACTCTCATTTGTCGTCTGAATTCTTACAGTGCATACATTACTTGGCAGTATTTACATAGCAACAGTACAGAGTAGAAATAATATATATATTTTTTTTAAAAGTACATATTGTCCACAAGGGGCATTGTCATCTGCATGAGACGAAGCTGTCTGCTTCGTCTCATGCAGATGAGACGAAGCAAGATTTGTAGTCGTTTTGTAGCGGTGAAATACAGATGAAGAAATTCTTGAATGTGAGCTGTATACATTTCTTTTGTTGGGTTATCGTACATAACCAGACAGGCCTTGTCCTGCTGAACAGTGCCTCCTAGAGGCAACTATTCGTTTTGTTGCGTTTTAATGCCACTTTGGCGTTTTAATGCCACTTTGAATTAAAGGGTACCAGTGGTGTAGCTTCCATCAATCTTTTTCAGACACGTGATTAGCGGCTGCTGCTGGAGCTCGCCATATTGATTCCTATGTGACACCTATAAATTGCACAGTGACAGGTGAATGATACAGCGGCACCAGTATGGCGTCGCCCAGCCGGCCACATCTAACTAGGATGTGACGGCAGTTCAATTCAACCGATTGGAATTTAAAGGATGGCAAGTCGGTGCTGCTATATCAGTTGCACTTGAATTGGGTCTTCAGCTGACAAGCAAAAAGAGAGAGATATAGGGCTAATAATTGTATCTCTTGTTTATGTGGTACACGCCCTAACAGGTAAGTCATCTTTTCTATCTTTTCTATAGTATAAAGATTTGAGATGACAAAATAGTGTTTGGTGGTAGTGTTCCGGTAACTGTTTTGGGCCTGTTCCCCTAAATCATAATATTTTTTACATCTTTTTTGAGTTCTTTGTTTATTTGATTTACTTGCTTCAGAAAGTTTATCGGGTGGGGGTTAAGTATGAATACTTAATTGTTGGGTATTTCAAATAAAATCGTAAAGATTATTATTTTAATTTTGCTTTTTTGGAGTCAGTGAGTGGGGGTGGGGCTTGGATGTTTTTAATATAAGAAGAGGGCATCTCTCTGTGACCCCTGTTTTAGCAGTGGTTACATAAGTGACTCCAACACCCTTTTACAATCTAAAAAGCTACTTTATTTTCAGAAAAATCATTTATAATAATATAAATGGTAATTAGAGACATCATAAACAGGGTTTCTGTGGGGCATTACAAGTCAGGTTAAATTAATTGTGCCAAAATCAAGGCATTAAAGTGCATATGACATGTTAGACACAATTTTGCTAAGACACAGTTAACACAATTACATTTAAGATTTTGCTAAAGATTGTACCCAGCTTTCTTTAGTTTGACCATTTTTGTGATGTTTATAGTTTCACTTCCTTTTTGGACACCCGACAGGAAGTGACATAGATGAAGGCAAACAATTTTAAACTATTGCCGTGCCAACCATGTTAAGTCAATGGGAAGGGAGTCAAACTGCTATGGAACAATAATCTATGTCACTTCCTGTCAGCAGCTTAAAAATAAAAATAAAAATAACTTTTCTGCCCAACATTTCTTCATTAAAATTGCTGCTTCACTGAAATAAAATTATAATTATGCAATTGATGAACTTGCAACTGATGTTATCCTTCTAAATATGTCATATTTTCAAAAACATTAAAACCTGTCATATGCACTTGAATTAAGCGTTACATTTAGTTCAAACTGGCATTAAAGTGCATATGACAGGTTTTATTGCTTTTGAAAAAATAAGTTATAAATATGACTTAAACCCTGATATAATGATAATCAACATAAACCACTATAATGAAAAGGTAATCTTATAGACAGACAACCATCTCTGCAGCATTCCACTAATCCGGCCTCATTGGTGGAATGCCACAGAGATGGATGTACGTCTGTAAGGTTCTCCCATTTCCTCAGAATAACGCTGGAGCTCTGTCAGAGTGACCATGGGGTTCTTGGTCACCTCCCTGACCAAGGCCCTTCTTCTCCCCCGATTGATCCTGATGGTTTTGAATTTCTTCCATTTATGAATGATGGAGGCCTCTGTGGTCTTTGGGACCTTCACTGCTGCAACAATTATTCTGTACCCTTCCCCAGATCTGTACCTCAATACAAATTGGAAGACAATTCCTTTGACTTCAGCGCTTAGTTTCGGGCTCTGACATGCACTGTCAGCTGTGGGATCTTAAAGACAGTTGTTAAGGTTAAAGGAATAGGCCACCGTTTTTACATACTGAGATATGTTCTTACCTTAGCTCGACGAGTTGATGCGTACCTATCTGGTCTTTGATGCGTGCGCTCAGTCACGCAAATGTGTTAGCATTTAGCCTCTCCCAGCAAAGGTTGATTTTCTAAGCGGATAAAAAAGGTTTTATTGTGAGGCGTAATAACACCTGGAGTACTTCGATGTCCGCGCAGTAATATCGTGCCCCTTTTTATTTGCTTAGATAATCGACATGTTTAATTTTGTGTAACTAGACTTGGATCATGTAAAGGCAATCGTAACGGTATTTAAATAGGGAAACGTGGAAAAGCTTGGAGCTATACCTTTGCTGGGAGAGGCTAAATACTAACAACCTTTGCATGACTGAGCGCATGCCCAAAGACAGTTACACATCACGTCGTCTAAGCTAAGGTAAGAACATATCTCAGAATGTAAAAACGTTGGCCTTCTCCTTTAAGGGATAGTATACTTTATTGTCCCTGTAGGGAAATTTGTCTTCTGCATTTGACCCATCCTACAATGCCGCTGGGACAACCCGTAAGAAGCAGTGGACGACAGCAGTGACACGCCCGGGAACCATCTCTGGATGTAGGGCCAGACTCACCTGGCTGGAGGATTCACAAATTGTACATGTATTTAGTGGTAGGGAAAACCGGAGTACCCGGAGGATCCTACGCAGACACGGGAACGGGAAGAACATGCAAACTCCACACAGAAAGGCCCCACCCATGTGGGTGGGAATCGAACCCTGGACCTTCTTGCTGTGAAGCAGAAGTGCTAACTGCTGCGCTACTGTGCCGCTGTGTCTGTCCAAATCCAGTCCAATGAATTTCATTTAGCACAGGTGAACTCCAGTCAAGTTGTAGAAACTTCTCAAGGAGGATCAGTGGAAAAAGGATGCACCTGAGCTCCGTTTTGAGCGTCATAGAAAAGGGTGTGAATACTTGCGTACATGCAATATTTCAGAGTTTTAATTTTAATACATTTCCTGAACATTCTAAAAAAAAAACTCTTACTTTGTCATTATTGGGTATTGTGTGTAGATCGATGAGAAAAAGAAAAAAAAAATGTAATCAATTTTGGAATGAGGCTGTAACATAACAAAATGTGGGAAAAGTGGGTGGTGTGATTACTTTCCGGATGCACTGTATAGTTGAGATTTGGGACTTTATACAATAAAATGCTCAAGGGCCCACGGGTAAAGCTCAGAGGCACTCCTCAACCCTGAGACAGAATCACATCAAAACAAAAACATGTAAATGTGTTTTTATTAAATTATGAGTTATTACAACAATAACCATTAAATTAATTGGGAAAAAACATGTAACAACCACCTTAGAAACAGGTCTGTCATGAAAACTTTGTGGTATCAAAGGGAGACTCGTCTATGAATGGTTTACATAAAATTGTTTTGTGTCTTCTAAGTTTGTACTAACAGATGAAAAAATATTGTAGCAGCAGTGTCATGTGCTTGATTCCAACAGTGTAAACAGTATTGTTCCACGAATAACAGGAAACAAATTGAATTGTCTTAATTCTGTTGTACCGTATACCGTAACCTAAGATTATGACGCTTGCTGTATGATTACAACTTGCTGCCACCAAGTGGTGACTTGAGGAAAGTTAACACAGCAAATCCCTCCTGCGTCATAGACCAGTGATAATTAAGAACATATTCCCTGCCGACTATGCATCAAGCATAATTCACGACAATTATGGCACATAATGAAATACTATGTTTGCTACTATTACTAATGATATTCTAACATATGGGTACAGCCAGTGATTTTAGGAAAGCCATAAGACTAAATAAAATGCACAAGTTTGTATTTAAAACTAGTTTGGCAGTTCATGGCGGCCACTAGGCATTTGTAAATGGTAAACAATGAGGACACCGATTTCTGGCAGGTTGAGCTTTCGCACATAGCGCAACCTCAGACAGCTACATTTATGATTATTGTTGTAACTGCATGCTTTCTGTGGCTATTGTACACTAGTATATAAAGTTAATTGAGTTTTGGAGCATTAAGAGCAAATCTTTACCTTGCTTGCAGAATTATTAGGCAGTGATATTTCTAGCATTAAGATTTTTTTTTAACAGCGGTCTTGGTCAATTCAAATATTGATGAACCTCAAACCTAAATATTTATTTAGGTTAAGGCCAAGTCTTAACTTTCTGCAGAAAATATGTGCACCAATTATGTTATATGCTATAAATTATGCAATGTGACGTGTACATTTTTAAATACATTGTAGTGAAAATGATTAACAACAACAAAAAACCTCAATGACTGTTTTTTTTTTCTTTCTTTCATTGTTTAGTCCCACACTGGCTAGCCATGTTGTGGAGTACTTTGATGTATGATGTATGGAAACATTGCATGAAATAATACTGCTTAAAACCTGGCAGTAGGTCTGGAAGTTTAGTTTGAATCCATCTTCAACTTAAAATGGTCCAACTAATTATTCTTTAACGATACCAGCCCACACCACCTCCACCTTGCTGGTGTCTGAGCTTTGGACTGGAGCCGTGGACCTCTCCTCCTGGGCCATCCAGAGTTACTGTCATCTCATATGCCCATAAATGGTTAAATCAATCTTGAGCTATGATCGGCCCAGTCTAGGTTTGAGTAGTGTTTATTGGAGGACAGCCTTTCATATCTTGGTAATGGTTAGGAGCTCTGATCAACATGTTTTAATACTTTTCAGAGTTTGTCTTTTCTTGCCCACTTTGGCTGACAAAAAGAAGCCACTCAATATAGACTGTGGATGTTCTTCAGCCACATTTCCCTCTTATTATACAGATGCGGACAATTGAAGATGCTTTAAATTTTACAGTTTGAAGATATGAAGAAAAATGGCAACATGGTCACAAAACCTCACTTGCCTAATAATTCTGCACACTGTGTATAAAGTAAGCAAAAAGTCAGTAACTTGTCTCAATTCAGTATAAAAGAAGAAGATCAGCAGGGCATTTTTGTCCACACAAGCTTTCAAAGAACAGGAGTGTTTTGTACTATACAATTAAAGAGTGAGTTAGGACAAAGAAACGTAAAGAAAAGAATGCTGGATCCACACAAACGGAAAATTAAGATATCTGATGTGTTTCTGTGTATGCTTAGGTCACAAGGGGGAAAGGTTAGCCTATAGGATATGATTAAAACACTGATTTGTATTGACTACATGTTTTCCTCATGCATTAATATTGAAATGTCAATAGATATGGCAAGTTATGAAACAAACATGTTTCTAATAAAAAGGTTTTTCTTTGTTTTTTATAAATCAGTATCATGATTTTTGTTTTTTGTTTTTTCACATTTTCTTTAACTTACAGTCTACAGGTTGCTTTCCTGGGTGCCATTGGAAGATATGGGGTGCAGGCCTCCATTTTCATTGAGTCTTTTGGCACGATATGTTTCGTAATGAATATTATGAGTGACCTCCTTTAAATCTTGGAGGTGTGACCTAAGAATAAGAGAAAAACAAACAAATATTGTGTTAGATCAAACACGTTGAAAATATTTATATAACAAACATGCAATGTGTCATAATCTCAATATTAAAGCAGACAGTGTTTAATTTACCTAATCAGGAAATCTCTCAGCTTTGCAAACTCGCAATGGTTGGAATTTTCAACTGTTAAAGAACGATAAAGAATATACATTGTTGACTCCAAATACACAGAGAGATTAATCAGAATCACAGTTAACAGGACAAACTCACCCTCGACAATTCCCCAAGCCGTCTTCCTGCCCAGCACCCGTTTGCCATTGACTTGATACTCCTTGTCACTGCCCACCACCGCAAAAGGCATAGTCTCCTAAACAAATCCAACAGCACATGCCTCAAAATCCTTTGAAATTGGAGTAAACTGTGCTTCAATAAAATGAGAAAAATCTTACTCTGATTTTGTCATTGTCACTTTTGTCCTCCATGTCATCATCAAACTCTTTCTGGGGGTAAAACTCAACACCACTCGTCTCCAGTTCTTTCCGCACCTGCAGCAACAAATAAACCTGTAATTCCTGCACTGAAGTTTGAAGCAGATCCACAAAATCTCAAATATATGCAATCCGGTCTTACCCTTTGTTTAAACTCCTGCCTCTCCTCAATGGTCATCGTATCTGCCTTTGCAATTACTGGAATAATGTTGACAGAGTGACTTAGGCGCTTCATAAACTCTATATCGAGCTGCCTAAGACTGAGAATAAAGTGTAATGTTACGAATGTTAAAAAGTTTCATCCTACAATATATGTACAATTCAGATTATACACTACAGAAGATTTATGATATGCATATTTAAATGTATTTACGAATGTCCAGTCGGAGGGATGAAATAGATACAGCAGTGCACTCTAGTGTCTGGGATGCGCTTCTTTCTGGTGATGTTCACTTCCTCCTTCAAGAACTTCTCAAACTGCTCATTGATATATTTCGATATTGGCTCCCAACTTGGCAGGGGAAAAAAGAGCATGATTATTGTCTTTTATAACAATCAAAACAACATCCATGCAAAGCTAACAATTGTAACTCATACCAGTTGTCATTATTTATTTGGTCTCCAAAGCCTGGTGTGTCTACAACAGTCAGCTTCATCTTAACACCACCCTCTTCAATAACTGGAAGAGAAGACTTATTATATATGGGCCCAAACATTTTTGTCCGTGGCCCAGGCAGTCAGGGCCGCATCATTCAGCATACAAAATTGAATGAGAATGAACTTTACAGTGGCTTTTGGACCACCATGCACACCTGCTCAGTTCAGAGAGAGACCGTGCGTAACTTCTCGCTGCAGGTCATCCTCAGAGCACACTTTATGAACGGATGCGGAGCAAAATCGAGCTGCTGATCATTGGCCAATACCATTAGGAGTTTATTTTTTTAGCTGAAAGACGCAGATGTAGCCCACTGAAGTTTGCTCAGACTGCTCCCACTGCCTCTGTCGACAACTGCACAGTGGACAAAACTACGGGCCAAGTTTTGGGGGCCCGGCTTAAGTGCCTCTGAGGTCCCTGAGGGGGGCTTGTACCACCCTTTGGGAACCACTGCATTAGACTATAAAACTTGTAAATATGTTATTGAAATAAAGCACACAACCTATAAAACAGACCATTTCACACATAATTCATGTACCTCTGGAGTCAGATGGAGAATGTAGATTTATGTTAATCTGTAAAATGTGTAATACCACTGCATAATCTGTGTGTCTGTTTAATTGTTGCGTATAATTGCAATTTATTACATTATAACAATGGAAGTATATATTTAATATCAACACATTCACAATTAAATCCTTTTATAGATGTCTATGCTGGTTATTACAGACTGTGTACTTACCATGGGATACCGATTTGATCTCAACAGTTTTGGGGATCTTCTCATCACGGGGCCATCCTGCATTCCTTCGACTCACTTGAGACTTGAACAGTGTATTCAAAAGTGTAGACTTTCCCAGGCCGCTATGACCTTGTGTAACCAAGGAGAATGCATGGGACAAATAAGGCAGGATTGGGAAATGACGACTTAATGCACAAGACTCTTACCTACAACCATGATGTTAAAGTCAAAGCCAGCCTTCATGGTCTTCTTCCTCATTTGCTCAATGATGGTATCAATCCCGATGTAGCCCAGCAGAGTGGATCCACCGGAGGCGCTCTGTGCGGTGCTATGACCTCCACTGTGAGCTGGAGGATGGCCTGCCCCATGGCCTACAACACTGTGCCCTATAGACTGGGCCATGCTATGACTGCTGCTGTGGAGGGGTCCATGGCTCCCGACGGGCACTGGGATGGCACTAGTGGGAGGGACTAAAGGCCCAGTGCTCCCAACACTTGGGGGTACTGGAGGTGCAAAGGGACTGGATGGGGATGCTGCTCCCACATTTGGGGGCTTAGCCGGGATGGCAGGTTTAGGTTTCACTTCTGGTGGAACAATGTCAGACATGTCTGAAAAACAAGAAATCAATTAGCAACTTTACATCTGATATGTAACATCTGCAGTTCCTGTTCTCATCCTAATGTCTGACTGACACAGACATCCGTATGGGCCTCCTTAATGAGGCCACAGCTACTAAAAGAAGCAGTGTGTGCTAACTCCAACAGTGTGGTATATTTGGATACTAGCCTACTTATCAACTGCACTCAGTTTTGTCAGTCACAAGCCAATAAGACCTAATGATAACATTGTAATAGAAACAGCTCTCAGAAGTAATAAACCTCAAGGCATATCTTTGCTAAGCCTTGCTACTATGTACTATGAGGTAGCAACAGTCAACTTTTTCAAAACCCACAGGCTTCAGAGACGAGGGCAGATGGTAAGAATAACAGGCAGGAGGAGGCTGATCTGGAGCCTGGGGCGGAGTACAGCCTGCTGCCAGGATCGCTCTGCAGAGTCCAGTCCAACCATGAGCGCACCATACAGGTCAGCGAAGCAGTGGCTGTCACATCCGTTTACAACACCCGTGGTACACTGCGTAGCTGCCCTCTGCCAGTCCTCCATCCTTTCGCGTCAATTTGCATAAACACAACATTTTAGCACTCCCGTAAATTACCCATCGATTAAGCCTGCCACACCTGCGCAAAGGTTTTTTTTTTTTTAGAAGAGGGCACTGCCATGTTAGCATAATAAAGTCCATTGTGTCAAATGTCACTGCGAAGCAAATGAAAACCACACCGCGCGTTAACATTGTGCTCTCCTTTAGCAGCCCGCCTACCCCATTGTCCCTCTCCACCCATGCTGTGTAATATGGTTAAGTGCTAGTGCTGCTACACCCCGCTACAGCTCACACTCACCAACGCTTCTCCGATCGATCTGCAAGACGTAGATTGGCGTCAGACACACTCAAAAAACCTAACGAAATGTATCCAGCATAGAGGTAATAATACAAGGCTCGGTCATGTGATCTGTCTGGGTACCTCTTCTCTCCTTCCCTCTGGCCACGAGCCCCCCTATCCCGTTGTCAAGGCGACCAGAGGAGAGGGAGTGCGAGATGCAGTACGCATGCGCAATGGGTTTACTTCAAAGGGGCGTCTTTCTGTCACTTGTTTTGCTATTTATAGAGACAACTTTTGATTGGCTGATAGTTGGTAAAATGTTGTCTTATTTAAAAAATAAATGAAATGAAATGAAATCAATTTAATGGTTTAAAGTGCATATTATTATTACTCGTGCATTTTGAGTAGGTTCTTTTTTACAAACATGAGTCAAGGAGCAATCTATAAGTGGGGCATATGCTATTATGAAATTCTATGGTGTGAAATGCAAGTTTTAATGCATAATAATAATAATGATAATAATGCCATGAAATCCATACAAGCATATTTTGACATTTAGTCGCAATAACATAAGCTAACCATTTGCATCCCAATACTCACAATGTATTATCCCTGAAAGTTGTTGTACAGTCCTTGCTCTGCTTTCCTTACATCCTTTTGTGTGTTGTGTGCGCAGCCTTTCTGAACCACTAACTTTGGTACCAACGGCGTCCCCAGCTCCTGCCTGGTACTGTACTGATAAGAAGTGTACCTTAATTCCCTCTGCGATCCTCTTTCCCTACCCATTTTTCAAAGACCCCTCCCCGTCCCTAAACATTCTCACACAAAAACTAATACTGTGAGTGTGTCTTTTGTGTCTGTGTGTTTGTAAAAAATTAAAAGTTAAAACAGAGGAAATCAATTTTGTAAGACAACTTATTTTCTGGTAACTTTTGACTATACTCACCCACATACACTGAACGCAGGCAGTGCATTGTGACGTATGGCTCCTCTTCTGCGACACACACCGAAGTGTTATTTTTTGTTTTGCTGAATGTCTTTGGGATGTGGTCACCTCACAGTTGATGTATGGCTGTAAATCCAGGCTGTGCTTCAAACTCACGCCGGGCAAATGGCTTGTGTCCTCTGGGCAGTTTTCCACAGGCGCAGGATTGGCTACATTTTGGGATTCTGTGTTACAGTGTACACGTTTTCCTGAATGCCCATAAAGAGTGAGGTGGCTTTTATCATGTCCTGTGTCAATGACCCCATACTTGTTGCTTATGAGGTTCTCTGGTGAGTATTGTTTTAGTTTGGTAATGCAAGAAGCAGGTTTAAAGTTTTTATTTGACATGGGTAAGCATGTTTTAAATTTATCAAACGTTTTTGCACACCCAGAGATTTCCACTTGGCCCTCAATGTGGCCTGACTGACAGCTGCAATCCTTTGAAACACTGTGTGAGTGAAGAGGTCCGCTCACTGGTTCCATCTGGGCAGCTTCACTCTGATCTAGAACAGTCCAGAGCTCAGTGAATAAACACAGTTGTTTGAAGTAGACACAGAGTTTGGCTGTTTGGGTTCATATGGGGAAGGAGTTCTTGAAGAAAAAGCGCTCTTGTGTAACCCTTGTGTTTTCCTTTCAGCTTCCATATACAGCAATACTTTAGGCTGAAGAGCGTCTTTAGAGTTCATTATTTTAGAAGGTTCTGGTAATTTACATTTCTGCTTATTAGATTTCCTTAAACTAGCATTCTGTAGATATTTAATGCACCTCTTATGCAGACTTGGACTGAGATGAGGCGCTATCTCATCAAACACAGGCTGCGATGTGCTTTGAGCAATGTTCGTTGACTTTATTCCTTCATACTCTGCTCTCTCACTAGGTACTTTTCTTGCTGCTGTTTGAGGTTTGTCTTAGGGCGCATTGGAGAGTGTGTATATTTAAACAGGGGTTTGCTCATTGCAATATTTGCAGCTTTGATTCCGTCAAGTTTGCCTTGTAACACAGATGAGTTTTGGCAAGTGGTTAAAGGATCACTGGATACTTTATTTATAATTTGCTTCTGAGCCCCTGTTGTTTTTAACTCTTTATTGGTAAAACTGAGTAATGTATCCTGGTCAAGCACGTCATGCTGTAGCCTTTCAGCATTCATATTTCTAGCCTGTCTTTCTTTGTTGATGGCAGATGACACCTTGTTTTCTTCTGCGTGTGAAGCCATGTCTTTGCTTAGAGACGTTGGACTGAGTAGAGGTGTGGGGACAATAAGGATGCTCGGACTTTCCTGCTGGAGTAATGGAGAGGGATCTGTATCCTGTGTGGTTCCCAGACGCATATTGTCACACCCTGGCACTGGTTTGAGTTTGCAGAAAGAAATAGAGTGGTTCAAATTGGGAGCAGGAGAAGGGATTTGCAGAGTTGGTAATTTTTGGCTTCCTTTGCAGAGTCGATGTGCTTTCCTCGTGGCTTCTTTGCTTGCTTGGGGCTTGACTGTATGCATTTGCTCTGATTGGCACAAAAGATCTGCAGATTCTGCACCATAAACGTAAGAGAAAAATACGTAAAATTGAGGCCAAGATGAAATTTTATAATGCCAAAATTTACAGCAAAGGTTTACCTGTTTGTACTTGTCTCATTTCCACAAACAAGTCCTTTCTCATCAAAAGAAGGAATCTGAATTGGGGTCTTTCTGATATTGGAGTGGAGAGGGAGGCAGGAGGAGACATAAGCTTCTTTGATTGTCCGGTGAAGTCAGGCACAGGTGAAATCAACGGTGTTACCTGGTCAAAAGCACTCATATGGATTGGTGATTATATCTGACAAGAGAACAGAATAAAATGTATGCAGATTAGTATGTTACACTGCCTTTAGGCAATGTGCACAAAGACAGAATTATGGTTTAGTGTAGTATAGCTGTGACTGACCTGCTTTGCTGTGTCCTGCATTGGTCACACTGATGGAGTAAACAGAGTGCAGATTGCTGGACTTTAACAGAGCTGTAGGAAGTGGTGGGAAGACCATGCCATTCTCTCAATTCCACTGACCACTGAAGCTCAATTGTTGCACTCCCACTCTGGTCTGGAATTGTTTTCATTTAGTTCATGGGAAAATAGTCAAAGCATTTCAGGACACAACGGATAATATTAAAAGTCCCAGATTGTACCGCTTATTTTATTTGACGAAAGGAATTATTTTTTAATAAAAGATGCTTTCGGTAGGTTACATATTTTCTCACAATGTCATAACAAAGTAAAAACAATATCACTACATGTACATTTTCATGATTGAAGCTTTTCTTGGTCCTTTCAGTTTAAAGTTGGCACCTTGAATGAATTGGCATCAATTATTTGGCACATTAACAGTTTCACATTATTAGTCACTATTTACTACATCATATTGGCACACTGGCACAGACAACCCACATGCTCTTTCCCTGCAGCAGCTGCATAACAACCAACATAACCAAGCAAACACCCTGGCAAACACCGCACAATGTTAAATAAAACATCTGGTATACAGTATGTAAAGTAGTTATAGTGCAAATTACAAATTGTATGCAAAAGTTGGCACAAGAATAAGATGAGATTTACAGCATGTTTCATGTTCCTAAAGGGCAAACGCTCACAATCCTCAACAGTTGGCTTTTGTTCTGCAAATGGCTTCACAAATCTCTTTACACAAACTTCCAATTAGCTTTCACTGATCCTTAAAGAGGAATCTGTAGTTTTAGAGATTATAAAGAAGTTGGAATGATACACTGCTCCTTCTCGTTGGTCCTCCTCCATCATGAACACTTTTGTCCTGGCACAACCCCTCGACCAGATGGCCCCAGTGCTCACTTCCCCTCGCACCCCTTCATTCAGATCATATCAGAGCATTGCCATCATCATCCCTGCAGTTCACACTGGCCACTAGCGGGTGATGGCGAACCGTTTTGTTGCCCCACTTGTGGGCGTCCTGCAGCCCCGGCTCAAGGAAGTACAGACACGCTCCAAATCCCGCTAGAACCAAGACCGACACAAGCAGGTACAGGGGCACGAACCAGTCCAGAAACAACCACGACATACTGGTCCCACCGCACAGCCACAACAGCAAGCGAAGGATGAGTATAGAAGAGAACAATGAAAAGACAGCATTATTTTTACATGCATTTAAACAGGATTTGTAAACAGGTGCTGCATGCGTCTTCTAAATATAGTCCTCATAGTAAATAAAGGGATGGCTCTTTACCTGTCTTTGCTGCTGAATCACCAGGCGTGATTACAATCGATGGAGCTGAAAGTCAAAGCAGTCATCCGAATATCTGCAGACCCAGCGCTTCACCGTCGCTCCCACTGTTGCACTGGAGATGCCAGAGGGGAATCACAGGTGCTCTCCGAGAAGAAGACTGGAGCTGCATGCGGCTTCTTCATCCTCCAGCGTCTGCTCTGACGTTCAAAGGAGGGGTAGGGTTGCCATGACAACCACCTCACTGATGGCACAGAGGATGGAGGGTGTGGGAGGGAAACTTATATAAGTCTAATCATTTTTGGGGGGTGACGGGTGGGAGAGAGTGTAGGAGGAGGGAGACCCTCAGATGTCTCTGGAACGGTACATGTCTTGATGCTGCTGCGTGAAATCAATTCCACCCCATTTAGCACCAAAGCCATCAAACAGTTTATGTGACATTGAGAGTCAAGGGGTAATTTTTTTTAGTGAGGGTAGCACCACATTGGTTTTGACTGACGACAGCTGCAGTGTTTTACAGAGTCACACCCTCAGTGGAGTAAAAAGAGCTTTTCTAAGTCCAGGCAGTCCCTAAGACAAACGCCAAACACAGAGATTGGCCTACATAATGAGAAGTTGTTAGACGATGTCATCTTTAATGACTGCCATTTTTAGCACAAGCAGTGTCAGCGTCAAATTCAAAAGTCTGAGAAGTGAAGAGGAGGCGAGACTTTACCCCTAAGAGAAAAGCTGCTTTTCTTAGAAGTACAAAGCTGTGCAGTTGCAAAAATCCAATATGACAAATGTGAACAGCCGTAAGTTGTAAAGGTTTAAAATGAGGTTTAAACTGTGCACTGTTTTAGTCATACAAGGAGTCACATATGTTTTAAACATGAACATATTATTGTTATTTTTCAGGCCAAGAGTGTAATTTTGGACATAATTATAACCGGCCATGATTTACATAAACTAAATTATCCAATTTGTTATCTATCACCCGTTACATACCATTCATTGTCCAAACCCCAGCGACTCTACAGCGATAAACTAAAAAGATCATTGTTAAACATTTATCATGTTTATCATTTATCATCTTTATCATTTATCAATGAACTATCATGTAGTTCATTAATTGAAAGATACAGCTATAAATAAGTGTATAATTTTCGTATCTGCACTGAGCTCTGTTTGTAGGATGTTTTTGAGGCATTTTCAAAGTGGTGCATTTAAATTTTGAAACCAAAATGTTACTTTTGGAGCCCTGCAAGCCCTCGCCAACTCTTATCACTGTAAACACTGATCAGAATATGCTCCGCTCTAGCACAAAAGATAATTTACTCAGATGAGCATTTTAAAATACAATATAAAACACAAATACAAAGTTATGTTTGCTCTGGTATAACACATTATTTTCCTGGGTATAATTTACCTTTCAGTAGAAAAGAAACATCGATTTGTGCCAATATTGTCCTGAAAGCAACAAAACAATGCCTCAGCCTTTACCCACGGGAGAGGAACGGACAGCTCTGAAACTGTGCACATCACAGAAGAAACTCAACTCTTGCCTTCAGATCAATATTGTTTATTCTACAAAGAAAGATCAAACCTGGATTTATCACAGTAGATGGCAACTCAGATTGACCACAAAAAAAACAGTGGAGATAGTAGGTTGAGAGAGAGTTTATTTTTAGTTACTTTCCTGCAAAAAAACAACAACATAACATACAATCTAGAAGAACTACAATCAATGCCTTTCATAATTTGGCGGTACAAGATGTGAGTTTTGTCTTCATAAAGTTGGAGATAAATGGAGCAACATGTTGTGGGTTGTTTAGATGGACGTGATGATCCCCTGGCACAGTGAGACACAAGTACTGAAAACACAGAAATAGACATTAAAGTTAGTCTAAAAAAAAAAAGTATTGCGTTTTCAAGTCGTAATGACTTGATAAGGATTTCATGAACATACGTTTCTTTCCTTAAGGAACTGAATGGTTGAGGTGAGTTTCTTCTCGAAATATCCTTGCTCTGCTCTGAAGTTTAAACACATTAGATTAGACTGGAAGAGTAATTAACATGAACACAATGCCTAACTTACAGGATAATTAAGACTCTGGGTTGTGTTTTGGGAAGCATTTCTAAGGCCATTTCCAAACTTACACAAACTACGTCTTTCTGAAAAACAAGTGCAAAATAGATGTTAAAATCAAACCAATATAACATCCATTTTGAGACCTTTTTGGTCGATCTATTGTTTAACTTACAAAATTTATACGCAGGTCTCTAGAAAATGCAAATCCTGCGGAATAAATATTGGTCAACATTTTGGCCTTACATATTACAAACTATCAAATAATTCAGAGACATACCGCCTTGAACAGGAACCAGGCCCCTTTCTAACAGTATTTGTGCCGATTGTTTTGTTAAAGGGCTTGCAGCCAACAACCTAGTAAATAATAAGGTTAATAAAATCGACATAATAATCCGCAGCAACAATGCGTTTATGATGAAATGACCTCTCGAGTGCCTTCTCATAAGTGTAAACTTTTTTCTTCCTCGACAGCTTCTCAAACTGAATCATCTCATCCATTCCTTGTCTCATTTTCGAAGCAGTTTTGCTCTGTAAGCAAAAAACAAAGTTAAAAGCACTGTCTCACACGACTTGTGTCTCTGTTGTCGGGTACTATATGCTGTTATATGGACACAGGCTTATAACTCAATTGGGTGAATGTAAAAATGCATGATCAAAGTCAGTAGCACTTCTGACAACGTCTAAATATTAGTTGTTCTTCCAACCAACCTATCAACTACCCACCTTCCAACTAAATGACTGTTCTGGCTTCTTCTTGGGAATGGCATTGGTACCCTGGCTATTAGTTAGGAGTAACTGCTCAGGAGGGACTGTCTTGTCTTTGTCATGAAATCTCAAGTTTTTTGTAAAAGTGCAGAAACGTCTCAATCTGTAAAAAATGCTGTTGTTTTGGTCATAATTTCAGCTTTATGGGTTCATTTAACGTTCATTTAACATCAATTTCTGGAGAAAATATAGTGTTTTACATGATATATAAAGAAATTCATTCTTGTGGCTTGGAATTCTAGGATTATGGTGGGTCCTGACAGCATCCTAGGTGAGAACCACTGTCTTAGATCCCAATGCAAAACATGGCAGAATGACAGCAAGCATAAAGCATAGCAGTAATGTGTTTCGTGTAGCTGTGCATGAAGAGTTTGTAATGCATTACCGCATCTGTAACTACAAATTGCTTTGCATCCAGAAGGACAAGAGCATCCACCATCTCTGGATACAAGGCACTGAACTATGGAGAACATATGTGGAGATTGCATTTTGGAAAACAATGAAAAAAACGTTTTTTCCGATGAATCAACCATTACCATTCCTGCAATGTGAGCACCTACAATAAAAAACAAACAAACGCCAAGTGAATACAAGACAAGGAGTAAATAGAGTCAATCAGGGTACTGTGTTATGTGCTCTTACTCACCCATACTGTGTCCAATGATGGAGAATTTTGTCATCCGAAGAGCTGTAAAAGTCAATTTCACAGACCGTCACACAAGCAGATTTATTGTCTCATGAACACAAGTGTTTATTGTCAAACCCCACTGTTTTTAAACTCATCACAATGTCACAGTAAATAAACGCTAAAGTACTAATAGAGACGAATAAACAAACTCACAGTCTACAACTCTGCGCACATCTGCCACATATGACGGCAAGGTGTAGAAAACTCCTGGAGGATGGTGCGACGAGAGACCATGGCCCGCCAGGTCTATAGCCACATATCTGCACTCTGACAGAACAAACTGTGTCACACACACCTGTGTGTATCTGGCTTAATAAAGTCACGCATGAATGTGGCTGTGAGGGTTTGAGCAAATAAATCCATTTTGTGTCAAAGAAAACATGTGTTCGTAGTTATTCTAGCTGCACAATTCAGGAAAACAAAAAAAGAAAGAGAGTTGTTTAAAACCAGCTTTATCCATTTAAAAATTAGGGTGAGACACTGCAGGCAGGACTCAGGTTTTGGGCCAGTTTTGCCTCATAAAATGCAAACTTTCAACAACGTAGTCTCAGAACAAAGGCCCCCAACTTTTATTCAGTGTTTTAATTTTGTATTTGATCATCTTAATAAATAATCGAAATAAATGGTTGATTCTGTAGAATAAGTCTTGGTAAATTTAATAATAAATTGGCTTAGGAGCAAATTATAAAGCATAAAAAAAATAAAGAAATGGATCGGTTTTATATAGTGCTTTTCTGGACACTCAAAGACCCTTTACATTGCACTATTCATTCACTCCATACTTGGTGGTAGTAAGCTACTATTATGGCCACAGCTGCCCTGGGGTAGACTGACGGAAGCGATGCAACCAGTCTACGCCATCAGCCCCTCAGACCACCACCAACCACTCACTCACTCACTCACTACATTCGCTAGGCTTCCTGGTATTACCACACGGTCTCCCATCCAAGTACTAACCAGGCCCTTCCCTGCTTAGTTTCCAAGGTCTGACGGGATTGGGCAGAGCAAATCAACAATTTTGTGTCAAAGAATTTTTTTTTTTAACCCCCTACTCATCACGGCCAATGTCACTGTCTCACCTTAAGAAAGACTGGTTTAAGTTAGAATTTGTTGAGTAAACATGATTATATTGTAAACTGGGATATAACATGAAAAGAGTCCTACAAACAAATGCGATCGGACCAGTGATGGAGATCAGTGCGCTCTGGGTGCAGCTTTGCAGCCTGTTTGTCTCCCCAGCAAACACTTTTTAAAATAATACTCAAAACTGTCAAACATTATTTTTGAAAGATTACCTTTGGGTAGAAGTGAAACAAGAGGGTTGAATGAACCACAGTTGTCAGCCCAGCCATGTAAACACAACACGGGATAGCCATGTGTGGGACCCCAGACCCTGCCTCTAAGCTCTCCCCATGGGACAGGGACAACCAGCTCTGAAACTGGGCACAAGAAACACCACGATTAAAGTTCAGTCTCAACTTTTAATGTGTTTATGTAAGGGCTTACAAAGTAATTTAGAAGAATTTAATCAACATGTTAAAGTCATGATTTGATGTTACCTGGTGTGGCCATGATAGTCGGTGCAGCTGTGCGGCTCAAACACTGTTAATGGATAATTATCAACTATCAACTTTGAGCATAAGAACCATTGAAGTAAATATAAGACAACAGAAAAGACACGATAAGACCACATGTAAAACTTCCGGGGTCATAAGGCGGAGCTTTGACCCGTCCGGTGCTTTGGATCAGCGGATGGCTTACCAAAATGGTTAAATGCATGATGTAGGCCTAGTACTAAAATATATTTTCTGAAGTGCAGAGTCACAAAAAACGAACATAATAAGCGGTTGATGCAGTAGCTAAAATATTTAATTCAGGCACAAGACTAGCTCCCTGACCTGCCACAAAGCATTATACAAAAGAGCTGTTTATCTTTGTTTAGTTTATTTATTTAAAAGGGACCATGTACATTATGCATTGTACCAGAGTTAGCCTGAGGCTAATTTACATCTGCAGTCCCTGGCAGGGAACGGACAACCATAACAGAAAAAAGACAAGATTCACAAGACAAGGGGTTGACCAAGAGAGACAAAGCACATACAACATTACAGATTCATAAAAAACCCTTCGCCCTCCCATACAACCAGACAAGACACATCAACAACACAAATACAGACAAACAAGTCAGTACCAGAGGGAGTGTAAAAACCAAAGAGGGCTGGCATGGCTAGTGTGTACAATGCTGGCTACTTTTTAGATGCTTTTTGAGTTCAGTTTTAAAGCCCTTGATGGTCGTGCATGTCTTTATATTGTCAGGTAGTTTGTTCCACAGTTTAGCGGCCTTCACTGCAAACGCTGATTGACCAAAAGTGGAATGACGGAAACGTACAATGCAATCATGTGGAGAAGCTGCTCGAGTGGATCTTAAAGAACTCCCAGAGCGCTGTCGCACAAAGGTTTGTAAACAGCCAGGAGCCGAGCCCTAGGATCTTAAAGAACAAACATAGATATGAGAAAGTTCTAAAATTTTCAAAACTCAAGAAATTGTATTTTGTCAGGATGCTACAATGATGATGGTTAAATGGCTTTTTATCAAAAATCTTTAGGGCTTGCTTGTACACGGACTCTAACGGTCTAATTGCGGTTTTCCAGCCTGTCCCCAACAGGGGATGCAGTAAGACAAGTGGGAGAAGATAAGAGCGTGCATGAATATCCTGGCTGCCTCCAAAGACAGACAAGATCTAATATGTCTGAAGTTGATTACATTAAACCTAATTTTCTTTATCATGTTCTTAATATGTATTTTAAAATTCAAGTTAGAATCCAGTGTGACACCAAGATACTTAAAATCAGACACGGTGTCGATTTTCTCACCCTTAAAGAAAATGTCTGAAGTTGGGGTTTTGACATTAGTTTTTGACGTTGTAATGACGTTGCAAGAAAAAAGAAGAAAAAAAACACCAATTCAAACTTGATTTTATTAATCAATTTATTTTATTTTATAATGTATTAATGAAAAGTTGAGAAGAATCTATTTTAAAATAATTAGTAAAAACATTTATATAACTTAGAAATAAAAAACACAGTCATCAGGAGTGAAGGGTTTTGTTTCGTATTTTATAGTTTGGGCGTTTCTTTCTGCACCAAGGCACGGGTGTGTAAGAAATCCCTCACTAATGGAGCCACAGCTTCTGGGTTGTTGAGGTGGACGTGATGATCGCCAGGGACCATCACCACTTTGTGCTGAAGGACAAAAGACAGTAACATTATAATATGGATTAACAGAGACAAAAGAACTGCTCATAATGTGTCTGAGGCCTCTTTGTTTTTCCCTACATCGGGGAGTACCACTCGCTCTACTCGGGCTTTAATCAGCAGCACGCCACGTTTCAGTATGTAGGTCACCATTCAAGTTTACAGCAAGTATAATGTGTGCTGGGTCTAATACATTAAATACCTCCACTTTTGCATCTGCTCAGCTAAACATAACGTGTGAATGCAGACCTGTCCACCTTAAACAGACGCATGATAAAAGATTATGCTCTCACATTCCGGTCTCTGTAGCCTTGTAGAAGTGTTGAGATAAATTTCTTCTGTTCTGCTTCGGCAAACAATTTTTCAAAGCCGTCTTCTGCTCTGAAATTCAAACAGTCATAATTATTTGCAATAGTTGGAAAGCATAAAAATATTGTTCTCAAAGGATGGATACCCAATCTTACAGAACAATGAGAATATTGGCTTGTATCCTTGACTGCATCTCTAAACTCTGCTCCAAGCTGATACGCACAATGTTCTTCTGTAAACATTAAGAAAGCCAAAAATAATTAAAATGTGATATTCTCAATTCAGGGTTTATATAGGTAGCAGTAAGTCAGATGCTTGTTAAATACCTAAATAGTATATTTTTTGCCATAAACACAGACAAAAATCTGTGCATATTCAATTTCTTAAGATTTGCAAACACAGAGGATAAGAGGGAATATTGATTTCAATATTCAAAAATCAATCACAGTTAACCCTTTAATCATATTACAGAAACGAGCGGTGCGGATCATCCACAAGGTTGGTTTTCTAGATTACACTCATGACTTGTTTATTCAGTCAAAGTTGCTCAAATTTAAGGATCTTGGAAATAATTATACTTCAATATTCCCATGTAAAGCGTTCAATAAATTATTACTATTATTGGTATAAAATGAAGATGTAACAGGGAAGCTCAGTGTAAATATTAATGTGAAATGGGGGTGGGATTAAATAAGTTTTCTTCTTTCCACCCCCTTTCAGGCAAATTGGAGCTTGTTTTTTTATGCTGAAATTAATGTTGTTTTATTATTATTTGCCTGAAATAAATAAAAATAACTTTTTTTTCAACTTTTGAGCAAAAAGGTATTTACAATTTCAGCCAAAATGTGTTTGGCAACATATTCATTCATCATTATTCATGTCATTATTTTCTCTGAGATTTAGATTTAATACCAATTGGAATATAATTTATGCTTTTTAATGACATTTAAGGCCTTAATCTGTGCACAATTCATTGAATGCCCCACAGAAACCCTGTCATTAAATTTGGTCAAATATTAGGCAGTGATTAAAAATGAACATTGTGGTCATTTTCTTGGTAAAATGGTTTCTCTTACTGCCAGGTGTTTTACATGAGAGCTTAGTTTTAGTGTCCAATATAAAAACAGATATTGATTAAACAATTGAACTAAAATAAAATATGGACTGATGTTGATTCTATTCACGATGATAAGGATGTTAGGGCTATAAATTGACAACGTCTGGACTGCTGTGCAATTTTAGACTACTTAGTCATTATGCGTTCAAAGGTGCATTATGGAACTTTTTATGCTGCGAGATATCCATCCATCCATCCATTTTCTTCCGCTTTATCCGGGCCCGGGTCGCAGGGGCAGCAGTCTCAGCAGAGATGCCAGACTTCCCGATCCACGCACACCTCCTCCAGCTGTTCCTGGGGGACCCCGAGGCGACACCAGGCCAGCTCGGAGACATAGTCCCACCAGCGTGTCCTGGGCCTTCCACGAGCCCTTAGTAGAGGGCCCAGGACCCCATACTCCCGGAGCACCCCCCACAAGGCACCACGAGGGACACGGTCGAATGCTTTCTCCAGATCCACAAAGCACATGTGGACTGGTTGGGCGAACTCCCCAAACCCTTGAGCACCCGATGAAGGGTATAGAGCTGGTCCAGTGTTCCACGACCAGGACAAAAACCGCATTGTTCCTCCTGGATCAGAGGTTCGAATATCGGCCGGAGCTTCCTCTGCTATGAAATATTTGTGCTTAATTTACATTTTTGTAACTCAGTGGCTGTATGCTGTATGGGTGTTTACTTTTGTTTAAGGCAACCTCTACAAAGATCCAGGATCATTTTTGGGGGGTTTTCTGGTGAGAGTCAGCCGTGATAACCTACAAGAAACTCTAAAAATAGCATCATAGATGCCACAATGATGGGACTTTACTTCCCATCACAGTGGGAAGTAAATTGCTAACCAGTCGCAGGGTCACTAAAAAGTCAAATATGCACTAACAAATCTTTTTTTTTTTTATATCACAGAAATTTCCATAATGCACCTTTAAGTTTGATGCTTTCCTGTTTTAGACATAATTTAATCACTTTTTTTGGTCACACTTTAGTCTCGATTTGATCTTGATCTAGACCTGGTGGCCCTTAGAATGTCAAATATTTTATGAGGTAATACATGGTGAGAAAGGAGTGAGAACTTACCAGATTTATCCGGAAGTCTCTGGAGAACGTAACGCCTGGAATTACAAAAAAGGTTTAAAGAAGTTGGAATTATTTAACTACAGTATATTTAAAAACAAAGAAAAGAAAAAACACCTCCATCCGTCTGGACTAAACCTCTTTCTAAAAGGATGTTCACAGACTCTTTGGACAGACTGGGGTTGACATCTGATAATCTAAAAGTAAACATACGTTACACTGCAGTGTTCTCACTAAAGTGTGAACGCAGATATATTCTAAACCTTTTTGCTGCTTCATCATATGAGTAAATCTTCTCTTTCTTCTCCTCAGACTTCTTTTCAAACTGCAGAAGTCCATCTATTCCCTGCTTCATTATTTCAGCTTGTTGTTTCTAAAAGGATATCCACAAAGATAAAGCATAGACACAGTTATAAGGCAATAGCACTCTGATCATAGCCATAGTGTTATGGACATTACAGATGATAGCACCAATTATGGGAGGAATATTTTGCATGTATAAATTAGGTCAGGCAGGACATCAAACTCAAATCAGGTTTGGGTTTGTTTGTTAAAGTAAAGACATAAAAAGAAAAGGAAATAAAGTGGGAAAAAGGAGGTACTCAAATAGAATGATAAAACTATTAAGAAAACAAAATTAGATGCTCCTATTCAGTTTGTTTTTATTTCACTTCTTGTTTCACCTTATGATAGTTTTTGTATCATTCATGCTCTATTTCAAAAAGTCAGTTCGGGTTCGGTTTTATAAGATGTTGATCAAATGCAGAACTTATTCAACTCCTGTGACAGTTTTTCTGACGAGTTACATAAAGAAACCGTAATCTCTGGCACACTAAAAAAGAAGCGTACTTACTGGATCTGTGGGAAGAAACCCATAGGAGTCTAGCAAAACTATAGCATCAACCATTTCAGGATACAAGGCACTATACTGTAAAAAGGAGGCGAAAGTAAACACTTTGTTAACGTCATATTAGATTCATTTTAATAAAAAAAGAAAAAAACGCTGACCATTCCAGCAACATTTCCCCCTAAAAGACAAACAAGAAACCATAAAAAATAATCAGCACTGCCATTTGAATCTCATTTGTGCTTTAAATCTTCACTCACCCATACTGTGTCCTATGATGGAGAATCGGTCCCACTGGAGAGCTGTAGGGAGTAATTTCACAGCTCATCAACCAGGCAAGTTCAGCGTCTCACCACAAAGAATGTTTTGAGGACAATAATACTCCAAATAGTAGCACACCGCAGCAGCGCAATATGTTAAAATTAATAATATAGCATTGCATCAAGTACGGTACATTAACACACCGTTGACAACTCTGCAGACATCGGCTACATATGAGGGAAATGAGTAAAAAGCTCCCCGAGGACGATGTGAGGAGAAACCATGGCCAGCCAGATCCACAGCTACATAGCGGTATTCTGGAAAAGAAAGACAGGCATTGTTTTAGTGAGCAATAGATACTTAGGTCTACAGCTACATCCCACCTCCTATGTATATGTAGTTGCAGGTTTTTCCCAGCAGAGGGCTTATGCCACCCGACGGTCAAACTGCTATATACAGTAACAGACAGAGCAGTGGGAACATATTACTATTATGAGCGATAAGCTGCATCCTTAGCATACTGTGTTTTTTGATCACACCAAGTACAACCATACAACCTCATGCCGTGTTGTAAGAGGTTGTATGAGTTCAACCTCACACAATTTGATCTTCCAACTTAAAGGCCCTATACCGTTTTTTTTTTTTTTTATAGAACAAACAGTGAAAGAGGAAACCACTAAATTAAAATGTTAGTTGTCGTCCAAACTCATCACTAACTTTTCTAACATATTTGTAGCATCCCAATTCATCACAGAAACTAGTCTAAAGGCACATTTCACAATTTGCAGGGTCACTTTTCTAGGGCATTTTTAAAAAAAAATTAGAAAACTAGTTTGCAAGGTTGAGGAAATTGATACTTAGGCTTTAGAATTAGATGCATTTTGTTTTTTTCCCTACAAAAGTCTGATTTTTTTAAACTACTTAAGGCAGAAAAGACACATTTGTCCCATTACTAGAAATAATATCAGGTATAATGCCTTTAAGTTAAGTACTACCTAATTCAAGCTCAAATCAGGACTAAACCTTTTGTCATGATTTGTAAATGATTAAAAACTTCTTTTTTTAAAGAAATGTCTATTTATTGTCAAGTTGAGATTAAAGATTAGGTAATGCAATGACAAAATACATAATTTAGTCTTAAATGCAATCTGTGATTAGTTTGTGTGTTATTTTTTTGTTATTCATTTTGTGCTTCCTTGTAACAAACGTGTGTGACTACACGTGCACACAGTTGGTCGAGCCCAATGGTGTATCTGATTTCCCTTGAATGAAGCTCAGTTTCTATTAAACAAAGAAAATGAGGGCATCTGAGGCAATTCAGCGGTCTCCTCTGGGCTTCTCATGAATGCACAGTTGTTGACCTTCAATCCTAAAATCAAACAAAAGGCCTGGACTACAACGTTAGATA
Organism: Neogobius melanostomus; assembly: GCA_007210695.1. Classification (NCBI taxonomy): domain Eukaryota; kingdom Metazoa; phylum Chordata; class Actinopteri; order Gobiiformes; family Gobiidae; genus Neogobius; species Neogobius melanostomus. Next base: position 1,435,521 of record VHKM01000004.1, on the reverse strand, counting down.
AAGTTGTCTATTATTTTATTTTGTTATCAAAGATCATGAATAATTTTTTTTTTCTTAGATCATGGCTGATTTTGATGCCATTTTGAACTGTGTGACCAGTGGAGGCCTGCAGTGGCATGGGCAGTCTGGTGCTGACCGGGCAGTGGGACCACCGCATTATGCTACTTTTAAACTTTTCACAAGAACATATTTTATGGACGGTCTGTTCACAGAGCATCCTGAGACACAGAAGCTGTTCCCCAAGTTTGTGAACACCCAGGCTCGGATCTACAGGGATGCAAAAGGATGCAATGCAACCTCATTTTGAAATGTTTGCACCCTCAATTTTAGTGGCACATTGTTTTTTAATGGCGAGAATCTCCATTTGCACACTTTTGAAACTAATGAACATCCCTCAGAGCTGAGCAGTAACGTTGTGATCTCCAGTCATGAAGCAACTGTCCTAAAGAAACTCAAATCTCTGGCCACCACTCATGCCAACCAGCACAAGGGGCTGTTATACTTCCACTGTACTATTAGTAAAACAGTCAAAAATAACGATCATGATATTTCTGATAACATCACTGAGACCAATTCCGACTTATTTGTTGGGCCATTTTTCAAACCCACCTTTTGGCAAAAGTGGAATAAGGGAATTGAATGTCCCACAGTTGTCAGCCCAGCCATGTAAACACAACACAGGCCGGCCATTTTCGGGACCCCACACTTTCCCTCTGATCTCTCCCCATGGGACAGCCACGGACAGTTCAGAGACTAAACAAAAAACAAGTTCATGAAACTACAGTCATTAGAATGAAATGCTGTACACGTTACTTTTCATGTTGAGGTAATTGCAGCTTAGTAATGTTACCTGCTTGTTTCACGGTACTTGTCGAAAGGTATCTGACCCCTTTTAAAGCCTGCATCACTTTTTCAGGAATAAATAAACAGTGAAAGCATTGAGTGTATTAAAAGAGAAAAAGCAGCTGATGTCGTCCACACAGCAGTGACAGGAGTTTTCCGGTGTCGGACCACGCGATGTCGTTGTAAGAGGCTATTGGATACGAAGAAAAGAGACGGACAAATCAGTCCAAAGTCCAATATGTCTATGGGCGGGACTCAAGATTTAACAACTCTGATGTAGTTGCAAGTCTTTCCCAGCAGAGGGCTTGGTCTTCGAATGACAGTCAAAAAACAAATGGCAGTATGGTTTTAGCTTCTTGGTTGCAGAAAGTACATGGGTCAACATCAAATTCAAATCTTATTTCAAGAAATTGGCTCATAGGATAAATATTAAACATTATTTATTAGGCCCACCTTATTGGCCATTTAATAAATGCGGAATGCACCTTGATAAATTATTTGTCTCAAACCTTTGTAGATGAGCTTACATTTGTAATCAATAAAATCACAGTAATTTACCGTAAATACCCTTCAATATCATTTACCGTAAATCCCCTTCAATATGGGTAGTGAAATTGTCACCTGAGAATACAAAAGAGTGTTTTCAATGACCATGGAACTGATTTACACATTTTATAAAAACGTTTTCCTTTCACAATTATGTTATATTTGTCCACAAAGAAAAAAATAAATAAATAATAAAAATAATAAAAATATTATCATCCAATAAATATTTTTATTAAACCAGTCTATGAATAGGCCTATTGATTTCCTATTGAAAAGTTATGATTGAATATCATTTAACAAAATTGAAGTATTTGTTTGTGGAACCTAGACTTAATGGTAATTTGATTATCTCAAATCACCGTAATAGTAAATCCTCCTATTTGTTTAAATAAAGAATGTGGGATGTGAAACCACATGGAGTCTTTATGCATCACAAAGGACTTTAACCACTTTAGCCACACCAAACATGGCTTCACAATCGAGAGCATTCATTTCACCCTTACTAGCCTAGATTATAAAATTAGCTTTCTTAATATTTTGTGATAAAATATGACCTTGGAAACACTTCTGCTTTAAGTTTCTAAAGAAAGTCAAGTCTCTTGTTAACCAGTGGCAAAGACCTTTTTCATGTCCATTAACCATTCAGTAATATTAAGAGCCTCTCTTCTGGCTGAATTAGGAATCGGTGTACCCAAATATTTTACTTTTTCAACCCTTATAGACTAAATATTGGCATGTCTGCATGTATGAGCTATAGGAAGAATTTAAATTGTTTTAATTTTTAACTTTAGACCTGAAGCCTTTGAAAACACGAAATTTAGTCAAGAGCGTTTTCAACCATTTGACTGTTTCTTTTCTTCCAATTTCAAGAAATTGGCTCACAGGATAAATATGAAACATTAAATAGTAAATATCGAATTTACTTATTCTGTAAAGTGGGTAAATAAGAATGGATTTGGTAAGTCAACATCTCCATGGAGACGAGCTGGAGACGTACCTCCTCCCAGTACAGTCAGGTCTTAGGAGAGATGAGTCTCTAAAAACAAAAACAAAAGTCTGTTTGGTCAATTTTTAGGCATTTTTCACTGCTGATAATAACTGTAATAAAATAAATGTCTGTATGTTTTTTTTCTGTTTAATGGGTGAAATGTTACGCGGTGTGGCTTTAAATTTAAATATAGCACAATCAAAAAAACGCGCACATCCCTAACTGAGCAGTGTGCTGGATCAAAAAAAGGTAACAAATGTAAGAAGAATAAAAAACCGCACAACTGCGTTTTAGCTCCCAAGAATAGTTTTTTTTAATGTGTACTCACACCACTTGTAACGTTTCGGACTACAAGTCCTTCATCAGACATGAATGCAGGACTAGGCACACCTGCTTTTGTAGTGTGCTTGATTAGACAGAGGTCACATGATACATGTCAACATTAAAGGGAAATTTTTACATGCGCTTAACATTTATATATACACATAATATATACACAATATTTACAATATTTACACATTTGACTCATAAGAAAAATAATCATGACCATACAAGCGTCAGGGTACCCGTCATATAGTATGGAAATGTCATGGTTTGTTATGTAGGTGTGTCCTAAACTGGTCTTAATGTGGTGTTGAATGTGGTGACCACAATTGGCAAAAAACACACACAAAAAACACCCATGACAAAAAAAGTCCCGTGCAATCCACTTTACACAAGCTAAACATAATGTCAGTACTCTCAAATATATTGGTATAGAACAAGTCAACTTACCTAGAAGGGGTGGTGACATTAACACTCTCCTGTTGAGGAGAGAAGCGTTCTGGATCTTCACTTTGGATACACTGAGTCCGAAGGGTCTTAATGAAGATTTTGACTTAAGACCTTTTTTATAATTTTATTTTTTGCGTTGTAAGCATCCATACTCCGGTGTTGTGCTGTCTCTTTTCTTGTGGACCATCACTGCAGTGTTCATGTTTATATTGTAAATGTACATCTTATTTGTGTTTTTTGCCAATTGTGGTCTTCACATTCAACACCACATTAAGACCAGTCTAGGACACACCTACATAACAAACCATGACATTTCCATACTATATGACGGGTACCCTGACGCTTGTATGGTCATGATTATTTTTCTTATGTGAGTCAAATGTGTAAATATTGTAAATATTGTGTATATATTATGTGTATATATAAATGTTAAGCGCATGTAAAAATTTCCCTTTAATGTTGACATGTATCATGTGACCTCTGTCTAATCAAGCACACTACAAAAGCAGGTGTGCCTAGTCCTGCATTCATGTCTGATGAAGGACTTGTAGTCCGAAACGTTACAACAGTGGTGTGAGTACACATTAAAAAAACTATTCTTGGGAGCTAAAACGCAGTTGTGCGGGTTTTTTATTCTTCTTACATTTAAATTTAAATATGACATTTTAATAACTGCACAAAAATAACCTCCAAATCCCAGGTAATTGAAGTCTTTTGTAAAAAAGAAAAAGAATGTTCTAGCTATATACCTAAATTAGACTAATTATGTCTAAACTTGGCAGACACCATTTCTAAAAAAATATCTTATGTAGGCTCCTAATGTGATTCATGGCTCTATCCCTGTGTATTCCTTTATGATGTAAAAATAATACAACTTATCTGTGATTATTCACTGACTGATCACTAATAGACCTAATAATTATAAAGAACCATTATATAAAAACACAGGATCTGCAGCATTAGAACAACCACTTTCAAATAATAATTGATTCAAATACTTGACAGAATACTGAGGAGGCATGTGATTCAACACATTAAGTTTGTTCTTATCACTATCAAATATTTCCAGTGAAGGTCACTATCAAAATATCCCAAAGGGAGGTGTTCTGGACGTTTGGAAAGTCATGTTCAACGAGAGAACCGGGCCAATGTGGGAGGGCACTGAGACCTTGAAACCAGGACAGTGGGACAGGAAAGTATAAAAGGTCAGTGCTGAGTAGGGTGAAGTCAGGTCAGGAGCAATTTCACACAAGATATTCAGCTGGTAGGTACTTTTTTATGATTTGTGATGTGTTTTTTTAATGATTTGAAAAATACATTTAAAAATGTCAATTTATTGCTGGTCAAGATTAAAGATTCATTAGTAGAACTTTCAAGGTTCATTTAGTCAGACGCAGTGCTTAATTTGATCACCCGTTAAGGGAAAGCATTCATCCTTTCAGTTTTTCAGGGTAAAGGATCTAGGAACTACAGTATATTGCAGTATATATTGTATATTGAAACTAATTTACAAATTAAAAACTGGTCAGACAAATTAGAGATGTTAAATTATTTTTATCTTTACATTACCTTTACAGCCACAATCTGCAAGCCGTCCTAAGAAGTAAAATGTAAGTGTGTGTGTTGTTTTTTTTATTGATTTTATGCACCCTTGTAACAAACGTGTGTGACTACACGTACACTAGTTGGTCGAGACCAATGGTGTATCTGATTTCACTTGAATGAAGCTCAGTTTCTATTAAACAAAGAAAATGAGGGCATCTGAGGTAATTCAGCTGTCTCCTCTGGGCTTCTCATGAATGCACTGTTGTTGACCTTCAATCATTAAATGAAATAAATGAGCTGGACAACAAAGTTAGATAAAGTTGTCTATTATTATATGTTAAATATATATACTGTATTTTTTGTTATTAAAGTTCATGAATAAATTTGTTCAAGATCATGGCTGATTATGATGCTGTTTTGAACTGCTGGGGACCAGTAGAGGCCGACTACAGAAGCATGGGAGGCCTGGTGCTGACCCGGTCAGTGGGACCCCCTCATTACGCTACCTTTGAACACTATTGAACTTTTCATGATAATATTTTTTATTTTATGGACAGTCTGTTCACAGAGCACCCTGAGACACAGAAACTGTTCCCCAAGTTTGTGGACATCCCTCAGGCAGAGCTGAGCAGTAACGCTGCCGTCGCTGCTCATGGAGAAACTGTCCTGAAGAAACTGGGCGAGCTACTCAAGGCCAAAGGAAACCATGCTGCCGTCCTCAAACCTCTGGCCACCACTCATGCCAACAAGCACAAGATCGCCCTCCATAACTTTAAGGTATAGTACTATGGTGTTCAATCAAACGGTCTAATACAGTCAAGGTTTGGAGCGTCGACTCACAGCCCCCTTATCGAATAATAGAGCCCTCGGGGGGGCCCCAATAATAATAATAATAACTCACACTATTCCAAAGAATTTCAGAAGTTTAAACTTCTATTAAAAAAGAACATTTGCAATGGTTGTTGGCTAAATCATGATTCAAAGTGGTACATTTTAGCAAAATTTATATAATTCCTTTTTAAAATTAAAACAACACATTTTCAATGTACTTGTTTGGTAGAAAAGCTTTGGGGGCCCCACAATAGTGTCCCTGAGGCCCGGACCCCACTTTGGTAACCTCTGGTCTAAAGGATTACAAATTGTATTATGTGAATTGAGTAAAAAAAAAAAAAAATCGGATTTAAAAATGTTAACATTGAAATTTGATAGAATTGAATATAGTGTATGCAGATTCTATTTCTATATAAATCTAAATAGAAATGGAACCTCAAATGAATGGACACATTTTAGAAAAACATTGCAGACATAGCCACTCAATTTTCTTTTGCTGTTACCGAGGACGAAATTCATCTTTGGCTAATTGACACATAAGAATACAAAATCTTACATATTCTGAATGTGGTTTTCAATGCGTTTGCAGCTGATCACAGAGGTTATTGTAAAGCTAATGGGAGAAAAGGCTGGTCTGGACGCTGCTGGACAACAGGCTTTAAGAAACGTGATGGCTGTCGTCATTGCTGACATTGACGCCAACTACAAAGAGCTGGGCTTCGCAGGCTGAAGACCATGACGCAACACAAAGCCAAGCGACACTGACACAACTGCGTCTCTGAAGAATCTGCAATATATTAGAATATCTTGCTCAATTTTACACGATTTGCTAAAACAAATGAAATAGTTGACTGATTTACATAATCGTTAGAAAACTAGTTCAGTATAGCCTATTTGTCTATAATTATTATGATGATGATCACTCTGTGCAATCTGACCTACAACCAATAAACAGTGCATAATCTTGCTTGATTTGTCTTATTTGCATAAATCTGTGATTACTTTGAAAAGGATTTTATAATCATTATTTATTACATTTCAGACACAGTGTTAATTGGTTGGCTTACCATAAAACAGAGAATCAACGTCAACATATAGAGTGGGGTAAGATGAGCCACTTTTTGATTTGGTGGATATTGTGTAAAAACCATTGACAGTCCAATCAAAAACAGTATAATATACATACAAATCTTACTATTTCCATACATTTCGGGATGTTTTTTTATTTGTTTGCATCTTCGAAAAATAGTCTGGAGTATATGATTTACATATATAGTCTTCTATTATTTACATATATGGTTTACATATATGGTCTTCAAATAAAAGTCTTGTGGCTCATTTTACCCCAGGAGTGGGGGAAGTTGAACCACAAGAGTTAAAGATGAAATTGACACTAAACATCATAAAATCAGTTTCCCATTAAAATTATGCAAAAGTTTCATAATATATATTTATTTACTACAAATGGTGCGTATGAAATGCAATTTTGTCTCTAAAATATTTGATGTAATATTTAATTTTAATTTGCTTGTCTCTACCAAACCTAGAACGAACATTAAACGATGCAAAAACTATAGAATTGTACATATATTTTTCTGTAGTTTCTTATGGAGCAGAGGCGACTCAATTGATCCCAACACCCCAGACAATCCAATGCAACCACGCTCTCACCATCTCAATAGTATGTTTTATTTTGTCGTTACTGTCGTTTTCATAATTATTAAATTATATGGATAAACAATCAGAAATGTCAGAACACAAACGAATCATGCAACACAAGCAGAAGTCATGTCAGTTAAAAGGGTTTGCATCACATCTCAAAATGAATGTGTCTCACGGTAACTGCAGGTCAGATGAGGGTAACATGCTCAAACTCTGACGTCAGCAGATACAGATGTGCAAAGTCATGTTCACTCCAACAGTATTTTCAGTTGCAGAATTGTTGTCATACCATGTTAGTTTAACTTGTGTGATGGACACTTGCCATCATGATAACCTATTATTAGTGTGTGACTGTGTGAGTGCATGTGAGATAGCATGGGGGCAGACGTGACTACAGACACAGTGTCTCTGAAACAATCAGGACACACCCGTGTCTCCTGAGCCATTCCAGATGAGGGCCAAACAAAAATAAATGTTTTTTTCTTTAGTTTCAGTCAGGGAACGAGCTCAGACAAAGTGGGATGTTTGTATGGATTATCAACTTTTCAACAAACATAGAGGACTTTTAGAGCTTCAACAAACTATCATTTGAATCAATTGTTGGCTGCAAAAGGCATTAACCACATGATGCTATAGTGACATCGCATGAGGACCTCTCGATAGATTGGACTTAAAGGTAATGTTTGTAGGATACACAAGCACATGTAGTCCATCCATTTTATCTCTGCTAAAATGGATGTAGTGTACAGTGCCTTGCGAAAGTATTAATACACCTTGAACTTGTACACATTTTGTCATGTTTACAACCCTAAAGATTTTTTTTACTGAAAGTTCACACACAAGTAACAGACAACTGTGAAGTGAAAGTAAAATGATACATGATTCTGTTATTTTTCAAAAAATAGAAAAGTGAAATGTGGGACGTGCATAAGTATTCATACAGCATTTTCTGAGTGCATTAAATTGCCTTTATAACATTCCTAATGACTGCAGAATGTTCACACCTTGCCCTAACCATTAAATAGAGCCTACATGTGCGTAATCTACTCTCAGTATAATTCCAGCTGTTCTGTGAGGGCCTCAGAGCTATGGTCAGAGTGTATTGGTCACTAAACATCATGAAGGCCAAGGAGCACACCAGAGAGGTCAGGGATAAAGTTGTGGAGAAGTTTAAAGCAGCGTTAAGTTATACAAAGATTTCCCAAGATTTGAACATCTCACGGAGCACTGTTCAATCCATCATTCGGAAATGGAAAGAGTATAGCACCACTGCAAACTTACCAAGACACGGGCGTCCACCTAAACTAACAGACTGAACAAGGAGAGCACTGGTCAGAAATGCAACCAAGTGCCCCAAGATAACTCTGGAGGAGCTGCGACGTACTGCCGCTGAGCTGGGGGAATCTGTACATGGGACAATTATAAGTCGTACTCTACACAAATCTGGCCTTCATGGACGAGTGGCAAGAAGAAAGCCATTATTGAAAGGAGGCCATAAGAAATCCCATTTGAAGTTTGCTACAAGTCATATGGAGGACACAGCTACCATGTGGAAGAAGGTGCTTTGGTCAGATGAGACAAAAATTGAACTTTTTGGCCCAAATGCAAAACGTTATGTATGGCACAAACCTAACACTGCTCATCGTCGTGAGTGCACCATCCCCAGTGTCAAATATGGTGGGGGGAGCATCATGCTATGGGGCTGCTTTTCCTCAGCGGGGACTGGGAAGATTGTAAGAATAGTTGGGAAGATGGATGGAGCCAAATACAAAGATATTTTGGAGGAAAACCTGCTGGAGTCAGCAAGAGAATTGAGGCTGGGGCGGAGATTCACCTTCCAGCAGGACAATGATCCTAAACACAAAGCTAAATCTACAATGGAATGGTTTAAAAACAAAAATATTAATGTGTTAGAATGGCCCAGTCAAAGTCCTGACCTAAATCCTATTGAAAATCTGGGTGGAGAGGAAAAAAGAAAAAATATTGTGTCAATTTTGACATGTTAATCGTGTAATGAAATTTAAAAACTTTTGACACAATTAAATAATAAAAAAATAAAATAAAATAAAATGAAAATCTGTGGAAAGACCTGAAAACTGCTGTTCACAAACGCTCTCCTTCTAATTTGACAGAGCTTGAGTTGTTTTGTAAAGAGGAATGGGCTAAAATGTCAGTCTCTAGATGTGCAAACCTTGTAGAGTCATACCCCAAAAGACTTCGGGTTCCACAAAGTATTAATTCATGCTGTATGAATACTTATGCACGCCCCACTTTTCTATTTTTTGAAAAATAACAGAATCATGTATCATTTTGCTTTCACTTCACAGTTGTGTTACTTGTGTGTGAACTTTCAGTAAAATCGTAAATCTTTACGTTTAGGGTTGTAAACATGACAAAAGGTGCAAAAGTTCAAGGTGTATTAGTACTTTCACAAGGCACTGTATATAATATATCACTGTTTATTAGGTATAAGTAAAAGTACCCCGAGACAGGTGGAACCCTGTAGTAGGGCTCATTTAGAAAAGTAGTTTTCCCACGCCTACTACGATGATGCTCGTCTTAGCATGCCTCAACTGGACTAGCTAAAGTTGCCGAACTGGACTAAATAAAGTTGGTAAACTTCCAAGTTTTTGCTTGATCTTTGGGAGAATGCAACACATAGGTTTCAGTATATCTCATGTGAAAGTCAATGTAATGGACCAAATAAAAGGCAGGGACAAAGGTGTTAAAAAATGAGAAAATTAATAATTTAATAATCTCCAAACTAAATTAACAAGGATCACAAAATAAGGCAAACTATAACTGACAAAAATCTGGGCCCAACTGAACAGAACAGTAACTGAACTCAAACAAAACTGAACTGGCAACAAAGAAACAAGGCTGCTTAAATGGGGGTGGAGTAAACCATAATGTAATTAGAGGGGGTATAACACAAAGAAACACAAAATGATACACTTAGCAAAATCATAACAAACAAGGATAGCTAACAAACTACAACTTCGCTCAAAATGATAAGTGCATGAAAAGGTAAGTTCAAACAAATCAAAAGGAACAACAAAATAAACATATAACAATTAGTGTCCCCCTCAGTTCATTTTAGTTTGGTATACTCCAAGGTTTTAAAATGGCCTCCAACCCCTCCCGCCAGTCTTTGCAGCACCTCAAACAAGACAAGTGTAAGTAAACAATTCAAACCAAATTAACTGTGTCCAAATAAAGAAATAATCCAAATTAACATAATGTGCAGTGTCATTCGTAACTGAAACAATACTAACACAAAATTGTGGTGGTGGCAGTGGAGACATCCACCACAGTCAAGAACCCCCAGATTTCTGCCATTGCACTAATTACAACTCACTAGGACTAGGACTAGGGACAGGCGTTGGGATTGTGGAAGCAAGAACCAATTCTTTCAGTTATTTCCAAACTGATTTGACCATCCTAAATGTGGGGCTCATTTTGCTTTCTGATTGTATTACCGTCTGAAGAAACCAAGCAGCAAAATGACAAACAGCTTTTACATCATGTGTTGTTTTTGTCATTGTAAATATAGCAGCATTACAATTGTCAGTAAAACTTATTTTATCTTTAAATGTTTAAATGAAAATCATACCACCTTTAAAGACAACCTAGGTTTTTCATAACAAATACAACATTATGATGCATGTCTTGCTCTTTCAGAGAATGATTATACCTCTTCTCTGTACTCTTCTCTCAGTACATGCTGTAGAGTCTGTGTATATGATGATTATTCGATCACTAAAATGTGTAATATGCAAGTAGAAACAGATTAATAATAGCAAGATTTAATACAGAAAATTACATTTCCAAAAAATGAAGAAATGTGAAATAATCATTTACACAAAACAAAGACAAAACAGTTGATACATGATAAGAGTGATAGCTCAATATTTACTTGAAATATTTTCTTGTAATAGCAGCACGTTAGAGGTTTAATCAAAGCTCGGCTGATCGATGTCTGGTGGGACAGTGCAGCGGGTCAAGTTGGACAGGTACAGAGCCGTCTCCAGGGAACAAGGCCAGCCGAAACCTTTAGGATGGTCAGAAGCCTTTCGGTAGCATTGGCCACACCGTGTGGACTCTTCAAGAAAGAAAAGGTCTGAGTTGGCCTAACGTAGTAGTGCATTTGTGAAAAATAAAAGTCTACTACAACGATAATGTTGTCCAAGAGGTTAGCACAAACCTGATCCTCAGCAAACAGTAGGGGGCTCTGGAGGGATGCAGCGAGTTTCGAACAGCGTCTAGGCGCGCTGAAGGGACCAAGGCATTACGAGCTATCAAAACAGATGAGAGATGCATAATAAGTAGTAAGTAAATGTTGGGGTTGTTATCTAGCTAACACAACTTTACCATTAGTGACCATGAAGCAGACTTTTCCAAGAAATATCCTGGGTCCAAATATTTCAATGAGGCCTCTGCAGACTGCAAACTGAACGCCAGATTAAAGAAGAGTTTGTAAAAGCAATAGGAGTAGATTTAATATGTAGCGTTTGTGCACTTTTAAACATGACCACAAAAACAGAAAAGGTCAAATCTACCTCAATTCCGAAGTCAAGTTGATGATGAACACAATCAGATCCAACCTTGGACGACTTTCTTCGTTTTCAATGGGAAGGGGCAGATTCTTGGCAAGTCTCCTGAGTGAAAACACACATGTAGGTTAGGGGTTGACAAAAGACGGAAGTCGAGTGATAAACTTTTGCAGTCAAATACAAATACTAGAATAGAGCAGGGGTTCCCAAACTTCTCAGGCCGTGACCCCCAAAATCAGTCATCCAACAACTCAATTGAAGGAGCGAAACATAAAAAATCTGGTTTAATGATGTTAGTTTGGTTACTGTTGTTTGATATTTGGCTTAATTTCACTAACATATACTGTTGTTAATCAAAAACACACCAATGTCAGAAATGTCAATAATATAGTCTCACAATCATCCTACTTCAGTGTACCGCAACCCCCAGTTTGGGAACCACCGGAATAGAGTATTTGGTGTAGTGGCCATGAACCCACGTCACTAACCACTAGGCTGCAAAGTGGTGATGTTTCTTCTGACACGTACAAAACATTCCACAAAATGCTTTTTATTCATTTATTTCCAACATTTGCCGTTTGCTACAGTGAAAAGTAGAGTGCCTTCCCACCTTGCAGCACCTGAGGCTACTTCTAGGCCCTTTTTATAGGGGTAAAACAAACACAAATCTAGAGCGCCACATGGTGGTAGGCGGTGCAAATAATAAGGTTAAAATGGCTCCTATATTTGGTCTAGACTGAATAAAATGTGCATGTTACAGTCAGAGGTGACTCAAGACCTGTACATGTACTTTAGTACATTTTTTAAGTAACTAATCAAATAGTACTTTCTACTTACTTGAGTAATATTACACTGAAGTATCTGTACTCTTATTTGAGTAAAAATATTTGTTACTCTTCCCACTGTGAGTAAATCTGTAAATGCTTACGTATGAAATGGATTATTTGTCAAACCATTTGTGTATGATTTGAAATTATATTTCTGTCATCCTTGATTGTGGAATGGGTGGGTGGAGAATGAGAGTTGGGAGCACAGGGAGTTCAACTTCCTGATGGCCTGGTGTATGAAACTGTTCTTCAGTCGACTGGACCTGGCCTGTAGATTCCGCAGTGTCCTCCCTGAGGGCATTACCTTGAAGAGCCTGTGTGATGGGTGCGAAGGGTCCCTGGTGATTCAGACGGCTTTGCGGGTGAGATGGGTGGAGTACATCTCCTTAATGGTGGGGAGAGGGCTCCGCAGATCCTCTCCGCTGCTCTCACGATGCGCTGGAGGCTCCTTCAGCAGGAGGCAGTGCTGGCGCTGTGCCACACAGTGATGGAGCTGGTCAGGATGCTCTCTATAGTCCCTCTGTAGAAGTTGCACATAACGGAGGCTGAGACTCTGGCTCTTCTCAACTTAGAGACGCTGATTGCTTTTCATGACCAGTGATGGAGTGTGCATGGTCCAGGAAAGGTTCTCTGTGATGTGCACACCCAGGAACTTAGTGCTGGTCTCCCTCTCCACTGCAGCACTGTTAATTGTTGATTGTTGTGGACTTTCGAAGAAACAATCTCTTTTGTCTTATCCACATTTAGAGAGAGACTGTTCTGTGTGCACCACATGGCCAGACTGCTCACCTCACTCCTGTAGTTTGACTCATCTCTGTTGCTGATGAGACCCACCACTGTTGTGTCGTCTGCAAACTTGATGAAGAGGTTTGAGTCGTACTTTGGAGTGCAGTCATCAGAGTGAACAGGAGGGGCTCAGCACACAGCCTTGGGAGCCCCCGTGTTCAGTGTGATGGTTCTGGAGGACTTTCCGCCGACACATACAGCCTGTGGTCTTCCACAAGCTGTATGATTTATGGGATTTTCTACAGAAATTTTAGGATTTTCACTTTATTTTATGTTTTGTTTTGTCACTACTGAAACATAAAAAAATAAAAATCACACTCCAAGTACTTTTCACTTTACCTGAGTAATGATTTGGCTCACATCTCTTTGCCACTTCTCTTTGAGAAATTATCTTAAAGTACTTACTTACTTGAGTAAATATAATACTTTCACTCTACCCACCTCTAGTTAGGTCTGTGCTCAATACAAAGTACAAGACAATTTGCATCGTATCAAGGCACCTGTACACAAATAATAAAATATAATGTAAAATGCTTACTTGATGCCCGGCTTTATTCACAATGTATCACAACACGCAGACTAAGTAAGTACCGCTGTATATATTGCTGAGAATATTCACCATGATAAAAACCTCAATTTAGTGCACCTATAAGATAATTAATATAAACTTCATCTGTATTATGTTTTGGGATACCTATCGTAATACCCAGCCCTATGTGTGTGAGTAACAATCAAAACATACATCAGTACTTACACATTAACAGAGATACCGGGTTCTTTCACAAGATCATCTGCCAAACTCTGCTGGAACTGCTCCTCACTCTCCACCAGCTGGACACAAATATACTAAATTATAGGCAATGTCTGCATCTGGTTCTCTGGCAGACTAGTAGGGGAGAGTGGGGTAAGTGGGTAAGTTTAACCACACTTATATTTGAAAATAAAACATTATTATTTTTATGTGAGATTATAGATTTGATCTTTACATGATTTGAACTTGCCAGACAAAAAATTGGCTGTAAAATAACCCCACTTTTTATTTAAAAAAGTGTTTTTCACGACTCAAAGTGAATTTTAGTCCTTTTGTTCAGTATAAAAGCAGATTAATAGCTTAGGCAGATTTCTGCTGAAATAAACATAACTACCTTGGTGTTTTTAAAGAAGAAAAAAATTGGGCAAATTGACCCAGGAACGTTGGAATTGAGCCGCCACTGATCCATAAGAAACAATGAATAACAAACTACAGAAAATGTTAATGACAATTATATAGTTTTGTATTGTTTACAGTGTTGGTGGGTCTGGGTCTAGTAGAGACAAGCAAATTAAATGTAATATTACATTAAATCATTTGGGTTTTTTAGAGCCAAATTTGCATCTGCAGATGGTGTGTATGAAAAGAAAAATATGTATTATTAATAAAGTTGAATTGCTAATGGAAACACTAAAATGTAAAAAATAAGGACTTTATGATGTTTAGTGTCAATTTCACTTTTAAGACTGGTGGTTCAGTTTACTTCGCTCCTGGGGTAAAGCCACAAGACAACGTTTGTGTTGTAATGTATGCAAGTAAAATTGTGTATCTATTTTCTACTGTTTCTACACAATACCACCAAAGCAAAAAGTGGCTCATCTTACCCCACTCTCCCCTGCTCACAGCTTTGCATTCAGCCCGCGTGCAAACAGATGTAGCATCCAAGAATGCCAAGACATTACCACTCAATGTCACATTTCACTTTTGCAGTTGTGCCATGTGCATGACAGTTGAACTATCGGACTGTCATGTGTTACCACGGTTACCACAACAGGGAAGTGGCGAGCAGCAGAAACATAAAAAGCACACTGGCTAACGTTGTCTTTAGGCAAACACACTCAGTCATAGCCCAAATCTAGACGTAATTCACTTCACTTACCAGAATATTTGCTAAATTTAAACCCGGTGGCTTGCTGAAAGGCTTTAACACAGACATTCTGAAGACCAGCGCCACAAAGTCATGAGTATAAATAAATTAAACTCGCTAGCTCATTGTTGGCGCTTCTTTTCCAACGTACGTATGACGTCAAGACGCGTTCACAAGGTTATGCGCCCCATGGTGGAAGGTTGTCTTCAGTGCAAGTGTGGCAATACAGCAACACAATGAAAAAATAGACACGAAGCGGTTTGTGAAGAGGCAGAAACGTTTACTTGATGACATAGAGGTTGCCCAGACACATCAACACAGTAAAGCTATGTATCTTACAAGTCAGGATACATTATGCAAAAAATATATGCATAGACGTGTCACAATTTGAGAGACAACTTTGACCGTGAGCCAACTGTACACATCGACTCGGTCCTTACAACATAAATGTAAAACAAGAAGCAAATATAAAATGCAAAAAATATCCTGAATTAGTCAGTCCACCAATAGCACAGGGTCTTCATCAGTTCATTTGAAATCGGTGAGGCATGTAAAAATTTGGGTAAATGCCAATGTCATTGTCTATCTGTAAAATAAAGTCATGAATGAAATGAACTGTTCTTTAGGTCAGCTCACTGAATATGTTCATTCAAGTTTATAATTTTTTATTGTTTTTTAATGATGGCAATTTTTATCTTTAAGTTCAACCTTATACATACAAAGCGGCACACATTTGCAATACAGAGTCCCCCTTTGTGCCCCTCATTTTTCTAAACAAATAAAAGTCAAAATCAAACACTTGGAAGAAACGTGTTCATATTTCCCCAGACTCCCGCTCCTCTGAACTGGATCGCCTGTCCTGCTCTTTGGAAACCGATCTTTCTCTATCACGTGTGAGGCCTGTGCCTGGAGATGTTGACCGCTCTCTGCTGTTCCACTCTCCACTCTCAGCTGTTCCGTACTCTCCTGCCCCCTCCTTCCACTTCTCTTGAGACTCGGAACGCTCCCCTTCTCTGGTATGAGAGGTTCGTTCCCTTGACCTGTAGGACAGTAAAATAGAAATATATAGTAAGCCCTCAGCCCTCAGTGCATTCATTAAGTATTCACACCCCTTCATTTCCCCCACATTGTTATCTACAGCCTTATCTAATGTACAGCCTTATTCTAATCAATCTACCCACAATATCCATAATGACAAAGCGAAAAAGTTTTTTTGTGTGTTTTATTAAAATAAAAATAAATACATTTCATTTCACATGTACATAACTCCACCTGTGCTAAATTCAATTGATTGGACTTGATTTGGAAAGGCCCATACCGGTTATTATAAAGGTCCCACAGCAGACAGTGCATTGTCAAGGCACTGTCTGCTGTGGGATCCGGGGAAGAGTACAGAAAAATGGTTCCAGAAGAGCACAGTGGCCTCCATCATTCGTAAATGTAAGAAGTTCAACACCACTACGACCTTTCCTAGAGCTGGTCACCCATCCAAACTGAGCAATCAGGGCAGAAGGGCCTTGGTCAGGGAGGTGACCAAGAACCCCAGCGTCACTGACAGAGCTCCAGCGTTATTCTGAGGAAATGGGAGAACCTTACAAATGGATAACCATCTCTGCAGCATTCCATCAATCAGGCCTTTATGTTAGAGCGGCTAGACGGAAGACTCTCAGTAAAAGGCACATGACAGCCCAAGGAACCTAAACGACTCAAGACCATGAGAAACAACATTCTCTAGTCTGATGAAACCAAGTTATACTAACAACTAATTGGTCTGAATGCCAAATAGTTATGTCTGGAGGAAACCAGCTTATCACCTGGCAAATACCATCCCATTCCCTACGGTGAAGCATGGTGGTGGCAGCATCCTGCTGTAGGAATGTTTTCAGCTGCAGTAACTGGGAGACTAGAATGCAGCAATGTACAGAGACATCCTGGATGAAAACCTGCTCTAAAAGAACTGAGGGCCTCAGACTGGGGCGACAGTTCGATACTTGTGAGGTTTCAGTTTGGGATTTTTAATCAATTTGAAACAAAAAAAACTTTTTCACTTTGTCATTATGGAGAATTGTGTGAAGTTTGAGGGGGAAAAAAATCAAAACTGAAATAAGGCTGTCACATCACAAAATGTGGAAGAAGTGAAGGGGCGTGAATACTTTCCGGATGCACTGTAATTACATGTTTGTTGACTGGCTGGAGAATGTGTTTCTTAATATTTGCCAACAATTGTATTAAATCCAGCAGTCTGCACCACTTGACAGGATTGACTACTTCACAACGAATGTTGGCTTTGTGTTAATATAATCTACAGTATAATAATATAATCCAAGAACTGTCCATCATTGTAGACAGAACGTTTTCAAGGTTATCAACTGTATCGGGTTATGACGTCTCGCTCTCGTGCATTTTAATTACAAAGCATCATCCTTTACCCTTTAGTTCACATTTATGACTTTCGTTTTCTTAGTTGTAAAAAGTAAGCAAGTAAAAAACTACGCAGAGAAACAAAGTTTTGTTACAGATGTATAATTTTGCCATGAATGTACAGTACACTGCCTGACCAAAAAAAAAAAAAAAAGGTCACACGCGCTAATATTTGTTAGACCACCTTTAGCTTTGATTACAGCACCGTGGCATTGTTTCAATGAGCTTCTGCAATGTCAAAAGATCCAGTGTTGCATTCATTTCCACCAAGATCTTGTATCGATGATGGGAGATTGGGACCACAGCGAAAAGCCTTCTCCAGCACATCCCAAAGATTCTCAATGGGGTTAAGCTCTGGACTCTGGCGGCCAATCCATGCGTGAAAATGATGTCTCATGCTCCCTGAACCGCTCATTCACAATGTGAGCCCAATGAATCCTGGCATTGTCATCTTGGAATATGCCCGTACCATCAGGGAAAAAGAAATTGATGGAATAACCTGCCACCTGGATTATTCGAGAAGGCTGGTGTTCATGCTCGTCGTCGCAAGAGACAGGTGCAGTATATGTCTAACCTGTTTTGGAAGCGTTGGTTGAAAGAGTACCTTCCAGGATTACAAGGGCGCCAAAATAAGAATCGTGCTCAAAGGAACTTCATGCCTTGAAATGTCACCATGCAATTCATGGATTACAGCAAGAGTTTTGGATACCGTTTCGGACAAAAATGGACTAGTGCGTACTCGAGTGCTGCAACCCGACCGAAGTCCGACGGGACTCCGACGGTTTCGGACAAATATTTAGAACTTATTTTCAGGCTCGGGTCGGACTCTGACACATCAGCGCGTTAAAACAAATGAAACTGGTGTAAAATTTAAATGGGCCTGTTTAGTTGACACGACTTATTGTAAAAAAAAACAAAAAACTGGGCCCGCGCGGTGCCCAATGTTGGCCGCCCAACGCATGGCTGGGGCATTAGCGCACCACTGCTTTTACGCACCAAGCTCATCAAGACCCTGAGCTCAGGCCCTGCTCCGGGGAAGTGACCAGCCTCTGTCTGACTAAAGGGAGGGAGCGCTCTGTGGAGCTCGCTGAACTCAGACACGAAGTGAACGGGACAGTCCGGTACTGTCTGAAATGGTTAACTCTGTGGCGGTGCAGAACGCAGCGTGCCATGTGCCATGCTAACAATACGCGCTGCGTAACCTCAGAAGGCTTGAGAAAGGCTTTTCTCAAACCGCGCAGCGCTTTGCACACATGATTTATCCATTGATCAAACATAAAATAAAACACGAATAAAACACGAGGGGAAACGTGGCTCTTTTTAGCAGGTTAATGGATTCTGTGAAGCGCGCGCATCACAAATGTGATGAAACTGTGTTTCAAACCGTCTCGGTGTGCGTTCGCTTTAACGGCTTATCCAAAGCGCACGGACTGAGTGAAGTTTAGACAAGTATTGAATACACCTGTGCTACAAGGTAACAGCAGGTTTACGATCCCCCCATCCCCCTCACAATATAGATTATGGATCACCCGCCGATTTGGTCATCGATTTTTTTGTTGTAATTATTACAAAAGGGGCATGGACAATAAGACAATGTCTTCATCATGCTCCTTTTCACCATGTACTGTTCATATTAATGTATGACCTTGTAAAGAAAAACATGAACATGGATGAATAAATAAATAAATGAAAAAAATGAAATATAGTTCCCACATCCCTGATTTGTATTGTGTAGGGCTCGGTTGGACTCTGACACAAATATCTCAATGCCTATCGCGCTCGTTTCAGATTCGATCACTGCTCTGTCGGACAAGGGCCGGGCTCGGACAGAAAAAAACCGGCCCGAGCCGCACTCTAGTGCGTACAGTGAGGATTAAAATGAAATCGAGCACTCTATCCGATTATCAAAGTCTGCCTTCTGCAGGAAGCAGATGAGCAGTGAAGATCGTGTGGATTATAAACTCTCTACTTTGTTACGATGTGGATTACCTGAATGAACTGGGACATTGCTGAACTATGGACAATGACTTCTATAAGTGGCCTCTAAAGGACTCAATGAATTGTTTCACTTTTTGCCCTTGGTTATGGTTCTGTCTCCTATTAATGGTGGTGGGTAATTATTACCATACAATAAATAGGGGCCGGAATGTAGGAGCCATACAGGGGTTTTCGTGGTTCCTCCTTTTATGAATGAAAGGTTGTGTGAGTGTACGTGCACGCGCTACTGCACCACGGTGATTGGTGGCACCGCAGGCGCGCCGACAGACGTTTTTGGCAGGGGGTGTGGGGGCTTATAGAATTCTATAGATATTTAACAAGGCAGAGAAGGCTCTGTATTCTGCAGGGATCTAATGCAGCAGTTTAGTCTGGAGCATCAGTGCTATAAGTCAAGCTAAAGTTAGCATTTGATCTGTTGTACAAAAACAACAGGCCACAGAAAGGTTTTATACAGTCACTGACCAATGGGACGCAACGGCAAAAGTATTCATAAATACCACACACCTTTTATCATCCCAAAGACTTCACCAAGGAGCACTTTGAGACGCAAAAGTGGGCAAGCGAGGTTCATGCAGAGCGAGGGAGGGGGAGAGCGCACATGGGTCGCAGTTACAGCGAGTAGATGCTATGCGCGGGCTGAATTACGATCTTGTCAAGACAAATCTGATTGGCCAATATGGATTGAAAATAATAAACGTTTTTATTACTATTAAAATTATCCCTCTCTTCATCCTTCACCCAAACAAGGCTTTAGGCTTACAATGTTGTGGAACAGAATGAAACAGCTACCAGATATATTCATAAGCTATCATTTTATTGTCATTGCAATTTTTCAAGCTTCGCCACCAGGGGGTGCTGCAGCACCCGCCGCACCCCCACTTCCGGCGCCCCTGTGGCACCATGGGAGTGGTTTCAACATTAGTGCGCATGCTCACCTGAGTAGTGTGTTTGTGCTGGGCCTGCATCATGGCGGTAGCGGAGAAACTTTCTGTTGACCGAATTATTTCATTACAAAGAAGTATCTTATTGAGGTATCGTTTGGCATTCAATTGAAAATATTTCTGTATTTTCAATCTGAAGCAAATAAACCCTCGGTAGCTGTGCAATTTTTCTGCCTGCACGTCATCAGTGTTAAAACCCCTTGTCTTAGTCCTACCATGGCGTGTTGGAGTGTAAAGGCCTGTTCATACTCCACAAGACACAAGAACTTTGTTCTTGTTCTTGAGGCAAAAAGAACGAGAACAAAGTTCGTCTGGGCTCTGACATTTCATACTGCACAAGACGTGCTGCTGCCGAACTGCCACGCCCCCTTTTTCGTCAACCAAAACAATCAAGGAATTACAGAAATAACCCCGCCCACTAAATATCCAGCCAATCACAGCAAGAGTTCTCGCAGCCCTGCAGAACAAAGTTCTACTCAGCTCAGGTGTCAAGAACAACGTGAAAGAACTGCCGAACAGGAGCTCCAAGAACATAATGACGTCATTTTGTTCTCGGAGCTCTGGGTGCGAGAAAAAAGTTCTTGCATCTTGTGGAGTATGAACAGGCCTTAAGTTTGAGTCATACGTCACAATACTGGTCATTCAGGTACTGAGCCGATCTCATTTTTGGATTCATAGTGTATCTGATCCAAGACCGGACCAACTGTTTTTTGGTCAGGCAGTGAATTACATGAGGTAAAAGACTGGTAATTGTTCTGTGTGTGTGTATTTGACCCCTACCAATTACATTTCATTGCTGCATTAACATATCACCTCTTTTTCTTGTGCTTGTGCGAATGAGAATGTGAGCGGTGCCTGTCCTTGTGTCTATGTCTCCTCTCTCTGTCCCGATCCTTTTCTCTGGAGCGGGAGGAGCGGTGACGTCGGGAATGATGCGAGGATGAACTGCTTCCGTCCCTGTTCATGTGAAGAGAGACAGATAAGTATACTCAACAAAAATATAAACGCAACACCTTTGTTTCTGCTCCCATTTTTCATGAGATGGACTTAAAGATCTAAAATTCATTCCAGATACACAATATTACCATTTCTCTCAAACATTGTTCACAAATCAGTCTAAATGTGTGATAGTGAGCACTTCTGCTTTGCTGAGATAATCCATCCCACCTCACAGGTGTGCCACATCAAGATGCTGATCTGACATCATGATTAGTGCACAGGTGTACCTTATACTGCCCACAATAAAAGGCCACCCTGAAATGTGCAGTTTTTTGCTTTAATGTGGGTCAGGGGACTCAGAACCAGTCAGTATCTGGTGTGACCACCATTTGCCTCATGCAGTGCAACACATCTTCTTCGCATAGAGTTTATCAGATTGTCAATTGTGGCCTGTGGAATGTTGGTCCACTCCTCTTCAATGGCTGTGCGAAGTTGCTGGATATTAGTGGGAACTGGTACACGCTGTCGTATTCGCCGGTCAAGCACATCCCAAACATGCTCAATGGGTGACATGTCCGGTGAGTATGCTGGCCATGCAAGAACTGGGACATTTTCAGCTTCCAAGAATTGTGTACAGATCCTTGCAACATGGGGCCGTGCATTATCTTGCTGAAACATGAGGTGATGTTCATGGATGTATGGCACAACAATGGGCCTCAGGATCTCATCACGGTATCTCTGTGCATTCAAAATGCCATCAATAAAATGCACCTGTGTTCTTCGTCCATAACAGATGCCTGCCCATACCATAACCCCACCACCACCATGAGCCACTCGATCCACAACATTGACATCAGCAAAGCGCTCACCCACACGACGCCACACACGCTGTCTGCCATCGGCCCTGAACAATGTAAACCGAGATTCATCCGTGAAGAGAACACCTCCAACGTGCCAGACGCCATCGAATGTGAGCATTTGCCCACTCAAGTCTGTTACGGCGACGAGCTGGAGTCAGGTCAAGACCCCGATGAGGACGACGAGCATGCAGTTGAGCTTCCCTGAGACGGTTTCTGACAGTTTGTGCAGAAATTGTTTGGTTATGCAAACCAATTGTTTCAGCAGCTGTCTGAGTGGCTGGTCTCAGACGATCTTGGAGGTGAACCTGCTGGATGTGGAGGTCCTGGGCTGGTGTGGTTACACGTGGTCTGCGGTTGTGAGGCCGGTTGGATGTACTGCCATATTCTCTGAAACGCCTTTGGAGACGGCTTATGGTGGAGAAATGAACATTCAATGCACGAGCAACAGATCTGGTTGACATTCCTGCTGTCAGCATGCCAAGTGCACGCTCCCTCAATGCTTGTGGCATCTGTGGCATTTTGCTGTGAGACAAAACTGCACATTTCAGGGTGGCCTTTTATTGTGGGCAGTATAAGGTACACCTGTGCACTAATCATGATGTCAGATCAGCATCTTGATGTGGCACACCTGTGAGGTGGGATGGATTATCTCAGCAAAGCAGAAGTGCTCACTATCACACATTTAGACTGATTTGTGAACAATGTTTGAGAGAAATGGTAATATTGTGTATCTGGAATGAATTTTAGATCTTTAAGTCCATCTCATGAAAAATGGGAGCAGAAACAAAGGTGTTGCGTTTATATTTTTGTTGAGTGTAAATATGCAGCATCTTTACAAGTGCTGAACGGTATACATAATGTGCCTTTTGTTTAGGTAAACATCCCATTAAGCTTTAGTTTACATACTCAAAAAAAGAAAAAGAAAAAAAGAAATCTGTACAGCCCTGTGGTCACTTGTCACTTTCTTGTAAATTAAACTGAAAATTGACAAAACATTGAAAGAATTGAGCCCATCCCCGACTTACCTGTATCGGTCTCCACTTTTTGACCTTGACCTAAAAGCAAACATAATCCCTCGGTCACAAAATGTCTCCATATTACCTGTATGTGTCAATAGTTTTGTACCTTCTTCGCTCCCTTTCCTTCTCTCTTTCACGCTCTCTTTCCCATTCCCGCTCACGCTCACGTTCCATCTCAAAATGCCTCTCTCTTTCTTCCTTTTCTCGGTCTTCACGTCTTTTCATTCGCATCCTTTCCTGCTTCTCTGAAACAGCTTTCTAAATTAAAAAAACAAATTAGAAATTTGTTTCATGAAAATGTTCTGCCAATCAATACTGCTCATATGTCAAAGCTGAGAATAGTGTTGGTAAATATATATATAACTTACCCTCAGCTTCTCCAGCTTCTCGCGTATTTCAATAAAACCCAAGTGCAATTTGCCACCAAAGTGGTCTGCCAAACGACGATCATTGTCATGGAGACCCAAATAAGCAGAGCACACTTCACAGACTCGCAGTTTTTGTTGTTGAAAACTGGAGGCGGGCATTGAGTTTCTGTAAATATCCTGCAGTAACAAAGATTATGGTAATGGCTGTTAAGCGGTTATAATAAAAATGCATGAAAATTAAATTGACCTCTGCTTCTTTCTTTAAGATACGCGTCGTCTCCACTTTCTCCAACAACTGTTGAGCCTCATCTACATTCCCCTCTCCTCCCAACTGTTCAGCCCGGGCCAATAGCTTTCCGATTTCTTCATTCAGCTCATGGACACGTTCAGCCTTATAGTATGAGAAAAATTGTGGTTTGTGTGCCGTTAGATTACAAATGAAAAGCAGATTATAATACTCTTTAATCAGATGTTTTCACCTTTGCAGCGACTTCAGCACTGATTTCATCTTGCGTCTCAGATAGTCTTTTTTTGGCCATCTCAGTCCTCCGATCACAGTCATTAATAAAAGACTGAAGATGTTCAGCCGCCTGTTGGCAAATAAAACCCTCTCAGATACGTTTAAAGCCAAAATGCAAATGGCAACTCAGGTGTGGAGCAGATCGACCAATAACTGAGATTTTGGTGCAGATTTCCGTTATAGATGTAGCATGTGAGTGAGTGGTTGGAGGGGAAGATTGGACGCCTTGCTTTCATCCGTCTACCCCAGGGCAGCTGTGGCTTTAACAGTAGCTTATCACTATCAAGTATGGTATGAATAATAATAATAATAATAATAATAATAATAATGCATTGGTTTTACATAGCGCTTTTTTGGACACTCAAAGACGCACTATTCATTGGTGGTAAGCTACCAGACAGGTAGACTGACGGAAGCGAGGCAACCAGTCTGCGCGATCGCCCCCCCCCGACCACCACCAACCACTCACTCGATCACTCACTACATTCGCTAGGCTTCCTGGTGTTCCCAAACGGTCTCCCATCCAAGTATCGACTAGGCCCGTTCTGCTTAGCTTCCAAGGTCTGACGGGATCGGGCATAGCAAAGGTGGTATGGCCACGAATGAACAATGACTACAGTTTAGGGCTTTGAGGAACTTGTGACGCAGGCTTATAAAAAGTGTAATACAAGTGTAAGACATGATTACAACTATAACTTACAGAAAATTTAATGAAATTTAATAATTGTCCAAATAGTATTCTATGACCCCAATTAGTCTTTTGATTGAGCTAATAAGCTAAAACAAACAAACCAGCTAACAAATGTTTGGACTGGGGTGCAGAGATGGGTACAACTCCAGGTCTGTTCGAATTTCCTTGTGTTTTGTGTTATGTTAACTTACATCAAGCTCAAAAAAGTATTCCTCCTTTTTAGCAGCAATTTCATAATCAGCCCTGAGAGCCAGGTCGTGGACTTTCATGCACTCTCCTAGATCCATTCTCTAAGGAAAAAGAGAATTAACTCAAAGTCAAAATATAGACGTTCAGTAATTTTAAAACAGTTACTGAATACAGATGAAGTGTAGAGGGGTAAATGAAACTTACTGTGCCCGACAGGATATCATGAGGACACGAGTCTAACAGGTGGCTTTTGCAGACTCGATCATCCGAAAATTTTATTCTCTGTCGCATTGAGTCTCCTTTAAAAGAGAAAGACACATGAGAAGACGAATATGATAAGACCACAATATGATTTCAATGAACAATATAATACCAATGTTGTACGTTAGATTGGTCATCGGAAGTCTGTATTTTCTGGGGAACAACTGTTGGCTTAGCCTCAGAATATCCATTGTGATAGATAATTGCTAACAACACAACAGGTAGCTAACCGGTATGCTAATGCCAACTATCGAAGTCTTTGGTAACTATCCTGCATGAAAGCTTCATCTCATGTGGTTACACAGCCAGTACCAAGGCATCAACCTTGTTAATGTTTATTACATACCGTCTCTACTCGTCCCCATTAGTTGGTCCAGCATGGCTCGCATCTGAGCATGGGCCGACATGTTTCCGTGTTATCGCCGTTTCACCCTCTCGTCGTAGCAGTCTGCACATGAAGTTGTATACGTAAGCCTTCTGAACTCTTCCCACCACTGCTGCGGCTGACCGAAACACAAGTGCGTGTTGCTGTTTGTTAGTTGAACGCTGTGGCACCTTCAGAGCTAACAGAGCTAAATGTCACTCCGTGGCGGCACTGCTGCTGCTGCAACCCTTTAGCTTAGCTTATCAAGTGAAGTCTGTTTTAAAACTGTCCAATTGGTGGCAGGAGGATTCAAACAAACTCGAAACCGACGTATGCGATAAACTGAATTCACGCCTCGATTAGTCATTAAAACCACCGAAGCGTAGTATTTTAGACAGTTGTTGTAGAGTGTTAGCTTCAAGTTGGCAAGTTTACATTCAACGAACGTTCCCTCTTCCGTCTTCTTCTACTTCCTTCATTTGTGCGCTCCACGCGCCTCGGGGTGTATGCTCGTGCGGGATGCACACATTGAACAGGAAACGGATTCACAAATTACTCAACTTTATTTATTTATTTTTTCAACATTTTTTGCATCATATATCAATACAATTTTAAACATGTCTTACGCGAATGAAATTATACAACATAATAATGCACCCCCCTTCACCCCCCAAACAAATCTCATTGACTTTTCAGAGGGATAAAAAAAACAAAAACAAACGTATTCAGAGTTTAAACAAATAATGGCAGCAATCACATAACTAATGGACATGAATACGCATTTTGACCCGAAAATTCAAAAATTTCGCAGTATTTGGTATTTTAACTCTTGTAATATCTACGCAGTGGTCAGAAGTGAGCACACAGGTGACAAGTACCGATGTCTCGGTCGTGCCTTTATCACTTAATATTTTTTACGAAAAACAAATCCAATTTCGAACCATTCAAAGGTATGGTGCAGAAACGCCCATCCAATGTTCAAATCCCACCCACTTTATTAGTGTCAAGAAAAAATGGCGTCGAGACTCCTGCGGCACCCTCTGCTGAGGATTTTTAACCAAAATACGGGGACACTATCACGTAACGTCGTGAAAACAACCAACACATCAAGGGCGACTCAAAGTCGAACTGCAGTGTCAACATCATCGGGAGCAATTCTTCCTAAACCGGAGAAAGTACGTATTATTTCATGGACACCCAAAAGGCAAATACATGTGGGCGTGATGTTGTACATTGACATCTAGTTTAGCCAATAGAAAGACACTATTTCTAGTCAGTTGCTTCTAGCTTCCAATGAATATTTGTTTATTCTATGGTAAAGTAGTTTCAGGAAGCAAATATGATCCAGCTTGTCAATGGGCTAGCCTAGTTAAGGGTGCATACCTATGTTCCCCGGGTGCTATTTTTTTTCCATAGGTGAGTTGGTACTTCAACCAATCACAAGTCATGAGAGTGAAATGTCATACATATATCAAGCAGCTTAACCCTGACCCTGCCCTAGCCACTAACCTTAAGGATAGTGGGCTGGTGCCTAATCTTAATCAATAGAAGTGGGGGAACATAGGGCTGACCCCCCTAGTTAAGCGTCCTGTAGCTGATATTCTGATATTGTACCTATTGTACAGCATTCATTGATTTATCGAAACATCTAAGGCTCACACAGCAGCACAAGACTATGGAGAGAAAATGAAATCCTATTAACTATGTTTCTTTTCTTAGGCATTGTGCTACTGGTTTTGCCAGCACATTTTTTGTATTCTTTTGTAACATTTATGCTCTTGTCTATTTATCATATGTGGAGAGTGCTTTGATCAATTAATAATGAATCAATGATTGAACTTTTGTTTTTAGACACCATTTGGTCTTATCCGCATGACTGTAGTGGTGGTGCCTTTCCTATATGTAGGAACTCTGATAAGCAAGAATTTTGCTGCTCTCCTGGAGGAGCATGACATCTTTGTCCCCGAGGATGATGACTATGATGACTGAACTTACTGGATAGTAAATGGTAAACACAATATTGTCCTGATACATCGGACACAGCATAGAGGCTGTGATATGATAGTGCTTTGTAACATTTACTAGTACAAAAATGTGTGACAAATATTGACAAGTCTTTTATTTATGCCCACAGGTCCTTGCTTTATTGACTGAACCAGTACAATGCAAGACGGGACGCATCCCCCTACCTCCAGTCATCAATACCTTCCCTCTCCTACTTTAAATCAAAATATAAAATATCACATTATATAGATGATCAAATTATATGCATATGGGTATAATTTATTATTCTTTGCATGTGTTACCTTGTCTTTTGCAACCCAATAAATGAGTTGCCACATGAACAACATATGAAAAATGTGTCTTCTGTCCCCAGGTCATGGCAGGGATCTGTGGTTATGTTTAGACATTTAATATTTTTTTCCTCCTGTAGTGCAGCATTGATGAGTCTTCGATATTCTGTGAGAGAGTCCACTTCCAATTGGTGCTGGCTTCGTATGTCCGACTGTTGCACACAGACTTTATAGTTCTCATAAACCGCAACTTTATCCTAGAAAAGCTGTAATATTAAAATGTGAAATATCATAATGCATTGGCTTAAAAAAAAAAAAAAAAGGTACTTTTCTTCACACTCAAAGATGCTTTACATTGCATTATTCATTCACTCCATACTAAGTGGTAGTAGGCTACTATTGTACCCACAGCTGCCCTGAGGTAGGCTGAGTGACGCAAGGCTGCGAATCCACGTCATTGGCCCCTCCAACCACCAACCAATCATTCACACACTATATTTATACATATTAAAGAGTATGTGTGTGATGACTGAGATACACAAGTTGAAAGGTGAGATGAACTGAAAACTACCTTGTTAAGAGATTGCACTTCATTTTCCAGACAGCTGATCTCTTTTCTTAGACTCAGCACTTCATCTTCTTTTGCCTTTAGAAGCATCTGAAACAATATGGTTAAGACCCATTAAAATGCTCTTTTTAGCGTCAATGAAGTATTCCTCAACCTAACCTTAACATTAAAATACCTTGTATAAGTGTAGTGTCTAACCAGGCACTAGAGGGCACTATTACTGTAGAAAAATAGGCTAATAGTGTCCTACAATATAACGAACTGGATTATGAATATAAACGCAGTTCAAAAAGCCGCATATATAGTAAAACAAATATGACCTAATGTAGTGTAATGCAGTACTATGGCCGTGTAAAGTTCTTTATAACCCAGTTTTATCAGATGCTCTACTTTGGTTCACATCCACGGTAATCACAAATAGATTTCTGTGTTCTTCTGAATAGATTATTTATACACAAATAGATTTTTTTTCCATCTATTGTTAAGCCTTGCATGAGAGCTCTTGAATATGTTCAACATACAGTATACTACTAGCAAGGGGTTGTTAAACAAATCACAGCAATAATGTATTACAATTAAATGAAAATTGTGTAGCCAGTATAAGCAAATAGCGAGTGCCACTGATAAGTACCTCTAGTTGTGATGCATTTCTTTCTCTGCCAGTGCTAAGCGACTCCACGTCTGACTTCTGGCCTGTGATGAAACAACGCATCCGACTAATCTCTTCAGCCAGCCTGGATTTTAGCTCCTATAAAAGCTTGTGTTAAATATTATTTATACCATAAATTTGACATCCATGTTTTAAATCAAAAGTCAAAACCTGGTTGTCTCTCTTCAGTTGGTCCAGCTCTTTCTGCATGCGCTCCAGATCAGTGTCTTTGCTTTTGCTACGGTTTTCAATCTGGTTCAGCTCCGAGCACTTTTGGGAATAGCCGTCAGACAGGACATCTAACTCACTGTGCAATGCATAGGCTTGTGACCTCCGCATTGACTCCACTGCTTCTCCTTTTGAACCATGGCCCTCGTTCACTACTCTCGACATTTCTTCCAAATGTGCAGCTTTTAACTTCTCCATAGCTGAAATTATGATCAGATCAAGTAAATGTCAATAATGTCATATGTGCCCTTTGCTTTTTGGCCTGTAGATACACCACACCTTTAGCAGCTGCCTGACTTTCTTCTTTAAGCATCTTGTCCATCTGCTTCTGCAGCTCTCTGATCTCCTGGTCGTGTTTGTCTCTGAGCTCTTGTAATTCTCTCTGATGAGCTATAATCATGGCTTCCAGTTTGGCCCTACAAGGGGCAGCTGGACCACAGGGACTGTCTATTTCTATTCCCAAGGCGGTCCGTTCCTTTTTAATACCCTCCACCTGCTTTTGAAGGGAGATTGCCTTGAAGAAAAAAATGCATGTTAAATGACTTTTGCATTGAAATATGTAACACAGAGGTTAGACTCAATTTAGCGTCCCTGTATTTTTTTGTTTACAACAATGAAAGGGGGAGTGAGTCAAAACTCAATTCTGATATTCTGAACACATTTCTAATCTAAATTCTTAACAGGGATGAGATTATGAGCACGTTTCACAAATTTCTGTAAGCTATGATAAGCAACAATGGGACTACAAGTGCACAATAGTTTAAAAAAATCTTTACAATAAGATGTGCAGCCACAAAGGCCTTTTTCCACAAATGTCTGCTCTTACAATACTGAAGGACAAAACAAATCTTATACCACAACTTGAAAATAATCAGGTATAGGTCCTTTCATTTCAGCGCAAATGTTATGCTTACCTCTTTCTGAAGAGTTTCAGCTGTATTTGATTGGCTGTTTTGAGCCCCATTTGTCAATGACAATTTGTTTGAAACATGGCCATTATCAGTTTCTGAGGCAGCGAAAGATTCCTTATGGCTTAACTGAAAACTCTGTGAGTCATTAAGAGCGTCGGGTGATTGTTGTGAATTGGAATGCAGGATCTCATTCCCAATAAGAGACTGTGCAGTCATCTCTTGAAATGACAACCTTTCAAATTCTGACCACTTCCTGTTGACCTCTGAGTCCATGGTGTCAATTACAGGTATAGGTACACTCCCCTTTTTCAGCTCCATGGAGTCCCACCTGCTGCACATTTCATTAAAGGACAGTCCTTCCTCAAACCACTTGTTCCTCTCCTCCAATCGTTTGGCTTGCTCCCGATCCCAGCCCTCTGCCTCCTCTCGATGGGATAGGTCCAGGTCTTGTTGTAGGTGCTTGAGGGAGTTTTCTGCCGCAGGTTCACGTCTGGACTCCTTCCCCGACAACAGAGAAGAGGGTTGGCATGGCGACCGTCGCTGGGAGAGGGGGTTCTCTTTCTCGCTGCCGGACTCTGATTGGCTAATTCAAAATGAGGGAATGAGAGCGGGTAATGTTACACATCAGAAGAAATATGATATGAGTGGTTCGCTAAGATAGACCACCCAGCCTCGTTGTTAGCATCACTTTGAGAAGCTCAGGAATGCACAGATCTCACAACAACATTAGGGCTGTGTGATTTTCGAAAAATATCTGATTGCTTCTTTTGTAAAATGTATATAATGTCTACAGCACATGAGACATAGACAAGACGAAAAAACATGAACTGCTAAAGAAGAACATGCTTGTAGAGGTCTATGGATTATGTACTGTATGTAAGTTGATTCAACAGAGACAAGATATTTTGCTGTTTGCACTGAAAATTTAGTCACTAAAAATGAGTATTTTTATTTGCCTGCAACAATTAAGATGATTTTGATTCAAGTGCAATTTAAAGTTTGTCTATAACTTTTCATATTATATGTGTAATGCACAGTGTTGGAGTCTTCCGTTGTTCACACATGTTGTTGGCTCGATATGAAGTCATACTCACTATGTGTTGTTCTGGATGGCCTGCTTTAGTAACTTAACCCAGTTCCGTCGTATTCTGGAGGTCAGTGCAGAGAGGGTGAACACTGCCTTCTTTGTCTAGAGCAGATCAAAAGACAGAGACAAGATATTGACACTGTTTAACAGGAATCAGCCACACATGTAATTGGTGTGGAGACGGGGGTAGTGTTTGAGTGGCCATCTGTCCTGTGTCTTAAGGGACAATGTGAGCAAAACAAAAATACATACTTGTAACTGGAATCCATAGTTTTTTTCAACATCGCAATCCAACACATCCAGACAAGATCTCAAGTCGATTTCTCCCTCTGGATCATCAGACTGCACCAAATCAATCATGATTATTTAGCATTGTGTGTTTTTTATGAATGGTGAATAATAAAAATAAATAAAGCTGTTACCTCTTCAGCTTCAGAGTCTCTGTAGAACCTCACAGACAATTTCCCTAAAACAAACCAGTGTTTCTTCCACTAAAAAAGAAGAGAAAAAATTTAGATTTTTAAACAACACAATTGATTTTACCATTGATTTATTTATATGAATTGTGTTTGTATTAAGTCATTCAAAAAAGTATGTTGTGCAGGATATATATATATATATATATATGTGTTTTACCTTTCCATGGTCATGAAGAATGGATATCCATCCCTATAGGTAAAAATGATCTGAAAGTTGACAATAAAAAACATATTTAAAAACCTTGTTGTTTTTGTCGTTCAGCAGCTACAACTACAGTAGAAAGTGAATGGGAAACAAATTATCCGTATGTGCCGGTAAAGTGAGAGAGTCTAGTCTAGAATGGGGAAGCATTAAATATTGAAAGTCAAGGCTGTTTTTCAAAGTGATAGGAAGAAAAAAAGGAGGCAAATCCACCACTGAAGTCAGACACACATCATTCACTCACCAGTATAATATTTTCCAGGGCAAATGCCAGAAAAAATACATATTTATTAAGTCACAAATCAAAGTATTCAACTTTGTATAAATATATACAGTATGTGTCGACCGTGTTATCTCAAAACTTTGTACAGCATTCATGCTGTTGTGTCCAATGCTCTGGAAAGTTTTAGTGCAACCCTAAATGTTACGTTTGCTCAGCAGTTTCAGGTATGATGCTGGGACGCTGAGACTGCAAGATACTTTGGACAAAATCATCCTTGCACCTATTCATAGAGATGATAAATCGAATGAACATGGCCTAAAACAGGCTGCCAGCTAATGGCTTTCAGAGCATTAACTTTGGTGCATGCGTGAATTTCAGTGAACTACTTTATGGTGATATTATGAGTGTCCCATTTTCTTCCAAATATACACTTGCAGAGGCCCACCTGTGTCTGTTCAGGAGCAGCGTGCTCTCTCGCCTTTCTGTGTTTACCGTTAAGGTTGTCCGAACTCTGAGTTTACAAAAACAGTGGGTCATAATGTGTTGTCACAAAAGAATGACATTTAATAAACAGTAACTTCCTTGTCATTGATGCCTCTTACCTGTGACTGCACAGATGCCACTGACTGTCTTCTAGAAGCCCTTCCATTGTCATAGTCACGGCATTTCTCCCGTCTGTCTCTGCCCCTTTTCCTTAGTCTTCCTCTATCATCTGACTCACCTCTTGAACTATGCAAGTCAGGTTCATCTGTGTACCTTTGCAATAAATACAGGTATTACAATTGTATGCATAATTAACATCTGTCGCATCAAAACAACCAATATTTTTCGGTATGTATAAAATATTCACCGTTCAGTCCTGGTTCTTTGGTTTCTGCAGGGACTGGGGCTCTGGTTTCTCTTTCTCAGACCGACATATTCCTCTTCTGATTCCAGGTAAATCTTTGGGATATCTGCCAGTTCAATATAGTCATCTATGGACATTCCCACCTCGCAGAGAAATTACATTTTCATCAAAACATTATTGTAAAGAGTAATTAGATGTTTAGTACCACATGTATTAATGTACCTCTTCCACCACTTCTGATGTCTTTTTAGGTTCAGAAATCAGTAGGGCATCCATCCCTCGCCTCCCACTGCTCCGGCTTCTTTCACTATGACCCTGATTCACTTCAAGAGCATCAGTAACATGTGAAACAGGCTCAGGGCCGAGTGTGTGAGCATCTGCATAACGCACTGATGTGGAGGAGCCATGGGATAAGGGGTTACTGAGCAGAGAGTGCGCAGAGCCCTGCCATGACCCCTGTGAGGGGCTGAGCCTACTGTCTCTGGATCCACTCTCCTTCTGAGGGGTGTAACTGTGTGTCCCGTTGCCATTCCTGCTGGGAGACACGTCTCTGCTGTTGCATGTGCGAGTGTGCACAGCACTGTTGAGTGCGGTCCTGGGAGACGATTGAGAGCCCTCATATGACTTCTGTTGCACTGGTGGGGAACTTCGATGGGAGATGGACTCCAGGTTCTTATACAGTCTCTCAGAGTCTAAACTGTGTCTGTGTGAGGACTGTGAAGGAGTCCTGGACCCACGGCTGCTCCTGTTCTGTTCCTTATAATCACCATTATGCGAATGGTAAGAGTTAGTCTTTTTGTGTGAGGAAGCGGCAGACTGAGACGGTCTTCTCCGTGAAGGACTGGAGCAGCGTGACGAGTGCTTTGAGGGAGCATGAGAAGGAAGTTGTGACATGACACGGGACCGTGATTGCCCCCTGGAGAGGGAACTTCCTCTTTGGTGTCCCAAAGAGGCTTTGCTAAATTTGTGCCGATCTGGGCTCACAGAATTGTGGCGGGATGGGGAATTTTGCTGTGAATCAGCCCCTCTTCGGAAGTTGGAGTGGTATGTATATCTTTGAGGGGACTCACTCCTCCAACTGTCCTGCATGAACGTTTCCGAGTTTCTTCGTCGTGAGGGAAGTCCAAGGTTGATAGTCCTGTAGGGAACGCAGGCTTTGGCCTCGGGTACATAGTTACTGGGGAGAGGATGTCCTCTTTCATAGTAACGATATGGTCTTTTGGTTTTGTCGTCAGTTTCTTGTTCACTATTCCCTCTTCTGTCAGGAGATAACCCACTCTCTCGCCCATGGTTTCCTGTGGACTCTTTATAATGTACACTTAAATCAATAAAACATCACAATATTTCTTTCAACACATTCAAAATGACCCAGTTAGTTACCATTTATACAAACTATATTATGTTTTAGCTTATGTTAAAATGCTGTGAAAACAGAATTTCATATAAAAAATCTGACAGTGTGGAGTGTTTATGACCTGATGGTCGTCGAGACCTGTCTCTGCCTCTTTTCTCGTCCATCAAGGAGCTGTCAGCGCCGCGATAGGGAGAAGGGTCAAACCTGGTCATATCATCGAGACTCCTCTCTGAGCTCAGGGATTTGCTCCTAAGTGAACAGTCCCCAGTTTGAGAACTGCAGATGACCATATAAATATCAATCAATGCATTGATGTTGTTTGACATTGGGGTTGAATTAAAAGAGATTCAAATAATGTAAAATTCCAATTTTCCATCTTAGAAAACCAAAACAGTAAAGTAATGTTCACAAAGTCTTTTCTCTATTTGTCTGAGATGAATTAAAAAGATTGTAAAAAATAATAGTGGACCATACAGTCACCTGTATTGTATGTCAGTATGACAGATATTAAGTTCCCAGTCAGGACTCCACACATAGGTCCAAGCTCCGCTGATGTCATCACTACTCGTACTTGTGGTCACCTCAGAAAGGTCACGATCATCATCAACATCGTCGAAAGAATGCTGGTCCAAAATGCCAAAATAAAACCATTAAGTACTGCATATCAGGCTTCAAAAATACACAATGGCCAAATCATATGACCATCTTTGAAAACATTTCAATGATTACATTGGTCCCTTTGTATTCAGAAGTAACACTTTATGTCATAGTAATGGCACACACTGGCACACACTAATGTCATACGTTTGAAGATGTGATGCTAAAAACTGAATGAGGCTAGGTCACTGAGAATCACAAAAACTAAAGTAAATATAAACAGAATCGATACGTTTAAAAAAAAAAAAGACACCAGAGTGCATTAAGTTGAATAACCAAAGACACACTGCACTTACTTTTGTCTAAATTTGAGGCACATCTAGAGGTTTTCTTCAACTATTTCTTCCTCAGTCGTCCTGCTCAGCTACTACTTCAAACTGCACAGGACGTAACTCAAGCTAGACTCGGGTCACGCTCATCATTATTTCATTGCTCCAGTGCTTTTGCATTACCAGAGCCGCCCATTTAATTCTTTTCCCATGTTTATCTGGATCTCTCCACCAATTCCACTTTCATTAATGCAGCAAACTACAACCAGATGGCAAAACTTAAAGACCTATAAACAATGACAAGTATTTAAGTGACAATTGCTTTCTCTTAAATTACGTTTTGGGAAATGACATTACAGCAGTTTTTCTCACGTGGGTCATGCGTGGTTATGTGTTTGCAAGTGTCTTACCAGTATATCAGGTTTCACTCTATCCCCCAAGGATTAATTCATAATGTTGAATTGCATGTAATTTTATTGTATTGCATTCACAGTAATAGTGTTTCTTTATGATTATAGGCTGACATAAGCCTTAACTTCAGTGTAGCATACTGGAATGTAGGGCACTTTTATTTTATGTGGCTCAGAATCACACTGCAGCTGCAAAAAAGCACCAAGCACCCTCACAACAAAGCAGTGTAGCCCAGTAGCATTGTGACTTTGCTAAATTGTTAAGAGAAAATAACATTCTCTGTAGCCTGATCCCTCAAATGACTCCTCTTAGACCTAATAGAAAACAACCTGTGATGGTGCGTCCTCTCGAACACCTTCTCCTACAGTACCGACACACAGGTGCATGTGCTCGGGCCGCAGACAAGCCCCACACCGAGAGGGGTCAAAGGGGTTGGGCTGGAAACGGCAGCAGTAATAGTCCAAGGTAGGGGGCGCCATTTTAACATTTTAATCCGGAGTAGCCACGTCCATCTTCTGCAATAGGAATCAATCAGCACATTAGTAATGAGATTTCACTCTTACATAACTGCATTTTAATTGACAGACAAGAGATTAACTTTATATCTTATTTGAATATCAGGCGAATTATGTAACTCTTGAAAGGTCTGAGTGAGATGATCATTGTCACTAAAATTAGAGCACAGTGAGTCATGGATCATGTCACTTTAAACTGCATGTCTACAGCTGCTCAGGTGTCCCAGTGAAACACATACCTCTCCATTTATGGGGTAGTTTTACACCTCCAAGAAGAAAACGACTATGTCATGGATAACCATTAGACAGCAAGAAACGTGCAATGGGAAGTATCTATGTC
Source organism: Neogobius melanostomus (assembly GCA_007210695.1). Classification (NCBI taxonomy): domain Eukaryota; kingdom Metazoa; phylum Chordata; class Actinopteri; order Gobiiformes; family Gobiidae; genus Neogobius; species Neogobius melanostomus. The sequence continues at coordinate 1,398,663 of VHKM01000004.1, read as the reverse complement.
AAAGATCACATCGCTTCATCAGCTGCCAGTATGCATGCAGTAGACTCACCTTATTTTATCGAATCTCCAAAAAATGTCAGCAATAGAGGAGATCTCATTTATTTTGAAGAAAGTGTCCTTTATGGAAAAGTCATTGTCCCAACTGGAGATGCCTATGGTAACAGGCTGTCTACAGAGACCAGGGTCTTTCACGGGAAAACAAACATTCATTGGGTCTCACATAGAGCCAATATGGTGGCTATGAGCTATCAAATATCATTGTCTTTAGAAATGGAAATGTGGTGCCAAGTCCTCTTGACAGGTGTTTGGTGGGCAGAGCCGGTTCACATATGGTGAATGAGAAGTCTGACAAAAGCATACGGATTTTTTGTAAAAAGAAAAAAAAAGGGACAGAAAAAAAAGAATCTTGATTCAAAGCCATCATCTAAAATTATACGAAAATATTATACTATAAAAAAAATTACTATAAAATTTATAAAAAATATACTATAAAAATTATTACATTTAATTTAATTTAACTCATGATAGAATTTATATTTCTACTCATATATAGAGTACATGGTATCACATTATTTTACACTATCTTGATACATTATACTGTACCTGACTAAATTTAGTACAATGTAATGTGCTCTAACAGTCTGTAATAACTTGTATCTATTCGCTACATACACAATAGAATAACTTGTACTTTGTAGGTACATAATGTAATAGCACACGAGACCCTTAGGGTTAGGTTTTGAGGTTTGGTTTAGGGTTAGAGTTATGTCTTATTACATTATGTACCTCCAGACTACAAATACATATTATTCCATTGTGTATGTAGCGCATAGGTAGAAGTTATTACACATTGTCACAGAGCACATTACATTGTACTAAATTTAGTAAGGTACAATGTATCAAGGGTAGTGTAAAATAAAGTGTTACCGAGTACACTACACTACATATAAGTTAAGGTTATGGTACTTCATTGATCCCTGTAGGGAAATTTGTCCGCAGCATTTGACTCATCCTTCAATGCCTTAGCTTATTGGGCTAGTTCTACTTTCCATTTTGATATCCTTCACTTGTGTCACTTAAGACAAATGCACCATGGGACTTCTATGAATATACTTTATTACCACGTTTAATTTAGGACATGTTTGTCATGATGAATTGCTTTGTTAAACCCTCTGAACACTTTCAGCTAGACCCCTAAAGAGTTATATGATTAATTTCACAGTCTGAGATACTGTATTTTTGTGCTGTGTGTCACATGAACACGTTGCAGCTCTCTGAACTCTGCTCTCACATTAGTTAAAATAAAAACAGTATCAGTGGTAATGCGGACAAAAACATATAAAACATATAACACTTTTAAATGAACTGCTAATTGGTTAAAAAGTAATGCCATGATAACAGTGGCCGTTAATGGAGGTTGATTATTGATCCATCCAACCCCTCTAACCCTTTACACGGCCAGTATTGATCAATTCCTCCGGGGTTATCTATTTAAACAATGCTTAAATCCATGCATTTTATCAATCTATATATGTATTGCAGAGGAAAATGAGGGGTTACAAGCCAGTGTTGTTAAGCTCTTAGAACAGAAATCTCCCGTCGGCAGCGACCAGCTGTTCTCCAGTCCTCCAGTCACATTTTTGATGCATTTTCTGTTCATGTTGAACACAATCTGCAAACATTTAGGTGATATATAAAGTATAAAGATAAATATCAAGTTATTTTTGTTAGTTGTGTTGAAATACCATTTTGGCTACTTACTCTCTAGGGCAGGGGTCACCAACCTTTTTTCAGCCGAGGGCTACTTCAAGAGCATTGAGTTGTTCGAGAGCTACCAGTTAAAAACAAACCCTAAAGACTTAAACGTACACTGTTTACTTATAGGTTATTGACCCCATATTATATCAATAGCTTTATTTTAAAGTCGTACTGAGTCACAAGAACAGAAATAATTGTATTTTTAAGAATCAGATTCAAGAAAATGAAGTGTTATACACCTTAGAAAAAGTCTCAAGGGCTACTGGGCATGCCCCAAAGGGCACCTGGGTGCCCGCGGGTACCACGTTGGTGACCCCTGCTCAAGGGTAATTTCCACCTATGTGGCACAAGTGTCTTTGAAGCATAAGTAGCTTTCTGCCATTTCTGTTACGTAAAAGCAGACCTGTGTGGTAGAAAAAGGAGAAGGTTGCCTTGTAAGGTATGCATAATTCTTTATTTGACCTTTATTTAACTTGGAAAGTCTCACTGAGATTCAAAATCTCTTTTTCAGGTTCTGGCCTATTGTACGTTTTTAGTTGTATGTCTTTAGTGGTAGGGAAAGAATGAGCGCCCAGGGGAAACCTACGCAGTCCTCTGCAAACGCCATACAAAGGGCCCTATTTAAATACGGGACCTACTTGGTGTGAGGCGAGACCAGTTCATCATTACTGTCCCTCATTTGATTGGTTCATGAACTGCTAAATAATGTCAGAATGTCATGCATTTCAGATCATGTTTGTAAGGGTCTAATCTGCATGGAAACAGTATTGTTGTTTGCAAATGGCATTGCAAATAACTGCATTGATTTGAAAATTGTGACCGTTTGGGAAACACTTTATTTTACACTACCTGTCAAATTTAGTACAAGGTAATGTGAAGTGTAACAATCTGTAATAACTTGTACCTATGTGTTACATACACAATGTAATAATATGTATTAGTACTTTTAGTGGTAAGGCAAGGCAAGGCAAGTTTATTAGTAGAGCACAATTCATACACAAGGCAATTCAAAGGGCTTCACAGTTGCAGAAAATTACAAGAAAACAGATCAAATCAATCAATAAAACATCAACATAAAATTAATCAATTACAGTAAAAGGCAAGAGTGCAGATAAAATACTTTCAGTTTTCATATGCACGGGTAAAAAGAGCTGTTTTCAGCCTAGATTTGAACATTGTCAGAGTTGAGGCCTGTCTCACATCCTCATGAAGAGGATTCTAGCTGCATGAAACTGAAACGCAGCCTCACCGTGTTTATTACTGACTCTGGGAACCACCAGGAGACCCCTCCCTGAAGTTCTCAGGGCCTGAGATGGTTCATACGGCTCTAACATGTCAGAGATGTACTTTGGTGCTAAACCATGAAAAGACTTGTACACAAGCAGAGCTGTTTTAAATTCTATTCTCTGAGTGACAGGAAGCCAGTGCAGAGACCGGAGCACTGGACTAATGTGGTCGTATTTCCTGGTTCTGGTCAGGACTCGAGCCGCAGCATTTTGAATGTACTGCAGTTGTCTAACAGCTCGTTTAGAGAGTCCAGTGAACAGGCCGTTACAATAGTCCAAGCGACTGGAGACAAATGCATGAATTAGTCTTTCCAAGTCTGGTTTGGACACTATGTTTTTTATTTTAGCAATGTTCTTTAGATGGTAATAGGCCACTGATGTAATGGACTTAATATGACTATTAAAACTCAGGTCTGAGTCCATGATTACCCCTAGATTTCTAACTTGACTTTTGGGTCCAGTGAAAGAGCTTCGAGATGACCAATGACAACCTCTCTGTGTTTTTGTGGGCCAAAAACGATAATCTCAGTTTTATCTGTATTTAACTGGAGGAAGTTGTTTTGCATCCACACACTAATCTGTCCGATACAGTGACACAGTATCTACAGGCCCATGTTCACCCACTGTCAGTGAAACATAGATCTGAGTATCGTCTGCGTAATTGTGATAGGACACATTGTTACTGGATATTAATTGACCCAATGGAAGCATGTACAAATTGAACAAGAGGGGCCCCAGAATCGACCCCTGGGGAACCCCACAGGTCAATGCCATCCGGTCTGAGACACAATTTCCCATCGCGACATAGTACGTTCGGTCCTCAAGGTAGGATCTGAACCACTCGAGAGCCTTTCCAGAGATTCCCACCCAGGTTTTTAACCTCTCTAGTAAGATCCCGTGATCCACTGTGTCAAACGCAGCGCTAAGGTCCAGCAGAACTAAAACTGTGACCTTGCCTGCATCTGTATTTAACCTGATATCATTTGTCACCTTGATCAGGGCCGTCTCAGTACTGTGGGAGGGTCTGAAGCCCGACTGGAACGCATCAAAACATTGTTTACAAGAAGAAAGTCTGTAAGCTGGCTGTAGACCACTTTCTCCAAGACTTTTCCTATAAAGGGCAGATTTGATATTGGCCGGTAATTGTTCATTTCAGTGGCATCAAGACCACTCTTCTTCAGCAGTGACTTGATGACAGCTGTTTTTAGGGCCTTTGGAAAAACTCCAGTCAGGAGGGAGGTGTTAACTAAACGCGTGAGTTGTTGTAATAAACTGCTCAGCACAGACTTTAAAAATCTAGTTGGTAGTTCGTCCAGGCAGCATGTACTTGAGCTCAGACCAGAGATAACATCCTCCACTATGTCATTAGTGACCGGTGTAAAAGATGTCAGCTCTAGATCTGCTACTGGTTTAGATGTTACCATTTGTGGTGAGGAGCTAATGGCGTTTTTAATGGCTTGGACCTTGTCGCTAAAGAATTTTGCAAATCCATTACACTTGGAAGTAGAAATTAATTCTTGGGGCAGTGAAACTGGAGGGTTAGTGAGTCTACTAACCGTGGCAAACAGAACACGAGAGTTACCATGGCAATTTGAAATTATTTCAGAGAAATACTTCTCTCTTGTGCTACGTAGAGTCTGGTTGAACATGTGTAACTTTTCTTTGTAAATTTCAAAATGAACCTGGAGTACTAATATACATTGCTCCATTGTGTGTGTACTACATAGGTACAAGTTATTACATATTGTTACAAAGCAGATTACAATGTAAACTGAACACAGAGTATGGGGTGAATGTAAAATTGTCTCATGTAAAGCACTTTGTGACTATGTTTGTGAAAGGCGCTATAAATAAAGTTCTTCTTCTTCTTCTACTAAATTTAGTTTGGTACAATCTATCAAGGTAGTGTAAAAAAGTGTGACCCAATAGGGAAAGATAAAACAAAATAAAAGCTAAAGAATTTTTGAACAACCATTAATGTTTATGTATCCAGCTAGAGTGCTCCACACACTGCCCTCCTGGGCCCTTTTTTCTAAAAACACATTGACCTGGATCTGCTGTCAAAGTGGCAGTGGTTTCCACTAAACTTGCTCCCATTACGTATAAGGTCGTCAGAAGGGCCACAGAGACGTCCAGAAAATAGCTACTGTCAAAAGCTTATCAGGTTAATAACACACTGGGGGAAATTAAACTGATCTATGGACTCCTTTTTATGTTATTAAATGTGTTGTAATTAGATGGTCCAGATTCAGATATAAATAAGTGTTGCTGTTACATTTGGCCATAAAGGAGTTTCCACAACCAATGCAGTAGAGGGACCAGCAACAGTCCTGTTCATATTGTTACGTTGCACAACTGTGATGGACTGTATTCTGGCTATTTTTGTCATTTCTGTCTGAGCCAGCAACCAAAAACAAAAAGATAAGAAACATACGTAACTCAAGACCAGTTTCTCCTCCACGTTAAGACCAGCCCAAGTTTTTTTTTTTTTAAATGGACACCAAAGGGCACATCTTTATGTAAAGTACAATTAAACATCCATAGCCTTGCTCTCAAATGGACGGAAACAATATTTATATAATAAAAATGGGGGAAAAAATGCAATTATGAAAACTGTAATTGTTGGGTGGTAATGTTTAAGCAACACAGTTTACTCATTCTTGTGATTTTAATAAAGCTCAGACTACATTTTATGACCAATTAGCAGAAATGTAGAAATTCCAAAGGCTTCACATACTTTTCCCACTGTGTGTGTGTGTGTGTGTGCGTGCGCGTGTGTGTGTGTGTGTGTGTGTGTGTGTGTGTGTGTGTTGTATATATAATATACATATATATATATATATATATATGGCACAGGTAAGCATGTTAAATTATACTATATAACCAATGAACATGAAATTAATAATTCATGTGAAAATAAATAATAGGGAACGAAAGTGAAAAGCACTTGCCCATGTGCACAACTGGTGCAGGTGCTGGTTGCTGCACAACAGGAGTACTGCACGAAACAGTGTTGGAAATGTGATGTGATCATCACACTCATCATTGCTTTCCCGTTTCAATGTCAACTGCCGTCTTATTGATACACCCACACAAAAAAGGCTACTGCATTATTCAGATATGCAGATATTCTTCCTTTGCTCCTATGTTTGTGTTTTATTGTTTTTAAAACAACAGTGTCTTCAATCTTTAACCTGATATAACTTCTATAGCCAGTGACAGTGAATATAGTCACACATGAAAAGCAACAAATATCATTGCCCCCATATGTTCTATACACCAGTGTCTCAGCCCACTCAATCACAATGCATGCCCACCTCTTTACTTACAACTGACCCACATGCGTCTGCTCTGCACAAGCCCTCACCTACACAACACAACTCCTACTTGTTGTCTCATTATATCACAGAAATAAGGCAATTTAAAAATAAACTTTGTGGACACAGAGAGGGTGGATTTCAGTAAAGAAAAATATCAGGTTTCCTTGGAAACTACAAAGTGGAGTCTAAAACCTTTCAAAGGTCTGAAACAAGCACGAAAAGTGTGAGCATCACCACTGTACGTCAACATTTACATTATTATTATATGGACTCCAGACCTGATATAACAAGCGGAAATTAAGTGATGGGTTTATATTCAAGTTCAAATTAAATCTATAGGATACGGAGAAACAGTCAAAATTCATATTTGTGAAAATACAACGCAATCAGTTTTTGCATTTTGAAGGTGTCATGTCTGAGTGGGCTTAATTTTAAAATGTATCCAACTCGGTCCACTCTGAGCTGAAACAATAGGCCATTCTGTAAACATGATCGCAATCAAAGCTCTCTCTCTCTCACAGTGCAAGTGTGTTTGTGCGTCTCCCACTCATACAGAGCGGCTCCCTGCTACACTATGGACACAGCTCACGGTGAAGGTCTACAACTCTCAGTAATGCATTTACTTTTGCATTATAAGAAGTAATGAAAAGTGAGGACATGCCATCTGTAAAACTAATTCATGTTGGAGGATGCTACTCTTTATAGAAGCAGCGGATACAAATGCAGGTGAGCCCTATTATATATTTGCATGCCCACTAAACCCCTCTATTCCAGCTTATAAGGACGTGTAAGCTAGTAGATTTGTTCTGCAATGTTTTGCATTACTAAAGCAGAAATCATTTACAAAAAGGATACATGCTCACACCAACAACACTAATAATATACTTTTGAAAGTGGAACAAGCTAAACCTGATTTTCATTGATAGTAATAACCCCTCACTGTGGCTAATTTTCCTCTGGGCTTTGGATTGATTTTCAGCACTGGACAGCTCCTGTGAAGCTCACTCAAATGAACCTACGTCATAGCAGCCTAGAGTGTCCAAACTGTACTGTCGTAAATTCAGCTTGCACGGATTCCATTGATCTACACAGTAATCTGTGTTTCACTAAAGATTCAATGACAGATATGAGCTATAATCGTACTATCAACCATTATGGTATTACACAAAGTAAACTGTTGGGTTGTATAAGAGATTATCGACTTTGTTGATTATAAGTTTAAAACGAATCATATGAAGTGTCTTCTAAAAAGCCAACAGCTCTGCCCAAGCTCTTGGGTGGATTTTGCTATTTCTGCTACTATGTAGGTTTGCAAATTCCTCTGGGATGTGGGTTTGTTTCAGAAGAAACTTTTCTGTTAAGACAGGCTGATATCAACTTAACTAATAACTTTGTGCACCCGAGATTATCTTTTGTGCTTTGTCTGCATGAGTGCAAATCCTTCGCCTTTGTGTAAATGTCATTACATGTGGTCCTCTGACGTCATAATCTCTTCATAATAATCTGCATTTATTTCCTAGTCTCACACCAGTGGAGAGCATACCTGGACTCCATCTCCTTTAATTTCCATATTTAAATTTTTTGGTCGTATTCTTTTGTTCTTGTTTGTCATTCGAGCTTTTGCTTTCTTAATATTAGCAGATCTAAGTGTACATGAGTTCTTAAGCCAAGTCACACAGCAGCTTCAGTGCACCTTTCATATTGTTGTTTGGATTGAAGGATTATGGGGCATAGTAATCTTATTTTAATCAGGGACTCCCCCTGACTTTTGTCCGTATGGGATTATTCTGTAATATATGTCCTTTCTCTGACGCACAAGACACTTTTATTTCTCTTATGATTCTCAGGATAGTAGATCATGCAAATGAGCGGGTTAAAGTTCTCCCCAATGATAATGCTTAATATCCAGCACTGACGTTAAATACTATAATAACTTATACAAAATCGCTGTGCATATGATGCTAACTGACTATAGGAGCATAATGTTCCCGAATGACATTCTTGGAGTTGTTTTTTTCATTCAGACATGCCTGTGTGATATCTACATATGCAGTCGGAATTTCTTTTCAAGAGCTACTTGATTTTCCATTATCCACTTAATACAGATAAGGTTCATATGAGTTGATTTTTTTGGCAGTGGCACCCCTTAGACACCAGCGTTTTGTTGTTGTTTGTTTGTTTGTTCTAAATGTATTCCTGAAGCAAGTTTGAGTTTGCTGTGCCATACTCTCCAACACTCTCTCCTGATGTCACTGCCACCAGCAATATTTTGACCTACATTACCCAAGGAAAAAAAGTCTCAAATAAAAGAATATGTCAATATTCCACAGCTGTCATGTTTAATGTAATCATCTTTCTTTAATATCTGGGAGAAAATCCAACTTTTAATCTTCCTTAGTGTAACTGGGGGGCTGTGTGTTTGAGAACGCTGACTTGCACTTTTGTGACTTTGAACTGTAGTTGTCAAACACAGTCCATCACTGTTCGTCATGTCAGCCCATCACATAGACATTAAATATAAATAAAACACAGTGATGTCTTTTGCATTGCGTGTAGTTGCCCTGCTTTGGTTATGCAACAGAATGCTTTTTAGTTCTCATGGCTGGCAGCTTGCTGACATAAGCTGAGTGAAATCACCCTCCAAGCTTGTCACCAGGCCAGACAGCAGATCAATTGTTCCTCTAACAGTAGATAACCACTGATTCATTTCTTTTTAGGCCTCTGTCCTGCCCCTGTCTGGTTTTTCAGAGGTCCTTTAGGCTAGCACAGGTCAAGAGCTATATCATTAGCCTTTCGTTACACAAAAGTGTTTGGAGGCTGGATTCATATGACACGGTCAAATATCTTTTCATAACATTTTTAGTAGAGAGACCCAATTAATGTTTTTTTTCTTCAGAAAATGGACCATTGAAGCTGGGCTTGTATAACGACAGTCCTCACTGAGTCACTCCTGCCTCTGAATCTAGCTCCAGTTCTTTCATGGTTGGAACTGCACGGCTGATGATCACTGGTGCCATGGGAGCGGTGCGGGTCAACAGGTAACAGCTGACAGATGCTTTTGATTCTGCTCATTATAAACCCAACCAATCTGGTAAAACAGTTTAAACTTAACATAGTATATATTGTTTTACAGATACAGCATTGTATCTACAGATGAAGACGCTGTACAGATCTCGAACCTGGGGCTTCACAATGGCCACAGTCCTGTGAATCAGCACACACTGACAGAGGGCTGCGTGGCAGTGGCAGATAGGGATGAAGTTGGAGGAGACTGTTCAGATAATGAGGAACCCAGGGGGACACTGTCTTTAAGGGTGCCAACAGAGCCAGTCTCCCACAGCTGCCGGGGATCTCCTTCATGTCGTCTAGGCCTGGACCTCAGCACTGGCCGCCTCCGCAGACGCTTTGTGAAGAAAAATGGACAGTGCAATGTAGTGTTTAACAACATGGAAGACAAGCCCAGGCGATACTTGGCAGATATATTCACCACATGTGTGGACATACGCTGGCGATACCTGCTGCTCATCTTCACCACCACCTTCCTCCTGTCTTGGTTGCTGTTTGGGCTGGTCTTCTGGGCCGTGGCCTTGGCTCATGGGGATTTTAACCTTCATCTCCCTGTGAAAGATGGGGATAGCTCTGAGCAAGTGGAGCAGGAGGAGTGGAAGCCATGTATCCTCCATATCCAGGGCTTTGTTGGAGCTTTTCTCTTTTCAATTGAGACCCAGACCACCATTGGCTATGGTTTCCGCTGTGTGACTGAAGAGTGCCCCGTGGCTGTATTGACTGTTGTAATCCAATCCATTATAGGCTGCATAATTGACTCGTTTATGATAGGCACCATCATGGCTAAGATGGTACGGCCCAAGAAGCGGGCACAGACCTTGTTGTTCTCACATCATGCTGTGATCGCTCTGAGAGATGGTAAACTGTGCCTCATGTGGCGTCTAGGAAACATGCGCAAGAGTCACATTGTGGAGGCTCATGTCCGTGCACAGCTCATCAGGCCACATGTGACCGCAGAGGGGGAGTACCTTCCATTAGAGCAAACTGACATTGATGTGGGTTATGACGAAGGGCTGGACCGTCTGTTTCTAGTTTCACCCCTGGTGGTGGTCCATGAGATCAACAAGAGTAGCCCCTTGTACAGCTTGAACCGCGTTGATCTGCAGAAGCAAGACTTTGAGATTGTGGTCATTCTAGAGGGCATGGTGGAGGCCACTGCTATGACCACTCAAGCACGAAGCTCTTATTTGGCCAGAGAGATCCTGTGGGGTCACCGGTTTGAGCCTGTGGTCTTTGAAAAGGGAAACCGCTATCAGGTGGACTACTCTCGCTTTCACAAAACATATGAAGTGCCATCCACACCTCACTGCAGTGCCAGGGAGCTGAGCCGGAGGAAAGGCCGGAGCAGCCAGTCTTCCTCCTCTTCTTCTAGCTGCTCACGCACACATTCACCTTTTGCCCCAAAGGCAGCACGGCGCCTGCTGGGCACCCACTCCCCCAGCGCCTTCTGCTATGAGAACGAGGTGGCTTTGTGCTCTGGAGATGATGATGATGAGGATCAGAATGTAAAAGAGGGAGGAATCCTAAGAGATGACGTCCGAACGCTCTGTAAGGAGACCATACTGGAGCAGCAGACAGTGGAAATGCTGTGCATGCTGGACACAGACAACCAAATGAGCCTAGGAAGACTGCAGCCCACTCTGCCTTTGTACATCAGCAGAGAGTCTGGGGTTTAAGACAATCAGTGGCTATGGGGCCATTTATGTTTATTATTGGGTTATGAATTAATATATAATTAGAAAATAAATAATAATAATATGGAGGACAACAACCAGAGGTCTCTCTGTAGACCAAAACTGATTCAGCTGCTTTACTATACCAGGGTTTCACTCACATCATGAGGTTTGTTTAAACAAGTAATGTATATGTTTATCCCATTTTTTCTGAAAATGCAGTGATACTTTATTTTCTTGTAATTATGAATAAGGCCTGTACACAACCCGTGAATAAAGTCACACTGAAAGGTAAATCAACATGTAAAAAGAACAATCAATTTATTCCAAGAATAAATTTTATTAAAAAATGTCTACATCACTGCAGTTTGTTATTTCATATGCACAAGAGACTAATAAAACTGTATTATTTTTAACTAGTAGCGTGGATTACGTCAGTGTATGCGACCTTGTGCTGTAGAGACCTCCAGAGTCTGTGATCCAAGCTCCCTCAAGTGGTCAGAAATCAGCACTACAGCACAAAAGTCTCAAGAACAGTCCATTTGGACCTTTTAGAGCAATTAAGAAAAACATTTTGTACTCATTATATAATTATATATTTATAATATTACATTATTTTATTAACGTGTTAATTATACTTTCAAAAGCAAAGAAACAACAGTCAAACATACAAATACGCATGCCACATGCGAATTGGCATGGGTGGCTCAGGAGGCAGACCTTGTTAATCACAAGGTTGATGGTTCGATTCTGGTGCCTACAAATTAATACTGCCATAGTGAGATTGGACCTTCTACTCACCAGAGACCTTACCAAGGGTGTGACTGTAAATAATGGGTCATTAATTTTCTTAATTCTTGTTCATGCATTTTATCTGATCTTTTCTTTAAAATACAGAACTTTAGGTGTTTCGTTAAGACTGGTTCACATACCCCTCATAATTACTATATCTTCTTAAGCCCTTTTCATTATCTCTCAGGCCTCATCACCTCTGTTAAACATTGATCAAATGCTGTCTCCTGTGCACTCTTGACCATTCATTTCCCCTTCGTGGCTTTCTCCTCGTCTGAGTCTTGTAGCTCTCTGATGTGAGTGGTCACACCCCCTGTCATCGAGCGTGCATGAGGCCCAGCAGCTGGTTGACCCCATAACCTCAGTTAAGACTGCTAATGGGCCGCTAAGGATCGAGGCTAATAAGGTGCTGTGTGTACTTCCCTTCATGTGCCAGTGGGCTTTCAAGTGTGTGTGCTTGGGGCCTGGGCAGCGCGACCAGAACTGGTGACAGTGTTGTGTGCTCAGTGGGGGGACAGTAGTTAGGCACAGGGGGGCTCTGACTCCATAATGAGGGTGTTGTGTGGTGTCGGAGCTGGGGAGCATCTCGCTAAGTGGACAGTGGGGCATTGTATGGCACCAGTTATGCACCAGGCCTGGGAAGCACCACAGGGGAAATCGTCTGGACAATTTGCCCTAATATCGTTAAAATCTAAAAACCTCTGGAAAAAATAAGTCAACACAACAGTCTGAGCTAAAATCATTCCTATGCCAAGCCAGTGTTCAATTACATGTATTTTAGTTTGCCAGAATTTGGCTATTGTACATGTTTTAGCTGTGGGGGAAACCAGAGCACCAGAAGTAAACTTCCAAACTCCAAACAGGAAGATCCCACCTGGAATTGAACCCATGATACTCTTGCCTACATGTCCATTTAAAACATGACATTCCATTGTTGTATTATTTTAACACCTTTTTTCTTTTCAATTATTAACTACACACTTTAAATGTTCTTTATGCTTTCTTTGACACATCTGTGTTTTTGCAAATTCAGTCACTATATCCAGACCCAAGTCTGTAAAGTGACACGGCTGAGTCAGGAAAGGCATTGCTAATAAGACGTCAGAGGCAAAAGACTGTTTGACATAAGTCTCTTCCTGCTCTCTACCAAATGTCCTGCTGTGTCCTCTTAATAAAGCTCACTTTGGCCAAAAACATGACAACTGTCTGTTGTCCTTCCTGACAGCACACTCGCAATATCCAGCTTGGGACTGATATTGCTTGTGACCCCTGGCAGGTTTAAAAACGGAGCACAACATAATTGTGTAAATCTAGATTAACAGACAGTTTAATGTGTATCTCCTCATGTGTAACAACTGCTGAAGTCACATGTGTTCTAAGTGCAACTTATTTTCTTACCAGTTTTATTAAATCTTCACTGAAATGTAATTAAGTGCATATAATTAAATGTCCTAACAGACATTTTGCCATTTGGATCACTACTCAGTCATACTTTTACTTGCATACCTATTGTAGTAGAGATTTAAATATCAATATCTAATATATATTGCTTCTATCTTCAGAAGCTTCTTCTCACTCTTCAAGTCAAAATGTCAGGCATCTCTTTTTGGAAAATGTACTGGAAAATTGCTTGCGGGCCTACACAAACATATTGCATACCTTCTAATTGTCTTTGAGAACTAGTTTGAGGGACCTATCATCTTGCCTCTTGCATGATTGCTGTCCGACCAACAAGGAAAGGAAAGGATTTTATTTGTCAGTGTATTTCACACCCCTGGTCACAAAGCGCTTTACGGGACGATTTACATTTACCCCACACACTGGGGTGGTAAGCTACCTTATTTCCCCTTCTCCCTCTTGTTTGCACTTTTCATGTGAATGTTGCTGTATGAAGATTGTGCACTCTGATATACTGGTTTTATTTTATTTTTATAAGTGAGTTAACGCGTTCAGGTGTTGACCTGCATATGACAAATAAATCTGATCTATGTAGTAGCCACAGCTGCCCTGGGGTAGACTGATGGAAGCGAGGCTGCTAATGTGTGCCATCAGTCCCTCCGTCCACCACCAACTACTCACTCTCACTCTACACATACACCCTAATGTGCATGTTTTTCGTAGTAGGAGAAACTGGAGTGTGTATATTTGTGAAATTTTAAATTCGTATTTTAAATATTGAATGGATTCACTGTCAAATCATTACACCCACTATTAGCATTTTAATTGGGTTATTGATTACTATTTTTGTCAGAATATAGAGTAACTCAAAATGATTCTTCTACACGCAAAGATTTCTAATAATGGGAAATAAGAATGACCAAACATAAGTTATAAATCTGAATACTTTTCTCTCTCCTCAGCCCAAATCTCATCCATCTTTGTGTCTTGCCTTTTATCTCAGTGTCTGCAAAGTCGACAACAGCCTCTTTCATGTAGCCATCTCGTCCACAGCCCCTGAGGCCTGCTCCGTCACTCGCCTCTCTCCTTCACACAGTCTAATTAAATGTTCTCCGCAGAACTCATGATTGCAGACTTTCTCCAGCTCTCCCTCTGAGCCGTCCCTCCTGGTGGATACAAAACGCAACATTAAAGCCGTGTTTGTCGCTGGTGGCATTTCAAATATTTTAATCAAGACGACGACATGTTTGTTTTGGAATATGACTTTATTTGTGGTTTCACATCGTTTTGAATCAGATAATTATAGAGCCGAGATGATAAAACATGTTATATCAGAGATTTTTCTGCTTTCTTTAAAGATTATGATATTCCAGTATGCAAACTGAAGAGGGCAAGAATTTAATTACTCATCTTACAAAGCTGTTAAAAGGTTTTAGTGCATGGTAAAAGGTAAAGGTTTTAGTGCATGACCTCTAATGATGATAAAGGAACAAGACATTGAACAGCCTTAAAAACCTTTACATTCTGTATTTTGGTTCCTGAAAATATAACATTTTGAAACTATATCTTAAAGAGGGGTATTATGCTTTTTTCAATCACATAGCACCAGTCTATAGCATACTACAATGATAACGTAACCTTCTGTTGGTCTGTATATGCAGTAAATTAAAATAACTGCCTTGAATAAATGCTCTCTCAAAATGGCTGTACTGAACGTCTTGAAATAGGCCTCTGTCTCTTTAAGAAGCTTTCCGACACGCCCCTTCAGCACACTGCTGTGGCATCTAAACAACAACACTGTCCGGGTCCGGCTCTGCTGAGCTGAGGAGCAGTGGTTGGTGGCTTGGCTGGTGACGAAAGGTCCAGAGGCGTCTCCAGGAGGTGGGGCGTTCCTAGGAGGACTGAGGCATAGCTACACCTAAAATGGCTGCCGTCCAAGTTTTTACTGATTACTCAAAAATATGTGAATGAGCCAAGGCAACACTCCAGGCATGTGTTTAATGAGGGAATGACATAATAACATGATATAAAGCTTGAAAAAGTCAATTTTACATAATACCCCCTTTAAAAGAAAAGAAAAGGTTTACAGTATATTAAAGTCTTAAATGACACACAATCAGTCCGCTCTGTCAACACATGAAGTGCTGACTGACGTAGAAAGAGAAATCAAAATAAACAATATTTCTTCTCTGTAATCACAATCTACAGGCCTACAGCCTAATCTTGTGGCAGTAACAGTTAATTGTATGGAGTGGTCTTTGGACTTTACAGAGTAAAATGGAAACATCTTTTCCATGTGCCCGTATCATTTGCGTCAAATGATACGGGCACAGAAAGCAGTCATTTGTTGTTTACGGGAGCACATAGTGAAGGAAAGCTAAAATGATATTTTTGCAGGAAAATGCTTGAGTATTCTAGCTTCATTTTGAACACACATATCTTTTAAAATAGAGTTTGAGCTGATTATTTTCTAAATAATCGTCAAAACTTTCTAGATAGTGTGGTACTCAGAGCATAAATGAAAGAAAGGTCCAAGAGCTAAGACAGAAAATGTGTGTGCCACCGGTTTAAGTTGAGGTTTATTTTGTGCTTTTGTTTATCGCCATACGCAGCCCAATCCTCATGTTTACAAAAACAGCCTGTTGTTTACATGTTATTTCTACCATTACTACTACTACAGGGTCAAGACTTGAACATGAGATTTTATTATATAAATTAGTAATATAACACTCAAACATTTTACTTGAGCAAAGTGTTCACCACTTCCAAAACATGACTGTTGACGACCGCACCATCTACTGCACTGTAAATCTAATTTTAATTGGCCTTACAGCTTAAAGCAAATCAGTCCTGTCAGATTCTTAGGCGGCCAGTTTCAGCCACAGCGCGCCGCAGGGGCCACAAATTCAAGTGTAGCTAACAGCCGACATATATGCATGACTAAACAGCCTGCTGGCATGTGTGACCCCAAGCATAAATCGTCATCGACTCTCTCGGCGTGAATGTGACTATTGTCTGTGCCTCACCATCTTCATCACCAACATCACCGTCACTGCCCTGAGTCAGACGCACAAGGAAGTGTCACCTCGGGCTCCGCAAGTATTCACAATCACATCAAAGTAGCCTTTTCAATGGTCACAAATGGCAAATCGCAAAGCCTGGAATTACTGTAGTCAATATAATGTCTCATAGCAATAATAACAACAATAACAAAATTATGTCTTCGATATAGATAATAATATGAAACTATCTATTATATCTATAAAATCTGATAATCCTGTAGTTTAGACCAGTGGTTCTCAACTACTGTAGCTTCAGACCCATCTTCAATGTACAAAAAATGAAAAACTGTTTATGACCCACTGAAATGTGTCCCTCAACCAGCAATAGGGTTTAGACCCAACAATTGAGAGCCACTGCTCTGTTGCTTTGGGATCAACCTTATTTGAGCCACCTTTAAATACAAATATTGATTAAAATGTATTATGAATTATTGGGCCTAAGACAGTCAATGTTGGCAAACTGAAAAAGGTCCCGACCCACCAATTCAGGCTCAGACCTGACAGCAAACATTTCTGAAACTCATACAATTCTTGTATTCGTTTTTTCAGTTCATATTTCACTGTTCTCTCAAATGTCAATGCTTCACAATGAAAAAAACAAAACAAAAAAACCTTGCCTATCAAAAACTAGAGAGGCCGGATGTCTTGGATTACCTATTGTATTAAAGTGTGTTTTGTTAATTGTTTTTAAATGTGCTTTATAAATAAACAGTTTCACCAACGGGCACTCTGGAAAATGCTGGCTTGTTTTTGCTCGCCTTTGGGCTGAGACAGTGGCACAGGGATGCGGAGACAGCAAAGCAGCGAACAATAGACTATTCACGATGGCCCGAGATGCAATGATGATCCTGCTCTGCCCTCGGCCCCCGCTCCAGCGTCCACAGCTGCACAAGAATGCGGTCCAACAAGTACCCCACCCCACCCCACCCCCCAGCACTGCCCTCCCTCTCCCCGGCCGCTTCCATCGCTACCACCGCCACCAGCTCACCGACGCAGCCAAGCCATCCCGGCCCAAGCCCCCATCCCCAAATCAAAAAAAAAAAAAAAAGACCACGAGAAAAGGCCAGTAAACTGAGAAGGGGGGAAAGTCTGCAGAGCACGGACAAAGAGAGGATTCATCGCGGGTTTGAGATGAGAAAAAAGAGGGGCACCCATTTAAAAGTGCTGCAGCTGCGCTAATTCACTGCCTCAAAATGGGCAAAAAGAGTGACAAGGGTCAGATAGCAGAATCATTTTTTATTCACCAAACATCATCACGCCAAGCTAGGAAGGAGATAACAGAAGAGGCACCTGTGTCTTTTAGCCTTCACCAAAATAAATCACTTCCTGGTCCCACAATGCCCTTTGTTTTTGTAAATGTTCAGTCTACAGCAAGTGAACAAGAGGGGACATTATAAGACCACAGATGGGCCACCAAAAGAAGTTTAAAAAAATATTGATTTCAGGAACTATTTTCATAGACATGTGCATACTGGACCAAATAACAAAACAAACAACACCACTCTTTAGTAGTGACTGGCACTAAAAAAGGTTCAACATTTCTTGGTATCTGGATCACCGCTGACAATGGCACAACTATGGTAAAAGGTTGCGTTCGTCCAAAAGAGTCTATAATATTGAGGACAAGCCAGAAATCTTTTGTTGAATTTGCCCACTCTCAAAATACACCTGTCGCGACCTCATTAATATAGCTCTGTAATTACTGGGACTATCAACATAAAACAAACTGTCATAAAGTTCAACGTCTTCTCTAACACGCAGGGATAATTCTTGTCAGTAGAAAGGACTTCAAGCTTCTTTGTGGACACGATTTCAAACAACAATTTATGAGGTTTATGAGGTTCTGTGAGTCTTTCTAAAACAGTCAACACAGAGTAGTCTCCTGCCCATGATCCTGTAAGAGAGCAAAAAGCAAACACAGTAGTAGCAAACACATTTGAGGTACTTTTACTCTACTTAGGTACACTTTATAATGAATACGTTTAACTTTTACTTAACTACATTACTGCACTACATTTTTGAACTGGATTAAAGGTAAAGGTAGTGAATAGAAACGTATTTCAGTGTGACCTGATGCACAGTTGGTGAATCTACGTCTGCAGCAAAGTCTTTCTGATCAGAAATAAAACGATAATAAAATCAGAAAACACCAGCGACGCATTCAGTCTCTCACGGTTGATCTCGTTCAGGCCTGGCCTAGACACGGTTTGAAAACAACAGCTCAATTCTTCATAAAAACATGACACGTTTCACAAACTAAAATCGATTCAGTACTTTCACATTTTACTTCCCCTTTACGTTTTTACTTAAAGGTACACTGCGTAACATTTTGGACTATACTGTTGCGGGCAAAACAAAACATGCTCCTAATGACCAGCTCAACACAGGACATATTATTACTGGAGTGGGTAATCAAAGAATGGATTTAGATGAGAACCAAGCCTGTTTAGATAACAAATTCTGCTGACTTAGTCGACATCTCCATGGAGACGAGCTGGAGACGTACCCACTCCCGGTAAAGTTTACAGTCATGTCTTGGGAAAGGTGAGCCTCATAAATGTTTGTTTGTACATTTATGAGGTGTTTTCAATGATAAAAATATCTGTCATAAAATAAATGCTGTATTTCAATTTAATTATTGGGTAAAATTCTATGCGATGTGGCTTTAAGTAGAATTTTATGTGATACTTTTTACTTTACTGTATTTGTTGCTTCTGTATCTGTAAGAAAACACCAAAATCTATAAATGCTGCGAACACAACCTTTAGGATGAGACTGGATCACTAAAATGAAGTTATAACTACGTCTGGTCTGGATTATATTCATGATATTTTAGGAATAAGAGATGTTGCACAAGGAAAAAGCCCCAATAAATACATGAGAAACCTCAGGGGCATCGTCAACATTTTAATGAACTGTGGTCTTCTGTTAAATTAATTACTGATGGGGCTTTACCAATATCTTAACGCAACGGCTTGGAAAAGTAGACTAGAGCCAGTCCTCAAGGGTATCATCTTCGTTTCAGTTCGCTCAGTGAAACCTCAAGTCTCCAACAGCATCTGAGGAGGGAAACTGTCTCAATGGGGTGAGCTATGTGAGCTAAGTCCAAATAATCAAATCACATGAGCTTCTGTTTTATTGATAGTCTAGCTTTGGCACTGGAAATCCCCAAACAAGAGCTGACCACAACTGCTTTTTCATTCACGACTTAGGAGTTAGGGCAAATATGAATTAGATATTGTGTTCAGAAAAAAGAGAGAGGGAGCCCTTAAATGGCAAAAAGAGCAGAGCTTATCCATTATAGACATAAAAACAAGTCGAATGTCGCACTTTCCCTTTTGCCTTTTGTGTAGTTTGTCGTCATCATGGAACAAGTGATGGCATTCATTTTTTACCCTCTGCGCCTATTGACATGGGAATGAATGCTCTCCACCAATTATACAGTGTTTAATGCAGAATGTGACCCAGCATGTGAATATTTGACCGCTATGTGCATGCTTTCCCCTTATCTGCATCCTTCTCTCACTTCATCTCCTCTGCACTCCTTATTCTCTCCATCATCATCACATTTCAGGAATTTCCCATGGGAGCAGCTACAGTAAAAAGTGTTTTTTTTTTTCTCTCTCTCTTGTTCCTTCAGTGCATCCACTTCCTGACCTTCGCCTAGTCTTTACCAACAGAAACGCTCATAAACAGATTGATTGAATTCTCGTGATGTTGTTGGGAAAGAGGCCGCCCATGACTAACTGTGCACCTGAAGCAACCCCCCCCCTCTCTGTGACCCTTACCCTTTCAGATCATGAGACCCCGGTGCTGCTCTCTGTCTTGAGAAGCTGCAGGAAACGGGCTCCGTTCTTGTGACACAGTGGTCTATGCGGCCGCAGTGAGGCCTATTACGGCAGTCACATGGCAGGTTAGCACTACACTGATGCGACCATGTGAGCTCTATTTTCTAACGCCAAGTGTGTAGCCCTAGGCCTGTCACACGTTCACACAGGACATATACAAGATGTCTGAATCAACTTTCCAATTGAACACATTTAATATGATTGAGCAACAGGTGAATCATTTCAGTATAGTTTTCACTTGTATTTGTATGTTGAAAACATCATTTTAATTATTGATTGGAGCTCAAATCAATTGCTTTAGATTGAATTTAGTTTGGGGGCATTTAGAAATTTCGCATGGTTGCTTTGTCAAAACTTGCTTACTTTCATTCTCTTATTCACAGTTAATGAATCAACTTGACAGACCATGACAGTGTTATTAAAATATCAAATTAAGTCTTGCAAAAAAAGTACGCAAATACATTTTCGAATGAGTAATTATTTCATCTTTTATATATGTATATATATATATATATATATATATATATATATATATATATATATATATATATATATATATATATATTCTGATTACCAGCATTTTTAAATGTAATTTTAATTTATTGTTATTGTGTTTGTTATCGTTTTTAAATGTAGCTACTGTAAAAAATTATGATGACATTTATTGAGGCCGAGGATGATACAATCTGTGGCAACTTAACCCAGACTGTCAGCCTTCAAGTCTAAACTTTCGTGAGAGGTCAGATCCCCCAATAGATACAGGCTATATAAAAAAGAAGAAAAAAAAGACTAAAAACGATAAGCAGAGATGCTCCACGCTACGCATTATTGTTGTAAATTGGAGAGGAATCTGAAACATTATAATGGCTCTGTCATTTTAATTTGCAGCACAACAAAACTAAGCCAAGGGCAAACTGCGTCTGTCGCAAAGATCTCACTGGCTTGTGTTCAACGAATCCTACGGCACAATTATTGCCCAGCCATTTTAAACTGATTTATTTATTTATTTTTAATTTCCTTTGTAAAAGGCTTTACGCTTCTGTAAAAGCTTCTAGGCATTATCTGTATTTTTTTTATTATTATTATTGTGCGTTGGTCTCTCAGTTAGGCTATTTTAGCGGAACGCAAATATCCAGGCCCATGGAAATTAAAAAAATAAATAAAATAAAAGCTTTAATTATTTATTATCACGTGTTTGTTTTCTCTCTATTATTGCTTATTTTGTTTTATTTTTGCCTAAGGCTATGAGTTGAGATCAGGAGGTCATGTTCGCGGGCATTTGTGTGAGGTTTTTTTTTCTTTCCCTTTCGCAATAGCTTAGTCCTTAATTAGGCTAATTCATTTTGTTCACATAGACCAATAAAAATGCAACCGTAATGTGGCAAACAATATTATTTCAAATGATTCACTAAATAAATATTAACCATTTATTCACATTTAAGGACTATTACGCACCACGGTTACGCACGGCCTTAACTTATATGAGTAATTGGCAACTAACGTTTAGGCTGAGAATTAACTAATCAGAGACTTAGATTATTTACAACCACGTACTTTTATTTGCTTAACCAAATATTCACAGTGAACTGCGCAAAGTTGATCTGAATATCCTAAATTGCCCCATCAAGAAGAAAACATAAAGGCGCAATAGGTCGCTCTTGATGAAAACTTATCAAGCCACGGATCAATAGGTCCACAGTGTCTAAAAAGCGACTATTCCTCATTGTCCGCGTGCGTGGAAACACCTTTCGTGTTGGCCCTGCTGCGCACAGTCCCTGGGGCCGCGCATATCCAGATGTCCCCTGCACTAACTGAACCCTGTGCGTAAAACTGCAGCTTCCACAAGCAAATGCGCGCAACGGCAAAGTTTGGGCAGTTTGATGCAACGAACAAATCCACACAAAGGAGGTTCCCCTTTTGGCTTTTTGGATTCACTCACTTCCTTCGTGGCCTCGCGTGGGTCCTATAGCGTGAAGGTTAAAGCGTGTCCATCCCTGTGTCCCCATTTCCAAAACTTTTCCTGGGTTTTAAAAAAAGAGGCGAGCAAAAGAGAGAGCAGTGTCCCGTCTGCAGGCCTTCAGCGTGAGTGCGACTAGTGTCTATGTTCGGACATAAGGGAAGAAGGACGCACACATCGTTCTCTGTTATCAATTTTTTCCATGTTTGCAGCACAAAACTGCTTTTTGTTCCTCATTTTTTCATTTACGAGGGTTAATGGATAGAGGCTTGGGCGTTTGATCACATGGCTACA
This sequence comes from Neogobius melanostomus, assembly GCA_007210695.1. Lineage (NCBI taxonomy): Eukaryota > Metazoa > Chordata > Actinopteri > Gobiiformes > Gobiidae > Neogobius > Neogobius melanostomus. The sequence goes on along the minus strand of VHKM01000004.1, from coordinate 1,376,209 downwards.
ATTCACCTGAGATGCACACAAAGGGAGCAAAGAGAGCGCGGAGAGAGAGCTGCAACGCAGACACTGGACACATTGTTGTGTCCGGTTGCGCTTCAGATGCTGTTAAAGTCGATTCTCCTCTTTCAAATCACTCCATGCTTTACAACAAGGTCTGATCATAGACCAAAGCTAGAGGGTCTTTTCAATCTTAATAATAAAAATACCTATTCTGCAATTTTTGTTGATTCTTGTCTAAGTTATTAATAAAGGCCTTTACGCCGGTGCGCAACGTTACGGTGAAATGAAACAAATCACGTTCACAAAATAAAGGTGCAAACTTGCATCCAATTATCTTATTTATTTCATAACATTACATCTTCTAACAAGATATATCTTTGTCTTGTCCTGCTCATATTTCAGTGTAAACCAAGCCTGCATAACATATAATTTGTAATATGTTTACAAATCAATGTTTCAGTTGGCTTCTTGTACGCTACAATGTCAAAAGAACCAACACTTAATTCTCCTAATTTCCCACGTCACTGCAATCTGAGACTGCACTACATTTAGACGCGCGTTTTAATCAAAACCAGACACTTTGCTAAAATAATACTTTAAAAAAAGCCATGTTTTAATCTGGCAAATAGTCGAACTATATCTGCTTTGAGGGTCAAATACAATTTTGGAATTAGGGGAGGTTCAAGGTTGTCCTGATGTGTAGTTTACAATTGCGCAGTGGCATTTTGAGGAAGGCGGCCACACCGTGCCATAACTCCAGTCCTGATTGTTTATTTGTTTGATATTACATGTCAACGCGTCCAACAAAGCAGGCCTTTTGCTGCCTGTAAATGGACGCTCTGTGGAGCGAGCAAAGCCGCTGCAATGTAAAATCTCACCTCTTCTACTTGGACATGTCCCACTGATGGACGGAGAAACATTAACGCTGCACTGAGGGCCAATGACAGCACTGACGAATAATGACTGGACCAATGAGAGGACAGTCTTGGCTCTGTGGGCGGGTTTCTGTGTGTTGGAATGCTGTCTCTCTGGGAATGTTTTCCATTTTTTTTTCCGCTGCCAGTCCGTTTCACAAGGCGCTCTTTAAGCACCGCTGTCGCCACACAGAGCAGCCATTCATCGACGCCACAGTCAGCCACACACTCCCATGTCGAACCACTGGACAGCTCAATTGGTAAGTTATGTAATTTTAGAACTACATTTTTAAACAAAATTCAATAATTCTACTTATTTTATCGTAACAGTTAGCCTAAAAGTCCTCCTTACAATACGCCCTATGCTATTCTATTTCGATAATTAATAGCTAGGTAAAGTAATAGGCTACAGGCTGGAGCTTCTTTATCGAGCACCAAATGGCCTAATATTTGTTGTTTCCCTGGCAAAGGCGACCTTTAAAAAAATCCGATGTCCTACACTCGCGGAAGAAAAAATATATCCAATGCAATTTCTCTGCATTATGAAATGTTTTTAACGTTACTTTTATTTATTTTTTCTTACAGTTATAAATAGCAAAGAAGAGTTTCGACAGACTTGGATATTTTACGCACAGTCATGGAGTTGATAGCCTAAAGGACCTGTGAGCGCTCTTTTGAAAGACAACTCCATCTTTACATCAGAACAAAATTGATTATAGGCTTATAGGCTATTATAGGCTTGACTTGTTTGAGACAACGGTGAAGCACTATGTCCGGCGAGGAGCACAGCCTGTCCGAGGCGGAGCTGAGTCCTGGGGGATCAGAAGATGCTCACTCGCTGTCGCCAGCGCACTGTGGGACGGCACGCGGCCAGGATTCGCCTCTGGGCGGACAGCAGCTCACAACACTCTGCGTGGCTGAGGATTCAGAGGACGGGGTCCAGTCCAGAGCCAAATCAGACGAAGATGACGAGCGCTTTCCTATCGGTATCAGGGAGGCTGTGAGTCAAGTGTTGGATGGCTACGACTGGACACTCGTACCTATGCCAGTGCGAGTCAACAATGGAAGCAAAGCGAAGCCACACGTCAAGAGGCCGATGAACGCATTCATGGTCTGGGCGCAGGCTGCGCGCAGAAAGCTGGCGGATCAGTATCCACACCTGCACAACGCCGAGCTGAGCAAAACGCTAGGCAAACTGTGGAGGTCTGTATAACCATTGACACGCACTTGCGCGTTTCCTGTTTTCTTTATCCTGATGTCAAAAGTAATTTGCCTGAAATGAAGGATTTTAAAGGCATTTTCGTTTCTAAATACACACATACACCCTCACACAATCATATTATTATTGTTAAGAGTCAATTAAAGACAGTTTTCTCTATTCAACAGCAATAAAATTACATTTTGTGCAGGCTGTACCAGTAGGCCTATCTAAATTGGTCCTTGTTTCCTCAGGCTGCTAAACGAAAACGACAAGAGGCCATTCATAGAGGAGGCGGAGAGACTGCGGAAACAGCACAAGAAGGACTACCCCGAGTACAAGTACCAACCCCGGAGACGTAAAAATGGCAAACTGACGACTGTTAGTGAGACTGACAGCCAGGGTGAAGGGGAGGCCAGCCATTCCCAGTCCCACTACAAGACGCTGCACCTAGAGCACAACGGGGCTGGATCTCCTCTGGGCGACCTGCATCATCATCACCATCACCACCACCATTCTGCAGGTAGGCCCGCACAATATTAGCTCAAATACAGAGTGCTCCACATCACTTAAGTGTCTTCAGATAGTAATTCCTATGAAAATGAACAGCCCTGTCTTTTCTCTTCAGGTCACAGTCCCCCACACCCCCCACCACCCCAAAGACAGAGCTGCAGTCGGGGAAACTGTCTGATTCCAAGCGAGAGGGAGGTGCAGGTGCATCAGGAGGGTCCAGGGGTGCATTGGGAGTAGGGGCTGAAGGAGCGACGGGTTCTGCCTCATCCGGCGCAAAACCCCACATCGACTTTGGGACCATGGACATTGGAGAAATTAGCCATGAGGTTATGTCCAATATTGAACCTTTTGATGTCAACGAATTTGACCAGTACCTGCCACCCAATGGTCACCCCCAGAGTGGCAGCGGGGCGGCTGCAGCGGGACCTTCCACCTCCTCATATGCCTACGCTCTGGCCGCTGCGAGTGGGCATTCTGCCTGGCTGTCCAAGCAGCAGTCCCAGACCTCCCCATCGCCTTCAGACCCTGCCAAAGCCCAGATCAAGAGCGAGTCTGCAAATGGTAGCCACTATGCCGAAGCCTCGTCCTCACCTTCTTCTGGCACCCATGTGACCTACACCCCCCTCAGCCTGCCACACTACGGCTCGGCGTTCCCTTCACTGGCCTCCAGGGCTCAGTTTGAGTATGGGGAACACCAGGGCCTGGAGCCTACTACGCTCACTCCAGTCAGGCCCCAGGGCTGTACTCAGCATTCTCCTACATGGGCCCCGCACAGAGGCCCCTGTACACCACCATAGGAGACCCCGCCAGTGTGCCCCCCTCCCACAGCCCACACACTGGGAGCAGCCTGTTTACACCACCCTCACAAGGCCTTAGAGGAGCGCCGTCAAGCAGACAGAATTATGGGAAGTGTGTGTGTGTGTGTGAGGACAAGTGTGAAAGCAAAGAGTGCTTGTGTGTCATAGACTGTAGACTGTGGACTGTCAATTTCATTGGAAGGTAGTGTAGACTTCTACTGTCTATGACATGTGTGAGGTGTGTGCCTGTGCCATTTTGATGTTAGAGATTTATACTTTTTTAGCCATTGCCCTGCAAGCGTCCATAAGCCTTACAGTCTTAAAAAATAATACTCAGAGTACTCATGTGTACAGCCAACAAGAGACACAAGATTTCAAGTGTCATCATGGACGGGATGCAGAACATGTTGACCATGGGTAACTTTTGATAGTAACTAGGTTTATAACAACATAATCAGATGTTATTAACCAAACTAAAGGAAACGTTTAATGTTATTGTGTTATTTCATATAAGTAGAATATTATTGTTGTTGTCAATATTGTAGTGTGATTGATTTGATTTTACACTCAAATGCACCACTGCTTTGGGAAAAGCATACTGTGTTTCAAAAACCCCAGGTTACACCGACCGGCCAGATCATATAGTGGTAAATTCTTTTTCTCTGACTGTAGATAGCGTCTCTGTATCTGTTTGTACTTACACCTACTTCACCGAGATAAACAAATAAGCAATTTAAGGGGAAAAATAGGAAACCGAGAGGGAATGAAAGCTCTTAATGATGTATTTTAGACTCTGTCTTGGACACTTACCTCAGTCTTACTTTGCTGGTGCCAATAGCAGGAAAGTATACACACACATGTAAACAATGAAGAAGATTAAAAAAACATAAGTCAAACAAATCTATTAACTCTCGTTTAAAATTTACATTTTTCTGTGACTGAAAAAATCCATAAGTACAAAGTCTTTACCAATTTTTTTTTTTTTATAATAACCAATCAGCTGAGTCTTAAGGATTAGGATCACATGTACTACTGCTCTGAGCTGCATTTAGGCCAAAAGCATGTCCTAACAGTGTTTTTTCTATACTGTGTCGAAACTGCCAACTTCCTTTTCAGCAATGTGAATAATGGTCATTACCACAAGCTTCACAGTTATTATGTGATGCGTATTTTATACTGACCCTCTTACCATGTTACTTGTATGTAGGTAATACATGTGTGTCAAACCTTGCTTCTTCCATTTGGTATAATTCTGGTTAGTTTTGTAAACATTCACTTGAGTATTTTGCTTCCTTATCAGAAAAGCAATGTCAAAATTATATTGTTGTCATCTATTAAATCAATTTATTTATACAGTGTGCGTAATGTTGTTATTAATTTTACACAGCACTGAGATATTATCTACAGTAAAAGGTCAAAATGACCAAGTAAATAACTAAATGGTGCTGACGTGTTAAATGTAATAACAACACAATCAGTGCTTCACCAATCTAAGCTGTTTAGAGTATTTGTGTGTGCGGCAGGCTAAAATTGACTACTAATTCCCCACATTTAATCGGCTAGGGACTGCGTGTTACTGAGAAATACAAAGAGAGCCATTCAGAGATGGAAAGGGACTGGAGAGAGAGAGAGAGAGAGAGAGAGAGAGGGTGGGTGTAAGTAGTCAGAGGCAAGACCAATTTCAACTAAACAAGCAGCGTACACTTGGACGTTTGTTGCTTTACACTACACCTAAAGCAGCAGGGTGGAGAATATTTTAAGAAATGAATATCAAGATTTTTTTTTATTATTTATCTTCTAACCATCCCAATAATAATAAACAGAAATATTATTGCAGTCTATCAGAAGAATGTCTTATTGTTATTAGTCTGTAGAGGTAGCCTGGATGGGTCAAAACTAATTTAAGACTTAATTTGGTAAACAAGAAATCAAAGATAATTCACGGTAACTGTACAATGAACCCAAAAAGATTATATCTTCAAAATAGCAATTTAAATATTAAGGTATTCAACAATATTTTGTTTCTGTCTTTCTATTGTTTATTTATTCCATATAGCAGCAATCCTATCTCAGACTGAATGTTAAATTGGGCAACATCAAAAAACAAATAATTACATTTTAATTAGCTTAAGAGAGTGGCCGTATTTATTTATTTTTAATTACACTTAACCTATGATCTAAAAATGCAGCTATTAAAATAATTGTACTAAATTTAGTGAGTGATCTAAAATGTTATGTAGGTCTATGTAATTCATTTTGTCACCTTTTTCCAACCTACACTTTCAGTTTGTAAAAGTAAATAATACAATTCTGGTATTTTTACAATCTATGGTCCCTGGTCCCTGGTTAGCTGAGTAAAGACCAAAGACACCTCACTCACAGAGCGCTTTCACATAGCTAGCACTGGCTCACTTTACTTTGCGGAAAAGAACCACCGTAACAAAGTACAACTGCAAAGAGTAAATAATTTTATTTTCACCAACAACTTTCTTGCCAAATGAGCCTCAAAAGTTCAAACAGATGCAAATGTGATCAGCCACGTTTAAGTCTTCAAGCTGCAGTACTTCCTGCTCCCTACAGAGGGCAACAGCGCATCGATGAGAAAGAGACGATTAAGAAAATATCAAATCTGACGTCATCATTCGGGCGCCAAAGTTGCATGACACAAACGACTACGCTCGAAGTTTGTGGATATCTGTCTGTCTCAAAGGTATAGAAGTTATCATCTATTTGTATGTGCAACTATTTTTCTAAATATGCAGATAAACTATTCGGTGTGTTTAAATTAACTATTGCGTTCGTCACCTACATGCATCCAGTTGCCTGCAGTGTAAAGTGTTAGCTACAACATTTTGTCTTTGAAAAACGCTCGATACTCCTAACAAACTTCCCTTTGCGTCTTGTTAGTCACGCAGCACCACAAATGGAGCTCGGAGCCTTTGATGCAAACAACTCTGTCAGCTGCAGACTGACCTCGGAGTCCCAAATGTGTGCCTAGAGGAAGACTGCTGCCTGGGCATCGATGAAGCAGGCAGGGGCCCTGTGCTGGGTACGTTCTGTACTACACATGTTCTGTTTAAAAAAAAAATCTAACTGTACTTATATCGTTGTTTATTTAATGCAGGACCTATGGTGTATGGTATATGTTACTGTCCAATTTCCAAAAAGAAGATCTGAAAGGTTTGAAAGTAGCAGGTAAAGCAAAACATTTTATGTGTTTTTTTTATTTATAACACTGCTGTCAGCCTGAAGTTTTATCAAATTATTGTCTAATCATTAAATAATATGTCTCCATGTTTGATTCCCTTGTATTTTATTACTTAATAGATTCAAAGACCCTTTCGGAGGAAGAAAGAGAAAACCTCTTTGAAAACTTGCACAAATCCAGGAGCTTTATAGGCTGGGCTCTGCAGATACTTTCTCCTAACACCATCTCTACCAGCATGTTGCAGAGGTGCTTTGGTACAAATTTACTTAAACCACCGTTTTTGCATACTGAGATATGGTCTTACGTTAGCTTAGCCGAGTTGATGCGTACCTGTCTGGTCTTTATGTGTGCCCTCAGTCACGGAAAAAGCCTGAAGATGTTCGCATAAGCCTCTCTATTGGGTGAAAGGGGGTGAAGTTGGAACTTGGAAGCGACCAAGCTCTTCCACGTGGGTAGTTACACGATCCAACTATAGTTACACAAATGTGTGTGTGTGTGTGTGTGTATATATATATATATATATATATATATATATATATATATATATATATATATACATATACCAGTGAGGAAAATAAGTATTTGAACACCCTGCTATTTTGCAAGTTCTCCCACTTAGAAATCATGGAGGGGTCTGAAATTGTCATCGTAGGTGCATGTCCACTGTGAGAGACATAATCTAAAAAAAATCAGAAATCACAATGTATGATTTTTTAACTATTTATTTGTATGATACAGCTGCAAATAAGTATTTGAACACCTGTCTATCAGCTAGAATTCTGACCCTCAAAGACCTGTTATCTGCCTTTAAAATGTCCACCTCCACTCCATTTATTATCCTACATTTAGATGCACCTGTTGAGGTCTTTAGCTGCATAAAGACACCTGTCCACCCCATACAATCAGTAAGAATCCAACTACTAACATGGCCAAGACCAAAGAGCTGTCCAAAGACACTAGAGACAAAATTTACACCTCCACGAGGTTGGAAAGGGCTACGGGGAAATTGCCAAGCAGCTTGGTGAAAAAAGGTCCACTGTTGGAGCAATCATTAAAATGGAAGAAGCTAAACATGACTGTCAATCTCCCTCGGACTGGGGCTCCATGCAAGATCTCACCTCGTGGGGTCTCAATGATCCTAAGAAAGGTGAGAAATCAGCCCAGAACTACACGGGGGGAGCTGGTCAATGACCTGAATAGAGCTGGGACCCTGTTTCCAAGGTTACTGTTGGTAATACACTAAGACGTCATGGTTTGAAATCATGCATGGCACGGAAGGTTCCCCTGCTTAAACCAGCACATGTCAAGGCCCGTCTTAAGTTTGCCAATGACCATTTGGATGATCCAGAGGAGTCATGGAGAAAGTCATGTGGTCAGATGAGACCAAAATGGAACGTTTTGGTCATAATTCCACTAAACGTGTTTGGAGGAAGAAGAATGATGAGTACCATCCCAAGAACAGCATCCCTACTGTGAAGCATGGGGGTGGCAGCATCATGCTTTGGGGGTGTTTTTCTGCACATGGGACAGGGTGACTGCACTGTATTAAGGAGAGGATACTGGGGCCATGTATTGCGAGATTTTGGGGAACAACCTCCTTCCCTCAGTTAGAGCATTGAAGATGAGTCGAGGCTGGGTCTTCCAACATGACAATGACCCGAAGCGCACAGCCAGGATAACCAAGAGTGGCTCTGTAAGAAGCATATCAAGGTTCTGGCGTGGCCTAGCCAGTCTCCAGACCTAAACCCAATAGAGAATCTTTGGAGGGAGCTCAAACTCCGTGTTTCTCAGCGACAGCCCAGAAACCTGACTGATCTAGAGAAGATCTGTGTGGAGGAGTGGGCCAAAATCCCTCCTGCAGTGTGTGCAAACCTGGTGAAAAACTACAGGAAACGTTTGACCTCTGTAATTGCAAACAAAGGCTACTGTACCAAATATTAACATTGATTTTCTCAGGTGTTCAAATACTTATTTGCAGCTGTATCATACAAATAAATAGTTAAAAAATCATACATTGTGATTTCTGGATTTTTTTTTTTAGATTATGTCTCTCACAGTGGACATGCACCTACGATGACAATTTCAGACCCCTCCATGATTTCTAAGTGGGAGAACTTGCAAAATAGCAGGGTGTTCAAATACTTATTTTCCTCATTGTATATATATATATATATATAATATATATTTATATATATATTATATATATATAGTTATATATATATAAAAATGTTATATATATTATATTATATACATGCAGGCGTAATAACACCTTAGGAGCACGACGTCAATGTCGAAATGTCAAAAATGTGGAAAAACCAGGTCGCTTCTAACTTCACCCCCGTTTGGCCCCAGAGGGGAGAGGCTAAACGCTAACTGCTATCTTTGGTCTTTTTGCGTGACTGAACACACGCGCAAAGACCAGACGGGTACGCATCAACTCGTCTAAGGTAGTAAGAACATATCTCAGTTTGCAAAAACGTAAGCCTATTCCTTGAAGTATTTTCTCACTACAGTTTTGTTTAAATGCTCTATGATTTTGTTTATTTATTTTTAGGTCAAAATACAACCTAAATGCCCTCTCACATGATACAGCGATTGGTCTTGTTCAATATGCCCTAGACTGTGAGTACAACTCAAAGAGGTATGCTACTAGGATAGAAAGAAGTAAAAGTCTATAAAAGCACTTTAAATTTCTGTTGTCCGTCTTCTTTGATACTCATCTTGATAAATCTATTTGACATTTTTGCAGATCTTTGTTGACACAGTAGGACCAGCAGAAAAATACGAAGACAAGCTCTCCCAGAGATTCCCTGGTATCAAAGTTACAGTGAGACCTAAGGCTGACTCACTCTTTCCTGTTGTCAGTGCAGCCAGTATATGTGCAAAGGTATGGCTCATGAAAGTCCTGAGATTGTTTGTGTCATTGTATTGTCAAGTTACTATGTACAAGCAATTTCTCTTGTCGATCAATACAGTTTGTCTTGAAGTATTCTTCATTTTACAGGTGGCCAGGGATCGAGTTGTAAAAGGCTGGAACTTTGCGGAACAGCTTGATGATGTGGATACAGACTACGGTTCAGGATATCCAAGTGGTACGTATATAGACCAGTAAATACAAAGCAAACAATATCTGATATTTATAATGTATATTGATAAAATTGCAGATCCAAAGACAAAATCCTGGCTATTGAAGTACCTGGATCCAGTGTTTGGCTATTCTCAGTTTGTTCGCTTTAGCTGGAGCACTGCACAGACTTTGATGGAAAGCAAATCCGTTGCAGTTCACTGGTAAATCCACATCCATCCATTTTGATTAATAGTGTAAAAAAGGGAATGCCTCTGTATTGTTTCACACATCTTTTATAATGGCTTGTTTTTGTTCAACCTTGTTTTCTCCTTTCCAGGGATGATGACGAGGAAGATGGAGAAAAAGGTGCGCAGAGGCTTAAAAACAAGTCGATGTTGTCCTACTTCAGTTCTTCAGGAGCAGCGCAGAGTCAAACTGCACCCCATCGCTTTTTTTCTGAGCGGAGACTTAAAAACATCAACACTCTGTGAACACGGTCAATTATGTGAAACAAATAGTACAGGTATAGATTGTCACCAAATCACCATCTTGGAGAATTCCTGTTCTGGTGTAATGTAACAGTAATATGTTTTATATATTAAAATATTTTTTACAAGTTGCATGTGTTAAAGAACCTTATTTGGAAAAAAAAATACATTTTTTTTTCTACTACCATAGGAAACGCTCTGCAACAAGTCTGATTTTATTTTTGTTGCACTACTGCCCTCTACTGTCTGGCATTTGTACAGGATCAATTGTTCATCCACATTTTCATTGATTAAGTTAAATAGGTAAATGAAACTCCAATTGTTTTTGTTTTAAAGAAATTGAAGTTACTACAATACATGATCCGTACCTTAGACAGACCATGAAGAATTTAAGAATCTTCCTGAACGGTAATAGTTGTCAACACAAAACACAAGGTATATTTTACATGAATCAAACTAAACTTGCATTAAAATGTTGCCATGAAGTCATCTCGTCTCTGGAGCTAGTTCACATGTGGTTTTGGTCTGGACTCCTCCCATACCCTCTTGCCACAGTTCATGGCTAGAGACGAAACTGCAAACGATGACAAGATCACTATGGAGCTCCCCACAAAATGATAGGAGGGTCCCCTGGGAGCCACTCTTAGGGCTCTCCTCGTGAACATCTCTCTGTCACAGGCTGCAATCTGGGCAACAGGCTCCATTCTGAGGGGCACTTCCCAAGAAATATCCCAAAGACAATAAGTATTGTTCCTCCTGGACGATTGTTATTGAGTTGCTTCCGTATCTGGTATTCAGGTCTTCAGTCAGTTGGTGCCTCGTACAATGGAAGATGTGTTGAATGATGTCCTCTATGCAACAAATAAAATACTGTCTGACTCCTCCTTGTACGTCCATTTATAACCTGTGTCCCAGACTAATCCACCTAAGTATCATGGTGTCCTACTGCGTCAATGGGATTAAAATAGGCAGATCTTTGCCATAGAACACAAAGGCAGTGATCTATTTCAGTTTAAGACTGGTGGTCAGTATAATTCCATTAGACCAGCTCGCTACAGTCCTGACACATTTGAAAAAGGAAGAATGTGTGCAGGATACACTGAATGAGTTTAAATGATCACTCACCAGACTTAGCAAGTCAGCCACAAGTCTTTGTTACTAATTGCTAATTTGACAGGTGATCTGCTACTGTACCCCTGTGGTAGCATGTAATCACAGCTTTGTACTTCAGTGGTGTATGTGATATGGGTGACGGAATGCATAGCAATTACAAATTCTCTGGCCTTATAAATATATACTTTTTATTAATTTTTTCATTGTCCAAGACACAGTGAAGGCCTTCAAAAGGAGTTTCCTTTATGTCATACTAATTTCTGCCTCATAATCCTTGTAAAACGGATCAAGCTTGCCATGTTTTGCTTTTAAGTTTATTTTGTTATGTGAATATCACAAAGGAAAACTACTGAATACAGTATATACCGAAATATAAGACGGCTCTTCGGCTTCAGCACCACGGAGAGCTCCAGCGTCCTAGGCCTGAGGTCAGCAGGTCTCTGATCCCACAGCTTGTTACACACAGTACAAGCTCTTAGTTAAACACTTATTGGATTAAACTAATTCTTTCCCACAAATGACACAGAACGGATCCCATGAATGAGCACGTAATAGTGGTGACTTCCACAGTTCATTCATGCTTTGCTATATATTGGTATGTATTATATATACCATTATACACCTATTATAGAATAACAAGCTCAGGTCCTCTTCCATAGGCCTGGGGAGCTTTAATCTATCCTACTTTATGAAAAAACAATGTAGGGCAAATTTTATTGAGATTGGATTACATTTAACATTACATGAAACTGATTTTTGTTCAAATGCCATTCACTAACAAGGACCACACCACAACAGAAGGTGCCATTAAAGAATTAATAACAGTGAGTAATAAACGATCACTGGGTGAGACAGCGGGTCAAGGTTCTGTCTTAGGGTGTACCCAGCTCTTCGGGAACCAGTGGATTCAACACTGTATTTCACCACATTAATATTAATAATATTTTAATAATAATATTTTATTGACTAGGTTCAGGAGCAGGACTATGCAACCAAGGATCAACCAACACTTCCTTGCCAGCCAACCATTCCTGTCTACACGTAACCACGCCTTTGATTACCCAGATGCCCTATTTTCCCTCGACAGTTCACCAATTTTGAATATGTTTTAATGAGATTACACCAAATAACAAAATTAATAAACTAGATTTTACTTGTTTGCTCCTGAAATTATTAAAAATTGACATTTTACAGTGGGGGTCCCTAGTTCTTTTGGGAACCCCGATCTAGATCAGTGATTCTCAAACTGTGTACACTGGATGCACTTGGGCCTCTTCAGGTGGTACTTAAGCAGGTCATCTGCAATTTTAGACTTTATTAATTTTAATTACAGATGATTTCATTTATTCTTTAGTAATGTATGTAAATTAAGTGTTTAGACACAATTTAAGCATATTTTGATCTTGATCACGACCTGGTGGTATTTAGAAGGACAGATACTTTATGAGGTGGTACTTGGTGGCCTAAGTTTGACAAACAATAGTCTAGATGAAATTGCTTCTTTTCAGGAATGAAGTTCTATCCTGTGTCCACTTGGGGCCACTGTTACAACAATATAAAAACTGTAGAAACACAAATAATCTCATACATGTATCATTTTGTGTTGGGTAGCGTTATTCATTTTCTAATTCTGCCTTATTGTTTTCAGTAGTCCATACAAACACTCAAAGATACTGTGTATCTTAAACCGATCCCATATAAAACAACTAAACTGAATAGAGAAGTGGGCTCTCTGATCCACTTGAACCTAATACAATGCATGATGTCTCATTCTGAACCCAATCTCATCCTCTCGCTTCTTTGTTAGCTGTGTATATTCATGAACAAGCCCCAGTCATCTGGTGTTTTATTTAGACACTCATCCTTCCACTCACGCCTTTTAGCACAGCTGTGTCTATGACCCACTTCTGCTCAGACAGGAGCTAAGCTGAGAGGCAGGTAGAAGCCTGAGGGAAATGAACTGTGATGGTGCTTAGAGAAGTGGACAGATACATGGGGCTTATAAAGTAATTGAGAAAAGAAAACAAACATATAGTCGAAGGCAATCCATTCCGACATATGTGAAAGTTAAACAAGATTATCTCACAACAAATCAAATTTAAATAAAGGTTTTCACGTAGGACCGATGTTGTTTTTTCTTAAATAAGATAAGATAATCCTATATTGATCTCACAATGGAGAAATTCACTTGTTAAATCAGCTCTCAGAAAACACTCAGGGTATACAATAAAAAGACAGGAAATGTGCATCAATAAAATAGTAAGTAAGGGTATCTTATATACATTGTAAGTAAGGGTATTATATATACAATGAATACAAAGAGTCCAAATAAAGAATAAAGTTAGAGCAGAGTTAGAGCAAATGTCAGCAATGCAAATTCTTTCAGTCTTAGTGCAGGTAAAGTGACATTGATACACAGATTAAAATGACACTTATCCAGAGATTATTGCATGTAATTTTTGCATAGTAGTTATTGTACATGAGTTACTTTACAGTCTTGTTGTACAGTGTGACAGCAGTGGGGATGAAGGACTTGCTGTAGCGCTCCTTCTTGCACTGAGGGTGTCTCAGTCTTCCACTCAAGGAGCTGCTCAGCTCCTCTATTGTCCCGTGCAGTGGGTGGGAGGTGTTGTCAATGATGAAGGTGAGCTTGGCTAATGCCCTCCTGTCCCGCACCTCCTCCACAGAGTCCAGGGGGCAGCTCAGGACGGAGCTGGCACTCCTGACCAGCTTGTTCAGTTTGGTCTTGTCCCGCTCTGTCCTGCCCAAGGCCCAGCACACGGCAGCGTAGTGGATAGCAGAGGCTACTACAGAGTCATAAAAAGTCCTGAGCAGAGGCCTGCTCACTCCGAAGGACCTCAGTCTCCTCAGAAGGTGGAGGCGATGTTGGCCCTTCTTGTACAGGATGTAGGTGTTGTGGGACCAGTCCAGTTTATTGTTGAGGTGAACACCCAGGTACTTGAAGCTGTCCACCTCCTCAATGTCCTCCTCCGGATGTTCAGCGGTGTGTGCGGTAGTGACTTCCTTCTGAAGTCGATCACCATCTCCTTCGTCTTACTGGTGTTCAAGCACAGGTGGTTGCGCTCACACCAGTCCACAAAGTCTATGATAACTGACCGGTACTCCAGGTCGTTCCCCTCTAACACACAGCCCACAATGGCGGAGTCGTCGGAGAACTTCTGCAGATGACAGCTGTCCATGTTGATGTGTAGATGATGAAGAGAAACTGTAAGGCCGATGTCGATCATTGTGATTTTGATTGGCCGATGACAATAAGCACCACTAATATTTTTGGCCAAATAAAAACAAAAAAGGTCTAGTTTATAATCCTAAGTATGATGATTCTAAACGTGTCAGTGTTGAACTGTGACAGCAGGGGGTGCTGTATATTCTTGTTTAGTAGGTACTTCAGAGGGAGCTTGTTTGAAAGACAAAAATCAGTAGACTGAACATGAGCGTTTGTTTTGTTTCGCGTTTACAACCAAGCGAGGGCCAATCCGCACCACAGTGGGACCGGCTGTAGCTCTTTCTCTCGAGACATGAACATTGTTTAGCTCACAATGGGGTTAATAGTTTTTAATTTGACGTTCGAGAGCCTATAATGCTTAAGGAAGAACACAAGGCAGCGCAATGTAAACGAGGAAATGAATGAGAGGCTCCCATCAGAGCAGTCGACCTCCTTTTATAAGTGACGCCCTCTCGCAAGTGGCAAAGGTGCATAGTGCAATAGCTCTGCCACTCAGAAAACCTCAATTTGCTCCATGCGCCAGGCACCAGATCTGGCCCTCTGTCTCTTATGGTTCTGAAATTATAAGCAAAAGTCTACAACATAAACTATACATAAAATAGGTGCACAAACTTGTGACTGATTTTCACCACAATGTTTTTCCGCTCCCCTGAGGCCTAGAAAGTTGTGGGAGGGCTAATTGTGGGAAATCCATCACTTTCGATTCCGGATATATCGACCACTTTATTGGTTTCAGAGATATCGGCTCGATATATCGGCCAGCCAATCACAGTGTGATGAACATGTTCCCCAAGCGCTTAAAAATGCATTGTTTCACTACTTACAGTAAAATATTCCAAACATACTTTAATGTCTGAATACTTTATTATTATTGATATTATGGAATGTGCCACTCATTCAGGAAATCTGATTTTTTTTGTATGATCATCAAACACAACCCTTCTTATAGAAATCTGTTAGCCTGGGAATACGCATGCTGCTGCGTGCGCTCGAATCATTTCAAACTTCACAGCAGCCTGGGGACCATGGCCGAAATCTTCGCATGGATTTGGGGACCAATCACAGAACAAGGAGGGACGGCAAGACGATGACGCGCTATTCGACATACGGAAGCTTGTAGTTTGTTTACAGATAAAATATATAAATATAAATATTTGCGGATCCAACATGACAGCAGCAGACACAACGCCATCTTTCATCAAGCTTTAGACCGTGTTCTAAATAGTTTAGCTCGAAGGTTTACAGTGGGTACGTCATACGTCATTGGATACAATTGATAGGATTGGCTATGGCTACGTGCAGACACATATGATAGACATTCGTAGCGCCCAATAAACGGCTATGGACAATCGCAAACCACACCTCTCCTACAAGAAAATTAATTGGTGGTCCCCAGATGAAATATAACTTGTGATATTTAGTCTGACGATAGCCAGCCTAGATATCTGTATAAAGAAAAAAAAAATATTGATGAATATGAATAATATTTTAACAAAATATCAACAAATAATATCACCAAAGTTAAATAACCATATATCTGTGGTCTGATTATTACTCAATCACTCTGCCTATTAACATTAACAGTCCTATTTGTGACAGATCTTGTCACCCCTGTGATTTACCTCATCTGCAAACCCGCAGTGGATCTGAGGCAGGAAGGCGCTCAGCATCTGTGAAGACATGATAGCTGACTTGGCTCTGGTGAGACAGCCTCGGACAGGAAATGGCACAAGCTGCACCCCTGACTCCCAGCCCTGCCAAGAGGAGGAAGAAGACCAATGTTAGCTCGCTTAGGCCAACACATAAACAATGACACAAATATAGAGCTTAAAGGGCCATTATTGTGCTAAACTAACTTTTGTTAAACCATGTTGCTCTTAACTATGTTTTGTGTTGGTCCGTTGAGTTGCATTTTCATTCATGCTTTTTTGCGTAGCCCTCTTCTGCATATTTCAGCTTGTTTCCTGCTCAAAGCTCAAATCACTCACTTCCACTCACTGATGTCACGAGGTGGTGCTCCCATGTTTTGTTTAATAGTCCACACAGCTACACCAGGTGTAACGGAAGCTCAGTAGGAATGAACTCATACAGCACAACTGTCAGACAAGATGCAAATATTTATATATATATATATATATATATTGTTTGAATATTTTATTTCGAGCTAAAGAAGAAGAAAAGAAAAACAGAAATATATATATACATAATAAAGAAAAAGAAAGAAAAAAAGAAAAAATAATTTACATTACAGCTCGAAAAGGAGTGGGAAGAAGACAAGCTTATTGACTCCCACCCCTGTTCATAAACTTAAATAACAATAACTAACTAACAACAGTGCATATTTCTTACCATTTTACAAAACAACTATCAACCGAGTTGGTTACATATTAACAAATGCGACACTGCATTATACTAGGTCAACATTCACAGTATCTCACACGCTACAACCAGTGTATTATTTCTGTCTCCCATACAGAATTCATTACCATGTTGGCATTACCGTTATTCACCATCACCATTACAACCCATATAACATTACTCTGTATCAAAGTGTTTGAATGGTACATAAAATACTCCACATTTATTCATGAAAGGTACAGTAATCGCAGACTGATTGATGTTCATGATAACAAGAATAGTCTTAATGATATGTGTTATATATATATATATATATATATATATATTTTTTTTTTTTTTTTTTTTTTTTTTTTTTTTTTATATTTTTATATATAATATATTATATATATATATATATATAATATATATATGGGGGAAAAAAGCCCACACAAGATCACAAGATCAAGCTGTGCCAGAACTAGACACACCAGGAGGAACTTATGAACTAGCACAAAACAATGGGAGGGTGGTGCGGTGGTATGCTTAGAAATGCTAATGTGAAAGCCTGAATAATGTGTAAGATTGGACCTTTGGCCATAAATGTGTGCATATGTTCACACAGCCCTTCCCCGAGATCTCTCGGCGCCTAATGAACAAAATGATGTAAAATGTATGTCATCATCAATTATTAAATATTAATAAAAGCAGCAGCAGCAGCAGCAGCAGCAGTGAAATGTACAAAGAAGGTGAGAAAAGCTGTAACTGGGTCGTGAATTTTTTAACTTGACTCTCTGTTAGGCTTGTACTGACAGTTACGTAAATGTTAATGGAATCCAAATGTGGAGTGAGTGTTGTTCAATTGTGCAATGACAAATAAAGCACTCTTTATTAGCACTACATTTTAATATTGCAAAGTAATATTTCTACGATGTTCTTTGTGTTTGAGTATTGCATTTGGGGTATGTCTAAATAATAAATAGGGGTTTTATTTGTCAGTAAAGGAAGAGTAAGAAAACCAAATATGGAGGGTATTCATGACCTTATATCTTGACATTTTCTCTGTAGGCTTTCAAGCGGCAAGATAGACAGAATTCTGAATGGCGCAAATCTGCAGTCATTCATTAACAGTTGGATCAGGGATGGAATTAAATGAAGTGAAAGGAGCTGTGAAATGTTATGGCGGTCAATCCCTGACAGCTGTGTTGAGTAATACATGATGCTTGATGGCGTTTTTGTTGGAATAGGAATACCTGAATAATAATAAATGAGGTGGCCATCTAACAGTTATTCAAAAGAAACATCATACTGTGTATATTTGGATCGGTTTTGAAAGAGTTGGATGAAAATATATCTTATTGGCAGTGCTTCATTTGTAATTTATTAGTTGCTGAAATACATTGTGGAACCTACTCATAAATTAGGCTCATATGTCTTCAAATATTTTTGGGATTCTCTAAAATATTTTCTGGGTCTTTCCCCAGACATTAAGAGAAAGGGCATAGTTTCTCTCAAACTGAGCAAATCAAATCAAGCACTGCTAATAGCTTATAATAAATGTTAGGCGGTTATGCCTGCACACTTGTGGACCAGTGATACCAGACATTGTGAGGGACAAGTGCTCAACCAAGAAAAAAAGGAACTTCAGAGTTTGTTTACTCAAACTGGGGACAGCACAGTTCTTGTTCTTTGATCAGGCCACACAAGTCCTATGCACAAGGGAGGAATTAAGTGGAGTCTACAATTTGCAACTGTTGTGTATTAAAATGGTATTTTTGTGAGGCACGTATTACCAGACTATAACACATTGCACCAAGCAGTGACCAACTTAAAAAGGCCACAACTTGAGCTCTATTTGTGGCAAATTTCTGTCTGACGTACCCCTTGGACCTTTCATTTATGACAAGTATATTCTAATTCGAGGGTGTTGCCATATAAAATCACTGACAAAAACTAATGTACGAGAAAAAGTCTTGTCTTGTGTTCAAAATACCCATACATTTTACTGTAAGAATAGCATTTTAAAAAGCTTCCTTTGAAAATAATGCTCAAATTTACTGTCTGGAGTCATTCCAAGTACCCCTGCCCCGACGTGCTCGCATAGGCAATCTAGGCTACATGAACACAACATCCATGATAATAAGTAATGATTGTGATATGGTTTTGTTATTAAATCTTGTTCCTGTGAATTTAGACCTGCTACATGCCCTTCGAAGCCATTTTAGCCCATCAAATGAAATGATCACGAAAGCAAAGGCGTCTGGTACGCAGGGGTTAATCGTCTTTTGGTTGTGGGAAGTGGGTGGTGGATGGTGGTGAGAGAAGCCTGTGTGGTAGCAACCATCCACACATATTTTAGTGAGGAAAAAACAGCAAAGGACACAGGACGAGCGAGCCCGCGGCAGAAAGACTCACGGGCAGAGCTGTGATTTCGCTCATGGACCGACCTCCGCGAAGGTGTGCGTAAACCGAAAAGGACGCGACGGGTCTCACCGCTGCTGCATTTATATCGCGGGCTTTTTTCCCCTCCCCGCCAGTGGGACGATCTGGATCTAACATGGCACAGTGATTTTATTTTTCATTTTTCATTCGGTTTTTATTCGTAAATGCGGATTGACATACAGGTCTGGCTGATGCTTGTTGTTTTAGTTCATCGCATTAATTAGCGCGTTTTAACGGTTAATAACTTATTGGGTTTTTTTTGGCTGACATTTTACCTTAGCGTTTGTGTGCGAGACAATGGCATCGTCTGTTCGGACCGGACATGTTTACAAACTTACCTAATCTCTGCTTTGGACCGACAGCTTGGCCTTTCCCGAGGGGTGCACAGTAGTCTCTCTCAGCTGGACCCCGCCGAGCACGCTGATCCCATGCCTCTGGTGCCTTGGTCATGGGGTGTCCGCGGAGGTCCTGCACACAGGTGGCGCACGCTGAACTTCATTTATCAACAGTTTTGGAGGCGATGCGGAAGTGACTTTGCCCACCCCCCCAGTTGTTGTTGTAAAAGACACGCTGAAGTGGACCCTCGTCTCTGTAACCTGGCAACCACAGGAGCCACGCGACCTTGCTCCAGGTGTGAACCCGGCCACGTGCCATGGATGACTCCGGGATCATCCGAAGACGAAGGATGCAGGTGAGGAATCAAAATCTGTGTCCTTAACATTTTGCCTATAGGCTGAAATACAATCTAATAACGTGAAACTTTTGAGTAGCATCCACATTGATAGTCTTGGTTGTGTTTTGAGTGTCTGTGCTGTGTTCCTTGTAGTGTAGTTTTAGAGGCTGCAATTGCTTTTTGACAACTTGTGAACTTTCTGCAGTTGTTATACAAGCACATTGTTTTTTTGGTAAATAAGAAATCACCACATTGTGTTTACTTTGCTCTCTAGCCATAATAACCATCAGCCATAATGAATATAATCGACAAACATCACCAAATGCGTAACACTTTTGTCCTTATATTGCATTAATGATCCACATGCTGTAGTTGAGGGATGCCTTGTATTCCTGAGTAGGTGTGTTACTATGTTGTATATTTGCATAAAATTCAATAATGTAGTCACTTAGCCATCGTGACAGACACAACAGCCTCCTGTAAAAGCTTCCAGCCAGCCTTTGTGGTGGTGGGGGCGCTGAATGAATCAAGTGCAGTCCTAGAAGCCACAGCTCTCTTCCGAGCCATTATCTGCCAGTTCCCCTCTGCTTCTCTGTGAACGAATTTACAGTAAATGTACTACCGCCGCATCTCGCACTGTTAGGCTGCTGCAGATGATTGCTTATCATTTATAAACACATGACAGGCACAGCTGGAAAATTGTGCAAAGGCTGTCGGCTGGTGTTATTACTACCAGCATGACAGACTTGACTTCCTCGCGTCCTGGGCTTCTATTGTTAAAACCGTTTGGATTAAAGCATATGCTAAATTAAAAGATATAGCGATAAGTCTCGGTTCTTCGTTTCCGCTAGGTGTCATTTAGGTCTGAGCCACCTTTAAATGTATTATCCTTCTTAGCCACTGTGAGCTGTATGTGTCTTTTGTGGCAGCATAGTGTATTTTTCCAAGCAGTGATGTAATGTTTTTGTGTTTGGGGACTTGCGCTCTGCCTTGTTGAAGGCATGTTTTCCATTCAGTAAAATAGCATAGGTGAAATTGTACCATCGCTGAAATGTCTCTGTAATGTTTTATTAATAATGTCTAAATCTACTGTATGAAAAATGAATTGACTGTTGTCTTAATTTGAAGTTTTTGCTACAAGAACGCACAACAAACAGTTTTCATCCATCACACGCCAATTCAGCAACCATATCAGACTGAGACAGAGATGCCATGGGGCAAAGGCGACATTTTGAAGAAAATATAAAGGCTTCAATCGACACAGAAGCAGTAAGACCTAAGCACACACACCTACTCTTGGACCAGATGGACTTTGTATCCAGCCACAACCCACTGGAGCTGCATCAAACTTCACTTTTAATGAGCCCCTCCCTTCACCAGATTGCACCCTCAGTATATTATTCATGTTTTTATCTGTGCATATCAAATTGACTCCAAGCCATGCCCTACTGTGCGGTCCCATCAATGAAGTGGTCGATATCCATATCTCAGACCGAGAAAGGCTAAATGCTGAGGGGCAGTAGTCGGCCCATTAGCTGGACTAATGATGAGTCCTCTGGGAACTCAACCAACAACCAGCACTAGCAGATGGGTTAAGGGATGAAAGGTCCCGGGACAGGACGAGATGGACCACAGGAAGCTAAGGGGAGGGAGGGGCTAACACAGATGGGGCTACTGTACGGTAGACTCCTTAAGCCACTTAAGTGGCTATTACAGCATCTGGATCCCCTTATGGGCAGGGTCCACTTTCACTGCAAAGGGGTCAGGTTACCTCTGGATTCAGCACTGATAGCAGTCAATAGTTTAAAACCAACATTACAGTCAATACAGGTTTTCTTCAAAGTGGTACAGAGTGAAGTCCATCTCCTGATCGCTGATGTGTTTTAAGTTCTCTTGTCTTCTCTTACTGTTAAAAGTCTATTTAGGTCTATTTACAATATAGAGAAATACTTGGCAATAAAGAGAAATGTGATCAATCCTGTTTGCTCATAGGGATGGATAGTGATTTGAAAAACAAAATCTATGCTCAGCCTTCACAGTTGAACAAAGTCCTCAAATCTAATACTTGTCTGTGTCCCTCCCTTACACGCTGTAGCTTAATTTGTCCAATATTTTGTTCTGGGCAGCATGCCCATCCTCAATATGCTAAGCACCAGGGATAAAACTGTGATCACTCCAGAATAGGTGGCTCTCTCTGCCAAGTCCTGCCACTCACTACCTTCCTACTGCGTCTCATCTTGCCTACCCTGAGTAAGCATTTCCCCAAAACTATATGATTGATTATAGATTTAGATAGAGTCTCATTTTCTGGTTTTGATTTCGTATCTGTGCAAGTTATAGATACATTCCGACTTTCAAAATTTTATTTTCCTGTGGAAAGTTTGTGAAAACATTATAATTTTATTTTTTTATTTTTTAATGAGTTTGAGAAAGTTTTGACCAAGAATCCACAGCTTTTGAAGTGTATTACTGAAGGCTGTTGCTGCTGAACTGAATATTGCACACCAAGTGACATTTGCCTTGCAATCTGCTGTCTTTTTGGCAGCGAGCACACAGCAGAAGTCTCATGCACTGCCCAGAACAGCAGCGTGATACCACTCTCTTTTGTCTTGGGCACATTGAACCCTGGACAACGATGATATTGAAGTGACTCTTGACACCCTTTGTCAACTCATAGTCGCTCACTACACAGAGTTTTTAATGTGGGTCTGTTTTCTGTTGCTACAGTTCATGGTGTACCCCAGTTAAGACTCAAAGTTACTAGGATAGTCTTGTGTGCCAGCAAACAGAAGAAATAAATTACTACCTACTAGTGTGCCTGACATTCAGGTTTAGAGAGAGACACTCCTCACCCTTCACCCCCCTCAAATTACTGCACCGTTGTCATAGTCACTTTGAGTATTGTATAGTTTCATGGCAACAACACGTACAGTAGCTGCATTTGGACAGCGAGGGGTAGCAGGTGTTGGAGTTCGATCCATCCCAGTAACCCCCCCCACATGCAGTTTATTTACGAGTCTTACAGCCCCCCCCCCCTTCTGTGAGTCACCCTGGACGAGCTCACTTCCCCTTGATCATGGACTCATTAGCTGTCCCAGAAAGTGCTCTCCTCGAAATGAGTGATGTCATTCCCAGACATATGACCACTTTCCTCTGACCACCGCTGGGACGCCGACACAGGCATGCTAAAATAAGTTTCTGACGCCCACTTGGCATTCGTGTTGTGTTACAAGAAATGCAAAAGAGAGGGAGGTTTATACTTTTACCCTTACTTGTGGCCATACCGCCTTTGCTATGCCCAATCCCGTCAGACCTTGGAAGCTAAGCAGGGAAGGGCCTGGTCGGTACGTGGATGGGAGACCGTTGGTAACACCAGGAAGCCGAGTGAGTGAGTGGTTGGTGGTGGTCTGAGGCGCCGATGGCGCAGACTGGTTGCCTCGTTTCCACAGTCTACCCCAGGGGAGCTGTGGCTACAATATTAGCTTACCACCACCAAGTACGGAGTGAATGAATAATGCATGTAAAGCGTCTTTGAGTGTCCAGAAAAGCGCTATATAAAACGATGCATTATTATTATTAATCGTCTTTGCTTGACCAGAAAGGCCCATAGTTTCTGGGAGTTCCCTTATTTTTTTTCTTACATTTTAACTTGTTGTTTAATATTCATGTGCTGGTGTTATAGAGGACATGCACTACCATTATTTTCATTCTGAGCAGTGTCAAAACAAATAATAAATATAGCATTGGCTTCTGTTTCTATGCTATGGCATCTTTGCGTACCATCCTGAAGTATTGGTAAAGTATCAGGGCTTATAAAAATGAAGAAACAATTATTACATATTATTAACTTTATTTTTTATTAGCTTAAAACTCGCCCCAAAAAGCCTGAGCCAAAAGTTGCTCTGGAGTTAATGGTAGTGGCACCATAATTTTAGCTCACCATTAGCACATAGTCAGCGGAGCTATAAGTTATTATCGTGCATTTGTGATTCCCAGTGGGGTTGCCCTGGCTCCGCTGGCTCCCCACAGCTTTATATTAAGTGCATGTTTTAATGTCTCACTGAGTTGCTGCCAGAGGTTCTTTTTCACAGACGTATCCAAATCATTTAGACTTGTTTTTGACAGCGGAAGCGCCCACAATAGTCGACTAAAATGGCGAAGAATTTATACATCCATTATACGTCCTTCATTTCATTTGACTTTTTAAGCACCTGTTCCCGTGTTCTACAGTCAGTGTTTATGCTGCTCTGATGGAGCTGAGCGTAACATAAATTATATCATGTCCACAACGATATAAAAAATTACAATGATATCGCGATAACGATATGATATGGCCCACCCCTAATTTAATTGAACATACTGTTGAAATCTCTTAAAGATTAGCTCTGTAAAGTTGCCTGAATTAGCCCAATCTGAAACCGAAACTGAATAAGTGTCCGATTTGCGCGTTTTTGTCTTCTGATTTTAACAGCTTTTCGTCATTGCAAAAAGTGGATGATGGTATCTCCACAGCAGATAGTGCGGGCCAGAGAATGACTCGATAAGCGGCCCAGGACGGGCTGTCAAGACGAATTGACAGTAACCTGATCGCACCATAGTCCTGTTGAATAGAATCAAATCAGGACAAGATGGGCAACACGCAGTATAAAGATCCCTCCCAGTGGATTGTAATCACATCCCAGTCTTGTCATGCCATAAATACACCAGCAAATAATTCTGAACTGATGCGGGCTTCCTCTCATTCTCTCTTCCATCAAAAGCATTGCAAAAGTCTTTGGTTAAAAGTCAGCCCTATTTGTTATGTGCTTAAAATACAGCTTGAACATATATTTGTGTCAACAAAAAAATATGTGGATGTGTTGTGGATAAAGTATTTCTACATACAGTTTCTAATGTGATTTTTGCTTATTTTTGTCTTTCTCCCCAGAAGGATCTACCTCTGCCTCGCAAAAGTAGCAGGTGAGTTTGCACATGTTTTTTCCATTCTAGAGAAGGGTTGTTCAAGTCGTCATCTGTATCACGTTTACATAGAGTCGAGCCACTTCCCAAAAGTTATATACTGTAACTTTTGTGCCGCTAGCTTTACCTTCAGAGCTCGCTACAAAAGCTTACACCAAATGACACTATGGAAGGCTGCATCCACAGATCTGTATTATTTTTCCAGTTCAGAGAATGGGAAGTGTCAGCCAAAAGCCCTTTGCACCACTGAGCTGTGCAATTTAAAGTTCAGCTGCAAAAGTGGCCCACTGTGACCTTAATGCCCTGTGTGGTCCGGGGCAGCGGTCTTCATTGCTTTTCAAATGGTTTATGGCCGGCCTTGCTATATGTACCCCCTCCTCTCCTCTTGTCTTTTGATTTCTAGGGTCAACAAAGCAAAATATGAGCCTTTTCTTGTGCAGCATATGTTAAAGGGACCAGATGTTCTGTGAACAAACAATGCTTGAGGGAGTATTGGTAATCAGAAATCAGAATCAGAATCGGTTTTATTGCCATGGTTTGAGAACAGGTTCACAAACTAGGAATTTTCTCGGTGCAAACGTGCGACATAGAACATATAACACAGTTAAGATAAAAATAAGATAAAAAACTTTAAAACTATAAGGCTATTAGGGGCATGCGTGAAAAATATTAAATAAATAAGATAAAATAAAGTTACATATGACATATAGACAACAACAATTTGACATTGAACAACAGCGGGGTTGTATTAACAGATGTAGGCATATAAAGTGATAAAGTGATTTAGTGATTTAGTGATAAGTGATAGCAGTGGGTCCAAGTGTGGACACACCACACAGTCAAGTGCAGATACATCCATGAGTCTGTAACTGGGTTATTGGGTCTTGTTATTGTTCATGAGTCTGATGGCGGAGGGGAAAAAACTGTTCAAGTGGCGGGAGGTATGGGTCTGGATAGACCATAGCCTCCTGCCCGAGGGGAGAGGGTGAATAGTCCATGTCCAGGGTGAGAAGGGTCAGCTGTGATCCGACCCACACGCCTCCGGGTCCTGGAGGTGAACAGGTTCTGGAGAGATGGGAGCGCACAGCCAATCACCTTCTCAGCAGCACGCACAATGCGCTGCAGTCGATGCTTGTCCCGTTCTGTAGCGCCGGGGTACCACACGTGATGGAGGAGGTGAGGATGGACTCGATGATGGCCGTGTAGAACTGCACCAGCATCCTGGTGGCAGCTTAAGTTTCCTCAGCTGCCGCAGGAAGAACATCCTCTGCTGGGCCTTCTTGATGAGGGAGCAGATGGTCGGCTCCCATCTGAGGTCCTGGGTGATGGTGGTGCCCAGGAAACGGAAGGAGTCCACGATGGAGATGGGGGTGGGAGAGTCTGTCAGGGCGAGGGGGACGGTGGGGCTGTGTCTTTCCTGAAGTCCACGATCATCTCCACTGTCTTCTGGGCGTTCAGCTCCAGGTTGTTGTGGCTGCACCAGGACGCCAGCCGGTCCACCTCTCTCCTGTAGGCAGACTCATCACCGTCCGAGATGAGCCCGATGAGGGTGGTGTCGTCTGCAAACTTGATCAGTTTAACGGACTGGTGACTGGAGGTGCAGCAGTTTGTGTACAGGGAGAAGAGCCAGGGGGAAAGTACACAGCCCTGAGGATCCAGTGTTTGTAGTCCAAGTGTCCGAGATGATCTTCCCCAGCCGCACGTGCTGACTCTGGTCCGTCAGGAAGTCAGTGATCCACCTGCAGAGGGAGTCGGGCACGTTGAGCTGGTAGAGCTTGTCTCGTAGCAGTCCAGGGAGGATGGTGTTGAAGGCAGAGCTGAAGTCCACAAACAGGATCCTGGCGTAGGTTCCTGTGGAGTCCAGATGCTTCAGGGTGAAGTGGAGAGCCAGATTGACTGCGTCGTCCACAGACCTGTTGGCTCTGTAGGCAAACTGCAGCGGGTCCAGGAGGGGGGCGGTGATGTCCTTGAGGTGAGGCAGGACCAAGCGCTCAAAGACTTCATGACCACAGACGTCAGTGCCACCGGCCTGTAGTCATTAAGTCCTGTGATCCGTGGTTTTTTGGGGACAGGAACGATGGTGGATGATTTGAAGCAGGACGGCACGTGGCATGTCTCCAGGGAGGTGTTGAAAATGTCTGTGAAGACGGGAGCCAGCTGATCCGCACAGTGTCTCAGGGTGGAGGGGGAGACGCCATCCGGCCCGGGGGCCTTCCGCAGTTTCAGTCTCAGGAACTGCCGGCGCACTTCCTCCTCTTGGATGGAGAGAGCAGGGGGGGAGGGAGGGTCTGTGGAGGCCTTTGATGAAGTGCTGGGGTCATTGATGGTGGTGGTGGAGGTGGGGGCGGCAGAGGTGGCTGGGTTCTCTGGAGAGTGAGGAGCTGATGGGCGCTCATGGCGGCAGTAGTGTGTATTCAGACCCTGGGCGAGGGACAGGTCGTTCAGAGCCCGGGGGGCCTTGGGCTTATAGTTCGTGATGGCCTTAAGCCCCCTCCACACTGCTCCCGGTCGTGAGGAGAATTGCTGTTGGAGACGGGCTGAATATACAGATTTGGCATTTCCCACTTCCCTCCTAAAGTGGTATTTTGCCTGTCTGTATTGGTCTTGGTCTCGATTTCTGAAGCCGCCTCTTTCTCCTTACGTAGCTGCCGGATTTGGGGGTGAACCAGGGCTTATCATTCTCATAACAAACCCTGGTGCGCGTTGGTACTATGCGCTCCTCATCCAGATTCTTCACAGGGATGAGTTTGTAAGCACATTTTAGGAATAAATTAATGAAATGTTTTATTTTGGCTTCCACATTCAAAGAATCACGCTCCACACAAGATCCAAATTATTTAAACCAAAAAAGGGTTGGGCAGAAGCAAAGCGCTTTTTTTTTGCCCACACTAAGTACATTAAGAAACTCAACAACATGAAAACAAACTTTTTACAGTAAAGTCACATTCTATAACAATATAACTGTTATGCGATGCTCAATTTGACAAAACCATTACATATTCATAAACTAGCAAAATAATAATCACATAATTAATGATATCCCGTTTCACTGTTTTATTAACTTTAAGGGCGTTTTCACACAGGCTCTACTAGTTAGGTCGACTTAAAGGGACTTTAGGCCCGAGAGCGGCACTTTAGGGTCAGTGTGAATCTAACCGCAGCACTTTAAGCCGGTCTAAACAGCCGCTCCGACTGCGGCTGAAACAGGTGGTCTCGGAGCGGCGCATCTCGCTCTCTGCGTTGGAGCGGTTGTGGCGTAAAGGCGACCGACCTCTGGTGAACTATTCTCAAAGACTAACTTTGGAGTAAATACAGTTGGAGCTAAGGCGGTCTCGAGGCGACCTACAAAGTGCTCCAACATGTGTGAAAATGGCCTAAGTTTACATGTTTCAGGGAGCAATACTGTTATGATGTAAACAACAACAACAACAACAAATATCCTGCTGATTAAGATTGCTAAAAAGGCTTTATAATTAGATGCTCAACCCACAAATATCATTTTTACAATATACTGAAGAGCTAAATAAATGGTCATATCCAAAACCACCTTGGGCCCCTGCTTCCACTACAAAACTTCTCATCTCATTTTCAATTCAATGATTCAAAATCATATCAAAAAGACCACTCAATCACGTTTTTTCCACCTCTGTACTATCTGTAAACAAAAAAACATCCTCACTCTTTCCGATCTCCATAAACATATCAATGTGGTTATTTTCTCCAGACTTGATCACTGTAACTCCCTTTTGTTGCAGACAATAAAACTCTCTCGCGCCTCTGCTGAGTTAAAATGCAGCAGCTCTAGTCTCCTCTAGTTTCAACAGAAGACAACACATCATCCTAGTTTCAGCCTCCCTTCACTGTATAGGGCCTTTAACAAACGCGCATTTCTAAATAGAAGTTGATGTCAGTTGACTCCAGTAACATTGGGCCAGATCTTGTGCCTGGTGCACGGGGGGGGCGCAGGCTTCTGGCAAATTTAGATCGTCCGAGTGGCGGAGCTATGTGCTTTGCGCCTTCGCCACTTGGCAGAGGCGTTGCAAGAGGAGGTGACTGCTCTGATAGGAGCACCGCTAACATTCATTTCCTCGTTTACATCGCACTGCCTTGTGGTCTTCCTTAAGCTTTAGGCTCTCACAGGTCAAACTAAAAAGGTTATTAACCCATCGCGAGCTAAACAATGTTCATGTCTCGAGAGAAAGAGCTACAGCCGTCTGCTGGCCTCGCTTGGCTGTAAACGCGAAACAAAACAAATGCACATGTTCTTCAAAAAGTGTGTCTCCAAACCATTACTGTCAATGCTCCAAACCCACGTACTTCCCTCCTAAATGCGCTAAGGCTGGAGTGGCAAGATCACAAAGTGCGGTCCTACTAAGCGCAAAATGTTACGCTATAGTCTGCATTTTGAGACACAAGATCAGGCCCATTAAGTCAGTATGTAATCATGCCTTTAAAAAAAAAAAAATCAGTTTTAAATGTTGATTGCCGTGATCTTATCAAGGTTTTTAAAGTTGAATGCCAGAGACATTTGGCAAAATGTGTTATGGCTTTTGATAAAGGCTCAGACTGTTGGATCCTCCACAGAGATTACTTATATTTAGAAACCTAATTAGAAAACCTATTTCTGTGCCAATTTGAGATCATCATCTGAGTTTTGACAAAGACGTTTTATTAATATGTTTAATCCAATGTTACGTGTAGTGACCACTGTCCGTGGTGCTGAAATCTTACTCTCCCATTTCTGTTTTCCCCATGAGCTATGGTACTTGGCATATTTCCTATTTCCCATTTGAGTTTCTGATTTGGAGCGCTCTTGTAACTGAACAAAATGCGCTTAAAGCTGTTCAGATTATAGATTTTTCTAACTATTTGATGTGTTGATGTGATGATCAAAGTAGCAGACTCACATTATTAGTATCTTCCCTATCACGCTAACTTGATTTTATCTACATTTATTGGAAGGGTTTATTTTCTTTTTTTCTATGTTCAAACTTGCTACTTTACGTGCACTTTGTCATTCTTTTCATGTAAAGGTCCTGTTAAAGTAGGTCGCGTTACTCTCTTTTGGACAGCCCACTGTACATATGTGGCCCTGCTTTCTGCTGTCATGGGAGAGCACTGTGTCCGCCACCTTTGACTTCTGTGGCAGGGTGGCAGATGCTACAGCATGGTGTAGTTGACACACTCTAGTCTGATGTCATCTTCTATGGATCTTTGCAAATAATAAGTCGAGCTGGCTTTTTGATTTTTCTCTTCAGTAAAGTCATCACTGAGCAATGGGTTTTTACAGTAATGTGCATGTGTATCTCTTTATCTCTTGGACACACTACTGGGCAAATGTGGCACTTTTATTCCAAAGCTATGTGCATGTAGATTTGATTCATCATCATTTGGGATGTACCCTGTATCTGTTTTGCAGACCACATGATCAGCGCTGTCCTACGTCCTTAACCTCTTAACCACCGCAATAACCAAGTGCTTTTTCTCCAGCTGAGCATTACAATGTAAAGCCTCATTTGACAGTTGACCAACAAAACTAACTAAACTAATCTAAGCTTCTTCCTTGTTATGATTGTCACGGTTTCGTCCTCTTTGTTTGTGTTTTTGTTCTTTTTTTAACATGTTTTAGTCACATTGTTGTGGCTTGATCCGAGTTACACCACACAAAAAAGGAAATGCGGCCAGAAAAAAGCTATGAATATGTGGCAAAAACATGACACAAATGTGGTGAAAAAAGCGGTGAAAACATGACAAAAAAGTGACAAAAGCGCAATTAAAACGTGTCAATAATGTGGCAAAAATGCCGCAACAAAACAACAAAAATGTGATAAAAATGTAGCAAAATATTCAACAAAAAAGCAACGGAAATGTGATAAAAATGATATAAAATGACGTGACAAAAATGGGTCAAAACAGCAATTAAAATATGATAAAAACGCACAATAAACACGACAAAAACGTGATAACAAAAACAAGACGTTTAGATCCGTTTTGTAGGTTTTAGGTCTCCAGTCGAGAAGCTTATAGATTTGGGTAAAACTGGAGAAAATGTGCTCAGGGGTAAGAGGTTAAAGACAGAATAGTATAGTAAGGTTATTTTTGAGGCACCACACTTTTAGCCAAACTGAAAAGTGTATTATATACTGTAGTCATAGAGCGAGCCCTGTTTAATATATTGTGACTTACTCCTTAACAATGCAGATATTGTAATGAAGCTTTTATACTGCAAAATGCAACTTAGAAAAAAACAGAAAAGCATACATTTCAATGTTTGTTTGACCCTGGGCTTTAATTAAAATATCACAACATACTGAGAAGTTGGTACGCAGTCCTCAGACGTGCATATTACAGCGATTAGGCTTGATATGGCTTAAAATGTTAAGCCTATTCAGCATTTTAACAACAACCACGTAGTGTACTTGTTGTAAGACCCTTTTTAAGATGAATCGGGAGGTGCATTGCATTGAGAGGTTCTTGGCGTACCTCAAATGTCTGGTGATTGTGGAGAAGTGATGCCGTTTGACTATTTTCTTTCGTAGATTCCTCGATTGGCCAGACTAGGACTATAATGTTGATGCACCCCTGATTCCTGTGGGTCGGTACCAAGATATTTTTAACGAGAAGTCGAAACATAGTTGATGGGCAACAAAGCGCTCGACATGGACAATAATAACTCAAGATTTAATTTCCACCAAATCTTGTGTTCTCTATGTAATATCACAATGTCGTTCCTGTGACCCCCTGCGGTGCTCCGTTGATATCATCAACCCCCTCCCTGCACCCGCTGCTCCTCTGTCCCATGTATATTTTATCCTCCCAGACTTCCACATTAGAGACTGCATCCATTATTGAATTACTCCCCTCAGTAGCACTGTGCAACTGTCACCCCACGTCAGCTTTAACATTTGGTGCATTTGTTTAAAGTGAAGCGGGATAACACACAAGCACACACACACACACACACACACACACCACACACACACACACACACACACACACACACAAGTGACATCTCGTTTTTGTGAAGCCTTGAGCAGCTCGTGTGATGTTGAACGCATCGAAGACGGCTGAGCTCTTGCATACAACATTTTTTATTGTCATATTGTGATAAGAAAATATATTTGTAAGGTCTTTAAAATGGGTCATCTCGTAGTCTACAATGGTTCTCAGCTGGTGTAGCTTTGAGAGCCACCTTAAATCTATCAAGACAAGTCATGACCCAAATAAAATAAATACATAGAATTATTTATATAAAAGCAATTAATAGTTTTGTCCTGTTGTAGTACATTTCATTTAACAACACAGAATTTCTTCATAGAGTTTTGCCGATACATATGCATTGATTATTAGACTGAGGATCAAAACAATAACAACAGTAGTTTTTAGCAAAAGTCTGCGACCCACTAAAAATGGTTCCGGTTCACCAGTTTCAAACCACTGATATTAATGTTTTACAAATTTGTATTATTTATATAGTTACTATGGAACTTAAGCAATATAAAATATTCTTAATGAAGTCATTTTATACACTTGTTATTTCTTGTGTGCAAAGTCTGAAATGTATTGATGTACAGTACGGGTTGCTCACCAAGGTTGCAACAAAGCTTGCATACATTTAAGCATGTAAATATTCATGTCTGAGAGCCTCATTGACACAGGAGATATTTTATACAAGAACCACAGACGGAGATGTCCTCTCCACTGTAATTACATGTAACATGTCCTCTTCATCATTTAACAGTGCTGTACATTAGAGAGTGCAAAGCCCTGAAGACCATTAGCATAGTGTAGGGTGCAGTTGTCTCTCTTTCCATCTCACACATTCACACTTTCAGGGCAATTCATAAGGTAATCCTCAATTAAAGCCTCTTCCGTGTGTTATACACGCTCTGTTGTATTGTCAATGTTTATGCACAGAACTGCTATTAAAGGTAGGCGTTTTATTCTACCCATGAATCTCTGACTCAAACGCCAGTCTCAATCTTTGATAACATGTTATTATCTTCACTCTCATTAAAATGCAAAGTGCCTATTAGTACACAGCTCAGTGGTTACCCCTGCCACCTCAGCCTGTTGTATACAACAGTTTAGTGGTCACAAAATCACATCAAATGCAATTATTTACGTAATACAATATGTTCTAAAAACAACTAAATCTGACTCCAAAGCGATTTATTATGTATTAAACATGCTAGCTAGGGCTTGACAATTAATCGAAATTCAGTTTATATAATTTCAATCTCAATTTAGGCAATCTTAATTATCGTAATGGGACTTCATAATTGTCTGCGCCCTCCTGTGGCAGTAACAGCACTTTGGTTGGAGTTTAGAGTATTGTTTTTGTTTCGAATCTTAAATATTATATAAGGGCAATCTTGTTTATGTTTGTGATCCATAATAGTAAAACCTATATCTTTTGGTTTTTAATACGATTATTTATTTAAAAAAAAATCAAAAATCAAGGTGGATCAATATGGGGGGAAAAAATGCAGTTTTGCTGAGCATCCAACACAATCCTCCATGTTCTTGTATTAGTTTTGATTTTCAAACTTCAGTCTTTTCTCTAGTGTTACTGCTTTTAAACGTGTTTGAAATGGGCACTGAGATCTAAATCTAATTTAAATTGCAAATGCAATTGCAATGCTAGCAAGAAAAATTGTACTTGTTATTTTTTTTTTCACTATATACACTACCAACCTTCCGCCACTTTCTCATATTTTTTCTTTCCTGCCTCTCCTCTCTCTGTGCTCCCTCCCCCTGACCGTGTCGCTCCCCACCTCCTGGTTTGGCACGCTACCCTTGAGATCAGCCCCACAGTTCTCTCTCCTCTCTTTCTCAAACACTCACAGCCTCATTTTTGCCCTCTCTCCCTCTGCTCTTCTCTCCGCCCCTGACATGGCTGCTGACATTTACTACACATCGTCCTGATGGTCTCCTCTGTTGTGGATTCATGCCGCGGCGGACAGTATGCGCGTGTGTGCGTTTGTGTGCTTGTTTAAACTGGGCAGAAGGGTTGAGATGCCGGCATGGAGCGTAACTACCGCTACCTCTTGACTGTGCTTGTGTGTGTGCATGTGTGTTCACTCAACTGATTCATCTGCCAGCACTGCCGCCGCTGCTGCTAACATGTTTCGACGCACAAAAAGGTAAATGGTGGCAATCTGTGATTATGACCGCTGCGGTGCCCTGCTGTTGTTTTGATGTAGCTTCAATCAAAGCTGTGTGGACGGACGCTGTGTCATTTCTATGAGTCCATTGTCCCTGCAGCCTCCATTCTGTCTCTCAGTTGTCTCTCTCCATTTAGCTCCAGAAATATGTTGTGTATGTGTGTGTTTACCCAGCCTCAGCACATGTGGATGCTTTAACATCTGTGTGTCTGTTGCAGTGTATACCTATAGATCACTCAGTGGATTTGTCATCGCTGCTCATGTCTGTCTATGTTTAGGAAACATATACTCATTAGCTCAACATGTGCTTGTGCTTCTTGTTGAGAATGTGTCTTTGCCTTGTAAACTTTGAAATGAATGCCAAGTAGAGCTGCAAAAAAACAACAATATTTTTGTAAGTGTAGAAGCAAATATAGAAGTATTTAATTTCAATATAATAGTTTTAGTTTTGTCATTGACAACTTTCGGACGAAAAATCTGGTGCAAGATAGAGTTTCAAATCAAAGTTTCTTTAGTGCATTATTCATATAGCTTCTTCACAGCTGCCTTGAGGTAGGCTGACTGAAATGTGGTTCTTTTGAATATCTATCCTAAAGCCTCTCTGACAGAAATGTTTTACCCAAGGATTCACTAGATGTTTGATGTTTTCCGTTTCCTATGCCTTTCTAGTTTGTTTTTCCACGTACGTTGTTATGAGAAAGCTTGGTAATTATTTATATCATATTTTTATAATATTCTGAAGTTTACAAACCAGCCTTATTGCCTCACCGTATGTGCACAAGGATTCAGTAAAATTGACTGTTTCTTACATTATGTATTATGAGTTGGTGATTTCCCTCTCTGCGCACTTGCTTCTCTGAGAGATAGTGTTGATAGCAAGTGAAGGCATTACTGTCAGTGTCCAGGGAGCACTTGTGTGTGTCCTCTGGGTAATGAACAGCCTGGGCTGAAGTCCCTCCTGTTGAGCCTCTGAGCAGTTCTCTTCTGATGATCACAAGGAATTAGTACAGTCTTCACTGCTTCTCCTGCTGTGAGGAATGAACAAAATACATATGAACAAAATAAAACATCTGTTTACACAGTGTTGTGAATCAACTATGTTCTAAAGTAGGGCCCAGCCGATATATCGACATTGGTAATAATTCAGTCAGAGCTTCATAATGAGCCTTCGCACAACTTCCTAGGCCTCAGGGGAGCGGAAAAACAATGCGGTGGAAATCGGTCACAAGTTTGTTCACTTATTTATGTATTTTATGTTGTAGACTTCCTTAAGAGCGCCTCCAAAGCGTCAGGTTTACATTTAAAATACAGTGAGAAAATAAGTATTTGAACACCCTGCTATTTGCAAGTTCTCCCACTTAGAAATCATGGAGGGGTCTGAAATTGTCATCGTAGGTGCATGTCCACTGTGAGAGACATAATCTAAAAAAAAAAATCCAGAAATCACAATGTATGTTTTTTTAACTATTTATTTGTATGATACAGCTGCAAATAAGTATTTGAACACCTGAGAAAATCAATGTTAATATTTGGTTCAGTAGCCTTTGTTTGCAATTACAGAGGTCAAACGTTTCCTGTAGTTTTCACCAGGTTTGCACACACTGCAGGAGGGATTTTGGCCCACTCCTCCACACAGATCTTCTCTAGATCAGTCAGGTTTCTGGGCTGTCGCTGAGAAACACGGAGTTTGAGCTCCCTCCAAAGATTCTCTATTGGGTTTAGGTCTGGAGACTGGCTAGGCCACGCCAGAACCTTGATATGCTTCTTACAGAGCCACTCCTTGGTTATCCTGGCTGTGTGCTTCGGGTCATTGTCATGTTGGAAGACCCAGCCTCGACCCATCTTCAATGCTCTAACTGAGGGAAGGAGGTTGTTCCCCAAAATCTCGCAATACATGGCCCCGGTCATCCTCTCCTTAATACAGTGCAGTCGCCCTGTCCCATGTGCAGAAAAACACCCCCAAAGCATGATGCTACCACCCCATGCTTCACAGTAGGGATGGTGTTCTTGGGATGGTACTCATCGTTCTTCTTCCTCCAAACACGTTTAGTGGAATTATGACCAAAACGTTCCATTTTGGTCTCATCTGACCACATGACTTTCTCCCATGACTCCTCTGGATCATCCAAATGGTCATTGGCAAACTTAAGACGGGCCTTGACATGTGCTGGTTTAAGCAGGGGAACCTTCCGTGCCATGCATGATTTCAAACCATGACGTCTTAGTGTATTACCAACAGTAACCTTGGAAACGGTGGTCCCAGCTCTTTTCCGGTCATTGACCAGCTCCCCCGTGTAGTTCTGGGCTGATTTCTCACCTTTCTTAGGATCATTGAGACCCCACGAGGTGAGATCTTGCATGGAGCCCCAGTCCGAGGGAGATTGACAGTCATGTTTAGCTTCTTCCATTTTCTAATGATTGCTCCAACAGTGGACCTTTTTTCACCAAGCTGCTTGGGAATTTCCCCGTAGCCCTTTCCAACCTTGTGGAGGTGTACAATTTTGTCTCTAGTGTCTTTGGACAGCTCTTTGGTCTTGCCATGTTAGTAGTTGGATTCTTACTGATGTATGGGTGGACAGGTGTCTTTATGCAGCTAAAGACCTCCAACAGGTGCATCTAATGTAGGATAATAAATGGAGTGGAGGTGGACATTTTAAAGGCAGACTAACAGGTCTTTGAGGGTCAGAATTCTAGCTGATAGACAGGTGTTCAAATACTTATTTGCAGCTGTATCATACAAATAAATAGTTAAAAAATCATACATTGTGATTTCTGGATTTTTTTTTTAGATTATGTCTCTCACAGTGGACATGCACTACGATGACAATTTCAGACCCCTCCATGATTTCTAAGTGGGAGAACTTGCAAATAGCAGGGTGTTCAAATACTTATTTTCCTCACTGTACATGGGGGACGGGCCTCAGGGAGCGTCAAGAGGTCCCGCAGCACCGCACGCGCCTCCTGTGCTGCGCGTTTTGAAAATTTTTGCCTTTGACGTGCCTCCAGGGCGTCCAGCGTGGCCAACGCTAGAGTTGGGAAATGTTGAACTTTTTGGAGAAATTCGCGAGCGTCGACCAATCAGGAGCTTTCTCCAATAGTGACGTACATTGTAGCTGAGCGGCCACCGGGTCAGATGCTACAGTATGCGCGGCCCGCAGATGTAAACAAGTCATCGAGGATTAGCTTCATTGTGAACAGGAGCTACAGCAGCTCTGGGACTTATACAAAGACACGCATCAGTGTTTTTACCTAAACACCCAGGATTAAAAGCGGCGACAAGAAAACGTATTAGAGTGGCTGGATCTGCGCTGGGAATGTGTTTGGGCCTTGATGATGCACAGAGCAATCCCAAAGCTAATGCTACAAGCCAATCGATGTAAAAACAAGAAATATGCATGAATAACGTCAATAAAGCCCTTAACTACACAGAACAGCCTTTATGATGGTCACACACTGAGCTGGCTTGGCACATTTGTGGTTTATTGCACACAGATTGGTGCCCTGAACCGAACAAGCCATAGTACATTTGCCTGACGCTGCCATACTATTCCCTGTCCATTCCACACAGGGAAGTTAGTCTGGTAACGGAGCAATTGGAGCAGTATGAACGGGCGGGCCTAACGCGCACAGATTGTCAGTGGTTTAAACCAATCAGCAATTAGCGGACGTGACGACAGCTGTAGTCCAACTCACAAAATATGAACTGAATATAAACTCATGAGAACGCAGTGGCAAAATCCTTGACTACTTTATCCATGATTAGTTTTGGCTAATAACTTCTGCACGTGTCACTGTTGACTGAACTACAACATAGCGGCGCAGCGTGTGACGTAACTCTGTCAATTCTCTGTGACGGTTGTGATTGGTTCGGCCTCAGCCGCCAATCAGTCACTTGTTTACCGCTTATGTCCAGACCCACCTCCTTTCACGCAGAAAAGAAGTGGGTGTGATTTACCAGGCTAATAATAGATTTTCTATTGAGGCTTAATAGTATTAATCACCAAATCACTACCTGCAAATTATGAGTAATCATGGCAGCTGACAACCATGCTTATGGAGCTTCACAACCAGCTGCTAGTTACAGAACGCTTCATTAACATAAATGGCAGTGAAAATACCCATAACCTAGCCTTTTATCAATTAATTTGATCCATGAACCATGTTTTAAAATCATTAACTACTAGTTTTATGAACTTAAAAATTCCGGTGAGTCTTGTATTTGTACTATGAAATAATGATCACACAGTATGTTATGCGTACGCTCAGATTCAATCATTAATGTTTTGGAATTGACTATAATAACAACAACTATTGATACAACATTAAAGTGGCAGTCATTTCCTCCATTTGTCTCAGAGTCATTGGCCGGATTGTGCTGTAATGGATTTAGGAAGCACATTCTGTCTTTCTTAGCATCAAGCAAATGGTGTCAATATCAGGTCAGAGCACTTCCTCAAATTACTGCAGACACCCCCACTTAAAAGCAGTTCAAGAAAATGGCTTCTACACAATGTACTAGTGGTGATGGTGGTGTATTTGCCAAAACTTTGACAATCTTACACCATATTGGTCATTTTTAAATTATTTTCTCAGTTTGAGCGTTTCTCTGTGTGAAAGTGCCTCGTGTGCTGCATGTGTTCTTATCATACCGCGCTGCCGCAATTAAAACCGCTACTACTTTGTGCTTACTGCCAAACAGATTGAGCTAAAAGTAGTACAAAATAATAGGGAGGAGATAAAATGTGTGGCAGGAGATGAACGCGGAGAGCGTCAGTGCTGGAGGCAGGAAGGAGTGGGCCGGGATGAAAGGCATTGTCTACAGTTAAGACACACAGTTTGGGTTAATGTGACTATACGCTGGTCCCATGAGTCGACTTTCTTTGTGCACTTTACACCAGGCTCTGCTACTGTTGGTTGTCAGTGACTCCTTAATTTGAAAATGATTTATGCTTAGATGGAGAAGTTCCACAATATTTGCAAAATATTCATATTGCAATACCACATTAACTATTGGTTCAAGCATCAGTTAAAGATGAGGCCTTTTGTAAAATCTTTCAGCCACTACTGACCATGGACAAGGGGCAGTGGTACATAGGGCTGGGTTTTCGATACCGGTACTTTAACAACACTATCTTGAACGATAGTTTTTTCGATACCTATACTAATTTATTTGTCATATAGAACCAGAAAACAGATTAATAATGTTAATTTATTTCTTTTGTATGTGTATCATTTGTTTGAAGTGAAAGAACCAAGAAACTTCCTTTAACTACAAAAGGGCAGAAAAAGCACTTTTCAAGTTTATTTTCTTTACATTTTTAACCAGTTTTCTCACGTTTTCCCCCAATTTTCCTAAAAGTTTTCCTCTGAATTTCATACATTTTCCCCCAATGTTTTTTCCCTATTTTGCCATACATTTTTCCAGTTTTCTTCCAATTTTTTCCCAATTTTGCCCCAAATTTACCCCAATTTTTCACTTGTTTTTTGTAATTAAAAAAAAAAAAATCTACATTTTTCTCTGTGTTTTTTATTTATTTTCCCCCAAAATTTTCCGTTAATTCCCCAAAGATATCACATTTTTCCACATGATTTTGCCAAAATTTACCGCAATTTTTTCACTTGTTTTTCCAAATTTTTTCCACTTTTTTCTTAATTTTCCCCCTTATTTTTTATTTATTTTGATGACCAACAGCATCAAAACATGAATGTAAAGATTGTATTATATATTTCGGGACCTGCTTCGATACTTAGATTTTTTTGATACCAGTAGTACCTAAACCTTTATTTTCGATACCAGACTGGTATCGTTTAATGGTACCCAGCTCTAGTGGTACAGTTGATCCAAGGGTCAGTGGTGCAATTCCAAGTATTAGGTGCTGGAATATCTCCATCTCACCAGGAGCCAGAAAATATAGCAAAATGTCACCTGATCAGACTTGATAAAAGAACAAAGGTGAAACATTCTCAACTAAATCCCGCCCTGGCATGTTTGGCGCGTCTGCTCAAACATGCCGAGTAAAATTCCTAGCTGTGAACTTGCTCATAAGAATGGCAATAAAACCTATTCTGATTCTGATTCTGAGATCAAAGATTTGTAATTGCAAAGCCAGTGCTGCTTGATTATAAAGTATTTTCACTCCAGATGCACAAAACCCACACATTCTTTCTCCCACCCCAGCTGCTGGTCACTGCATACATTTTTGGAGCTTCGTTGCCTGGCTGTCTTTGTCGTAACAAAGCTATGTACAACGGGGTACAGTATAGACTGCCGTTGCAGCTCCTCCTGTTTTGTACCACGGCAGCACCATCTGCCACTGGCTGCTTTTCAGGCCTGCCCTAAACACAACACACAGACTGTTGGTGGTTTCTCTTTGATGTACTGATAACATTATACCTCTCATGCTCACAACACCGACTGCATTTAAATAGAACCCTTTGGCATTGCTTCTGACAACATTTTTCTTGGCCGTGATTTCTTGTCATGTTAAATAAAAATGAGTCATATTAGTGTGTGTCCTTCTGGAAGTGTAGACAGGGAGAGAAGCCAATGCCTTTTCAGTGTGATTATAATGACATAGTAGCATAATAGATGTTTATGGCGCCAGACTATGGCATATCTAAGAATTAGTTACAATCTGTTGTTATCGATAAGGGCCATAACCGTAATACTAATTGCACAAAAACGTTAAACAGCAAATGTTCGGGCAAGTTTATCTGATGGTCATGAGGCAGCAGGGATCGCTAAACAATCCACCATGCCATTGCTTATTATAACTGGAGACTGACCATCGATTTCACAATTCAATTAAAATGAAATTGATTACACAGCCATAATGGGAAGTGTGCACTGTTTTTGAAGGCTCTTAGTTGTCTTGGGATTATCAATCGTAATAAAGAATTTCGAATAAGCTTCTCTCGTCAAAATCTGTCATCCTTTACTGCAACAGCATCTGAAGATACTCATCAGTTTGCCAGACAAATTCGGACAAGTTTGTAACTGTTATAAATCTTAGTATTGCCGTGTCATCATACAAGAACACAAAAGCCATTGGGCAGAGAATTCTTACTATCGCAGCTGCTGTGGCAAACCGGTGCCTATTAGTCCACGCTCATTATCATCTGTAAAGGTTTAATGTCTGTTAGTCATGCTGCAAGACTGTGGGCCTAATGCAAATGAGTGTGAGGACATGCTGCTCGTGGTAGCTCCACATCGCTCGCCGAGGTCATTGTTGCGATCCCATTGACGCTCGTGTTTCTGCTGTAAGTCTAGACTGCACTGATAGACTTTACATGTGCAGCTGGTGTAGACAGGAGATAAGCCTGTGCTTCCTGCTTCACCACCGGCTCGAGGGTCCACTTTCACGCCTTTAGAAGACATCTGACAACACCCTCTGCTGCAGACAGGCGCTGGAATAGAGGCCTGAGCTCTGTTTATGCTGCCGGGCGCTCAATGCGATGCTTGAGAGGGGTAGAAAGCACCGTGATAGTGTGGCGACATAATAAAAACAGGGCAGTATTTTACTTGGAAAAGGTGAGCAAAGCAAATTTCTTAAAGTGAACACCATTGCTCTCATCAATATGGTAAATGGTCTCAACTTACTATGTAGCGGTTGTCGGCAAAAAATACTCTCATGTTTGCAAAAATCAATCTTATTTAGTGCTTATTCATGCCTTGACTTTCATCTGTTTTTAAACTCTGCTTAGTCATCTGCCCTCCTCTGTCAGACTCCTTTCACGTGGAATAACTGCAAACACCTCTATTTATGTCTCTTTATTGGAGTGCTTAGCAACGACAGTGCCATGTGACAAACCCCAGTCGTACCTCTCGCTCACAGTCCTGCTGCATGTTGTCATCTTGCTACTTTTGGCTTATCTTTATCTCAACGCTGTTCTTGAATTTCTCATCAGTTCACCCCTGAGAGTCCATCTGCTGCCTGCCAGCACCACTCATCCTTCCTCTCCATCTACGTCTAAATGCTTTACGCGTGATAAATCTGCCCACATTGCTTCATTTGGTCATTTTCCCAAATCTAGGATCCCTGGAGATGTCTGGATGCCACTGCAATGGCAACAGCTCTGGTGCCTCGCAGGACGCCCAAAGCCCTGTTGGTTCTAAAA
Source organism: Neogobius melanostomus (assembly GCA_007210695.1). NCBI lineage: Eukaryota > Metazoa > Chordata > Actinopteri > Gobiiformes > Gobiidae > Neogobius > Neogobius melanostomus. Next base: position 1,333,974 of record VHKM01000004.1, on the reverse strand, counting down.
GCAATTTATAGAAACATTATGTCATCCCGTCCATTTCCTTTCCATTTCTCCAAGTGGTAAACAAGCACTCACCTTTAGGAGGTCCCGGAGGAAGACACAGAGAGGCAGACGTGTCACTTGTCAGGAAGTCTGCCCAGACAGATCAATGGAGTAGCCGTCAGGCAGGTCTGCTGTCCCACGCGCTCCGTGAGTCAGCGCTCAGGGCAGGGGATCACACTTAAGGTCAGCACACACTACACGTCTGGATTTAGCGCAATTTATAGAACGGCCGATGGTTCGCACATAACGACGATCCATCTTTTAGAGTTGATCATATCTCCTCAAGCACATGGACATGGACCCACACCTGTCAAAGTGCACACGCTCACGCCATCAGACCAGACACGGCTGCTCTGACAGTGCTCTTTCAACAGGTTTTATTGTGGTCATTCAGCCCGAGGACTGTCACAATCATTATTACATCCTTTCTCATGTACCTTTTTTTTTGCACGAGTGGGTAACTTTTAGCCACCAATCTCCTACAACCTAAGTGCTATAGTGGTTTGAAAATTAACTTACTTTCATAAAGTAAAATGTGCTCAAATATTAATTTCAGCTCATGCTATTTTTTATGGAATTATCATTATTGCAGTATTATGTGACGCAATATCAATATCGATATCGTTGGAAGCCTTACCATGAGAGATCTTACAGGTTTTTGCTAACACACCCTAAAACAAAAATGGGTAACACTTTATAATAAAGTTACATGAAGTCATGCATGAATAACATGAAATTATGCATGAAATAATACTTGATTTCATGATATATTTATACATGACGATATCAAGACTCATCATGAGTTAACATGACTTCATGTTCTTTCATAGATGACTTGATACATGAGTTCATTAAGTAACTGCTGTAATTAATTCATGAGAAAATCTTGTTAATATATTATGATCTTAGAATCATGATGAATTCACGAAAACATTGAATTCCCCCCCCAAAATTAAAGTAAATAATCGTAATTAATAAGTTATGGGGCGACAGTGCGCAGATGGTAGAGCGGTCGTCTCATGATCGGAAGGTCGTGGGTTCGAATCCCGCTCCTGACTGTGCACATTGTCGTTGTGTCTTGGCAAGGCACTTCACCCACATTGCCTCCAGTGTCTGCCTACACTGGTAGCCCCTAGGAGAGACCAACAGGCCCGGTTGAACCGTGAGCCGTCCTTCCGTGACCCACACCTGCAGAAGGAGCCATGGGGGCTGGTGCAATGTGATTTGGGCAGCTCCGGCGGCTGCCCCCACGACCCGGCAACGACAAGTGAAGAAAATGGATGGATGGATGATAAGTTTATGCATGAATATCATGATTTTAAGAACATTTGTTTGCAAGTTTTACTTTAATACAACATTTACTGCTGTAATTAACTCATCATTAGCTAATCCTTAGTTCATTCATAAATTCATGATGATTGCATCCCCTATACTAAAGTGATGCACTTTATGCTTTGGACAATCAAGGTGTTTATTGGACAAAACAAATTACATTTGCTTACTATTGCTTACATAATGCATTGTGGACAGTTATAAATTATAATGTCTGTGAAGTTTGTGTTTGTTTTGTCCTTGATTATTTTCCAAAGCACAAAAGTGCATCACTTTAGTATAGGGGACGCAATCATCATGAATTTATGAACAAACTAACAATTAGCTAATGATGAGTTAATTACAGCAGTAAGTTGTAGATTAAGGTATATCTTGCAAACAAAATTTTCTTAAAAATCATGATGAATCATGATAATAATAATGTTTACACTTTATAAATACGATTAGTTAATGTTTTTGTTAAAAAATCTAAATGTTTTAGTGAATTCATCATGATTCTAAGATCATGATATATTAGCAGGATTTTCTCATGAATTCATTACAGTAGTTACTTAATTAATTCATGCATGAAGTCATCTATGAAAGAACATGAAGTCATGTTAACTCATGATGAGTCATGATATCCTCATGCATGAATACATCATGAAATCATGCATTAGTTCATGCATAATTTTATGTTATTCATGCATGACTTCATGTAACTTTATTATAAAGTGTTACCCAAAAGTGTGTGGTATTTTAAATGTTTCTCTTTTGGTTCTGATTTATCAAAAATGATCAAAAAATCACATTAGGAGCTGTCACTCCTAATGTGAGCGACAGCCATCTATTCTTCACTAAATGTTTCTATCTGTAATGCAGAGTGGCATTGAAGGATAAAGTTAATGTGTACCTTTTGTTTGTGCACTGAACTTTACATCAGGAGAGAACTGTCCCTTTGTGAGCAGTCATTAGAAAACAATTACAGAGGCCAAAGACACTAAATGGAGTCAAACGCTGTCCAAACTGGCACTGTCCTTGTCCTATAGATACATTCACCTGCTATATATAGATAGTGCCTCATTCTGACTGCATGCTGACATTGATCAAAAGGCAGGAAATAGAAGTCGGTGTCAGAGTCGTTTTAAATCCCAATTGACGTCATTTTAAGTATCGTAACCACATTTTACTGAATTATGGCCATCAATTTGTGTGTTTTCACAATAACTAAGTTTCAATAATTGTTTATAAAGGGATTAGCGCTTTGTAACGGTTTAAATTGCTTGGCTTTTACTCATCCAGATATAAACACAGATTATTTTATTATTTCGATTATATCAAGCAATTATTTTAATTGACTATAAAATGTAATTATTTTCTCTACATAAATGACAAACCCCCATTAAGAAGTGACAGACGTTTCTGGTTTAATTAGCCAGACTGAAATTAAGTTCTATGAGGCGTCTGCTGGAAGTTGCTCATATTGTCTGCTGAATGTCGTTCTAAAAACACATGTTGTCTTTCCTATGGTCTGAGTTTGGTGGCGTTCATGACAAATGTGATGATTTTGGAAGTGTGTGTGTGGGAGACAGTGGCCCAGTGCCATCATGGCGGCTGTGGGGAGGATAATTGCTCGTCAAAGCTTCCACACGAGTCATTACCAGAGAGTTAACCTTTGGCCCTCCACAGCGGGGTAACAGGCCACGGTAGCCAGTGGCAGCCATGGGTTTATTACCCGGGCTGTTGGCACATCCTCGATTACTCACTTGCTAACTCCGCGCATAGACCTAGTTCATGTTTGTTTATGTGGTTGTTGTCTGTTTGCTGCTTAATCGAGCTGCATAATTTATCACAATTCAAATGGTTGCAATTAGTAACTCCTTCATGTAGGCATTACAATATCCTTTGCAAACAATAAAATATTATGGTTACGGTCAATATGTACTTTATTGATTCCAGAGGGTTATATTTAGGGCTGGGTACCACAAAAGAAATTTCGATGGCAGTACTTTAAAGATACTTTTTTCAATACCGATCCAAAATATTTGTCACACAGAACCATAACACAGATTAATAATGTCAATTTATTCCTTTTCCTTTTATTTAATTCATTTTGCATTAGTATCAATTGTTTGAGGTGAAACAACCAAGAAACTTCCTTTAACTACAAAATGGCGGAAAAAACACTTTCCAAGTTTTTCTTATTTCCCCCCATTTTTAACCTCTTTTTTTAAACTTGTTTTCCCCCCAATTTTTCCCAAATTTCCCCCATTTTTCCACTTGTTTTTCCAATTTTTTTCCACTTTAAAGAAAAAACTTGTCTTTCATTTTCTTTTTTTTCTTCTTTTTTTTGATGACCAACAGCATCAAAACTGAACATAAAGATTTTATATTTCTTTTGGTACCAGTAGTACCTAAACCTTTTTTTCCCCAATACCAGACTGGTATCGTTTAACAGTACCCAGCCCTAGTTAGATTAGATTAGTTTATTTGAAAGGGGACAGTGCAATTTCATAAAACACATGATCAAACATAGTCTCTGCATTTGAGCCGTCCTTCAGTGCCGCTGGGGCAACCTGTAGGAACAGTGGCAGCCAGATGTGGAGCCAGGCCAATGGTCAGAATCACCTGGGGATTCACCTATTGTACATGTTTTTGAGGTGGGGAAACCTGATATCATAATTATATTAAAAACGTGCAAACCCTATACACCCAAGGTTTGTTAATGCTCCTGGACTTGTTTAAGATGTCCACAGTGAATTTAATATTTATAATAAAACATACAAATATCGCATTCTCAATACGTTCAATGTTGTGCAGCAGTACATCTTGAAATATTGTGTCTAGCCCAGAAACACAGTGTGGGTTTTAGGATTAGGGTTTTACGCACAGCTTAAGAAAAAACTGTCCAAGAAGGTCCGTTGAACGATCTCTTGTTTAAAAGTACTGGTACTACTACTGCACATGCATTCATTTTGCTTGTGACGTCCGTGGTGGTGATGTACTGTAGCTATGAATCACTGAGAGGAGTTTTACAGCTCAGCACACCTGGACAACACCTGTGTGAAGCAGCTGAGAGGAGATGAACTGTCTGAGAGACTTTGGTGCAGCATATTGTTGCCGATTTTAGAAAGTGAGAGATAAGTGGATTTTGCAAACTGATTTGTTCAATTTAAATGTATGGTGAGTTCACAGTGACATGTTTCTCTTACCAAAATATATTTCATACAAAGTTTAGACTAGAGTATTGAAAAAAATGGACTGAGACCGATACACTGTGTGTAGAAATCATACTCATACATAAATCATACAGTACATGATCACGATAGATACTTGAGCCCTTTAAAACTGTATAAAAGACCATCCTTCAAGTTTGTTTTGATAATATGAGTCAATAGCTGTCGCACACAAACTTATGGAGTATTTCTGTCTGCCAAATCATTTCTTCTCTACCTCCTCCCTGCCACAGTCATCAGATGTGATTTGCTGGGCACATTTTTGACAGACTCAGCCAGACACAATCAGATGCATTCTCTCTTTCTGTCACACTTTAAACTAGTTTTCTGGCGGCTGGTTTCTCCTCACTGAGGCCCACACTTTGCAGCATGCCCCACTGACCCTCATGAATCATCCTATATTTGAATGACAACCTTATGCCACACACGGCACCTGCTGGCATGATGGATGAGTGTCCGCATTAAGATTGATTTCCATATTTATAAAGTGGTGTCGCCGTTGCATAGGTTGTAACAAGTAAGGACTGCATATTATATTTCCAAATTACTGTTATTAGGTGTGAAACGTCCTCAACTCAGTCAGCCTATCAGTCCAGTCAACGATGTTTGATAACCTCGCTTAAAATTCCCCTCAGTGTATTTAGAATGTACACTGAATCACAATTACACATGTCTCCAAAAGCGCACCCTAATTAATGAATATTCCAGCATGCTATTATAGTTTGGTTGTGATCTCTGGTCAAAATTGTGGTCCAAGGTCAGCTTTGCTTTTGACACATTCATCAAAATGCAACCACATTTGCTGCCAAAAGATAGATATATGATTTACAGAACAAAGAGGACCGTTTTGACTATGGCGGATACAGTGAATTTCAGGAGCATTGCTCACTGCTGTGTGTCGGCCTCACAGCAGGTGGCTCATATTTGTATAGGCTGCAAATGGTTTCCTTCACTCTTTGTTTAACGCCACGATTTGTTTTCTTGTGTGTTCTTGTGAAAACATGGAGAAAAAAAGAAAACAGTCGGAGATGTCACTCTTTGCTCTCGTGTGAAAAGTGACTCAAAATGTGTTTCCATGGTGACGGTGTACATTGGTCTCTGTGAGCTTGTTCTGCTCCCACTGCTTTTAATCTGTCTTGGTTATTTCGTTAAAGACAGAGTGAGAATCCATGGTGTGGTGTGCCCCTAATTTGGATAATTGGACGTGAATGTGTTTAAATATTTAGAAGTATGAGTCTCACTTTTACAAAAGCCACAGGTCTTTTGTTCGCAATTCATTGATGCATTAAAGAAACCCACAATTCGAACCCATGAGGGTTGCTTGCTATTCTTAGACTGAAACTGTTGCACAAATTTGGGCAAACTAGTTATTTATTTATTTTTGCAGCCCCTAGCATTTAAAGCCATTTTTACTGATTGTGTCCATAGTCTTTAGGCAGTGTGAGCCCAGCTGTACCGCCATAACCATAACCGAATGATTTACATACAGTACAGCAGATTCACCGCACTGTCTGTTAGGCCTTATCTTGTTCGCTTCAGCAGTCAGCTGAATCTCCAACATGGTGGGCTTAAGCTGCCATGGCCCCCTATAGCTCCTGTCCTGTACTTTCACTGACTGCCACTGCTGTTGTCGCTAATTATCTGGAAGGGATTCGTGGACAAGATGGGTGCAGGACAGGTTTAATTTGAATCTGTTCTTAAATAAGATTTCTGTCACAATTAGTAAGAGAAACACCATCTGTTCCTGCTAGACCCGATAACTTAAGGACATGTCCAGCAAAGACTGTCCATACTCTGAAATGTGTGATGTCATACAACACCTCCGTCCTTAGGCTTGGAAGTGTTTGTACTGATTGATATAATATGTATGCACAAGGAGAAAAATGCAATTCCCCCAAAATGTGTCCATAAAGCTGTACTGCAGAATATTCCAGGTTAGATCTGTTGCTATGCCACAAGATTAACTAAAAGTGTAGTAAAACCCTACATGCTCCAAAAGCTCAGTTGGACAATATAATTTTTCTGTCAACTTCTGCTACTGGGTTGTTGTGTATCACCTTCTAGTCACTCGTATTTTCTCTTTGTAGCTTCTCAAAAGATACAAGTAACAGAGCTTTGGCATGACCTTTTCCATGCGATAAACACTTGTGGCTGGCTGCAGGATTATAGAGCGCAGCACTCCTCTTTAAATGCCCTTCTGCGCCACATGCATTTGCGATAACAATGTCGTAAAGTGCTGGATGTGGGATAGTTCTGTTTTTATAGAGATTAAATTGCCTTTTCCCCAGAGTTTTCCTTCTGTCGATAATATTCAACTGTGTAACTCTCAGATGGCAGATGAAATGGCTTGAGGATGTAGTGAGATGTACTGCAGATGATGCGGAGACAACTTAAAGCATCACTTGAAGATTATAGTTACAAGCAAATACTTCCTCGAACTAGTAGTCAAGTCATGTGTCTGAGTGGATTCTGCCTCTGTTCACCATAAACACGTGTGCAATAGGCTAATCCTCCATGTAGGTATATCTGATCCTGGTGAAACATCCCCAAGTGCTGCACTACAGTTGCCCACTGCTCCTGACTGGTACTGAAGAAAGGGTCAAATGCACAACAGCACTAAATTCCTTCTGTAAAATTGTACCATAATATGCCTTTTTTTCTTCTATTGCACTGAACTATTCCTGTGATCATACCAATGTCTGCCCCAAAATCTAATTCAGAGGTGGGCAAACTAAGGCCCACATGCGGCCAGTTTAGCGTTTTACTCCGGCCCGCAAAGCAGTTAAACTTCACCGACATCTTGGATAGCCACCTCTAAACTAAAAAAGGAAAGGTCTGCCCCCCTGGCCTGTGTAAAAACCTAATGTGGATATTGCCCATATCTGTTCTAATTGCATTGTTAAAATGCATTTAGATACCGTTATTTCCGGACTGTAAGTAGCTCCGGAGTGTAAGTCGCAACCCAGCCAAACTATGAAAAAAAGTGCATCTTATAGTCCTGAAAATACGGTACTAAACATTCTCCTTTTAAAAGTCACAATGCACAATGATTTATTCAGTACTTTTCATGAGTACAAACAGATGGAAAAACACGTGGAAAAACAGGTACAACATTGTGACTCTGCAGCTTTAAATATCCCATTAGGCAATGAGTCAGATCCTAAGGCTGTGAATGTGATGAATCATGAATCAAAAGCGTAAGTCATTGAGAGTCGTGAATTTCTTTTCTTACCAGTGAGAAAATTACACCCATGAGCATCTTTGCATTCATCATGGTTACAAGCCAAAAACATGGAGGCAGGGCACCAGGAATCAAGGGGAATTTAAGTATCCGTCTGTACTTTCTGATTTTAGCACCCTCCCCCCTCATCCTCTCATCTCCCGCAAGTCGGGGTAAAAGATGTCCGCTTCTGAGCCACCATGCAAAGCTAATGCATTTCTCTTAAATATTTCAACAAGTTCCCCTCTGTTCTGCAAGGTTGAGTACAAGCCGGTGCCTGGAGAGAGCCACTGTTACTGCTTGAATCTACAGAGAGATTGGATTTCTCACAGTGCGAGAAACAAGTAGTGACTGGCGCAAAACACGGGAACCGGGTGGCAGGATGTGGGAGGAAGATAGAAATATAGATCACAGAGATATCCAGTATTGTTAATCAAATATGCACTGTGTCCTCGTTTCTATGCACCGGCGATATCATTGTGTATTTCCTCTGCGCATAGAAGCAGAAAGAGCTGAAGATGATGCAATGTGCAGGAAACTTGTATGGGTTAAGATGGGCTTTGTCCTGCTAAATATAGAGCGACAGTCACTAAAGTTGGGCACAAGAAGCCATATGGGTGGGCAATATGATGATATGCCTAAACTCGAATCATGATCATCATGACGGCCAGATTTAACCAATCACTGTGAAGGGTGAGCCATCTGAAGAGTTTTCTCTTTCTAAAGGCAAAATAAAGCTACTGAATGCATAAGAATTGTGATGAAGTGTTGATCTCAAGGTTCTAGGAAAGATGTGATATCACTATTTTTCTTTTTTTTTTGCCAAATCACCCACCCTTAATTTGGAGGCATGTGTTCAAGAGGTTGTTGAGTTGTTGTTTTTTTGGGTTAATGCTGTCAATTTCTACATTGTGTGGTGGTTTTAGCCCATGACTTTCAAGCCAAGTACTATAAATGTCACGTTCTGGGTTCGGGGCTAGCAGGCGGAAAAAACCCAAATGCAGACACAGCCACAAATCCAGGTAGAACGCAAATTTATGAACAAAAAACAAGCCAGGAAGGTACTGGCGCGAGCACTCTAAGGCACGGATCAGGATACAAGGAGCGCAAGGCGAGACACCCAACACATGCAATGAACGGACAAAAGACAGGGAGAACACGGGGTATAAATACACAAGGTAAACGTGGAACAGGTGGATCACATTAGGGAGGGACAGGTAATCAAGGGAGGAAGGCAAAGCAAAATGACACAGACACAGACCAAGAATGTCAAAATAAAACACACAAGCCAGAAACACAAAACCAAAACAGGGGAAACAAGACAAAAACCCTAATAAAACTAAATAACTAAACCCACACCATGACAATAAATGCACAATAAAGATTCAAAATGTATTATTGTTGCTATCGTAGTTTGTCCCCATCATTGCTGAACTCTGACATGACAGGCAATTTTATCATCAATGCAAAAACTACTCTCACAGAAATATTTAAAATGTCTAAAGCTGCAAACTGTAGTGTGATTCTGTAAAAGATCCACTCATGAACGCGTTGGGAGAAGCTTTTATTGACCATTATGTTTTATGGGCTTTACCTGTCTTTCCTTTTCTGCGCCTTTTCCATTATATGAGACAGGACCTAGAGGAAATTAAAGAACCTGTGTTGTGCTGTGGTTGTCCCCTGTGGGTGTCCCAGTGTCAATAAAACTCTGTAATATGTATGCACACAAAGACAGACTGGGCTCAACAATAAAAGCTGTTAACACAGTTACATGCTGCAGGTTCACGCTGTTTAATACACGGCATTAACACAGGGGTCAGTGAGTCTGCTGTGGATGGAGTTTCATGTAACGCTAATAAATGGTGACTTGTTCTTTGCTCTTTTGTGTGTTGCAGTTGCAGGACCAGTAACCGGAAAAGCCTCATCCTGACGAGTACATCCCCAACTCTCCCGCGGCCACACTCCCCACTGCCAGGACATATTGGTCTGTACAGCTTTATGTGGCAGATCAATTAAAGAGCATATTCATTTAGATGTTAAAGAATCCCTATTGTCTTACAATGGTATCAACGTTTGCTTCAATGGCCTGTGAGAAAATTACGCCCATGAGCGTCTTTACAACATCACATTCATCCAAATTGGCTTCTTCTGTAAGTCCAGTTTTTTTGGAGGCGGGTCATGTTTTTCGGAGCCAAAAGACTGGAGGTTCAGTCCCTTGTTCAAAGTTATGTGCTCTTACTAATACACCAAAACAGGGAGCCTCCACCACGAAATCCAAAGTAACTTACAATATTTCCATTACTTCAGGAAAACAGGTGTGTAGTAGATCTCTGATGTGATGTTTTTCAAATTTGAGCCTGTGAATCTATGGTGGAAGTCTCTTTTCCTTGTCCAGCAAAGTTGACTGTGCCCAGACTCGGACTACAATAATAAGTTCCCTAAGGATAAATAAATGTAGAATAATGTATGAGTGTTTGTGTGGGAGCTTTGTGACACATTTTGTGATTGTCACTTTGCAACCTTTTCAACATTTACCAGTGTCTAAGCAATAGTATAAGTACAGTATATAGTATAGAATTATCTTTGTTGTTGTATTTTATTTAAATCTTTTGTCTGTGTTTTCTCTTTTCAGGAAGCAGTCCCCTGGACAGCCCGCGAAACTTCTCACCCAGTGGGCCTGCTCACTTCTGCTTCGCCTCCTCCAGAAGGTTTGGCACACTCAAACAAGAAGCGGCTATAGCATCACAATAGTGTGTGAAGTGCTTTAGAGAAAAGTGAAATGTTTTACACACACAGTATAGCTCTCCAGGAGGCCCACCTACTCCTAGGAATAAATATAAGCACTGCTTTTTCATGTTTCACTAAATCGATGCGGCAGAGGCAAGAGGAATGAGGGAGTTGCCCGAACATTGTCTCATCTCTTGCACAGGAAGTTGGGGGAAATAAAAAAAACATGACTCTCTCTGACAATTACCAATGTTGTGAGAGTGGGCTGGTTATATAGAGATAACAACACTTTTCACAGGTTTTAATCAAAGCATCATTTTCTCACTGTCTGTTTCCAGAGCTGATGGTCGGCGATGGTCCCTGGCCTCTCTGCCGTCCTCAGGATATGGCACCAACACGCCCAGCTCAACGGTAAACTATCAGAAATACCTTTTACTAGACAGTGATTTCTTGTTACAATATTGCAAGGCCTTCTTCATCGGTCTGTTCTTCCCTTGTAGTGGTATTTATGTTGTAAAACCACATACTTTTAATAGTAATGTGTTACACTTACAGTATATATATAACTTTCAAATTGCACACTCGGTGGTGGTAAGCTTCCAGTGAAGCCACAGCTGCCATGGGGTAGACTGAAATTGTGTCTTGCCTGGGGACACCCTATGCACACTGAATTTGCACATTATGGATCTACTGTATGGATGAACGCTTTAATCACTGATCCACTGTTGCTGCTCTTGTCAGCAGACACAATCTAATGCAAAATCTAAGCAATTTTAGAAATGTTATTCATTTAGTGCTAATATTTTTATCTTACTCAAAGAAACCATTTGCATTTTTATCATGTAATCATCACACCGTTTTTCTGCTTTTGTAAATGCACTCATTGCAATTCATTGCATTTTCTGCTGTTGTTAAGGGCTGGTCTGAAATGATACATACACTAGTACCTAAGCAAAACCCATATACTGATATGTTTCACGTCTGCTATAGAAAGAATGTCACTGCTGACAACCAAGGCTTAACTAGGACTAAAAATAACCACTAGTCTCATCATGCTTTTCTTAATGCTTTTTAAGTATTATGGACAAAAAAACACTATTTTGTTTAGCCAATTGCTTTTATCTGACTTTAATCTACCTGCCGTCCTTCCACAATTGCTCTGTGACCGTTTCTCGCATGATTAGTTTACAACATAACCCTCCTTGCATACAGATTGGAAAGCATGAAAGCTAGATGTGTGTGCTTGACTTGGTGACGTAAAACCGCTGGAGATGAGGTTATGAAGAGGAGGAAAGTGAGCAGAAAACTGAGGGAATATGCAAGTTTTTATCCCACAATAATTACAGTGTTTTCTCAGACTGTGTCCTCTCATGGGAAGTGCGTAATTGATTCTGTGAACTGGATGCGAAGAATTCATGGTATCATTACGGAGCTGTCCCCAGAAGCTCCGATTGAGTTTGTAATAGATTTTTATTGCTCAAATAGCAGAGGTCCGACTAATAGATCTGTTCATTAAGCATCTCATTGATCCAGGCTCCACTGTTGAAGAAAACTCTTTTTTGAAGTTGAGTAAAGTAGGGTTATAACAGTACACAAATTACATTTTGCTTTGGTTAAACTATTTGGCACGGTTCGGTATTTTTCGGTACAAAAACAAAAAATACAGAAAATAAACATTCAAAATGTAGTATTAATAAAAAGTATTATCTATTTCTATTTTTTATATAAAAAGTGAAGTATTTTTAATAAAGACTAAATGAGTCTCTTTAAAAGAATTCATTCTCATTTATGAACGTGCTGAACCGAAAATATTCAATACTGTGCACTACGTGTACCGTTATACCCTAAGCCGTATAGCCACCCCTGAGTCATATTCAGGTTTGCTCAGTATAAACCAGCTCTGGTCTCTATCTCCACTTAGATATATTTCTTCTTTTCGTTTCTTTCACTTGATTTTCATGCTTTCCTCCCACTCACACATTTTTGTGGTACACCTTGTACTCTGCTTCGTTGTGTCTGTGTTTTAACCATTATCTGTGGTCTCTTGCAGTCGTCCAGCTCGTCCCAGGAGCGGCTGCACCAGCTGCCCTTCCAGCCCACCATGGACGAGCTGCACTTCCTGTCCAAGCACTTCGGCAGCACCGAGAGCATCACCGACGACGACGGCCGGCGCTCGCCACACGTTCGGCCGCGATCTCGAAGCCTCAGGTGAGATCAGCCACACAACACTTTTTGATGCACCTAAGCTGTTAATGTGCTGTGATAATATTATAAGAGCACTGTCAGGTTAGGCATCGGGCTGTTTTTACCTCAATTTATTCAAATGTCTAAAAATACTGAAATAATAGTTGGATTTGAATGAATAAAAAATGTATACAATAATATCAGTGTAAAAGTACAATTCATACCACGGCTGTTTTGTGAAATTCATGTTATTATTGCACAAGTATAGAGCTGTGTCATCATCAGTCGTCTCTGCTGCCCTTTTTATAGCCTCCCCCCTGGATGCTGCATGCTCAGACTGTGTACCACATGCCAGTACTTATCAGTATGCAGTTTTCATATGAAGCGTCTTTGCAGTCTCTGGCCTAGATAACATCTCCCCCATGCTTCTCCAATACAACATTTCTGTGCCTAGACATGCCTTATTTATTCTCACATTCAGTGTTTTTCATTTTAGCATCAGATGTAAAACACAGTGCTCTTCAGCGCTGCTTAGTCGCAGTGATTTTACATTGACAAGTAACACATTGAAGAAATAAGTCAATAAGAAAAATCCTTATCAGGTTTTTGTGTCTCAGGTGCTAGAGAAGTAACCTTACAACCAAACTTAAGCGTACTTAAGACTTCCCTCACACGTCTTTCCTGTGTGATTGTGTACGAATGGGTACGAAAAGTGCACAGAAGCAACAGAATCTTGATCAGAATAACATTTTAAGATTGATTTATTCTTATCACTGTAGTCCTGAGGATGGTGTGATGGGAAGAAGATGTATAAGTGTTATTCTATACAACTTAACCTAAGTTGTATAGAATAAAGATAAACTAGGCAGCTGTACCAGTGTCACTACAGCTTGTAGCCATGTCTCCGCAAGAGACATTTCTGCCATTTTTGCAGATAAAATGGAGCTCTCCTTGGCTATAAACATTCCAGTAAAAAAGGTGACAGGAATCCCATTAGGATTCTGTTTTCTTGTAAACTGTCGACCCTCTGAGTCTGACATGGCAGAGGAAGTGCTTGTTGCTGCAGTTCTGGGGCCTCTCTGACAGGTGTGAAACATCTTTGATTTTGATGCAGAGAAGAAGCGCAGCTTTATTGAATAAATAAACAGTACTGACTCTCCAATTGAGTATATTAGCATAAAGTCAGAGGGGGTGACCATGCAAAAACACTGACAATAATTCCTTCCTTCAAGTGTAAAGAACATTGTAGCATTCGTCTCTTCCCCTTTGCCTTGCCCTGTTTTTCCTCTCTCAAGCCTTTGATTCTCACAGTCAGTGGTATATTACTGCCCTTTTCTTTGTGTTTGTGTGTCTTTAGCCCGGGGCGCTCGCCTTCCTGCTATGACAATGAAATAGTGATGATGAACCATGTCTACAAAGAGCGCTTCCCGAAGGTCAGTCTCACACAAAGATGAAATCTAGACAGAAAAACTATAACACCAAATACAAGAAATACTTTTAATTTACAAACATGCCCTTAATCTGTTTAGCATATACTTTATCTAACATCCCTATTGCTGCTATGCTCTTGTATGGGGCTAAAGCTTAATGCAGTTTTCTCATTGTCACAAAAATGAGTGCGTAAAACAAAGTCTCATTATGGTAAATGGTCTCAACTTATATAGCACTTTTCCACCTACATTAGGCACTCAAAGCGCTTCACAACAAGGATCCACTCACCCATTCATACACCAATGTACGCAGACACTGGAGGCAAGGTGGGTGAAGTGTTTTGCCCAAGGACACAACGACAGTGTACACCTTCAGGAGGCGGCATTCGAACCCCCGACCTTCCGATCATGAGACGACCCACTTTACCATCTGTGCCACCTTCGCCCCATGTTATGTTTTGTTATGTTATGTTATGTTATACAGGTACTAGATTTTTGTGTCTGGATGTATAGACAGAGGTTTCCAGCTCTGAGAGAACACAGTCAATAACAGAGTCAATAAGCGTGCAGCTCTCAGAAGACTAGAGTATGTCCAAGTTAAAGACAATGGAATCACGTTTCTTATGTGTCCTAGGAGGTACTGCATAAGATGATGCAACAGTGAGAGGCAATGGCAGTGCTCTGAACTTAGTGTCAACTTTATGATGATGACTTTGTTAAGACAATTTAGAACAGAATTATACTGTATCTTAAAGGCATTCATATTATGTCCAAATCAGATTAATTAATTTATTTTGTTACGTGTAAGAAAAATTGTGAAAAATGAATCATTTGTGAAGTATGTAGAATATAGTAGCTAAGCTCAAATAACACAATGTTTGCTATTCCATTTGTATCAGGCCACAGCTCAGATGGAGGAGAGACTGGCAGAGTTCATCACCACCTACTCTCCAGAGAACACCATGCCGCTGGCCGATGGCATCCACAGCTTCATCCACCACCAGATCGCAGAGATGGCCCGCGACTGTCTGGCCAAGTCCCGAGAGGGCCTCATCACCAGTGTGTACTTCTGTGAGCTGCAGGAGAACCTGGAGAAGCTGCTGGACGACGTGAGTTTGGACCCTAAAAACATGTGGGCGAATGATATGCTTTGATTAAGTGCCTGCCCCTCTGTATACAGGCTCATGAGCGCTCGGAGAGTTCACAGGTGACGTTTGTCACTGAGCTCGTCAAGAAGCTTTTTATCATCATTTCCAGACCAGCCAGACTCCTGGAGTGTCTGGTAAGTTTCTAAAACTGTTTTTTCTTTTTTTTCTTTAATGGCTCTACTAAGAGGGGTGGTTTAAAGGCTCCTATACTCCTTCAACTCAGATAATTGTGGGAAACATACTGTGCATCTCATTTGTAGCAGTTTCATGAATTTCCCGGCTAGTTAATAGCATTTGTGTGATAGTGACCTTGAAAAGTGACCCTACAAGTTCACATGCCTGTGAACTCATCCCTGTTAAGAATTGGGAAGTTAGAAATGTGTTACAGTAGGAAAGGTAACAATGAGTCTTTGATTGTAAACAACAACAAAAAAAGGATTTGTTTTGTATTAATTATATATTCATCTTTTCATTTATTCATACACTTATAATTTCTTCTATTATAAGGTAAAGTGAGGTAGACTTTATTTTCCCCATAGGGAACATTGCATTTGATCCAATCTTCAATCAGGGTTGCCAGATCCTTGCCCTTTTTTGCTCTGCTGTTTTAATGTAAAATAGGCATGTTTCTTGATAAAGATCACTATTTTGACAAAATCTCAAATTCAAGGCTTTGAGAGCTGTATTTCCAATAAGAGGGAGAGAGGGGCAGTTTCACATCATCAAAGGAGTACATGGGCTCTGTAAAATGGTAAAAAACTTTTCAGATATTTTTTGGGCGTGTTTGGCTGCTGAGACCTGGCTACCCTGTTTTCAATGGCGCTGGGGCAACCTGTCAGTGGGTGTCCACAGTGCAGCGCATGGGTGCCCATCTCCCGATTCTGAGCTAGGTTTGGTTAGGACTCGAAATGTTAGCCTATTGTACATGTTTTAGGTTGGTGAGGGAGACTGAAATACCCAGAGGAAAACCACCCAGTCATATCTCTAATGTTTTTCAATCTACGCGTTATTATTCTTTTGTCTGTGCTGCTTGTTTGACTCAAGAGGACCACAACAAATCCGCCTGGGAGACTGTGTCCTTGGCGTGTCGGTACAGACTGTGCATAACTCACTTCACTTAATAGTAACGGGATGTGTGGAATACAGGGGAGGCCTAATCCAAACCTGCATTAGCCTGCTGATTGATGGCATCACGCATTCAACATTGGTGTGATCCTCCTTCGGCCCCGGCTCATCTTTCTGTTGCCACGGCGACCGGCAGAAAGGTTGATGGGGTCATGCAGCGTGTGTGTAAGAGGGAGTTTTGATCCTTTTTGGTTCTCTTGGTTAGAGAGGACAACACACACACGCACACACACCACCACACAATAAGACAATGTTGTCGGCTGGTGCAGTCAATTTTGCATTCAAGTCAGCCTCGGTGTCTGATTTGGTGGAAATGTCACTCCGTCGTAGGCTGTTAGCTGCAAGAATATTATCCGTGAGCAGAGCAGGCTATCAGAAAAGAGGGTTAATTCCCACCTCTCTGCACCTCTCTCCTTTCACTGGCCTGGAAGATATGAGAGAGGAAGGAAATGATGTTGGCAACCCCGAGAGCGGGTTTCTAATCAAAATGTTATTCCAGCAACAGGAGTAAGATGTTACCAATACTGTTACATGACTAAAAGTAAAGCTTTTAAAATGAATTTTAAAGGTGTGTTAGGAGCGCATGCTAGTTTTAAAATGGCCCAATTTGAGTTGGATTTGGTAGGTTAGTTAAGGATTATTCAGAGTACAAGTTAATGAATGTACCCACCGCCCATGTCCAACACAGTGTTAAATCACAAATTGAATTGTAAACTCTAAGATTTGTTATTTTACAATAGACCATAGATCAGCAATAGAGTACTGTATACTGTATCTACTGTATCTGTCCATCCATTAAGAGAATTACTTATTTATGTTATGTTAATATACTTGACATTGCATTGTAAGGATAAACAAAGCTCATTTTGATTAAGAACAGTTTTATATTTCTTACGTTTGATTCATTTTATAGCATCATGTTATGGATCCATCATATTATGTAATAGTTAATGACTTTACATTCGATTGAACGTTGTGTGACATATTCAGGAGTTCAATCCGGAGGAATTCTACCATTTGCTGGAAGCTGCGGAGGACCACGCTAAAGAGGGGCAGCTGATGAAGGAAGACATCCCCCGCTATATCATCAGCCAGCTGGGCCTGACCAGAGACCCACTGGAGGGTGAGCTGAAGAGAATTATTAGATAATGTTATCATAGGCGTAGTCATTTCATATATTTACTGTAACGATACTTCTGAAGTACATTTAAACTAGAGTTACACAATTGGTGAAAGATTTGCCATAGCTGTCTGTAGGGCTGTCACGATAATTACTATATCAACGTATCAGTCCATAAATGAGAGACGCCTTAATATTTATCGTCCAGTCATTCATTTGCATTTTACCAATTTTTCTAATTTTTTTACCCGAAGTAAGTGTGTTTCATTGTATTTCATGATTATTGTAGGATATTTTAAGAGGAAGTACTTTTCGAACAAAGCTTTTACTGTTATTTTAAAGCTTTAGACGAGTTTCTGAGGCATAAAAAGGTCTTCAATAATATCATTTATCATTTGTGTGCCTCAGTCTATCGAACTTCAGATTTGGTTATCATGACAGGCCTAGCTGTCTGGAATATTATGATAATGATATATTTTAAACAGTACGTTTCATTGAATTTAAACAATATATATTTTTCATCAAACTTCTTCAAAACAAGATAAAAAATATACATAATCTGGACCAAAACAAAGCTAAAATGGACTAACTAGAAATCCGTTATATGGCAGTATAATCGCAAAAATACATTAAAGAATAAAGCTTATCATTTAGGGCTAATGTAATGGTCTCGTCTCTGCAGTCGGTCTATGGGCTTTGAAAACAGACTGCAGCACCATTTGCTGTGTTCACTCTGTCATTAATCAACATGGTTTAAATTCAGACCCAGCTCTAATTCACATCCGCAGTCTAATCCATCAGGAGCTGTTCATCAGCAGATGGTTTCAATAGCAATATTCACACCACACAATAAACTTAACGAGAAAATGTCTTGGTATTTAGATTTGACCTGTGCTTTACTGTATGCCTTCTACAGATGCCATACGCCCACTCAAGGAGCTGCGAATACATCAACGCCCTCGCACAAGTAGTACACAATATATCGCCAAATTATCATTATCACTGTATTAGGTGACACAATATAATGCACTAGAAGCCACAATATATCACCACTGTGCTCTTCTATCTGACTGAGATCCACATTTGACAATCACAGCCACACATAAAACTACACAAAGGTTCAGTTAAGTTCAGTTCCTAGTTTATTTCCATATTAGCTTTATTTTTTAATTCATTGGAACATGCTGTGTTGAAATAGTTCAGTAACATATCGCAATAATGTGGTTATC
The DNA here is from genome assembly GCA_007210695.1 of Neogobius melanostomus. Taxonomy (NCBI): domain Eukaryota; kingdom Metazoa; phylum Chordata; class Actinopteri; order Gobiiformes; family Gobiidae; genus Neogobius; species Neogobius melanostomus. The sequence goes on along the minus strand of VHKM01000004.1, from coordinate 1,315,205 downwards.
ACAATATAAGTTGGCTAATTGTTTTCTCATATCGTGAAGCCCTAACAAGTGTCTACACAGTTTTATCATTTTGAGAACTGTGCCAACATCATTTTTGTGCAGCTCAATTCTATTACGAGTTAATAACTGCAAAATGTGGATGTTATTTCCTCACTCGTGTTCTTTAAACAAAGATTTCAAGCCACTTTCACATGCTGAATGAATTTCGCAGTCAATGAATTATCTGCTAGATCTGCAGGAGAATTGTGGGGGATGGAGAGTTAAAAACACAAAGAAAATAAAAAGATTTTTCATTCTTTTGTTTTCTTTCTGTGCTGTCTCAAAACCTGAATAGATGTTTTGTTTAAGACATTTAACGGCTTCGAAATGACAACGTGGGCGGCCATAGTCAGCATCGATTGTTTCTCTTGTTGTCATGACAGTGTGCTCACATGTTCACCGACATTTCTCCGCAGAAATTGTTAGCCTTGACAGCTACGACAGCGAAGGCCCGCACACTCCAGAGACGGACGATTCAACAGAGGTGAAGTACAGAGATATGAATTAAAATGCAAACAAAGCTTATATTACTGCTGAAGATGCTAATATTGGCTTTTTATCAGGGGAAACCACGAGCCATTAAGCCCCCATCCGAAGAAGACTTTCAGACTATCAAACTGATCAGCAACGGGGCTTATGGGTAAGTTTATGTGAAATTACACAGATGACTTCCCACAAGCGTTTTCACGTTTTTTCTGGGTGGACAATAATGACAAAAATGTGTATTTCTGCCATTAGTATTAGTATTTATGTACTTTTTGCAGTAATAATCAATATTTGTGTAAACCATCTAAAATGTGTAAGGGGAAAACGTATAATGTAATGTATAATTTTTTACTTCCAGCTTCCAGAAATTAACATAATAATGTAATTTTGCTTATCTTGTTAACAATAATTCCAATATTATATTAAACATGACATATTACTCACCTCTTATTTTATGTTGGTCTTAAAAGGTCAAAGTATTTTTAAGAAAATATGGTCATCCCATTTTGATACTTAACATTCCTCTGTCCCTGTTTTTGTATCACCTCTGTAGTGCCGTCTACCTGGTGCGGCATCGGGAAACACGTCAGCGCTTTGCCATGAAGAAGATCAACAAACAGAATCTGATCTTGAGGAATCAGATTCAACAGGCATTTGTGGAGAGAGACATTTTAACCTTTGCAGAAAACCCCTTTGTTGTGTCTATGTTCTGCTCCTTTGAGACCCGCAGACACCTGTGCATGGTCATGGAGTATGTTGAGGGTAAGACAGTCACGTTTTTTTTTATGTCAAATTGTGCATCATTTTTGTACTATGCATAATGTTCTTCAATGTGTTCTGTAGGCGGTGATTGTGCTACTCTCTTGAAAAACATTGGAGCTTTGCCAGTGGAACTTGCACGGATGTACTTTGCTGAGACTGTCTTAGCTCTTGAATACATCCACAACTATGGCATTGTGCACAGAGATCTCAAACCAGACAAGTGAGCGCTTTCAACAACTGAATAACTGCATGGTTGCATCGTTTTACCTAACCTATTGACTTGTCTTGTATGTAACAGCCTATTGATCACCTCCATGGGCCACATCAAGCTCACTGACTTTGGACTATCAAAGATGGGCCTCATGAGCCTAACCACAAACCTGTACGAGGGCCACATTGAAAAAGATGCCAGAGAGTTTCTTGACAAACAGGTTTGTGAAAGCTCTTAGTCGTTCAGGAATTTTCCATCGTGGAAGGCAGGAGGAGATAGTTGTGTCTGCTCTGTTGTAACAGGTGTGTGGCACTCCTGAGTACATCGCTCCAGAGGTGATCCTAAGGCAGGGCTATGGAAAGCCAGTCGACTGGTGGGCCATGGGAATTATCCTGTATGAGTTCTTGGTGGGGTGCGTGCCCTTTTTTGGTGACACTCCCGAGGAGCTGTTTGGGCAGGTTATTACAGGTAAGATGCTGTTTTCTATTGCATTAGGTCAGGAGGTCTCATGCTGACCTCTCTCTGTCACAGATGATATTGTTTGGCCTGATGGGGATGATGCACTGCCTGCAGACGCTCAGTCGCTCATCTCAGCCCTTTTGCAGACCAATCCACTTATGAGATTGGGGACTGGTATGACAGACCCTTAAGATGCCAACTAACTTGTGATGAAGACATGAAAATGTTGGAAATGTATGTAAACAGAATTTGTATACTGTGGCAGGGGGAGCCATTGAAGTAAAGGAGGACTCGTTCTTCAATGGTTTGAACTGGAACAGTTTATTGAGACAAAAAGCAGAATTTGTCCCTCACCTTGAGTCAGAGGAAGACACCAGCTACTTTGACAGTATGTATTAATCAATTTTGTTTCATAACTTTTTAAGCTAAAGACATTTTTAGCGCAGACAGCAACACTGAGAATGAGAGTGCATACTGTATGTTTTTTGTCCAGCACGCTCCGACCGCTACCACCACATCAACACGTATGATGAGGACGACACCAACGACGATGAGCCGGTGGAGATCAGACAGTTCTCGTCCTGCAGTCCTCGTTTTAGCAAGGTCTCTTCTCAGTTCCCTTAATCTTTATGCCTTTGGCATTTACAAAGAGGCACACCATACAGCATGTTGGCTAAAAATTGTTTTATGAAGCTTGATGACCAATATAAAAAGAGGAAATTAAATTGGGGGCAAGATAACAACACTTGGTGTGGTCTTGGGCTTCACACCAGTTACTCACCAGTATCTTATACAAAATCAAATGCTGAGTTATAGTTTATTAACATGGTTTAACTCTTCTTTCCACACATGTACAAAGTACTTGGACACAGCACTAATAGTCGTTGCCATGGTGCACTATTCTTTAGACGCCGCTTAATGTGGCTTTTCTTGTGGTCCTCCCACACAGCTGTGTTACTCAGAACACATTTATCTGTAATAGTTGCCATGCCACATTTCACAACTTAATTATGTGTTTTTAAAGTGGATGGTTGTTTGCAGTAAATGTACTGTGTTAACCTTTAATTACAAAAGATATCTGTCATCCAAGAATATCTGTTTTTTTTTTTTTTAAACATACAGTATACAGTGGGAACCAGATGTTTACATACTGTACACCATATAAAAAGACACTTTTTCTCATGTCTGACATGAAACTAGAATTTTTAACTCTTTTTAGGTCAATTAGAATAAAAAAAAATATTGATATTTGCTAAATGCCAGAAGAATGAGAGATAGAATTTCTACACGTTTCCGTTATCCTTCCACAAGCTTCTCCCAATAGTTGGCAGGACTTTTGGTCCATTCCTTCGCACAGAACTGGTGTAACTGAGCCTCATTTGTAGCCACCTTGTGTGCACATGCCTTTTCAGCTCTGCCCACTTTGTAACCAGTATTGGCCATATGCTCGTCATCGTCATCTGGGCTTTCCCAAACTGTTTAAAGGTGTAGTAATCTTTGTGTATGTAAACTTCATCAAGAACTTCAATCTTCTGGCATTTAGCAAATAGAAATTATAAAATAAATAAAATCTAATTAACCTAAATAGTAAATGTAAATTCGGTTTCATGTCAGACAGTGAGGGAAAAAATGCATATGTGTCTTTTTATATAGTGTATATAAACATCTGGTTCCCACTGTAAAATGACAAGGTATGTTGAAATATACCTTTATTAACTTATAAATGAGCAACTGCTCTGTTTCTTATGATACACACAACACTTAACCACATTGTGCCAAATAACTTTTACATTTGACCAAAAAAAAGTTGCCACTTGGATTTAAATAACAGTTATTATCTGAGATTACTGCAGTTGGTCAGTCTAGGTTCAGCAACACTATGTGCCCAAAGAAAGAGATCCTGAATGACCAGGTTATTCCTTCAATGGATTTCTTCTTCCCTGATGCATGGCCGTATTCCAAGGTGACAATGTCAGGACTCACATAGTGAAAGAGTGGTTCAGGGATTATGAGACATCATTTTCACACATAGTTTGGCCACAACAGAGTCCAGACCTTAACCCCATTGAGAATCTTTGGGATGTGCTAGAGAAGTATGTATGCAACTCGGCGAATGTGTGTGACCTTTTTTTGGGGGCGATAGTCTATTTTTTCTTTTTCTTTTTTCTTTTCTTTTTTTTTGGCTCGGGCAGTGTATTTCCTAAAAAAAAATTGTATTATTTATTTTTACCACTTTGTACCTAAAATGTAAAGCTCTATTTGTCATTAATAATTGTCATCCTTATTATTCTCACCCATTGTGGATAAGAGGTTGAATATCTACCATGCTTGCCTCTAAAGATACGGAAAATACCAACCTACTGCAGACTCATGTGTGTTTGAAATACTGCCTCACAGGTTTACAGCAGTAGAGCATCTGTCTCAGCTGGAGCAAAAAGCCACCACCTCTGTGTCTCGTCGCGAGCATAGAAGCCCACGGGAGGACCGGATGACCAAGAGAGAGAGTCTGGGCAGCTTCAGCATGAGGGACAAAGGCTGGAGGACTGGGTCACCCGAGATGTGAGTAGAGGATATTCTTTTCAAAAAAGTAATGTAACATGTATGTGTAACTTGTCCCATATCTTGTAGGAAGCGCTTGTCTTGCTCAGAGTCCCTCTACATGGAGGGGGATGCCAGCCCTCCTCTTGCTGCTCGACGACGCTTCTCAGCTCTCATGGACACCCACCGCTTTGCCTCACCTTTGGAAGGAGAGTCAGAGTCCGTGACACGCCCCAACCCCATCAGGGTCCGGGGAACCTCTTTAGATGGGTCCTGTGTCCCATCACCAAGCATCCTTGAGCAGAGAAACAACATGAAGGAGATCAATGGTGGAGGTTTGTACTGCATCACATTCTGTTTGAATAGAAAATTAGATGTAGTTATACATAAGCAAAACATGAAAAAGAATCTGACAATGTGGGCGGTGAAATAACTGTGATTGACACATGATTAGCCCACTGCTGCGGTGTCTGTGGGTCGCAAACTTTAGTAAACACTTTCAAATGCTATATTTAGTGTATAATTGAAACATGTGTTTATCATTCTGACAGACAAAACCTGTAAACAAGGGGACCCTTCAGGACCAACTCCAAGCATCAATTCACTGTGTCCTGGGCCCAGCGCACCAGGTCGGGACATGATGACTCCTCTGTATGACCCTCTTGGCCCTCGCGTCACCAATGACCTAGTGCTTCGTAGGGCACGCCAGAAGCCACTGCCGGCAGATGGTGAAAAACGCAACTCAAGAACTGGAAACAAAGTTATCAAGTCAGCCTCGGCAACTGCTCTGTCTGTTATCATACCGTCAGGTAGACATGAAGTAGATCTTTGAGGGACATACTTGAGGGCTCAAGTATTAACAACTGTTTTGTTTTCAGTTGATCAACATGGTGGTTTTTCTCCTTTGGTGAGCCCTTTGTCACCACACTCGTTCTCCTCTAATCCTTCATCTCGGGACTCGTCTCCCAGCAGAGACTTCTTCCCAGCTGTGAGTGTGCTACGCTCCCCCATCACTATCCACCGCTCTGGGAAGAAGTATGGCTTCACCCTCAGGGCTATCAGAGTCTACATAGGAGACAGTGACATCTACAGTGTCCATCACATTGTTTGGGTAAGTTAAGACATGTTTGACTTTTATGAGAGTTAATATAGTGAGTCTGTTATTGATTTCTGTGTTTCTTGTGGATTTTTAGCATGTGGAGGACGGTGGCCCTGCTCAGGAGGCTGGTCTGTGCGCTGGCGACCTCATCACTCACGTCAATGGAGAGGCTGTCCATGGCCTGGTCCACACTGAAGTAGTCGAACTTATTCTTAAGGTAAGTACATTTATTAATGCTAGTAATATTGCCACTTTTCTTTTAAAATTCTCTGATTAAAACAACAACTGGCTATTAATCATTTTTACAACGTCACCTTATTTCGAGTGACCTTAAACCTAATCCAGATATTCAAAATATGCAATAAATTACATGTATTCTCATATGGTTCTTCTCTCTCTCTGACTCTTGCTACTCATTTAAAACCATCTATTAAATGCTTTCATTTACTGTAACCACCACTTTAAAATGTTTCATGTTTATATACTTTGCAGAGTGGTAACAAGGTGACAGTGACAACTACACCATTTGAAAACACCTCCATTAAAGTGGGTCCTGCCCGTAAAGCCAGTTATAAGTGTAAAATGGCCAGGCGAAATAAAAAGACTATAGGAAAAGACAGTCAAGACAGGTAATCCAGTATCTCTAGTTGCACATAGCTCAATACAAAACCTAATGCAAAGTTCATGCCTTTTGTTGTTTCAGCAAAAAGCGCAGTTCTCTGTTTCGTAAGATCACAAAGCAGTCCAATCTGCTGCACACGAGCCGCAGCCTGTCCTCTTTGAACCGCTCTATTTCCTCAAGTGAAAGCCTTCCTGGGTCTCCGACTCACAGCTTGTCCGCTCGCTCACCCACTCAGGGATACCGCTCCACCCCCGAGCCCTCCTATCTGGGTAAGAGTTATGTGAAAATGTGCATAAATAGTGCAAAGTTTTCAGACTTTCAGACCAAAATCGTTCTATTTTATTTTGTAGCCATTTCATTAAAAAATGACATATTTATTTTTGGTAATATAATTATACATTAAACCCTACAAAACAGAATCATCTGAACCGGCACAGCAACATCTGTACCATTCAGTTAAACTTAATCATTCCAGATTAGTGCTAGGGGAATGCCATCCTTCACCTATGATATAAATCTGAATAATAAAAGAAGGTTATATATATATATATAATCATTATTTTATTTTTATTTTTTTAGGTGCCTCATCCCAAAGCAGTTCTTCATCATCGAGCACTCCAAACTCCCCTGCTCCCTCACAGCACATGAGGCCAAGCTCTCTGCACGGTCTGTCCCCTAAGCTGCACCGCCAGTATCGATCTGCACGGTGCAAGTCTGCTGGTAATATTCCCCTGTCCCGCTGGCTCACACCCCATCCCCTACTCAGTCATCTCCTCCTCCTCTTCCTGGCCACACTGTGGGCAGCTCCAACACAACTCAGTCCTTTCCCGTCAAACTCCACTCCTCTCCTCCAGTGGTTCGCCCTAGGCCTAAGAGCGCGGAGCCCCCACGATCGCCTCTTCTGAAGCGGGTGCAGTCAGCAGAGAAACTGGGTTCGCCTCTGACCCAGTCCAGTTCTACAGGAGGGCTGGGAGGTCCACTGAGGAAGCACAGTCTAGACGTCCAGCACTCTGAATACCGTAAGGATGCCTTTCTATGTGAGCTTGGGCTGCAGAGTTTACTTGAGACAGAAGGAGAAAACTTGCCGCCTAATCCCCCCCTTTGCCCTCTTCTTCATCGCTATCATCATCACTTCCCGAGACTGGAGTGCTTAAGCCTGTGAGAAGACTGGGCAGGCAAGAGTCCCCACTTAGCAGAGAGACACTCCTGGCTGAGAGGGAGAGGGGAAGGGAAAGGGGAAAAGAGAGAGAATCTGAGTCACTGGAACGGCCAAGCAGACTAGGACCTGCAGGCCAAAGAAGACATCAGCATGAATTCTTTACAAGCGAACATAACACAAGAGGAAATGTGGAAGCTGCTAAAATCACAACTTCTGGCACCCCAACCAAAACTGTTGAGGGTTTAGATGGACAGAAAAGATCTGTTAAAGCTCACCAGAGCCAGACAGATTTAATTTCAAAACTGGAACAGAAAAATCTGTTGTCTAATAATAATCCAAAGGAGCACATTAAGCAAGAGGTAAACAACAAAAGCTGTACCACCACCAAGGGGTCTGCCTCTTCTGTGGACAAAATATGAATGCATCAGTGCTAGGAATGAATAAAACGTTTAAATCATCAGGAATGGGAGAAAGTTTGCGAAAGGAAAGTAATGACATTGGTTCAAAGAGCCCCAAGCTCCAGCCAAGAGTTCTGGCTCCTGTGGTCCCTCCACATGGACAGCCACTCTCACTGGGGAAGGTCCGCCAGGGGCTGGGGCCTGTCAACTGTTACAGGGGTACACTGGACTGGGACGACAAGTGTCGTTTGGAGGTGGTCGAGGAGCACTCACCTTCTCCCTCACCATCACCTACTGCTGTCACTCCCTCCCTCTGTGGTCCCTCCCTTTGTAAGTCACGACCTGTCTCCCCTGGTGACAAGACCAGTTTTGTAAGCCAGCTGACCACTGTAGCCAAAAATGTGCTTGCACCCATCAAACTTGGCTCCCAGGAAGGCACTAAGAGCAAAGAGCAGCAGAGTAAAGGAACAGATGAGAAGCAAGGGGCCATAGTGGGAAAGTGTGGCACTCCTTCAGGAGGTCGAGTGACCGTTGGGACAACAATAGTGACTCAAAGTCCTGCCAGTTCATCTTTGGATAAAGCCGCAACAGGCAGCAGCCCACCGAAATGTGACCACAAGGGTCTATAAAAAACTTTCCTTTTAAAAATGCCTTTTGGAACTGAAGTAAAGCACTTATATTGCTGTACATTCCAATTTTAAAGTATATAAATATGTTATTTATTAAATCACTGAAGGAACTTAAAGCCAGGTGCAAAACTGTGCTCTGAGCTAACTGTTTCACTTTTATCACAGAGTATTAAATGCGAGGAATTATGTAATGTAACTAGGGACACTTTATCTGTTTCTGTGTTTCTGTGACTGCATGACATATGATACTGTACATTTAATTATAGATACAAGATGGTCTGAAGTGCTTTACTGATCAAAACATGCTGAATACTGTGAAAACCAAATCCAGTGACTCCTACTTTTATCCATCTTGTTTCCTCTGGTATTGGCTTTTGAAATAAATCAAATACTGATGCAGCATATGATAAACATCTCAGAATTTAAGTTTGTCCTTCAAAGGCAGATATTCGTAGTAGTTAGTCAACAACAGTCCATCAACAACACTGCATGTGCGTTACCTCAGGCTTCTTCTCTTGGCCACTGAGGCTGTGTCCTGCTGCTGTGGAAAGCTGTTTTTTTTTTTTAGAGCTGAGCACAGAGCTTATCTCTTCTTTGCAGGAGGGCGGCTAAAGCCCCTTCCTCTCTTTGCCTGTGTGACTTCAGCCTACTTGCTCGCACTAATACTCACTCCACCACAGTGCCCCAGAAGGCAGCAGTGTCAGCACATGATTTTGAGGAATTTGAATCCTTTCCTTGTATGTAACTTTGGGATAGACATGTATTAGCATATTGTTTCCTGTCATAATCATAGATTGCAACTTTGAGCAAAACACTTTGGAAGTATAAAATATCAACAATTATTTTATATCTATCATGACCAGTGTTTTGTTTTTCCTTTTTCTTTGCAGAACTAAGGTTGCTTCTACTGAAATTGCAGAAATGATAAAAGCACATATAGTATACAGTGAAAATGTCCTGGTGCATAGGAATGAAAACATTGCATTTCTGAATGTAGCATTTAAAGGGCTTTTGGTAGACTTGAGAGAATATGGTCCTATAGGAACAAACTTGCAAATGTATTGAGTGGACAGCATTGGAAATATATTTCATCTTTAGCCTACATTCTAGTGAAGATATTATAGTATCTAGTAACGTAATATTTGTATGTGAGGATGTTTTCAAACTACATTATATCCACTTTGTTAAAAATCCTCAAATGCATTATGTGGACTTCTTTAAAAGGAATCAACAGTTTTCCCTTTATTCCCTTCAGTTCTTACTAATCTAGTGTGTGTACTGCAGGAAGCTGCCCGTTTTAATGCAACATTTTTTCCCCCTCAACAATCAGTTGAAAGGCAGCAAGAAGGATTTTTTATTGTTATGAATTATTTGAGTTTTTAAAATCTAAAATAACCTTTAGCAAAGAAATATCAGCTGGTTTCTATAAACCCATTCAAATACTTCTTTGCTTGGTTTAAAGTAAAATAGAGGAAGGCTACATTTCTTGGTACTATACTGCCCTACAGTGGCCATAATAGAATTTAGCTCTGATCGCTCACCAAGTATCAGAACAAAGCTTTCACTAGCCATAGCTGAAAATGCATTTAGTTTAATTCTGACTATTATGACGTCATTATGGTAGACGCTTGAACACACGCTGTCTCCAATGTTGAATGATGTGACTGTTAATATTGATTATTTACAGTGCGGGATACACTACAATGTATCATTATTTTATATTTTTATAAACTGGTCATCACTTTTAATCTGACAAAACAAAGTGTACATTACAATCACCATGTTCACATTAAGGCCTTCTTTCCCAGGCCTCTGTGTCTTTATTAGTGCTAGATGTGAAAATGTTGTGCTTGTCAGAGAGACCAGTACATTTGCACTTTATTTGGAAGACAAAATTGTATTATTATTTACAAAATAAAATATAAAATTAAACACGAATGTCCAAGTATGAAATACATTCCATGTTTCTCTGTTCACTAAAATGTATTTATTTGTATCATGGCGCATTTGTTTGTGATGATGTGAGTAAACAGACACCTTAAGTGCAGAATATATGTAATAAAATTGGGAAATTACTTATGAAGCTTTGTCTTGACCAATTTTTCACAGTGATGCAATATGTAGTTATCTTATTGATTATTAACAGTGACACACACACTGTAAGGTGGAGAAGTTTGCAGCTTCTGCTTAAAAGACAATAAGTATCATAATATCTCTATAGTTAACATTTGTATCATTATTGGTATAATGTGTAAGTTATGTGATATTAAAAACATCAGAAGTTAACTACGTACACACACTCTGAACCAATCAGAGTACAGCAGGAAAAGACAACAGGAAGTAGAGTGGACGTTAGCGCTTAGCGTCGCCCAAGGTCTACCAGTTTGTTGTACAGAATAAATGAGTACTTATTTGAGTGTAAAACAAAGACAAAAACCTTCAATTGGAATTATTCATTAGAGTTTAATGTGAAACCTCTCATGGCCATGGTAAGTTCCCTTTTTCTACTTTGCATCACCGGGATTAAATACAAATAGTAAGCGGCTAACATGTTAGCCGTAGCAGCCAAGTCTTTTCCAGATTAAATGAATAATTGTATCTATCTGATTTATACTTTCTTTGTAAACAAGTGCACCAGTTAACTGACCGTTTTGTGCTCTTTTATGTTATTGTATAAATCCTCAGTTGATGAATGCTTAAATACAAAGAAACTCTAACCTCTTACAAACAAATAACATAATAAAAATAAAATCAAGTTACTATGTTGTCAAACATTATACAGACAATACGCCGTAGAACAATGGCAGATTGCGTTTCGCAGCAATATTGTTATAATCCTGAGGATGAAAGACAACAGACACGGAAATTGTCAAATGTTCATCACATGATGTTTTTTTTTTCTTTTTTCAGAGACAAGTTCCCAGCCTTGCTTGAATGCTTGCATCACATTGTTTTCTTGTTCCTTGTTGAAACTGCTACTCATGCTTTCCCTGGAGGAGAAGAATAAAAAGAACTTTGGTCGTTTCCTTTGGGCTTCAAACATTGTGGAGCTATGAAAGGTGAACAGGGTTGACTTAACATATTTAGCAGAGAGCTAAATATTTTAGTCAATGGCTAAAATCGTGCCAGAGTTGTTCCTATGTGTAAAATGTGCCTTTTTTGTCTTCTTAAATAATGTGTTTTATCTATTTTAGACTAACCTAACAGCCCCTATGGACAGGTGTTGAAAATTAGCACATGTGCCATAACACTTTAAACAATGCATCTGTTTTGTCCAATGTTATTGCTATGTTAATATTAAAACAATAAATAAACAATTTCAATACATTCCTAGTGTGAACGTGTATAACAGCACTTTAATAACAAACCAAACGTGTTCCTTTATCTTTCTCCTCAGTTCTGTTTTAAAATGAGGAGGACCAGCCTGCAGATCTGAGCCATGAACTCTGTGTCCCCCAGTGCTGCACAGTACGTGGGGGGAGTCATGCAAGACGAGCTTGTGGACATGCGTACACAACAAGGCACCTTTGCATCCAGGCCATCTCAGATTCTTGACCCCACCACAGACACAGTAGAGGAACCAGACGAAGTAGATAAACTGAAATCTAAATTTATATCAGCCTGGAACAATGTAAAATATGGTAAGTTTTCTGTGTTGTTTTGTTTTTACACCTCTCTGAGTGGAGTAAAAATGCTTAGTCACTTTGCCTCATTCTGTTTAAATTAAATATTTAAAGCCTTTTATGTGTTTTTTATGGTTCTTTATTTATTTGTAAAGGGTGGACTATAAAAACTAAAACTTCTTTCAACAAAGTTTCACCAGTCTACATCCTGGGACAGTCGTTTCTCCTCAACAATGAGGGTAGGGAGTTACACAAATACCATGTAAAAACAATGTGTGTTCAGTTTGCATATGCTCTGTGTCATCCAGTTTTCCATCGTTTGCTATTGTTATTTTGTGACAAACATTATATGTTGCTGTTTCAATCTGTTTTGTCACAGTATTTGTTGCCTTTTGCAGATGAGGTGGAACGATTCCGCTTGGCTTTTGTCTCTAGGATTTGGACGACTTACAGAAAGGATTTTCCTCAAATTGAAGGCACTTCTTGGACGACGGACTGTGGTTGGGGCTGCATGCTGCGCAGTGGCCAGATGTTGCTGGCGCAGGGGCTTCTGGTCCATTTGATGCCCAGAGGTGTGTGGTCATCTATATATCTTTTTTTAATTGTTGTATAATAGCCTGACTGAACTTTAATTGTTTAGATTGGGCTTGGCTGGACGCTAATCAGCTAACTGATGTAGACTTTGAAGTTTTCCGTCCTCGGTCTCCAGTACGAGCTGTTGGGATTCCCATTCCCTCATTTGCCTCTCCTCGCATGCCTAACACACCGGAAAAATCTTTTGCAAGTGACATTATGGCCAGAATGGTACAAAAGACAAAAACTGAGTGTACAAGAGACAAGCAGGCAGAGCCCATCCATCACAGTGTACTCGCGTGGTTTGGCGACCAGCCACATGCGCTGTTTGGAATACATGAATTGGTGGAAATTGGCAAATGTTCGGGGAAGAAAGCTGGTGATTGGTATGGTCCCTCTATAGTGGCACACATACTCCGGTAAGAAGAAATAAAGTTAATGTGCAGTTTCCAGCACTTTTTGGAGATTGAAGATGTTTTGATTTTGTTTTAAGGAAAGCCGTTGCTAAAACCTCACTAGGTCACAACCTGGCTGTGTATGTGGCTCAGGATTGCACAGGTTAGTGTGAGTTTAATTGGACGTTAACAAATTAATACAGTGATTACAATTCTAAACTTTTTGTTTAGTGTACAAGGGGGATGTGACCCACATGTGTGATATGTCACAAAGTCAAACTGCCTATGATCCGTCCAACCACTCATGGAAGTCTGTCATCATACTGGTACCTGTTCGTTTGGGGGGAGAGGCTCTAAATCCTGCCTATATTGAATGTGTGAAGGTCTGTTTTAAGTAAAGCTTTGTATGTGTGTAGATTGTGCTTATGTTTATACTGTACCATATTTCTTTACCTTTTTTATTCAGAACATTCTGAAGCTTGAGTGCTGTATTGGTATCATTGGTGGCAAGCCCAAGCACTCACTCTACTTCATTGGGTTTCAAGGTGAGGTTCTTCTATTCATTTTCTGTTCAGGATAAGTAAGTGTTTGTTAATATTGCTCAACATTTTCAACAACTATGTTTCACTTCAATATAAAAAGAAGTGAAACTAATTTTACAGTCAATAACCTACTGACTAACATGCACCAAGGGAATGAAAGTATATCAGACAATTTTATTGGCAATTGACAATACATTTTTCTCATGTCTTACATCTACTCGAATTAGGTTTTTACTTTTAAGATTTTTCACAGTTTTGTCACATTTTCTAACTTGGACCAGTTTGCCTGTGCGGTTATAGTTGTTCATTTCCTTCATATTGTGTATTGTTTTCTACCATGACCAGTTTAGTAATTACGTATTTCCTTAATGTCTGGTTTCTGACAGATGAACAATTGCTTTATCTGGATCCTCATTATTGCCAACCTGTGGTGGATGTCACCCAACTTAACTTTTCACTGGAGGTTTGTTATATATATTTTTGATTCTTTAATGCTTTTGTAGACTTAGTTTGACCTTTCTTTTTGCATATGTATGTCATCTGCAGTCATTCCACTGTACTTCACCTAAAAAGATGCCCTTCAGTCGTATGGACCCAAGCTGCACAATTGGTTTCTATGCCAAAACTAAGAAGGATTTTGAGTCGCTCTGCTTTGCTGTTTGTGTGGTGAGTTAGTCTTTTATTAGTCTTTATTATTTTATTGATTGAAAGTCTTCTTTAACACATGAGTCACTCAACCGGCTAACTCACAAAATTTGATCTAATTAAAAATTAATTGCTCTCTATTATATTTTTCCCTTTCTTTAATATCATACTGAGGATGGTAACGACAACTGGGAAGTAGCAAGATCATTGAGTACAATATGGATATTATTGTGCCTTTTTGACTTAAAACTTGCTGTTTTAGGTATTGTTGCTAGTGTTTGGCATTGGTAACAATTTGAAGCAAATATATTAATGATCACCTTTGTTACCTGCTCTGTACTAAACATCGTACATGAAACAAGACAGTTGTTGTTGTGTTTCGTTTCTATTTATTACAGGATCAGTTAAAATGGTGCCTTGCAAGTTTGGTCTGTGTTAAAATAGCCGATTTGGTGTGATGTTTTGTAATTGACTAGATACAGACTAGATTTTTTTTTTTTTTTGATTGATTGATTGATTTATTTCGAGCTACACAATACAGGCACAAAGCCAGAAAAAAACACAACAAAAGAAAAAAACAAAATAAATAAATAATTACATTCAAGCTCGAAAAGGAGTGGGAAGAAGACAGGCTTATTGACTCCCACCCCTGTTCATAAACTTAAATAATAATGTGGTTGCAACAATAACATTGCTTAGTACTTATTATCCTACAGAACAATTAACAATTAAGTTGGTTACATATTTACAGACGCAACAATGTATTATATTAAGTCACATTCATAGTATGTTACACTTTATAACAAGTGTATAATTGTGTTCCCTATACCTATTTTATTGCCACGTTGGTATTACTGTTATTCACCATCATCACTACAGCCCATATAAGATCAAAGTGATTGAATGATACATAATATACTCCACATTTATTCATGAAAGGTACAATAGTCGCAGACTGATTGATGCTCATGATAACAAGAGTAGTCTTATTAATGTGTGTTAAAAAGGATTCGGGGCTTTTCTTTTTTCAGATATTGTGACCGTTGTAGTCCATTCTTTTGCTGTTGTTTCTTTAGTTTCCTGTTCTTTATTATTGTTTTGTTACCTTCGTACTATGTTCCTTGTTTTGATTGTTAAATTAAAATTGTATTGTTTTTATTTCGGGGGTGGGCACTTATAAGCCTTTTGCTTCAGTCCACTCCTTTTGAGCAGACTAACTGCTCAAATAAACAAATAAACTAAACTAATTGTATTTTATTGTTTTCTTCTTTTTTTCCACCCTCAGGCTCTTTCATCCTCCAAGGAGAAATATCCCATATTCACATTTGTGGACGGTGAAAGCCAAGACTATGGACTTGAGGGGCACAGTAGTAACTACACTTCGCCTACAGCCCACATTTTACCCCCTCGCACTGTTGAAAACTCGAACAATAGAAGACAAAGCGATGAGTTCGTCTTCCTCTGAAGCGCTGAAGAGACTGCTTCTCTCCTTAACAGGGCACTAGACAACAAACTTCCTTAAATGAAAGTGGATGTTTTGTTGTAGATACTTGGTATCATGTAAATAGGTAAAGGATGTCAAGAACAGTGTGAAACAACATTAGTTTGAAAGTATTATTTAATGTCATCATCTAACATTTAAAGTATTTATTTTATGACTTTTATTATGTTTATTTCTGGGATGAATTGAATCCTGGAGCTGTTATTGATGTACACTATTGGGGTTAAAGATGAATAGTCTTAATATAAAACATTATCTGTTGTTAAATTTTGTATATTTATTTATCATAAGAGTGAGAGAGTGTGTATAAGTTGTCCCTTTTTGTGTTTGATTGTGTGTTCAATCTACATAAAACAAAAAACATTTACCTACAACTGAAAACTGTTTTTTTTTTGTATTAGTTGAATATTCTGTGAGGGTCACAGTAAATTAAAAGTGCTGACTCTTCCCTCCCAGATTATGAGTATGGTTGATTTTGCTTATCTCGTCTTTTCAATTCTGTTGATTGAAGTTACACCCTGGAATAACATCTACACACTGCATTATAAATGGCTGTGAATACAATGCAATATTATAGTGCTTCTAATGAATCAAACTGCATTTTCTGTCATACAATCATAGACCTGGTAGTTTCCAACAATTATGTCATTTTTAACAAGGACTTTGTGTATTTTTCAGAAAACTGTCATTTTAATTAATACCTTTTTTGCGTAAAATTGGCAGGACTTCTTTAAAATATTTCAGAATATTAACATTTTCTGCTATCTCTCCGTCACTGCGCACGCATGCGCATTAGCTGACCGCCGTGACTAGACATTCGGTCATAAAGCGGTGCAGGGGGCGCTCGAGCCACGTCGTTGAAACAAATCAAGGCTTGAAGGCAGATTACCAAGAGGGTGAGTACCCAAATTGCAATTACCGCTCTGTCTTCGTTTTGCCGAGCGCAATAAAGTGAGTGATGATTTCACGCAGAACTGCTTGTCCCAGGGATGCAGGGTAGGTCAGTCGCATAAGCACAGTCCGCCATTCCCCTTTTATAAAATTAACAAGAAAAAAAATGTTGGTCTGGGGGAGAAATGCAACGTTCCAGCAGTGTCACGCAGACGCATGTTTTATAATGCATGGCCACTAAGCAGCTCAAGTTCATCCTAGAACCGGCAGATGCAGACGCTCGTGCCGGGAGGATTGGTGCAGCGCATCAGAACGGTGATTTGACATTTCAGACTCACCCACGTTCTGCAAAAGAGCCGCTCTATCTTTAAATTGTAACCATTGTTAAACGTTTAGGCTTTATGTTTATTTTAGTAAAAAAAGAAAAAGCAAAGCATTTGCATTTCTCTTGTTTCATTTCCTCCTTGTTACAACTTATCTTTTATCTTCTGTCTTAGGTCCCTGCTGCTAACAGCAGGTGGTCCAGGCCAATGTCCACACCTGAACCCCCTATGGGAGGCAGCTCCCGCTCAGGGCCCTCCCCTGGTCCGGGACCTTCTCCTGGGGCTTTGCTCGGTCCCAGTCCTGGGCCCTCACCTGGCTCCTCTTCTGGTCATTCCCAACCTGGACCCTCTGGATATAGCCAAGAAAACATGCACTCACTACATAAAGTAAGTTATTCTGCAACACTGCATGACCCTTGATCTCTGCTAATTATTTCATTAGTATGAAGTGCTCCAAACGTGTATTACAGATAGAATTGTCTAAAATACTAAAACACAAAAATATTTATATCTACAGATGAAATCAAAATTGACTTCACTGATACTTAGTTCTGTAATATGAAATGCATGTTATGCATAGTCAACTTTTAACAGCAAATGTTTAATTTTTATTTCCTACAGCCTGTGGAGGGCATGCACGACAAGAATACGAATGAGGACAGTCGCTACAGTCAGATGAAGGGATTGTCTATGCGACCAGGAGGACACAGTGGCATGGGCCCACCACCCAGTCCTCTAGACCAACACTCACAAGGTAGTCATGCTTCATAAGTTTAGGAAATATGATTCTTCTTAAAAGAATAGGCCACCATTTTTGCATACTGAGATATGTTCTTACCTTAGCTTAGACGAGTTGATGCGTACCTGTCTGGTCTTTATGCGTGCGCTCAGTCACACAAAAACAACAAACATGTTGTTAGCATTTAGCCTCTCCTCCTCTACTCATGGACCCAAACGGGGGTGAAGTTAGAAGCGACCAAGCTCTTCCCCATTTTTCCTATTTAAATACAGTTACGGCACGATTTTCTTCGACTTTACTGCGCGGACGTCGAAGTGCTCTTAAGGTAGTATTATGCCTTAAAATATAGTACCCCTTTTTATCCGCTTAGAAAATCAACATGTTTAACTTTAACTATACTTGGATCGTGCAACTTTTCACGTAACTGTATTTAAATAGGGAAAACGTGGGACACCTTGAAAAACGTATTAACTATGTTATTACAGTAAATAGAGTGAATTGTCACCCTTGTTGTATTCATATCTCTCTTCCAGGTTATCACTCTCCTCTAGGTGGTTCAGACCACTCCAGTCCCATACCATCCAATGGGCCACCTTCTGGCCCTCTAATGACACCCTCCTCATCCTCCTCCTCTGGTGGGCCCAGCACTGCCTCCACACCTTTAGATAATTCAAGTGGAGAACAGCACTCTTTGGGGCCCAACAATCGCCCCGGCCCCCAAGGTAGCTCTGGACCAGGTCCCAGTTCTGGGCCAAGTCTTGGATCGCTTGGATCAGGTTTGGAATCTGTGGGTCCTACTGGTCCCGGGGTACCAAGTGGACCTGGGGGACCTACTCCCTTTAACCAGAATCAGCTACACCAACTGCGAGCACAGATCATGGCATACAAGATGCTGGCTCGGGGCCAGCCTCTTTCTGAACACCTGCAGATGGCTGTCCAGGGGAAACGGCCAATGCCCAGCCTGCCTCCTGGTGCTGGAGGGGGACCAGTTGGAGGACCTCCGGGACCTATTATAGGCTCAAGCTACAGCAGGACCCACGGTGAGCTATGGTGTACTGTATGTTAAGAAAGATGTGGTGGCATGTTGTGGATAAAAATTACGGTATTAGTATCACATATTCTTAGCAATGGATGTACATGTAATAATTATCACTTGAAGTATTGAGTTACCTTGTGTATGAAATGCGCGCTATAAATAAATATGCCTTGCCTTGTTCAATAGGAATGATGGGCCCCAACATGCCTCCCCCAGGTTCTTCTGGAGCACCCCCGCTGATGCAAGGACAAAATATGAATGGACCTCCAAAATCCTGGCCTGAAGGTGTGTTCTTCTGATTGTTTTTAAAAAGATTTAGCATTTAAGTATATGTTTGTGTAAATGTGTAGTTACAATGGTCTACTCTAAACAACTACATAGAGTGTGGTGTTCATCAATTCACAGGCCCCATGGCAAATGCAGCAGCACCCTCCAATGCACCCCAGAAGCTGATCCCACCACAGCCTACAGGTCGTCCCTCCCCTGCTCCCCCTCTGTACCCCCTGCTGCCTCCCCTGTGATGCCGCCACAGACCCAGTCCCCTGGCCAGCCAGCTCAGCCTATCCCAGTGATGCCTTACCACGCCAAGCAGAACCGCATTACACCCATTCAGAAACCCTGCGGCCTGGACCCAGTGGAGATCCTGCAAGAGAGAGAGTATAGGTATCATACATGATTACCTTAATTTTACCATATAATCAGAGGTGGGTAGTACTCAGTTACTTTTTAACTTTTACTTCTTAGAGTCGTTTTACTTTTACTTGAGTAATATTATAATGAAGTATCTGTACTCTTACTCTTAAAAATAATTGTTACTTTTTCCACTGTGAGTAAATATTTGAGCGGAAAATGCTTAATTTTGATCTATAAAATGGATATAGTTCATCTTGTGCAGCTTGTTCTTTAGAACTATTTTGTTTTTCTGTATTTCCTGCTATTTTCTGTAAATTTCTTTGGAAATGTTTTTTTTTTTTTTATTGCGTTATGGCAACGCGTAAAAAAATTAGTTCATCCCGAAGACAAAACTCCGAACCAAAAACAAAGCAATGTGGTTTATTCTATTCGATGCAAAGAAGAAGAATGCAAAGAACATTATATTGGAGAAACGAAACAAGTTTTACAGAAGAGACTTTATCAATACCGAAGAGAAAGCACAAGCGGCCCTCAGTCGGCGGTTCACCTTCACCTCAAAACCTCCAACCACTCCTTTGAGGACGGGGAGGTCAACATTTTAGCTAAAGAAGAACTTTGGCTTGAAAGAGGAGTAAAAGAAGCTATTTTTGCTAAGAAAGAAAATCCATCCATGAACCTGAATGGTGGGCTCAGATTTAAACTTCCGTCACTTTACTCCAATCTCCTTCGGGGACAGCCGACAGGGCACGGCCAGTCCAAGGAGACGGCACCTCAGCTAACAAAAGAACAATAGGCAGGTAATTAGCAGTGATCAGCCATGAATAGGACAGATAATGGGCAGTGATCATCTATGAAAAGGACAGGACTGACCGATACTGGGGTTTAGCAGGTCGTTAGAGACGTTCTACTTCAAAGGTGTTTACCCACAGGTGAGAGTAGCTGTGATTAGAGGGGAGGAGCTGGGCCAACCCCAACTCCTCTTTGTGGTCTTTATCTACACTGCGGGCTGAGCGGGACTTTAGTCCGCTGACGAAGCCTTTTGGATGAGAGGCGAAACGTTCGAAGACTTCAACTACTGAGTATAGAAGATGACTCAAGTACCTTCATTGAAGATGGCAACGCGTAAACAAGTGGCACTCTCCCTCTCTCTTGGTACAGCTGCATTTTTTGCCTTTTTCTGCCAGCTGGATTCTTTTGCTGTGTTTTTGTGAAGTTTGACGGATTTTCTTTTTTTTATTGTAGAGAGTCCATACTGGTTTTTAAAAGTAAACAAACAGCTAGCTTATGAGCTAAAGACATTTGAGACCTACGCATTTCTTCTTCTGAAACACTGAAGAGGCACCAAGAGCTCCCAACACCTGCAACACAGTGGAGGAAGCACAAGAGGCCCTACAGGAAACAGGGAAAGGAGAAGATGGTGAAAGACTGTTGTGGAGCGGAGGGAGCTACTCAGGAGGAAGAGCAAGTTACTCAGTTACTCACAGTACTCAAGAGTACTTTTTTGCTTTTACTTGAGTAATTATTTTGGTCACTACTTTTTACTTGTACTTGAGTAAAAATATTTCAACAATAACGTTACTCTCTATTTTGGCTACTCTACCCACCTCTGCCAACAATGTACTTAAACTTAAATAGAAAGTGTTGACACCTTGTTTTCTGTTTAAGATTACAGGCTCGCATCACTCATCGTATTGCTGAATTAGAGAATCTGCCAGGTTCTCTGGCAGGTGATCTTCGTACCAAAGCTACTATTGAACTCAAAGCCCTTCGTCTGCTAAACTTCCAGAGACAGGTACAAAATAAAAAAAAAATTACAATTCAATTAAAATTACAATTAAAATTAAAATAAAATTTGCTATAATTTTGTTCTGAGGCCTTTGTTTATATCCTGTCACTCAGCTACGCCAAGAGGTGGTGGTGTGTATGCGGCGGGACACAGCTCTGGAGACCGCTCTTGATGCTAAAGCCTACAAGCGGAGTAAGCGTCAGTCTCTGCGAGAAGCCCGTATCACTGAGAAGCTGGAGAAACAGCAAAAGATTGAGCAGGAGCGCAAACGGAGGCAGAAACATCAGGTAGATCAACAAAGTAGGATAGTCTCAGTTTTTGTGATATTTTTTTAAATATGTATATATATGTATCTATTGTTGTAGGAGTACCTCAACAGCATCCTACAACATGCCAAAGACTTCAAAGAGTATCATCGTTCAATCACAGGCAAGATTCAGAAGCTAACCAAAGCTGTGGCTACCTATCATGCTAACACCGAACGTGAGCAGAAGAAGGAGAATGAGCGCATTGAGAAGGAGAGAATGAGAAGACTCATGGTAAGGGCCAACCATGAATACATTCCACAAACACTTTTGTAATGTCCCATATCTTATTTTACTTTATTTTATTTTTTGAAACCTACCTATGTGCATGTTTGTTCAGGCTGAGGATGAGGAGGGCTACCGCAAACTAATTGACCAAAAGAAAGACAAGCGCCTGGCCTACCTCCTACAGCAGACGGATGAATATGTGGCCAACCTCACGGAGCTGGTTCGAGCGCATAAAGCTGCTCAGGCCCTGAAGGAGAAGAAGAAGAAGAGGAGGAAGAAAAAGAAAAGGTATGGTACTAGGAATATTTCATTACATTGTATGACCTATTTGTTTTTCCAAGTATTTAGCAGTGGTGTGCTGTGCCCACGGGCCTAGACCTTCACACACTCATACACTGACACCTGAAAGATTTCAAGGCGGCCTCTCCTGCCTCTACCCTGAGTCGACCTGTGGAGACGTGCAAAAGAGCGGTGGTGCAGCGGTTAGCGCTCGTGCTTCACAACTAGAAGGTTCTAGGTTCAATTCCCACCTTGATGGGGCCTTTCTGTGTGGAGCTTGCATGTTCTCCCCGTGTCTGCGTAGGTTTCCTCCGGGTACTCCGGTTTCCCTGACCACTAAAACATGTACAATAGGTCAATCCTCCGGCCAGGTGTTTCTGACCATTAGCCTGGCTTCACATATGGAGATGGATTCCCGAGCCCCGGCCCACACTGGCTGCTCACTGAACCTACAGGTCGCCAAGCAGCATCGAGGATGCGTCAAATGCAGAGAACGGATATCCCTACGGGGATTAATAAAGTACAACTTAACCTAACTTAAAAGGCAGCTCAAATAAATAAATACATAATATTAACTTTTTAAACTCGCTATAGTAACTTTAATATAAACATCAGCAATAGGGATAGCAAACATTTCCTAGATTACACCAATATTCAGCCATTCAAGGATACAGCCAAAAGTTGTATTGATTGTTTATTGCAGCCACATCCTTTCAAACAGAGCTCGCTGGCTCTCCCTGTGTGATCGATTAACAGCGGCTTCAGCCATTAGGATACCGTTAACGTCACTTTGGGCCAGCTAGCAGGCCCCATGGGGACATGCAACCCCCGTAAACACACGGTTCTGGTTGACTGGACGGTCGACTTCTGTTCTGCTGTATTCGCTTGTTGCTTTATATGGAGGAGCACCTGCGGAAGTGAATCTAAAGGCCAATGCAGAGCGCTTTCTGCTCTCGGCAAAGAAGGACAAAAGAATCTGATTTGATGACAATAGGATCTATAATAATATACATTTGGGTTATTATAAAATTGTTTAAGCTTTGACAGCACACCACAGATTTTTTTTTTGTGATTATATAAAAAAGATTTGAAAACACTGGTGATATTGGGGACAAAACTTCACTGCATTATCTCTATTAAACCCACTTCTTGTATTATTTTGTATATTAGATCTTCTACATTCTGTCTTCTTCACATATTTATTGGATCATTGAGCTAACTGTGACCAAGCACTTCTTCTCATTGATCAATAAAATGTTGTCAGTGTCAAAGCCAGTCATAAAAGGTATAATACTGTAATTTACTTTTTGTCATATTCAGCAAATGGAAACTGCTGAGGCTCAAGCTCCTCCTACTGTTGGGCCGGATGGAGAGGTAAGCTAAAGTCTTATTATTATTTGAACAATAAAAAGGTCAATCTTACCTGGATATTTATTTGCAGCCACTGGATGAAACAAGTCAGATGAGTGACTTACCAGTCAAAGTCATACACGTGGACAGTGGGAACATTTTGACGGGAGTGGACGCCCCAAAAGCTGGACAACTAGAGACATGGTTGGAGATGAACCCTGGGTTAGTATTCATAAATAAAAATTAAAAAAGTATTTACAAACTCCAAAACAAAATGTAATAGAATTTGAATGTTCTTTGTTTCTTTGTTTCTCTCTCAACTGAAGTTATGAGGTGGCTCCACGTTCAGACAGTGAAGATAGTGAGGAAGAAGAGGAAGAGGAGGTGCTTTTATCATTTACATGTTGGGGGACAGTACGTCAAATATAATTTGGTCAATGTTTAATGGGCTGTGTACCTTACAGGAGGAAGATGAAGAAACCAAGCCATCGACAGCTTCAGTGGAAGACAAAAAGAAGATCACAGACCCAGACTGCGAAGATGTGTCTGAGGTGGATGTTCGGCACATCATTGAGTGAGTACACATCACCTCGAGATTGTGGCCATACCGCCTTTGCCCTGCCCGATCCCGTCAGACCACGGAAGCTAAGCAGGGAAGGGCCTGCTCAGTACCTGGATGGGAGACCGTTTGGCAACACCAGGAAGCCTTGCGAATGTAGCACGTGAGTGAGTTGTTGGTGGTGGTCGGAGGGGCCGATGGCGCAGACGGGTTGCCTTGCTTCCGTCAGTCTACCCCAGGGCGGCTGTGGCTACAATAGTAGCTTACCACCACCAAGTATGGACACATCTTTGAGTGTCCAAAAAAGCGCTATATAAAACCGATGCTTTACTATTATAATAATAATAATAATAATAATAATAATAATAATAATAATAATTATTATTATTATTATTATTATTATTATTATTTTATTATTATTATTATTATTATTATTATTATTATTTATTATTATTATTATTATTATTAACATAGGGCAAGGATGACCTTGTGTTAGATTAGGTCAGAGGTCTGTATAGTTTTGTATGTAAAGAACCATTTTTCCTGATTCTTATTTGTTAAGAGCCACAACCAATTTGAAGTTGTATAATAACCATTCAACCAATTGACGTTAACGTAACCAATTGATGTTCAGCCAACAGTGTCCACTAGAGCAGTGGTTCCCCCCCCCAATAAGCATTTATTTCAGACAAAAAAAGTAGAAATTGGTGCGTTTTATGCATCTGTGGTCTTTTTCCTATCATCTGTGTATTTTTTATTGTTGTCCCTCTGGCTTGACTAAGCTCTGGGTTCCCCCAGTATTCTCTTGCAGCCCTCCAGGTTGGGAACCACGGCACCAGAGAACTATTTACTCATCACATGCATTTTTTGTCTGCAGAAATGCAAAGCAGGACGTGGATGATGAGTACAGCGGTGCAGCTTTTGAGCGTGGTCTTCAGTCTTATTATGCTGTGGCTCATGCTGTCACTGAGAAGGTAGACAAACAGTCCACCTTTTTGGTCAATGGACAACTCAAACAATATCAGGTACAAACTGTACTGAGTAGTGAAATATTCATAGTGTTTTGCACATTTTCAAAACATTTACCGGGGATACCCTTTTCAGATAAAAGGACTGGAGTGGCTGGTGTCTCTTTACAACAACAATCTGAATGGGATCTTGGCAGATGAAATGGGTTTGGGAAAAACTATCCAGACCATTGCTCTCATCACATACCTCATGGAGCACAAGAGGCTCAACGGACCCTACCTCATCATTGTACCCCTCTCGTGAGTTTAGCCTTCTTACCGCCACAACACACCAGTCTGCTTTTGATTGAACAATTTAATCACACAAAAAATATCTATCAACAGAACTCTTTCTAACTGGGTCTACGAGTTCGACAAGTGGGCACCAACAGTTGTCAAAGTGTCTTACAAGGTATTTAAATGAAACACACTCATTGATGTTATATAGTATTTTACATGTTTTTTGACATTTAGACCATTTTAGGGGTCACCTGCTGCCAGAAGAGCCTTTGTTCCTCAACTTCGGAGCGGAAAGTTTAACGTTTTACTTACAACTTATGAGTATATCATCAAAGACAAGCAAGTACTGGCAAAAGTAAGATCATAAAACCTTGTAATAGAGACATAATGCAAAGGTGCATGTGTGAATTACAGTGTGTTGCTTGCTTTTTTTGTCCGTTAACATTCTTTGGTCCCCAACCCTAAAATCCCTCAAACTCATCTGCATTTTGGCTGGTCTGATCGCCTCGTGTGCTCGTCTCAGTGCTTTCTTCTAGGTGCTGATCACATTGATGTGCCCACTCTGTCCTCTCTCTGGCCTCATGTTGTCATGTATGCTCCCTGACTGAATGCAAGGTGCGTATTGCTGTTTAGAAAGGACCACCCCCATGGTTCCTGGAGGATTGTATTTGGGACACAACCATGAGGACAAGAGAGCTTCCATAAAATGCTGCATGCTACAAACAACGTGTCTCCTTTCTTTCAAACCACTGGATATATAGCCATATTTTTACTTAATGGAACAAAGCATACAGAACTTGAAAAAACATAATAATATAGAAGTTGAAATTGAATGTTTGGAGATGCTAGGTTTGTGGCTAGCAGCATCTTTAAGCATTTTAAGGTTATTACTCAGCTGTTGTTTTTTGACATGTACCTATTTAGATCCGATGGAAGTACATGGTTGTTGATGAGGGACACCGTATGAAGAACCACCACTGTAAACTGACGCAGGTCCTAAACACCCACTACCTGGCCCCGCGACGTGTGCTGTTGACGGGCACCCCTCTCCAGAACAAACTGCCGGAGCTCTGGGCCTTGCTCAATTTCCTTCTGCCCACCATCTTCAAGAGCTGCAGCACTTTCGAGCAGTGGTTCAACGCCCCTTTTGCCATGACTGGGGAGAAGGTAAATGGCAATGGCAACATACCGCCTTTGCTCTGCCCGATCCTGTCAGTTCTCGAAGCTAAGCAGGGAAGGGCCTGGTCGGTACTTGGATGGGAGACCGTTGGGGAATACCAATGCATTATTATTATTATTTTTTTTATTAGTATTATTATTATTAATAATCCATCCATCCATCCATTTTCTTCCACTTGTCCGTTGCCGGGTCGTGGGGGCAGCCGCCGGAGCTGCCCATATCACATTGCACCAGCCCCCATGGCTCCTTCTGCAGGTGGTGGGTCCACGGAAGGACGGCCTCACGGTTCAAACCGGGCCTGTTGGTCTCTCCTAGGGGCTACCAGTGTAGGCAGACACTGGAGGCAATGTGGGTGAAGTGCTTGCCAAGGACACAACGACAATGTGCACAGTCAGGAGGCGGGATTCGAACCCACGACCTTCCGATCATGAGACGACCCGCTCTACCATCTGCGCCACTGTCGCCCCTATTATTTATTATTAATAATATTATTAATAATATAACAATAACAGTGAAGGTTACTTTTTGTGGAATTTCTCTTCTCTTCTTATTTTACATGCCTTTTCTTTGTCCTCGAGGTGGACCTTAATGAGGAGGAGACCATCTTGATTATCCGTCGTCTCCACAAAGTGCTTCGGCCTTTCTTATTGCGCAGATTAAAGAAAGAAGTTGAGGCACAGCTTCCAGAGAAAGTTTGTATTTCATTAAGAATGCACAAATTACCTATGCATATTACTGTATCTATTCAAATTTGGATCTCTTTCAGGTGGAATATGTCATCAAGTGTGACATGTCATCTCTACAGAGGGTGCTGTACAGACACATGCAGGCCAAGGGTGTCCTGCTGACAGACGGATCTGAAAAAGACAAGAAAGTGAGAGTGAAGGGGAAAAAAGAGTTTGTATTTAGTTGATATAAATGCATTTCAGTAAACTGGTATCTTCATTTTGAATAGGGCAAAGGAGGAACAAAAACCCTGATGAACACTATAATGCAACTTCGGAAGATCTGTAACCACCCATATATGTTCCAGCAGATAGAGGTGAAGCAGAAACATATTTATTTTACTTTGTTTAACTCTGTTATTGGTGAGGTTTTTATTAAGATAACACATATTTTATGTACATTTATGTATGGTTTATGTTATTAATATGACACTATTTTATTTCCTAGGAATCCTTTTCTGAACATTTGGGATTCTCAGGTGGGATAGTCCAAGGGTAAGTTTCTAAGGACCATTGTTTTGTCTAGAACTTTATCAACATAGTTTAACAGTGTGTTCCCATTGACTAGATCTGATCTTTACCGAGCCTCAGGAAAATTTGAGGTGTTGGATCGTATCCTGCCAAAACTCAGAGCCACAAACCACAAAGTGCTGCTCTTCTGTCAGATGACCTCACTTATGACTATTATGGAGGACTACTTTGCCTATCGCAGCTTCAAGTATCTGCGCCTCGATGGTCGGATGACTTGAGTGATATTATTTTTATTGATTATTTTGAATTCTGACTGATTTAGACATATGTGCACTGGCAGGAACAACAAAGGCTGAAGACAGAGGGATGTTGCTGAAGACTTTTAATGAACCAGGGTCAGAGTACTTCATCTTCCTTCTGAGCACCAGAGCTGGAGGTCTGGGCCTCAATCTGCAGTCAGCTGACACTGTCATCATATTTGACTCTGACTGGAACCCGCACCAGGTTCAGCACAATTTGATTTGTGTTTGTACTAGATGTTTTTAAACAAATTGTTTCAAAACATCTGTTACTGGTTGTGTAAAAACAGGATTTGCAGGCCCAGGACAGGGCCCACCGAATTGGTCAGCAAAACGAGGTGCGTGTCCTTCGCCTCTGCACAGTGAACAGTGTGGAGGAGAAGATTCTCGCTGCGGCCAAATACAAACTGAACGTGGATCAAAAAGTGATCCAAGCCGGCATGTTTGACCAGAAATCCTCAAGCCATGAACGCAGGGCTTTCCTTCAGGCCATCCTGGAGCATGAGGAACAAGACGAGGTCTGGGGTCAGGAACAGTGTCTCCGCATGAATGTGTGTGCGTGCACCCACGACACACAAGTTTAAACGGTGCTTTCTTATACTGTGCCTGCCAATGTGTGTCTATTGTATTCAGGAGGAGGATGAAGTGCCAGATGATGAGACCGTCAACCAGATGATTGCCAGGAGTGAGGAAGAATTCGATTTGTTTATGGTGAGTCAGTACAAAACCATGAAGTCAGTAGCAACTATTTAAATGTTTTATTTGCTCATCCTTTTCCATATTAGCGCATGGATCTTGACCGGCGCAGAGAGGAAGCTCGTAATCCTCGTCGTAAACCGCGCCTTATGGAGGAAGACGAGCTCCCCACCTGGATCATGAAGGATGATGCTGAGGTGGAGCGTCTGACTTATGAGGAGGAGGAGGAGAAGATGTTTGGACGAGGGTCCAGGCTGCGGAAAGAAGTCGACTACAGTGATTCCCTGACAGAAAAACAGTGGCTTAAGGTGGTTAGTTAAAGCAGTACTAAGTAACTTCTTTTCGAAAACCACAATTGCAACTTACCCTGCAACGGGTCGGAGCTACCAATACACACTAATGGAATCACGAAGAAGAAGCTAACAGGCTAACGGGCAAAGCTAACTGCGGGCTAGCCCCACTTAAACAGTATTTACAGCCAGGTTTGAGTGAAAAAAATGATTTCCATTGTGTCATTGGATGTACAATATCCCTCTCTCCTTTGTCTTTTCTGTCAGCGTAGTATTTACTCTCACGGACAATTTCATTTCATTTCATTTTATTGAGAGCCCCATTAGCTCCTGACTCATTGCAGGAGCTATTCTACCTGGGGTCTCCTTCATTTTCATTACAAATGTTTACATAACAAAACACAAACAAAACAACAACACACTCACACACACACACACACACTTACACACAAAACCAACCGTGGGAGCTCAGTGTGAAACCAAACAAAACATGTCAATTAATGAGTAAAAAACGCAACATGCTACGACACCTGCAGTGGCGGTTATGGCCTCTAGGGGCATGAGTTACTTAGTTCTGCTTTAACGTGTAGGTATGAAATGCATCCTTTTCCTATGGCTAATTTAAGAGAGATGTTTTGATCACAGGCGATAGAGGAAGGCACTTTGGATGAGGTGGAGGAGGAGGTACGAACCAAAAAGACAACACGCAAAAGGAAGAGAGACCACGACCCGGACGGACCCTCCTCGTCTGGGAGCCGCAGCCGAGGGGACAAGGACGATGACTGTAAAAGGCAGAGGAAGAGGGGCAGACCACCTGTTGAGAAACTCTCTCCTAATCCACCTCCTCTTACCAAGAAGATGAAGAAGATCGTGGATGCTGTCATCAAGTACAAGGACAGGTAGTTTAATGTGTATTATTCTTTGTCAAATGGAGGTGTTTTATTTCTTCAAATCACAATGATAATGTTTAACAAGATCTTTAAAACAGTTAATTCCTGATGTCACTTCCTTCAGTGCAAGTGGGCGTCAGCTGAGCGAAGTGTTCATCCAACTCCCTTCTCGCAAAGAGCTGCCAGAGTACTACGAGCTCATTCGTAAACCTGTGGACTTCAGGAAGATCAAGGTTTTCGCACTTAAGATATTGCACTGAACGCTTATCTTTTTCAACGATACATTGACAAAACTGTATGTCTCAAACTAGGAGAGGATCAAGAGTCACCGCTACCGCAGTCTGGGTGACCTGGAGCGAGACGTCATGCTCCTGTTTCAAAACGCTCAGACATTCAATCTGGAGGGCTCACTTGTGAGAATAAACTACATACTTAACAATATTTTTAAATAAATGTACAATGTTTGTCAAAAATGTGGAGTAAATAGAAAGATATATCCAAACCTTTGACTGGTACTTGTTGAGGACTTGGCCTTTTATTATTTCAATTCATAGTATACATTTACTATATATTAAATTAGATTAGCAGGATACTTTGAGAAAGTCCAACAAAACTGTTTTTGCCTTTTATGAGAGCAGATCTATGAAGACTCAATCGTACTTCAGTCAGTGTTCACCAGCCTGCGGCAGAAGATTGAGAAGGAGGAGGAGAGCGAGGGGGAGGACAGTGAGGAAGATGAAGATGACCAGGAAGAAGGATCAGAGTCTGAATGTACGATACAAATACACCAAAGAGTGTGCTTATAAATGTATATCTTTCGTATGTTTAATCGCTGTGTGAATACCCAGCTCGCTCTGTCAAGGTGAAGATCCGCCTTGGAAGAAAGGACAAAGGAGGAGACAAAGGAAAGGGACGCAGCCGGCGACCTGGACGAACTCGAGCCAAACCAGTGGTCAGTGATGATGACTCTGATGAAGAGCCAGAAGAGGTACTTGAAAAACACATGAAGATTTTAAGTCGGTCATGTTTATTTTTTGTTACACATGTAATTGTTTAACTTCATAGGAGCGGACCCCCAGTGCCACTGATGACGAGGCCTAAACTCACCTGTGATATGTGAAAAGGGGTAAAAGAATAGGCTACTGTATGTACTCCATTACTTTCATGATATTTAATTCATTTAATTTATTATTACAAATAATGTGCACAGTCCATTTGTTAAAATTAGAAAAGAAATAAGTTAAAAATGATTTATCATCAATTATCTAATGGTATTTTGCTGATAGCTGCACTATAATGGTGCGCTAAAATATCTATTGAAATTTGAAGACATTTTTAAAGGTGCTCGATGCTAAGCAGTAGCATCAAGACAATGCTACTCAATCCGTTTTACTAGTTTCCTAATGACTGATCAAATTGTTGTACACTTTATAAATGGTTGAACGTGTGTTTTTCATGTTTTGAATATTTGAAATATTTCCATGCACACTTCTTCAACCAAAAAATGAATGGAAAGTCTATATTATCGAGCTTCTACCACCGACCGTCTGTTACTCTGACACCCACCGAGCGGGTGTTATTTACTCCTGCTCCACTAGGCCAGTATGTTGCAACAGTATCAGCTAGTCTGAACCCTGGATGCTGCTGTAATTTCTGAAGTGTGTGTACACATCACATATTTTGTCACCAGTGCTCACTGCTTGACTTGGAAATGTGCCCTGTGGTTTCCTTGATTCTCGGAAGCTGTTGAGCAACTGGATTTGACTGAATGTGTTTGGAGTTGATCCTTCTTCTTTATGTATATAGAGTAAAGTACTGTATTCAGACTAGTCAACTTTGCTGCTGCTTTTCTGTCACAACTACTGATTGTAGACCTAAGCAATTTCATTACTGAGTGCTGTAACTTTAATTGCTTCTCTGTTGTGTGGTGATTTTAGATTTCAGAATGGTTTGATGTACTTGCGCACTTTTATTATTTATTGATTTTCAAGAAAATAAGCTGAGGGACAACGGCTATTCTCTGTTGTAGAAACCTGTATTGTGTTGGATATTTTATCGTAACTTTCAGAAAATGTCATTGCACGTGTGTGCAGTGCAACTTTGGCACTGTCATTATTATAGACAATTAGAGAAAATAGCACACAACCAAAGCATCCACCTTTTTCCCACATACTTATAAGTGTCTGTAATGTAGTGTATTAATGTTGCTGCCACTCCAGCGTATTAAAACATTGCTATTCAGTTAATGCACTACTGTGTTTTATGTATATTGAACAACACTCTTTGAGCTTGAGTTTGTAATACCTCGCCTCACCACTAAGAGGAGACCTGACCAAACACTACTGCAGTGTTTGTAGCATGTTCAATCACATGCTACATAAATGCATGTGATTGAACATGTCAATCATTGAGTTACTCTGCTGAGCTACTGTTGAACAATAATTGTTTTTTTCCCAATAGCATTTATTATGTAGCTTTTAAATTTCTGGACAGTCTAAAAAAGTTACAGTCTCAGTTACCTGAATTAGGAGTAAAATTAAGCCTGTACTGTGGATGTAAACACATTTAGTTTATTCAGTAGGGGCATACGGGGACATATGGTCGAGTGGAGAGAGTGTGGTACAGCGCACATTGAGGCCTGTGTTCAGGTTTCAGTACTTTCCACCCACACACCTGAGGAGTGGGAGTTTCCTGACTTCTAAGAACATCTATGAACTTTCAGGTGTAAACACATTGGCATCCAGCAGAATAAATGTCTATTTTTGTTAATTGCAGAAACATGTTCACAAGATTTGCTGAAAAATAATTGGGCAATTTAAAAGCAGTTTAATTTCAGTGAATGACAGTAACCAAAGACTTTTTAAAGAAATACAGACCTTTATCATCTCTTTATGCTTTAGTGATGAAGGATCAAAACAAATATCTTGAAATTATATTGTTTGTTTATTATTTATGTAGCAAGACGAGCGGTGATATTATATTTTAGCAGGATTCAAATTAAATAAAACTAAAAGGACAACGCCACGGAGAGAAGCTCCGGACCTCTAGAAAGGCTCGTAGGTTCGTTCATTGATGGAGGACAGACAATGTTCCAAAGTATACATGATATTTATTTTATCACATTGTTTCCTTTAAAATCTTTCGTTCACATTTCCATTCTTTTAAGATCTCGGGAATATCATTCAGTCCATAGTTTAACATTGTCTTTGTTTTTTAAAAGAAAGGTCCATATAAACGGACAATAAAATAAGGAAACCAAGGGTAAACAAGGATAAAAACAAGCAGCAGGAGAACACAAGCAGGGACATGACCCAACCTCTCGACCTATAAATTAAAAATAATGTTAGACTGTAACATAAAAAGAAAGAAAATGACCGTAACGCTAGCTGACTCCTACCGTCGCACGCCCGCACGAGCTACTCGGCCATTCCAGTGCTTCGATAGTGCTCACACCGCACCCCAGCAGACCCTGGACTGCCAACCGAGCAGAGCTTTGGACGCCATGTGATGGTGCGCTATGAAGCCCTCAACCATCCGCGACACTACAGAAGAGCTCGTATTAGCGGTCATACAGAGTACGAAGATAATGAACGGTAAATAGCTGCAATATCTACCTGACAGAAGACGTACACACACCCTGGGCGCTCCCAGCCCAGCGAACACAAGGCGGAAGTACGGAAAATAACAGAGGACGAATGAACGAAGGGGAGGGGCTTTTATAGGATTTTAAGGGGTCGAGCGCCATCTGCTGATGTTCTGATGCTATATACTAATAATGAATATTAAATTAAGATCTACTAGCCTATTTTAACAATAAATTGGTAATGCCACATTTAATTGTATGTTTGTAATAGATAAAGCAGGTCTACAGTACTGTTCATGTTATGATTAGGACATGCAGTATTTTCAGCATCAAATGTACTTTAGATGACTCCAACATCTGAACCACAATGTCATCTTTTACACATAACTCATTGATTGAAAGAATGTGATTCAGTGTACACAAGGTACGCACAAGGCACTGCTGTTTGACTCACTATTGAACTATGCATTTCAGATACTTTGTGCACACTGCTCACAAAAAAGGCTATATCTGATAAAACTGGTGACAGGTGCTCAACAATATGCAATCCAGCCGCCTCAGCAGGATTCTGCAAATACCTCCATGGGTGGGTTATGCATACACATGAAATATCAAACTGAATATTTACCTATGTTCCTTTGTCACAGATGGACAGTTGTACAGGACCTCTGATCCTCCCATTATAAAATGACAATTTGACCAATAATAAGGTGTGTGCAAATTGATGTAGTACAACACAGGGCTCGAAAGGAATCTGCCTGCTTTGCATGATTGTGGGACAGTTCAATATACACTTTCTTAGTTGTTTTATGTGAAAACTCTGTTCTAATTCTATTTGACAATATATAATTCTAGGATTAATTACGCCTAAAATATGTTAGGCCTACATGTCTGAGATAAATGATAGGCCTTTTGAATTCAAAGCAGAGAAAGCCTATGCTATGCAGAACTTTGGCTTTGGAAAGTATTGTTAAAGTATTGGATCGGTAGTCATTGCATGTGTGGGGATCCATGTGCCCACATTACAGTCAGGCTACTATTACTAAGATAATGAGGGGTCGGGAAGCCACATCTACATGACTCCTCCCCTTGGCCAACCAGGGCTGCTATCCAATTTAAAACATCAGGCCACTGTTTTAGCACCGCCCTCCTGCTACCACCTTAGGAAACGCAGTCCGCAGTTTTGAGTTGTCATTCTGCTTTGACACGGCATTGTAGTGCATTTGCTTCACCCAGTCTGGTCTCTGCGGACCTTTTGGCACCGATATAGGACGATGTTTGGGATGCGGAGAGGACTTGGCGCGCTGTCCCTGTGTTGCTGCCTGGTGATGATGCTGATACAGAGTGCAGGTAAGAAACACGCTTTTTGTATTACATTTTATATTAGAAGCTACTTTCAGAGTTATCGGCATTTTTAAATTTCGTTTTGAAGAGGGCTATGCATAGTCTGGCGTAGAGGCAAACGCATATTGAGGTCATTGCTTAAAAAGAAACGAAACTAAAAGAAACGAACGCCAAACAATTAGTTGCTGCGTGGTTTTGACATTTCCTTGTGTATGAATGGACTCTACGCACGGCATTGTGATAGGCTGGGTGTTTTTTTTTTCCGGGTGAAGTAGTGAGCAGCCAATCGCATCCATCCGTCCCATCGGCGGAGTCAGGTTTCGTTCCAATAAAGGAGAAGCAGCAGTCACTCTCAGGGGTGTGGTCAGAGGCATCTTCTCTGTGGCTGTGGCTGATACTGATGGGATGCCCAGCCGATAATATTTTCAACCGCTCAATTCTTATTTGGTTTGTTGAATCAGATTGATCTAACACGATGAAAGCCCCACAATTGTGCTGATTATTTCACTTTCAACCACCTAACCCTTCAAGATAACCTTAGTAAGTAATGAAGAGTCCCATTCAACCCCCAAAGCATTGTTTTAGTGGGTCACTTTATTCACCACTTAACCGAATCCTTTTTTGCCTGTTCAGCTTTACCCAAATCTAAAAGGTTGCAGCCTACAGGCCAGTGTAACGCCTCCATTTGAAAGCTAAGCCCTACAAAACTCATCTTTTTCCTTGCGTCGTTGCCGTGTTCTCATCACTTTTTGACATTTCTTTATATTGCTTTTGTGTTGCTCTTTTGTGGCATTTTTGTCACTTTTTCAATGCGTTTTCATCCTCGTCGCTATTTTGACTCCTCTTTCAAGAAGCTTTTAGATTTGGGTAATCCCAAACTGGAGAAAGAGGTTAAATGATTTGAAACATGTTCGAGATAGTGGGGTTACTATATGAAAGTCAAAGGGGTGTTTGAAATAAAAAGTCTGAAAAAATGTTGTGCTTGTTTCACTGTATTTCCTATTAAGGATATATATCAGGACTCAGGACATTTATGAGAGCAGTATAACTTTATTCCCCATAATTAACCCACCCATTGTGCAGCTCGGTTAATGATTAACAGAACTGTCTGTTTGAATCAAGAGGCAACAGTGACACCGATATTGTTACTTTATTATTTATAAAGTTTATTTGTGTCGTTTGATCTGATCACTTAACAAAAAATGAATGAACACTCAGGCATTTCCAAAAGGGTCTGTTTCTGAAGTCACTTTTGATTGTAGTGTAACATAGCTGATCCCTTGTATGCAAGTTCACTGTTTCAATGAATTAGAAATAAGAACTTGTGCTACTTTCTGTGTAGCGGTGGAATAAGACACTTTCTGGGTGTGATTCCGTCAACTGCACACAATGTTAAGATTTGTGACCAAACAAATCAAAGTAGGGTAAAGACTTTCTACAATAATGTGGTATGAGTGTGACCCATTTACCGTTTCCCGTCAGGACTATAGAAGGTCACAACAGTACAGAGACCTACTTTTTTCAGCGTCCTGCCTGGTAAAATGAACAAATCTGCCTGCACTGAAAGGAAAGCGGGCTGCTCAGGAAATGGTACTTTGTTGACTCACATAAAATCACTACTCAGATCCAGCTGGGAAGTCTGTTCGAGGAAAGTGTGTGTCATCAAGTGAGCTGGGGATTTCTGGGTTTACTCTCATCTGTAGTTTTAGTTAATGTACTTTTGTCAGAGGTTTTCGCAAGTGTCTTATATTCTTTTCCCCCCCCCCCAATACAGTAATTTCATCACTGTTCAAAAGTTTTGCAATTATTATGAGTCCAACAGTTTTTGAATTGGTCTCTGTGGTGATGCTGCCTGGAGGAAGGCCAATGTGGGGCCAATCAGAAACTGGTGGTGTGATGGTTAAACTCCTCCCAGTCTATTGTCTTAAAGAGATACTCTGTCCTATCCTGGGGCTGTAGGCCACACGCATCACAAAGAACAATTCTCAGGTGTTGGCACATGGCATGAACCGGCTCAACAGGCTGTGATGTCGTCACTCGCAAAGCCAGTCCCAGGACAGTTTTGTACTCCCTGTGTCATGAAATCAATGCTCTGTCACTTTGGTGTGGTCACAGGCCACAGGTGTGACACTTGGGTTGTAAAAATGTAGGGTTGAAAAGTCACGTTCAGTGCAATTTTATGCCTCGATTTATCTCGACTCCTGTACCGTTTACAATACTGATATATTAATGACTGTGACATCCAGTACAAGCTCTGTTTTTGTTAATTGTTCATAGTAAAAGGGTGTATTCTTGTTCAGGTGGGGCAGCAAACATTGTTATCTAAACTTTCACACCCTGTTCCAGAAGCGATCGACTTTAAATGTTTTATGGGTGGACTTCTGTAGAATATTAACCCTGCCAGCTCAATGTGGTTGTGTTGAATGTCGACTCGGGCTTATGTTACTAAAGCCCATTCATAAATGGTAACGTGTAATCCGAGCTGTACAAGTGAACACACATTTAAGACCCGCGATGTAAAGACAAACCTACACTATTTAATCATCTGTAAAGGGTTGTCATCTGTGTGTACTTTTTATTGTTCACAGATGCGGCATGTTCAGATACGCAGCTGCAGTGCAATAATGGCAGGTGCATCACACGCAGGTGGATCTGTGACGGAAGAGATGATTGCGGGGACGGCACTGACGAGCTCCCGGCCACGTGTGGTGTGTATTTTTACATGCAA
Source organism: Neogobius melanostomus (assembly GCA_007210695.1). NCBI lineage: Eukaryota > Metazoa > Chordata > Actinopteri > Gobiiformes > Gobiidae > Neogobius > Neogobius melanostomus. The sequence continues at coordinate 1,277,942 of VHKM01000004.1, read as the reverse complement.
TACTGTGATGACTGTACTTGTACCTCTTTATAGTGTATGTTGTAACTTTCAAAAGGTATTGTCAGTGCATGAACTCAGTTTATGAAGCTAATTTCATAAACCTTTTTATTTTTTTTAATTGCAGAGGCCAAACGCTGTTCCGAGTCAGAGTTCAACTGTGGTTCTCCAATGAACCAGTGTATACCAGGAGGCTGGCATTGTGACGGGAAAGCCGACTGCAAGAATGGCGCGGACGAGGCAAACTGCAGTAAGTTTATGATCACAATTGCAACAAAATGAACCATGTTATTTGAAATGTAAAAGGAACAACTCGCAGTATAGTACATACAATAGTAAATATTGTATTTGTTGTATAAAAGTTTGTGATGTAAATGTATTGGAACAATAAATATAATGATGCAAAAATACTTGATTATTTGAACTAAAATGTATTTAGTATTTTTTTGTTTTATGGTGATATATTTATTTAATATAATTGTTCTGTATTCTGTCTCTGCTCTTCATACACAGCTGCCAAAATATGCAAAAACACTGAGTTCCAGTGTGCAAACGGCCAGTGCATTTCCAAATCCTTTGTTTGTGACCACGATCGTGATTGCTCTGATGGTTCGGATGAGCTGTCCTGTCCCAAACCTAGGTGTAACACCAGGTCCTTCCAGTGCAACAACACGGTGTGTGTCCCTCTGCTTTGGCGCTGTGACGGGGATGTGGACTGTGCTGATGGGTCTGATGAGTGGCCTGAAACGTGCGCTGGACAAGAGACACAGAAGAAACCAGAGCCGTGTGGTCCACACCAGTTCCAGTGTGCCAATGGGAAGTGCATTCATAGGATCTGGCGCTGTGACAACAGTCCAGACTGTGAGGATGAATCCGATGAGGCCAACTGCAGTAAGTATTGTATTTATAGTTTATTTACTTTTGTTTGAATACGACAATGCAAATATAGCTTAGTGGTCAAATGAGTTAAATCATGTTCTGCAATGGAAAAGGACGAGCTGCTGCTGCTTTTATGATTTTTTTATCCTTGTTTAATATCCTACCCTCTCATATCTTCCTTGTAGCTCGTCCCGCATGTAAGGCAGATGAGTTTCAGTGCAGCGATGGCACATGTGTTCATGGCAGTCTCCAGTGTAATGGTGTGTTTAACTGTGGAGACCATAGTGATGAGGCTGGCTGTGAAACAGGTGACTTTACTTTGAAGGTTTCACTCCATTTGTGCAGGGTGCATTTTGTGCAATCCTTTAAAACGTGTGCTTTTAACAGGAAAGGACTGTGGGGGCCCCACCCTGTTCAATGTCTCAGTGGGGAGTGTATCAGCTCGGACAAAGTGTGTGACACAAGGAATGACTGCAAGGATAAGTCTGATGAACCAGCTGAGTGTGGTATGCATTTTTTTTTTAACATATCTGTAGAGGCAGTTAATAGTGCTTGTAGGATCAGCCATAGTAGGCAATCTTGTATACAAATTCACACTAAAATTAAAAGTGGTCAGTTTATCATTTTGTGTTTTTATTTATTTTATTTTTTATTTTTTCATCTTGAACCAGCTTGTACTTCGTTTAACAAATTTTAACAATGCAGTTAAAAAGAATACTTAAGGCTTCCCTAAATTAGTCCAACTGGATTGTCATTTGAATCGGCTGAAGAAGAATTTACTAAGAATAACAATGGTTGTGCTCATTTCCATAGGAATAGATGAATGCTCTACAGGAAATGGAGGCTGTTCTCATATATGCAACATTTTGACACTTGGATTCAACTGCTCCTGTCCAGTGGGATACAGTCTGAAGCCCGACAAGAAGACTTGTGAAGGTACAGTGCCAAAGCACAGTAATTTGGAATAAAACTTGAGATTACAAAAAAAAACTGGTTCATTTATTACAGATATTGACGAGTGTGCCATGCCAGAGACTTGCAGCCAAATCTGTATCAACTTTGATGGCGGCTACAGGTGTGACTGTAAGGACGGCTACGAGATTGACCCTGCAACCAACACGTGCAAAGCTGCTTCAGGTAGCACTTGTCTTGTTTGCGCATGATATAGTCTGTTTCATTGTAAAAACTCACAAGCTTTGCTGCTACTCCCCAGGCTCTGCTCCCGTGCTGTACTTTACTAATAGGCACGATGTGAGAATGGTGACCGTGGATGCCAGTGAATACACCCGGCTGATTCCAGATCTGAAAAATGCAGTTGCTTTAGATGTGAACATACCAACAAAGACGCTTTTCTGGTCTGACCTTTCTGAGAAGAAAATATACAGGTAAAACAATTTTGTGTGTTTATCAACGGGTCTGGTCATTGTGATCATATATTGGGCATTATTAAGTCCAATCATCAAAAACAGACTAAATGATTTGGTATAAAGCTGACGTTTTGCCACAGACCATGTGACCTCTTCAGGTCAGGATTGGCAACTGTGGCTCCTTGATCTGCTTGATTTAATCATCAGCTTTGAATCAAATAAATTGACCGATTTGGATTTATTATTAATCTGCCTGGATGGTTTACCATTTCCTTAACCACTTAACACCCACTGGAACTGACCACATTTTCTCCAGTTTGGCATTGCCCAAATCTAAAAGCTGCTTGAAATAAGCGTCAAAATGGCGATTAAAAAATTATAACATTTGCAACAAAAACACAACAATAAAGTGACAAAAGATCCAATTTAAAAATGTGACAAAATTGCATTGAAGATCCATTACACATCCTATAAATCTTTTTATCCAACAGCACAAACATAGCGACTGCTGGTAACTCCTCCCCAAGACCGTAGTGATTGGCAGCGATATCGAAGCCCCAGAAGGAATTGCAGTGGACTGGATCCATGGAAATATTTACTGGACTGACAGCAAATTAAAAACCATTTCTGTGGCTACAACAGATGGAAGTAAAAGAAAGACTCTGATCTCTGAAAAGTTGGAGGAACCCAGAGCCATCACAGTGGACCCTGTAAATAAGTAAGTACAAGTAGATGGCCGACCATGTTATTTCATACAGTGTGTTAAACTGTGTGTGTAAATTCTGTTTAGTTTCATGTACTGGACAGACTGGGGCGAGGAGGCAAAGATTGAGAAGAGTGGCTTGAATGGAGCTGATCGCGTTGTCATAGTGAAGGACGAATTATGTGGCCCAACGGCATCACTCTCGGTAAATACGTCTGCATTAGCTGGAAGCATTGTCGTCCTATTGACTAGTATAATGAGCACAAAACCAAATAACCTCATATGTTCAATCTTCTAACAGACATGGTTAATCAGCGTTTGTATTGGGTTGACTCAAAGAGGCACACGCTGTCCAGTGCAGATGTCAATGGAGGGTCCCGACATACCATTATTTTTGATGAAAAGCACCTCTCTCATCCCCTTGTCTCTGGCTGTTTTTGAGGTAGGTACTTTGCTGGTCTTATTCCCACTATTTAGCCTTGAGCATTGTAATGTAACGCCTCATTTGAAAGCTAAGACCTACAAAACTAATCTAAAACAAAAAGGGAATATTACCCAGTGGCTGTATGGGTGGATTTTTTGTATTGCAGAAGAAAAATTTTTTTCTTCTATAGGACAAAGTGTACTGGTCTGACTTTGGAACCAAGGCTATCTTCAGTGCCAGCCGCTTGACTGGCAGTGGAATCACAGAGCTGGCATACGATCTGGAGCATCCTGAAGATATTGTGCTCTATCAAGAACTCAAGCAGCCCAACGGTAGGTTTAACTTGGAGGTAACGTGTATGTACTGTCTTTATGATTTCACTTAAAATGGATAGGATTCCAGTTTTTATGTGGTGGAGTTAAAACGATAAAAGGCATCGATCTTGAACAGGAAGTTTCTAAAGATATATGAACAGCACGTTCCTAGCAACACAGTAACTTTATTAGTGCCTGTACGGCTAATGTCATGTGTGCTTTGTGAGTTCATTTACAGCCAGTTGCTATGTGCTCTGTAACTTTTTAACTAAACTGGTCTTTGGATTTATTTTAATTTTTTTCATTCCTTGTTTGAAGTTGCAATGCACAGACGTTCACTAATGCCACATACCTGTCTCTTTTTTTTTGTTTTGAAGGAACAAACCACTGCCAATCGAGCAATAGTGTAAATGGAGGGTGTGAGTTTCTCTGCCTCCCAGCGCCCCGTATCAACACTCGCTCGGCTCTCTACACTTGTGCCTGCCCTGACCACATGACCATGGCGACCGATAACAGGAAGTGTGTCGGAGGTACGATATACAGCTCATTGAATAAGCAAAATGCTAAAGAAAGCACATCTCAATGATTTTTTTTTTTCTCTTGCAGCTGCTACAGCAACACCACCACGACCTGATGTTCCCACAACTGAAGCACCAAAGCGCCTACACACTACAGCTACCACCACTACAGCCACCACCACGGCATCGCCCAAACCTACAACTTCAAATGCATCTGAGAAAATTGCAACTGCTCATGGTACACAAGGCTTCTCTTTATTGAGTGATGTAGTAACATTTATTGAAAGTGGTTAATTTTGGGGTATCCTGCTTGGTTAGGGGCTCACGAATTGTCCGGAGCGGCCACTGCAGAGGAGTCATCCCATCATATCGCTGTATACGTGGTTGTACCTTTATGTAAGTTTATGTTTGGCCTCTTTTTCTGTTGGTTCTCAAACTGTGGTATGAGTAGCGCTCTAACACACATCCTCTTTTGTAGTAATCATGTCGCTGCTGGTCTTTGGCGCGGTGCTGCTGTGGAGAAACTGGCGTCTTAAGAACACCAACACCATCCACTTCATTAACCCGGTGTACCAGAAAACTACTGATGATGAGGTCCACATTTGCCAAAACACCTCACAGGGATACATCTACCCTGAGGTAACGTATTCTGATGTCACTGTAAGAAAGCTCTTTATATTTTATACTCGGTTTACTTTTTAATTGCAGAGGGCAATGCTGAGTATGGAAGACATGGACGTGGCATGATGGACGTTCTGTGTTCTGTAGGTCTCAGTGGATACATATGAAGAAGCAAAGCCATTTTCTTCAACTGCTGCTTGAAAGGAAAAACTTTTTCCCATCCATACTGACCTCATTTGCCTCTGATGTCACTACTGTGCCGCTAAGTTATGACAAAAGAAAAGGGCACATTGCAATTTTGTTTCATACTGAGGCCGGCTTCTTGTGTTCTCATAGCCAGTTTTAAGTCTAAAATCTGTTAAAATGCTTTGTCGCTCTTTTATTCAATAGTTGCACTCAAATGACTTGTGTCTCACAGTTTGTGCCTTCCACGCTGCACTCGAAATTATATACTGTATGCCTTATTGAGCCAACCTACCTGAACTACCTTTTTTAAAATATTTTAGAGGAGCAAGCCATGGTTGGCATGTTCATGTATAGCAATATATGTAGGGGTAAACACCATTGTTTACATTGGGAATGGCTGCTGCTTGGTACACAATGAAGAATAACTGTATATGAAAAAAGATGAATATATTAAAGATTTGCAATTCTATATGACTGTAAATAATGTACATATGTTGTGAACTTGCTTTGAGATGTGGCCTTTTATAATTGTAATCAAAGATGTTGTACATATTTTTGGTTATTTATTGAGATTTTGTTACTTACTTTGCAGTACATTCAAACAAACACCAAACCGTGCCTGCCAGTTTAAGTGTTTGTTGTACGATTGCGTTCACCAGTTACTGCAGGGCTTCATTGCTTACTGAAACATTCCAGTTCATTTCAGCAAAACATACTTTTTCCCCCCATTATTTATTTTGTGTTCACAGTTTGAAAAGTTGCACACTGTGCTGTCCGTTTAGTCTGCTGTTTTGTATTGCTTCCTTTGTTGAAATAAAGTGTTAATTTGCATTTGAATATGTCATTCAGTTTAGACTAATGTATACAGTCCTGATCAAAAGTTTAAGACCAGTGGAAAATGGCAAAAATGTATGTATTTCTGAAGTTTATTTGTACAGCACAAAGCAATTCAAACTGCTTCAGTTGCATAAAATTACAAGAAAGCAGATCAAATCATCATCAAATGTATTACAGTAAAAGGCAAGAGTGCAGATAAAAGTATCATATATGCATGGGAACTGTTTTCAGCCTGTAGAGTCAGAGCTGAGGCCTTTCTCACATCCTCATGAAGACTGTTCCAGATTTTGGCTGCATGAAACTGAAACTCAGCCTCACCGTGTTTAGTCCTGACTCTGGGAACCACCAGGAAACCCCTCCCTGAAGTTCCCAGGGCCCGAGATGGTTCACATGGCTCTATGTCATGTATTTTGGTGCTAAACCATGAAAGACTTACACAGGCAGAGCTGTTAAAAAAAAAATAAATAAATAAAAGTCCCAAACATTAATTCCGTAATGAGTAGCTCCACTGCTCTTGATCACTTCAGAAAAAATTGTTGCGGTGTGCGTGATGCAAGTGTTTCCTGGAGGTGAGAGGGAACATTTCTCCAAGTGGTGAACACGGCCTGATGAAAAGCATCTACTGTCTGGAACATTAATGTCAATATTTGTAAACTTTCCTTGCCATCCGTCCCCAAAGGTTTGGATTTTAGATTTTGATCAGGGGAACACACAGGAGGTTTAAAGAGTGATGTTATTCTCCTGGAAGAAGTCCTTTGTCCTGTGGCATTGTGAACTGTAGCGTTGTTCTGTTGAATAACCCAGTCATTACTACATAGACGAGGGCCTCATGCGGGATGCTTTCTGCAACATCTGCTAAAAGTCAGCAGTCGTTTGACGCCCCTGCACCACCTGAAGCTCCATTGTCCCATTGAAGGAAAAATCACCCTGGATCATTATAGCGCCCCCTCACTGTGGGGCAAAGAGAAAATCTCAGGTGGACCTGCTTGTCATGCCAGTAACGTTGGCATCAAGGTTAACACATTTCTCATCAGAATAAAACGTTCTTCTGCCTTTCAATGTCCATGTTAATGCGCTCTTGTGAAGTTCAAATGGGCAGTTCTGTTTTGGCGAACAGCCAATTGGATCCTCCAGCTCAGTACTGGTGACAAGACTGTGTTACTGCGTCCCACCTATGCAGCTCAACACCCCGACCACGTTCAAAATGGGAAAAAAAATAATCTTTGCCTTTGCCTTTTTTTTTGGTCTCCATTTTCTTATTGTTGCACATTGAAGTTCTACTTGGAACCTTGATAAGATCTAACTTTGCAAAATGTGAATTCTTGCTCTTTCAGCTCTTAAAGTGCATTATGGAACCTTTTATGCAGAAAAACAAAACAAACAAAAAACTTAATATTTGTGTGTAATTGACCTTTTTGTGACGCTGCAGGATCAGTTGTTTTGTAGGTTTTGAATGTTTTCTGATGAGAGGGTCCGTCAGCAGTGAAAACCCACCAGAAACTCTAAAAACAATTGATCCTGGAGCATCATAGAGGCCACTGTGAAGAAAGTAAAGGTGCCAAGCTGACCACTCATACAGCCGCTGGGTCACTGAAAGGTAAAAATAAAAATATTCACCTAAAAAGTGCAAAAAATGCATCTTGAAACTTTTGATAGGGACTGTATCACACACCTGATGCAACACATGACCTCCACTCAGCATAGTATGAATATAGTTCACTTAATTTAAGCGTAATAAGTAATAAGCGTAGAATTTAAAAAAAATTAAATTACGGTTTGATTCTAACAAATGGACCTTAAATTTAAGTAAAACTAAATTAATAATATTTGGTAGGTGCAGTAAGAAATTAAATGTACAATTACAAATAAATGGATCAGTTATTGAAATTGTGAAAAAAAAAAAAAAATTCTTGGAGTAATAATTGATGATGAAATTCGATGGAAAGGTCATATAGAACATATTGGGACATCCATCCATCCATCCATTTTCTTCCGCTTTATCCGGGGCCGGGTCGCGGAGGCAGCAGTCTCAGCAGAGATGCCCAGACTTCCCGATCCACGCACACCTCCTCCAGCTGTTCTGGGGGACCCCGAGGCGACACCAGGCCAGCTCGGAGACATAGTCCCACCAGCGTGTCCTGGGCCTTCCACAGGCCTCCTCCCAATAGGACATGCCTGGAGCACCTCCCGAGGGAGGCGACCAGGGGGCATCCGGAACAGATGCCCTAGCCACCTCAGCTGGCTCCTTTCGACGTGAAGGAGCAGCGACTCCACCCCGAGCTCCTCCAGGGTTGGGAACAAAATTGGGAACAAAATATCAAAAACATTTCTATAATGCAGATGTCAAAGTACCTTTTAGATCATAAATCACTTCATATTTTGTATTGTTCTCTGGTATTACCTTATCTAAGTTATTGTGCGGAGATTTGGGGAAATAATTACGAAAGTTCACTGATTTCATTAACTCATCTTCAAAAAAGAGCCATGAGAATTATCAACAAATCCGGTTATAGATCATACCAACATACTGTTCTTGGAATCAAAAGTCATTAAATTTGCTGACCTTGTAGATTATCAAACAGCCCAAATAATGTTCAGAGTACAGCAGAATACCTTACCAAACAATATACAAAAACATTTTCTCACACAATAAAATGTGTACAGCCTCAGGAGTGCTGATGACCATACATTTACAATACAACAATTCAAATCAACTATGAAAAGTTTTTGTGTTTCCATTACCGGTGCCAAATTATGGAATGATTTAAGCTCAGATCTAAAACAATGCTCAAGTATGAATCAGTTCAAGAAGAAATATAGGGAAAATTTTTTTTTAAATATGAGACAACAGAATTTATAGATTCTAAGTGATTTGTCTCATGTGTGTGCCTTCTTTTTCATTTTTCAAAAAATAGTTTATCTTGTTATTATTACTATTTATGTATTCTCTTTTGAGTTTTGAGAAACTCTATATAGGAACAGGAAATGTATGTTATTAACTGTGTGTGGAATAGGGGTGGGGTTAAATAAGTTAAACTTCTCCTCACTCCTTTTTGGACATGTGCATTTGTATATTTGGCTTTTCAAGAGAACTGACAAGTTTGCTTTTGTCTTTTTGATTTGTAACAGCCTTTATGTTTAAAATTTTGTAAAGGTGTGTTGTGTTGCTCACATGTTCAAAATAAAGAAGAAAGAAAGAAATTTGGCTTTTTACAAAACCACAACACACCAGGAGGCTGAAGCATCTTGTTGGGCAGTTCCTGACACATTACATCAAAAGTACCACCTGTGTGCTTGACATTTACAAATAAATAATATAGTTTTCAGTATTTTCAGGTTATTTACATATGGATGGCGTACCATAACCTGTGTTTACTACGCTGTGTGCCATATGCTAATGATACACCCCACATGAGACAGGGGATGATACTCTATAGACCTGGATGACACAAGACACCTGTTGCAATGCGGTCCATTGCCAGCTCACCTCACTATTTACATATGCGCATCCTCATCCCATTGGCCAGATGGCAAGCAAAAGGTGGAGTTGCACCTCACACCACTGATACGTAAGCGAAAATAGGAGTGGCCTTTCTAAATTGTCGAAGGAAATGGTGGATATATTCCCTTGTTAGGTTACTAAACTGTCCACATGGCAAGGTAGCAACAAATGTTTGCGCTCAGCATATACCTGACAACATGAAGCCAAACAAACTAAAAACTAGGGTCCCTGAACTGAATACTAGTGAGGCTAATGAATGTAATGCTGTATATCTCCATGGCATCACTATGGCAAAACGCTCTTGAGTAAATTATAGGCTAATATATTGTACAAGTCTCTTACAGGGACATTTAAATACCTATCACTGCTGAACATCCTAAAGAGTATCACCAAGATCTGTTTCTCTCATTGCAACATGCTGACTTCAGCCTTTGTGACCCTGACACTAGCAATTCACTCATGCAATCAAGTCCTTGAGAGTGACAAAACCAGCTATACAAGAATTCAAAATGTGCTTGAAATCTCACCTTTGGTCTAAATAAGTTGCATCCTATTTACTGCAATCTATAAAATACCTCCACAACAATTACACAATAATTTACCTATATCAAATGCCTCCCAAAAAGACATTGATAAACTACAGTTAGCGCAGAATAAGGTGACACATCTTGTGCTAAAGTGCTCAAAATATACAAATATTGAAAGCATGCACCAAACATTAGGTTGGACATTGATAAAGAATAGACAACGTTTTTACACTTTGATTCTTTCGAAATATTGTTATGCTAAAACTACATACGGTTTTGTATAATGTACTTATATTCAGTATTCCATACATACGTTTAACACAAGACATGCAGTAAATGGTCAATTTACTATTTCATCATGTAACAGTCAAACTGAACAGTCATGAAGGCTGTTATATTCAGAGGAATGAAATCCTGGAACTCTCTAAAGACAATTCTAACATTGCAGGCATTAACGCTTTCAAAAAGACTCTGTTGACATACTGCAACAAAGGAAATGATGTGTATGTGTAGATTTATGTTTTTATGCTTGTTTTATAGATAGATGTGATTTGATGTAGCTGTATGAAAATGTGATATTATAATCTGGACCCCAGGAAGACCATTGTCAAGGCAATGGCTAATGGGGATCTTAATAAACAAATAAACAAACAAATTAACTCTTAGAACATAAACATAGGAAAAACTATATGTACAAGTGTTTTATATCTTTTAGTGTAGATATTGGATTTGAGGTTACATTATGAAAGCAAACACTTCAAGTATAATTTTAAATGTTCACAACTATGTGAAGTGTGAGGGTTTATGTAGGCGTATGCATCATGCACCTGATATAAAATTTTATGATGCAAATTTAAAACATCTGCTTACTGGGGCTTCCACCTGTTGTTACTTATGCAGCTTGACATGGCTGATAAGAAGCCGTATAAGTTGGAAATGGATCAGAGTAATATGGGGCCAGGTTGGGTATGTTCAAGTGCTTGGAGCTTTATGTATTAAGAGGGACCCAAAAGCATGTGACCACTGCTGCAGAGAAAAAATCCACCTTTGGCAGTTTATTTAGAAAGCACTTATAGGATACTATATTCCACTTAATATCACTCTATAACATGCATGCAATAATATCTGCAATTTATTTCTATGTTATGCCAATTTTTCATCAGCAAAAAACAGGTTACTACAAATGTACAGGCCATGAATTGTGTAACAATATCAAGCAGGTCTACCTTTTATTTCATTAAAGGATGATACTAATAGTTATCATTATTTTATTCATTAATTTATTTTTACAAATATCAATGAAGGTACTTGAGTCATCTTCTGTACTCGGTAGTTGAGGTCTCCAAACGAGAACTTACACAGACATTACGTTAAGTTGGCATCAACTACAGCTCAAGCTGTTTCTGTATCTCTGCTGCCCCGTTGTGGATAACTGTGAGCATTACACTTTGTTCAGGTGAGCCTCTTCTCTGGTAAATGTTTTACCTGGCCGTCATGACGTCACGGCTGAGCCAGGAAAGGACGCCGCGGAGCCTGCTGCTGGATCACCTTTCGCTTATGAACTCCTTTATTTTAAATGGATAAAAGTGATTATTTATAAAGTTCTCACTGAGATTAAGTCAGTTACTCAACTTGTGGACAACGCTTAAACAAACACAATGTCCGCCTCGGCTATTTTTGTGCTGGACCTGAAGGGAAAGGTAAGGTAACGCGCACGACCCAGTAATAAAATAGCCAATTAGCTTAGCCTACATCCTCGTCATTTGTGCACATCTATCCCTTATAGTTTCTTTAGTTGCTTGAGGCTCGGCTGAATTGTTGATTTCGTTTTAAAGTTTAATTACATGGATTTAAGTTACAGATTAATCAGCTAGGTCTGTCCGTCAGACTCATTCAATTGCCTCATTTTTGTACTTCCGGTTGCGAGCAGGTGTACAAGAAATGAATTTGTTCTGAACTGTAGACCTGTGTGTTATTTTACAGATTGCAGCGCTGATAACTGTTGATATTACATTGTTGATTAGTTAAACTATTACAAGTCTCGATTACTTTAATCTTCATCTTAAAAACAGGGCCCTAAATTAGCCTTGATTTGTTTTGTGGTCAACATAGCCTTCAGTTTGCCTCTTGTACTGGCATATTTAGCTTAAAACAAGAAATAAATTCACTTGTATGACCAGTGGAACAGAGAAGCAAGAAAGGAGCCCTGTTGTAGATTCTTTAGATTAGGCACTGTTTGACAGAGGAGTTAGGGATTTCACAAAGAGTGTTGAGCAAGTGTTTTCAACAAGTAAAGTTTGACCTGATAAAACTGAGATTATCTGCAGAATGCATAGGCATGGCGCTATCCTGTTATGTTGCTTTTGTTTTTGGTCACTGTATAGGTGTTGATCTGTCGAAACTACAAAGGTGATGTGGATATGGCGGAGATAGATCACTTCATGCCGTTGCTCATGCAGCATGAAGAGGAAGGACTGCTCTGTCCCGTCCTGTCACATGGAAACGTTCACTTCATGTGGATCAAACACACCAACCTCTACTGTATCCTCTGTAATATCAGATTGCATAAGATGACAAGTTTTTAAGCAAATGTTTTGCAATACACCTTAACATGGTCTGCCAGTGGTTGCTACAACAAACAAAAACGCCAATGCCTCCCTTGTGTATTCATTTCTCTACAAACTTGTTGAGGTAAGTATTGTAATTCGGTACTGAGTGATTGTTGTTTTAAATAAGCATTATTGTGCAATTTGTAGGTATTCACTGGGTACTTCAAAGAGCTGGAGGAGGAGAGCATTCAGGACAATTTTGTGGTTGTGTATGAGTTGTTGGATGAGCTGATGGATTTTGGCTTCCCACAGACGACCGACAGCAAAATCCTACAAGAGTAAGTAGGACTTTAGCTCATCTCAATTCAACAGAGACCAACATAATATAGGATTACAAGTGTTTTAAACATATTTTTATGTCCCCATTACAGATACATTACACAGGAAGGTGCAAAGCTTGAAGTTGCAAAGAGCAAAGTACCAACCACTGTCACTAATGCAGTTTCTTGGAGGTCGGAGGGTATAAAATACAAGAAGAATGAGGTCTTTATAGATGTCATTGAATCTATCAATGTATTGGTGAGTCATGCTACCATTAGAAATTACTACACTGAAGAAAAATATCACAAATACACTAAACAACAGAACTATTATTAATTGTATCTAGAGAAGTAGATGGTTTGGCCCTGACTGTAATCGAGATAACCATAACTTTGTTTTGTTGTTTGTTTTGTTTGAGTTTTTATTTCGAGCTAAGGCACAAAATCCAAGAAAAAAACAGAAAATATATATACACAATAAAAGAAAAAACAAAAAAAGAAAAATAATAATATACATTCTAACTCTAACTCGAAAAGGAGTGGGAAGAAGACAAGCTTATTGACTCCCACCCCTGTTCATAAACTTAAATAACAATAACTAACAACACTGCATATTTCTTACCATCTTACAAGACAACTATCAACCGAGTTGGTTACATTTCAACAGATGCCATACTGCATTATACCAGGTCAACACTCACAGTATCTCACACTCTACAACCATTGTATTATTTCTGTTTCCCATACCGAATTCATTACCGTGTTGGCATTATCGTTATTCATCATCACCATTACAACCCATATAACATTACTCTGTATCAAAATGTTTGATACATAACATACTCCACATTTATTCATGAAAGGTACATTAATCGCAGACCGATTGATGCTCATAATAACAAGAATGATCTTAATGATGTGTGTTACAAGGGATTCGTTTTTGTTTTTGTTTTTTTTGTTTGTTTGTTTTTTCTCTGTGACTGGACCAGCTGCCAGAGGGGAGCAGCCCCCGAGTAACCGGACCATCCTTTGTTGAGTGTCCTATACTATGCATTAAAAGAGACAAATGTTTAGTCGTCTGCTGCCAGAAGAGGGTTTCCTCGAGCTGCCGACCCCCACCTGTCTGCCCTGTACTACGGGTTATGTTGAATGCGGAGTACATAGATATGTGCATGATTTACTTCTAAGAATTTAATTCCTTTATATTACCATCAGCATCAATAGCCGTACTGCTGTCTGAATCGATTAAGTTTGATTCTAAGAATAATCTACAGATTATTAGGTAATAATCCTAGACTGTTACATTTAAAGTTTAAAGTTAAAATAGTGATGATAACAACACAACAGCAACAACAATAACAATGGCAATAACAACTGCAATAGTATATTAGTAACAACCACAATATACTTCATTATTAGTTAGATCTGACCTTTAAAGTATACAGCACTTTGTGACACCATTAGTAAATCAAGTACCCATTTCCTCCTTCTGGTACAATGACCATACCATTTTTTTATATCTTGATTTGAAATGATGAATATTAGGACATTGTTTAAATTCTGCCCCAATTTGTTCCAGAGTTTAACTCCACATACAGACACACACATACTTTTCCTAGTGGAAGACACTGCTTGAACCTTAAAGTTGTCACACCCCCTCAGGTTATATCTCCCTTCTGTGCGTGCAAAAGCATTTGTATCCTTGCAGGTAGCGCATTTTTGTTGGCTTTAAACAGCAGTTGGGCAGTAGATAAATCAACTAAATCATGCATTTTTAACAGTTTAGACTGCAGAAATAATATATTAGTGTGATCATAATATCCTACTTTGTGTATAATTCTTACCGCACGTTTTTGGAGTATAACAAGGGGGTGTAATGAGCTTTTATAGTTATTTAGTTTAGTTTAGTTTATTTATTTGTTTGAGCAGTTAACCTGCTCAAAGGGAGTGGGCTGAAGCCAAAGGCTTATAAGCGCCCACCCCAAAATAAAAATAGTAACATTACATTTAATATTTACAAGGTAGCAAATCATAAACAAAGGAACATAGGGCAAAGTAACAATAAATGATGAAGAATAAGACAAAAACAACAGCAAAATAAAGAACAAAAGAATGTGCTACTTTTATGTTATAAAGGTGCATTCATACATATTATACTCTGAGATCTTGCTACTTCCCAGTTGTCATTACTATCCTCAATATAATTTAATTTGGGTTTAATTATCATTAATTATCATTATTAAAGGTGCATTAATACATATTATATTCTGAGATCTTGCTACTTCCCAGTTGTCAATACCATCCTTAATATAATTTAATTCGGGTTTATTTATCATTATTATTATATTTGTTTAATTGAGTTATATGTGAAGTATGATGTAAGCCCTGCATAATGAGGTGCATTAAAAAGCCAGGGTGTAGAACGGGCCAGTTGAAGAGGGCAGTAACTCCCCTCAACAAACCCCCACCCAGCTGCCCTAACAGCTGATTTTGTAGATGATGTTCCTATGCTGAGTGGTGCATTAAAAGACAAGGTTTTGAGCCCGTTGGGAGGGTCCCTCTCAACAGATTCATAACTTGCCTACCCTAATTCTCAATTTGTTATTGCCCCAAACTTCTACACAGTAATTTAGATATGGCAAAACTAATGAACTATATAACAAAAATAATGCATTGTAATTTAAGAAAAACTTTGCTTTGTTAATGATTGAGATACTTTGGAGACTTTACCTTGTATGTGTCTTATGTGTGGTTTCCAGCTTAATTTACTGTCAATGATGACTCCTAAGAATTTAATTTCTGATACTGTATCTAAAACTACACCGTCTATAATTACTGGGTCTGGTTTTCCATTATAATTACCGAAAAACATTACTTTTGTTTTATTTAGGTTGAGAGACAATTTGTTAATGTTCATCCATGTTTTTAATTTCCTTAATTCACAGTTTACGTTAGTTACTAAAGTACTATAATTGTCATTGGAATAGAAGACGTTTGTGTCATCTGCGAAAATCACTAATTTTAATAGTATAGACACGTTAAAAATGTCATTAATATATAAATTGAACAGCTTTGGGCCTAAGACAGATCCCTGTGGGACCCCACAACCAATGTCCAAATATCCAGATGTAAACTCCCCCATCTTCACATACTGTTGTCTCCCAGTTAAATAGCTTTGAATCCAGTTCAAAGCCACTCCCCTTATGCCATATCTGTCTAATTTTTTAATAATATAGAATGATTTAGTGTATCAAATGCTTTTTTCAAGTCAATGAATATTCCAGCTGCATGTTTCTTTCCCTCTAAGCTATTAGTAATCTCTTCTATTGCATCAATGATGGCCATTGAAGTTGACCTTGCTGCTCGAAACCCGTATTGACCTTCATTGATTAGTTTATGCTTATCTATGAAATTATCCATTCTACTGTTATAAAGTTTCTCTAAGATTTTGGAAAACTGGGGGAGCAGAGAGACAGGTCTGTAGTTAGTGAAGATGTGTTTGTTCCCATTTTTATGTATAGGTATAACTTTTGCAATTTTCATTTTATTTGGAAATGTTCCTGTTTGAAACGATAAGTTGCATATGTAGGTTAATGGTTTCACGATACTGTATATAATTTGTTTAACCAGTGTCATATCTATATCAAAACAGTCTGTAGACGATTTGTTCTTACACCCGTTAACGACATCTATTATTTCTGCTTCAGTTACTCCAGACAAAACATTGTTTTTGAGTTAATGTCTATCAATGACTCCACTTTCAGGATCTATATTACAACATATTATACAGTGGATTCAGGAAATATTCAAACCCCTATTTATTCTAATGGTAATAATTTTTTGTTAATTCTTATTAGGCGTGCACTCAGACTTATATAGACAGTTCCTGTGTTTAGTATCTGTACAGTGTACATAAAGATACAAGCCTGAGTGTGCACATATAAAGAATAAACAAAGGTAAAAGATCTATTACCATTAGAATTAATAGAGAGGTTTGAATATGGCATGACAAGTACTGTGCATAATAAACGTATGGACCGGGGACCCCTTCTCTTTGAATTCAGGAGTTTAACCCCATGCGTAAAAACAACAAATTAAAATAAATGATGGTAATTTATCTGTTTTTTTGGCTTGATTTTCTTTTCCATCAACAATCATAAGACTTAATCATTGAAACGGTTATGAAAATTATCAGCACTGAATTTCAGAATCTTTTCATGGACCCCACACACATGGATCGAGGGGACCCCAGGCCCAGTTTGAGAATGGTTGTTATGGCATCGAATCAAATCTATCGCAGACCCAAACTTATATGAATGTTACAGAAAGCACATCTGTGAATGAGTGCAGTGGAATTCTTCTGCAGTTGTCGTAAAGGGTCAGGTTTTGTTTGTTCATTATTTGTAAATGTCTGTTTTAGTTGAGGTCTGAGAACTATCTGAATCCACTGTATACTCTGTCATTGCTTTGTTCAGGTGAATGCAAATGGCAGTGTGATGAGCAGTGACATTGTGGGCAGCATTAAGCTCAAGACCATGTTGTCTGGGATGCCTGAGCTACGGCTGGGACTCAATGACAGAGTGCTGTTTGCCCTAACTGGACGTATGTAGCTCCCTCTGGCTATTTACAGGTGATCAATTTCAATTGTATATTAATTACCTTGTTGTTGTTTCTGTGCACAGGGGACAAGGGGAAAACAGTGGTGATGGAGGATGTTAAGTTTCACCAGTGCGTGCGTCTATCACGATTTGAGAGCGACCGCACTATTTCCTTTATCCCCCCAGATGGAGAGTCTGAACTAATGTCCTATCGCATCAATACTCATGTAAGTTCAATGCAAAAGTTATGCTATTGTATATTTCAGGGCAATTGCTGACTTAAAAAAAATACAATGCACAGTGAGAAATGAATGTTTTTCTTTTTAGGTGAAGCCACTGATATGGATTGAATCAGTGATTGAAAAGTTTTCTCACAGTAGAGTGGAAATCATGGTCAAGGTACAGTGCATCGGGCAGAAGGTTGACATTAACTTTCTGTCTTTTTTAAATATGCCATGCAACTGTGTTTTAGCAGCCAGAATTGAAGTGTTCAGGTTTTGCTTATTTTGATATCATGAAAGCCTACTGATGATTATATATCCTGCTAATAATAAATAAATAGACTATATAACATTTCATATCTGTGTGTTCTTAGGCAAAGGGCCAGTTTAAAAAGCAATCTGTTGCAAACAACGTGGAGGTTAGGGTGCCGGTTCCAAGTGATGCTGACTCACCCAAGTTTAAAACCAGCACAGGAAATGCAAATATGTGCCTGAGAAGAATTTGGTGGTTTGGACCATCAAGTCTTTTCCTGTTAGTGATGCAGAAATGTATTCAAGATGTTTACCTTATATTAGCTATGTAATCCATATGAACATGTCTATTCGTCTTTCTGTGGCATTCAGGGAGGCAAGGAGTTCCTAATGAGAGCCCATTTTTGTCTGCCCAGTGTGGAAAATGATGAAGCCGAGGGCAAGCCCCCCATAACAGTGAAATTTGAAATCCCCTACTTCACAGTGTCTGGAATACAGGTAGGGCTGCTACAGCACATATGCATTTGCACAGAGGACTTACATTAAATACACTTATATTAACCTATCTTAAAAGTTGTTTTTGCGTAAAAGTGTTAACATCTTCAAATCTTGCCATTTTTTAATTTATTTTTATAGGTCAGATATATGAAAATAATTGAAAAAAGTGGCTATCAGCTCTACCTTGGGTCCGTTACATCACGCAAAGTGGAGGTAGGATATATTAATGATACATTACTTAAAGTACATTTATTAATAATATTTTGTTCTTCTGTAGATTATCAGCTACGGACCAATGTGTAGCAGCTTACTAAGGTTTGGACAAAATGAAAAGCTGAACATTTCATTCGACTGAATCCTCTGTAATTGTAATGTTGTTTTCCCAGTTTCATTTCAATGTAATATGAATGAATTAATATGTAATAGGTGAAAAGGCTCACCTGTTTAAAGCATATTAAGCAACACAACTGCTAATCAAGCTTTGACTGAAAAATATGTATATTTTTTTCATTTTAAGCTTTGTGTCTTCTTATTTTATTGTTTGTGTGTATTATTTTGTAACCTCATATAAAGACTTCCTTTAACCAACTCTAACGATTGTGTCAATCCTTATGTTGTGACATCACGGTGAGTAAATTCCGCCCAAAATGAAATACACACCCGCCTTTTCCCACTGGTTCAGGAGGATGTATTATTATCAGGAGCCGCAGCCACAGCAGGTCAGAAATGTGAATGGTCTTTGAAGAAGCAACGTATACGAATCGCCCGCTTTCTGCACGCAGTGCTCTGATTGGTGAAGAGGTCTGTTGCCACAGTGATAGTGTAGAGACGGAGTTGTAACTCCGCCTTCTTCACTAAATATGGAAGAACCCCGCCCCCCGGCTGAGCTGTGATTGGCCAGCGCGCTCTTCCCTGGTGTTTGTATGCGCTCTGCCAGACACTAGTAGATCTCAGCGCGCAAATGTGTTTCCTAATGTTTACAAACTTGTCCTCTACGGTTTTATTTAAAAAACGACTGGCTTTTTGAATCAACGGGTGCCGAAGCTTGGCGACGACGCGAACACGAAGAAAAACCTCAGGTACCGTTATATACGGCTTATTACTCTAAAGTATAGGCTCTTACATGTTTGATCTCAATGTGTAACGCAGTCAGACGCAATGGATATTATTCTTCTGTCACGAGAGCCTAGCATTCCGCTAATAACAGCTTTACTACTATGGCGTCAAACGCTGTACGCTTTAGGGTACCTTTGTTAAGTTCTCTAATTGTTTACCGCTTTAGCTTTTGCCATACCTCGAAATAGCCGAGTCATAAGTTGACCTTATTTAATATTTTGTGCTTGTACTTGTTCCTCGTAACAGTGAAGAATGGTCCTGAGCCAGATGGATGCCGGTAAAGCTTTGACGGCGGCAGCAGCCAAAGGAAACACTAGCGAAGTGCAGAGGATGCTGGACGAGTGCCGGGTACATCCTGATACTCGCAATGAGTTTGGCAGGACCGCTCTACAGGTGAGGCATTTTTCTATGGATTCTTTGCTCATTGGTCCATGTTATACAATGTAAAATACAGAACAAAAGCTATTATAAAGTTGCATACATGTTGTGTCATGCGTCGTTTAGCCTTTGCACCATTGGCTTTTAAAATTGCCTGCTGACCAATTGGTACTTTTACGTTGTTATAAGTTTGATCAAATATCTACTGGATCCTCCTTTATAGACTAACATGTGGACAGTGCCACAATGTTTAATGCATTTTGAACCCCCCCCCCCCCCCCCTTGATCTTCTGCCCAGGTCATGATGATGGGGAACCCCAAGGTCGCCAGCCTACTATTACAAAAAGGAGCCAACCCAAACCTCCAGGACAAGCACGGGATCTCCCCTGCCCATGATGCCGCTCGGACTGGGTTCCTGGACACTCTACAGGTGCTGGTGGAGCATGGGGCTTCTGTTAACGTTGCAGACAATAATGGAGCCTTGCCTATACATATTGCTATCCGTGAAGGCCATCGAGGCGTAGTGGAGTTTCTGGCACCTTTGTCTGACTTGAAGCATGTGAACACCAGCGGGCAGACGGCTGTAGATGTGGCCCGAGCCTGTCGCGCGCCAGACATGGTAGATCTGCTTTTTGCTCACATTCATAGTTAGCCATCAAACTTGCATCAACTTCCTGGTGACTTGAATTTCTTGCTGTGTAAAGGTTAGAGTTAGTTAAGGTATTTTTTTTATTTTTAGTGGCTGAACAGCATAGAACATATCTTGGCAGCTTCTTTTCAGTGGATGGTGGCTAGGTACAGTGGACACCTTTTGCACAGTGCAAATTAGGCACCTTATACATTTCCCTTGCACATGGGAGTGCACATTTGTAGGTAGTTTATGTTTTGTAATATTACTATTGTGTAACCATTGATCCATTGTTTTATTTTCATTTTGACAAAACTTGACATGGTGTGCACATTTGCTTTGTATAGTTGTGTTATTGTGATCTAGAAGTATCTTAACTTTATTTATTTGTGGAATAGATGAAATATTCCAGTTACTTTGTAAACTTTTATTGTGTTTGTTGAAATGTTATTTATATAAATTCTTTTTAAAAGAAGTTTTTTTTTCCACTTTGGTATTTGAAAATGGAAAACAAAATAAACTCTTTGAAAATACTATTGCTCTTTGGCAAACTTCTTTTATGCCCTCTCTCACTATTGTACAACAAAATAAAGTTAGCACAAAACATATTTACTACATCAATAGTTTATTGTTGTAGAAACACTCTGAGTCACTAATCTTTTTAGGATGATTTAACTTATGTCTAATGTTTATGATGTAAATGATTATAGTTGTGGTATTGTGGTACGTCGTACCAAGGTGGTATTGAAGGATGTTCTGCTTTGATTCCACTGAAGTATGTGCCTCCAGATGAGTGTCCTCAAAAGGTCACTCAGATAAGTGAAATGGACAGAATATGAGGCCTGTAGGTACTGATGTTTGTGCACACAGCTCTCAAGACACAATGGCTATTTTGTTTGCTTGTGTGCCACAGGCCAACTTTACAAGCCTACAGAGGAGATACACTTCAGCGATTGCCTGTTGCTTTAAGACGACTCCAGATTACATTCATATTATTCTGGAATAAGCAACGTTAAAGATAAGAATTTTTCCTAAACCTTACATGAATGTTTATAACAGTTAATAATCTACTCTGTTACTATATTTACCAAATCACAACTATATGCTCCTTGAGATTTTCTTTTCATACCACCACTAGGTCGAGCTCACTACCTCCAATGCGCACTAATCTGGGTGTGCCTTTACCTGTGCAAACACTTCCAATCCCAAACGTTTGTTTTACAGAGTACGGCAGGCTGTGGGACATGATTCTACAAACAGACTACTGCACTGTCATACAAAAGTTTAGTCCAGATGATCAGATTAGATAAGAAGTTAGATAAGAATCATTTTTTTTAAATTGATTTATCTGCACACAGTTTGGCTCCACTGTATGTTTTACTCTCATTACTAAGTTACCAAGTGAGGAAATACCTAAACTGACTGGTCATCTATTAAAAAATATGCACATTTATTGGTTGGACATCATTGGTGGCTACAACAGCAAAACAATTCCACATAAATCAATCATTGACAGAAAATTATGACAGATTGTCTGTGGAAATTTCCATGGTAGAAGACTTGCTGGTTTGCATGTCCTGACATGATTTTCCTGCTCTGTAACCTGTGGGAGTTGACGTAGAAACCGGTTTGCATGGCACAGGAAGAGACAAAAAGTTGAAACAATATGTATTTTTTATATTGATCAAATAATATAGATTTAAAATTTCAAGTACATTATATAGTCTCAGTTTATGACCCACTTACAATTTCTTGCACAAAATTATAAATTAGACATGTCGAGCAAAGTTCTGACGACATGCGTTATACAGTTTTTCTCCTTTGGTTTGGCTCATTTCTTGAAACAGAAATGACATTCTCAAAACTCTAAGATCATTTGGCAAAACAGTCTTAAGTTCAGCACAACACTATAGCTCACTCATATCTCTCCCAAAACAGTTCACTCATTCTTCAAAACTAGATTTCCTTCTCATTTAGTCAATGGCCCCAAAATGGCAAAGATCCTTCTCAATTGCTTTGGAGGTTCTCAATACTCTTGGGGCTTTTGCCAAAATAACGTGGATGGTTCGGCACAACACCATGGTTCACCCGCAAAAGTTCATACCTCTCCCAAAACAGTTCACTCATGTGTCAAAACTACATTTCCTTCTCATTTAAACAGTCAGTGCCCCCAAAATGCTTTGTCCCTTTGGCATTGTGTAAGCACTGCAAGTCTAAATGTTTTGTCACTATTGCAGAGGACCATTGAAATGTCCCTCATGTCCACCTTTCAGTCTTAGCCCAGAATACAATTGTGTATAAAACTGAAAAAAACACAACAACAAAGAAATAGGCTTTGAGGGTAAGAGTCGCCTCCAAGGTTTGACATCACACTCGTACTGCCAAGGAAATTGTAACCATTAACATTCACACAAATAAAGTAACTTCCATACGTCAGAGTAAAATGAAAATGTATTCAGCATAACCTACTGTAACACACAAACAAAAACAATTAAAATGATATGCAGCCTACAGTGCTTCATTAGTCAAGTTCTAGTTTCACCTGACTGTTAAAGCTGGGGTACCTGATTTTTCCTGTTCAGTGACATTTTTTTGTTTTATCCCAAACTGGCTCTAGCTCTCACACTCCCTCCTGTGTATTCACATTGTTCAAAGAATGTAATTACATGCACATTTCACACCCACATACAGCATTGAGTGGTGACAAAGTGAAGCAGGGGCGGCCACCCCTAAGATAAATTCCACTAATTTAGATTAGACGTCTATCATCCATTGCTCAATAAAACTAACCCTAAGACAATACAACAAGGTCTGTGTTTTGCTGTGTTTACAACATGAGTATGTTGTAAACATGACAGAATTGAGGTGGCAAAAATAAATGTATTCTACAACACCAAAAAATCAGGTACCAAGCTTTAATTGCTGTAATAAATTTATCAAATGTCCCAAGGGATTCATTCATGGTATTGTGTTCATGACTAATTTTGACAATTGAACAGATTATTGTGCATGTGATGACTTATACAATGAAATGACGCTGACACGTTTTGGAGTGAACAATCATTAGACTGAGAATCAACAATCAGTTTAGATCAACAAGATCTATTCACTTGGAAATTGAGCTAATTGTAGGCTACATGTACTTAACCATTTGCAAGATGTACTGAGACATTGAGACATGGACTTAGACATTTGACATTTGATGACATTAATAAGAAATTCAATTCTGTTGTGAACAATTGCCAAGTGGTTTGGAGACTTGTCCATGTCGTTTTGAGAATGTAATTTCTGTTTCAAGAAATGAGCCAAACCAATGGAGAAAAACTGTAAGTTGAGTTAGAAAATCTGTTGCGCAGAGGTTATCCTTTACATTGAGAAAGAATTGTCTGATTTCTAACTAAGAATGCAATTAAATAGAACCACCAAAAACTAAAATCAGATTTGATCATTTGTAAAACAGAGCTGCACTGTGCAGTCATAATACTGCTTCAGGAGGGTGCTAGTCGGAACGTACCGCTGCCTCAATGTCCCAGTCGGAATGTACCGCACCCATTGGTCTGAATGTACCGGTAGAGTGGTCTGAATCTTCAGGATAGCTTTGTGTCAGGCCTGAGGGAGCAACATGAGACAGTGCAAAGTGAGCAACTGCTCTGTAGGCTTCGAACCTGCTCCAAAGGTTTCGCAACAAGAGTTTGTTTAAAAAAATACACGAGTTTTTACGTGTATGTATAATACAAAAAACAAAACAGTTTTAAAACTGCGATTGTGTTCACAATAACAGTACAAATTAGTGAAATGAATAGGCCATTGAGGGTTTAAAAAGTTGCGATAGAAAAATATATATAAAATCATGTAAACAGGATAATCAAACAAATGCAATCAGACCTCACTATTCTCCCTTTTGGCATAATAGAACGTAACTGAAGAAGAAAATGATGGTAAATATGCTTCACTCACTAATGCTATCCTCATTGATTTCATCACAAGGCCCTGCCTCTACATCTGTGAACAGCTGCTCCAGGAGGCGGTCCTCTGCTATGATACCACTCAACGCCAGCAGAGGACAGTCCTTTAGCTCCAACGGCAGAGACCCAAAACGGTTGCCTTTAAGCTCCAATCGCACAAGTTGTCCTAAATTGGACACTCTCGGACTTAGATATGACAGGCAGTTGCTTCCTACAGCTAAAGTCCTAAGTCTCTTACAAGAGAACAGCTCCTCAGGTAGACTCTCTAAAGAGTTGAACGCAGCAGAGAAGTACTGGAGCCCTTGAAGGATGCCCACCTCTGAGGGAAGTGAGGTGAGGTGGTTGTGCGACACGTCCAGGTGTCTGAGCTTAGTGCAATAAAAAAGGCGAGAAGGTAGCTTTCGAATCTTGTTCCAGCTGATGTCCAAAGTCTCCAGAGAGTGCAGCTTACTAATATGATCCGGGACATAAGTGATTTTATTATGCCACAATCTAAGTGTCATTAAACGCTGACAGTGTTGTAAGCTCAGAATCTCCTCTACAGTCGTCAGTCTGTTCTCTTTCAAATCTAACTCTTGGAGATTGCTCAGGCTAAAAATAGCACTTGGGATACGCTCCAACTCACAGCTAACCAACTCTAGTGACACTAGATTGGTTAGTTTCTTCAGACAGCTTAATGCCTGAAGCTTGCCTCCTTCATTATAAATACTGAGACGCTGCAGCTGTAAGGCCACATCTCCAACACTGGTTGGGATTTTAGTCAAATGGCAGCGAAGAATGAGAAGCCTCAAAGATTTCAGATCCCGAAGGGACTCGAGACTTGTACTCCGAGACACCTCATTGCTTAATGGACCATTTAGATGCAATTGTTCTAGTTCATGCAAAGAGTACATCCACAAAGGCAGCTCCTCCACACTTTCAAAAGCCAAGCGCAGGATTTTTAAATGTTCTTTGAAAAAGTTCATTGCAGGCAGTTGGAGTTTTGCGGGGCAGTAGATCAGTGACAGCTCCTGTAGTGATTCCAGCTTTGCCACACTGGGTGGAAAGGTGACATTTTTTACTTGCTCCAGTTTGAGTGCTTCCACCTCATTAAGCTCAAAGACTGTGTCAGGAAGTCCGGGCAACATTACCAAATGCAGCTCCAAACGGTTGCTGGAGTTCTTGGCCAGACGAGTGCGTAGTTTTTTTGCTTTCCACTCATAGTTGAGGTTGAGATGGTACAGACGGCTTTCGCTAACTTCAGATAGAAAAACGGCAAACCTTTTGGAGTACAGAGAGTCATACTGGTCAACAAGATGGAGCAGGAAGGCAAAGTCGTTCTTCACATCGGGTATGTCGTTGATGCCAGTCTCAAATCGGACTTGCTCAAAAGAATACTCCTTTAAGGGCCGGTGGAAGAGCCAGTAAAGAGTGTAGACGCAAACCAGGCCGTAAACTCCAACAAAGCAAATGTAGCAGTAGGCAAGCTTTGAGAAAAGAGGAGCCTTATTGTTATTGCAGCAGTATATGTTATAACCAGTCAGGTCAGGAGGCACCAAGCAGCGCACCACAATCTGAATGTTATGAAGAAGCACTGTGGTGTAGATAATAACTAGAAGAAACTTCAAGAGTTTTAGTGATGTTTGCAGAACATACATGACATACAAGAGATCAGCTTCCTCCACATGGGTACGAAACTTTTTTACTTTTTCAAACAGAGCTTTGGCCTGCTCCCCTTCCTTTTTGTCCAAAGCGGTGAGTGTAGACTGAGGCTCGGGTACTTTTCTATCTGGGTTTGACTTGACTGATGAGGAGCGGAGAAGACCTACAGTTTCTTCATCATCTGTCCGATGTTTCTCTGGAGGGTCCTTAGAAATGGTGTTCCTCCTCAGACTCACCAGCTTCTCCTCTCCCCGCTCCTCAGAAACCTCGCTCAAAGCTCTGGTGGTCCACGGGGAATCAAAGCACTTCCCGAGAATAGAGACGAAAAGTTCAATTTTAGATGAGGTCCCTGGGTACTTGAACCAGAAGCTGCTTGCCACCATAAAGACCATTGTGTGAATGACAACAAGGTATGGGAAGAACTTGGCGAACCAGTGGACAAACTTTGTGTAGCAGTAGTGGTTGACAAACACATACTGGTGGATGTCAAGGTCATTTTTGCGCCCTTTGACTTCCTGAATGATTGGGTTAATAGGGCTCTCAGTCGTCTCATTTTCTCCGTATGTCTCGAGGTGGTTGCAGTTAATGGCGTTAGGTGTTGGGCTTGTGTAGCGACTGGGTAGACAGGCAATCTTTTCCTGAGTGAGCTGCAGAGAAATTATTACAATGTTATTAAATAGCTGTAGCTGGAAACCTCTACTGGGTTTATACAGATAGCAGGAAGTCAAATTTAAGGCTTTTTAATGTCACAAACAAAAACATGTGCACATTTCAATTCTGAATATTAGCAAACATTCCATCAAACAGAGGAGAAATTTTGTTATCCACAAAACTAGACATAACGGGAAACTTGTTTGTATTTTTGACAAACGTATGAAGAAGTTTAGATTTAATACCAGTTTGAGTCCAATTTATTACTTTTTTATGACATATAAGGCCTTAATTTTAGCACAATTCACCTAACCACTAGACCACTTCCCTGGTGGTCTAGTGGTTAGGATTCGGCGCTCGCGCTCTCACCGCCGCGGCCCGGGTTTGTTTCCTGGTCAGGGAACTGAACTTTTAGTAAATTTCTCCATTGTGAGATCAATAAAGGCTATCTTATCTTAGCTTATCTTATCTTAATTACTTTAAATACTTTTTGATGCCCCACGGAAACCCTACTCTCGACCAGGGGTTCCCAAACGTTTCAAACCACGACCCCCTAAATCACTCAACCAAGAACTGCCGATCCCCCTTCTACAAAATGTAATTAACCTTTATAATAATTTAAAGGTGCAAAACATTTAAAATCTGGTTTAATAGTGTTAGTTTGGACACAGTATTTTGATGTTCTCCTTATATAAATAAATATAATATGCTATAAATATGCAGTTTTCAATAATAAAAAAAAAGGCTCAAAATCATCTTGTGACTCCCAGGTGACCCCGAACCCAACTTTGGGAACCACTGCTCTAGACAATGCACATTCTTGTTAAATTATATTATGAAAATATGCCTAATGATGACAAGAAAAGACAATAAAACATGTATTTTCCCCTTCTTTGCCCTTAAAGTTGAATTAGAGCGGGACAAATTGGCAAGATTCTTGGTATTATCATGGATTGATTTATCTATATATAATTATATATGAATAAATAAAACAGAAAAATGATTTGGCCAGGGTTATCCTAACATCTGGGTTAGACGGACACGCACATCCCAGGTCAGTTTAGTGGCGTGCAAGAGTTCAATAGTACGTGAGATGAAAGGATAAAAACTCTGCACCGCTGTTGCGCTCCCAAATAATTTATTTTGGCACCACAAGGTAACGTTTCGGGCGTCACTTAGCCCTTGGTCTGACGAAGGGATAAGTGAGAGATCAGTCAGAGTGACCACTTCAAATGGTAGTGGGGGACCATTTAAGCAATTTGGTGGGACATGGAGGGATAGATTTATATACATTATATTAATCAGATAAAGCTCGTCATTGTGCCTGGCTAATGTATTTTGAGAGTGAGATAGCAAAAGCCAAACATTGTTAATTTAACAGGACAATAAAAGAGTGAGACATAATGGCTGTGCAGTACAACAAAAGGAGGGACACGTGTAGGAGGGACATAGTGTCATAATGTTACACCTGATGTATGCGCATACCTACCTGCAAAGTGCACCCAAAGACTCCAAGCATCAACATAGCAAGGCATAGGTACTCGGAGAACACGTCCCACCATGGTTTCAGGACTCGATACTTCTGGTTCTGATCAGAGCCCAAGTTTCTGAACTCACCAACGGGGATCATGCTGTATGGTGTTCCTCCCTAGAAGGGACCAGAGTGAGGATTGAGGATAAAGTAGTCCCAGCCTAAGGCTTGTCGACATTTTTATAGTTAACCAATATCTTATAGTCAACGCAAAAAGGTTTCGTACAGCAAAAATGGAAACACACTTTTAGCGCCTGTCCTTGAAAGGCCAAGCCCCAATATAACGAGAGTAGTTTTTGTTACAAAGTGTTACAAAACTATTTGACCTCAACGCGAGCACAACGGTTGTGGAGAAAAAAATTCCAACTATAGGCTTTATAGGATTAATATATAAAAGTAAATTAGGCAAAAACATAAGACTCTAGCCCTAATGTCTAATCCTCCAATAAGGCCAACCATAAATATAATTTACAATAATTGCACCTATGGCCCATCGTATCTTAGATCACAAAGGCTACACTTATAAATGTTTTAATAAATACAATTAAATACAATAAAAGCAAAGTAGGTTATGGATCAGAATCAGATACTGCAGGCTGTAGTTTGGTGAAATAAAGTGCGTTTACCTGAGCCTGGGGAGGATCTGCGTGCGTCCGGTGGCACAGACAAACCTTTCTTCATTGCTTCCCGACAGGAGGGCCAACACACCGGTGTAAAGAGGGTTTAACACACACTCACAACTTCCGAGTCATTTTTCAAAATAAAAATCAAGGCAATTTCAAAACATTACAAAGTAAGCGCTTTAAACAATACTTAAGGTAGCCTACCAAGGGTATTTGAGCTACTTCATTGACTTAAATGTTAATACAATTGTGTGGGTTTTTGTGAGAGTTATAGCCCAAGTCAGTCTAGGAAAACAATAATTGAGTAGCCTAAGCACTAAAGTATGGGGTCGATACGGTGGATTTTTCGTAAGCTAGTGTTTGTAAATGCCACAAAATCTGAGGTTTCCTCTCAAATTACTTTAATAATGGTGGTGGTTGGGCATTCACCTGCTCGGTGGCGTTACCGGTGGCCAAAAACCGGATGACTGTCCAATGCAGTTATCATCAAATAAACTAATAATATATTAGTTTTATTAACTGGGAGGCTTTTTAGCACCATCCAGTGGTTGGTTACGATCTATATAATCCACAAGGTCACTTATTTAGTCAATTTCATTAAAAGTCAGTATAACTAGCAGACTGTCCAATTAAATTCACCATGCAATATTATAACATCTTTACTTTACAGTGTACTGTACATTTTGTACAAAGCCAGCCATTAAAAGTTGAATTTCCTTACCACAAGTCCCTTTATGAGGAAGCAAAGGTTTTACAAACATTCAAAAACATTTCTAGTTTTCACATGCAAATTATTCAAAACACACCATCCAATTAAAACACACAGTCCAATTAAAAATTTGAAAAAAGAAAGTTAATTAAATAAATAAGGTTCACTTTTAAATTCTGTACAAGACTTCTTGAAACAGTGTATAAAAATTACTAAGAAACCTTGGTAGCTTAAATTGCTGTTACAAATACAGTTTCAGCAACTTTGCCACTAGTATACAATATGCATACATTACACCGTTGCTTTTGTATTCGAGGTTTGTATTGTGGGTAAAATGGTTCATGAAGTTCAGCAAGATATCTAGCCGCTAAACCAACTTCCCTCTATTGGCACTCAAAACACTAATTATGTATCATCGTTAGATGATACCACATACAAAATGAATTTCTATTTTCACATTTCAAAAATATACTGTCACAACTGCTTCATGCCCCATCGACTTCAAAAAGAATACACTGACAACGTTGATGTGCCCAGAAATAAACATGGCACTTTGACCCAAGTGCCCATACTGACAAATGCTACAAAGAGATTCCATTTCACTCAGGTGCAAAAAGCATCCGGTAATACCCACGTCCCTGTCAATGTCAAGGAGACATTTTTAAGACCTTGCTTGACAAAGGATTTCTACATCAGGAGAATAAGATGTACTTATGTCTTGCCACTTATCAATGTTTACAATGACAACACTGAGGCAGAAACTGGTGTTTAATGAAAAAAACCCTGTCAATAGAGAATGTTTTGATGTTGATAGTGGATATTTGGGGGCTATGAGGATCTACAAGTCTAGCCTCTTCAGAGTCTGTGTCGCTGGTGTGACTCGTGACTGGAGTGGTCAGCGTGGTCGTTGTTGTCAGGCGACCCCCCACACTCTCCGTCCGACTGCTGATTTAAAGACAGACCTTTGGGGCAGGGCTCCATCGTCACAGCGACACCCACGCCGCTTCGTCCCGACGTCATGTGTGTCACTTCTGCCCAGGTGTCGCTGTCGGGGTCATAACACTCAACACTGTCCAAAAAAGTGTTGCCATCATAACCTCCTGTAACGAACAGGTAAAAATAATACAAATATTCAACAACCAGCAAGAATGACATCAAAATCCTTATATTTAGCACATAACAAATCGACAGTAAACTATGTTCTGGCAGCAGTCACCATCGTCTGACCCATGGGCAATGTTGAGTATGCACAATGGTCATCAAAAATACAACAGCATGTATTGTGCAAGCTAAATAATGTGTGTGTGTGTTTTTTGTGATGGGACTGTAGTGTATTCCACACAGACTAAGAGGGCACTGGCAATCCCATTTATCTTGTCCCATTTTGTTTTGTAAAATTCAAGTAAAATATTCAATAATTGGCTACATTTAACTTTCAAATAGTTATTTTTATCAGTACTGTAATATTTGTACACATTTACTTTCTGGAGCTTATTGTTTGATAAAGATGGCCTCTCCGGGAATTTATAAACCACGGAGTTGAAAAAGCTTAAAGAGGGGGTATTTATGCTTTATTCAGGTATTTGGTAATAATCTCACACACACACACACACACACACACACACACACGTATTTCACTATCCTACACTTTGTTTGTTGCAATATTATATTATAATATATTGCAAATACAATATTGATCTAAACCAGCCGATACAAATTATCCAGTAGCTTCACTTCCGGATTTCCAGGCGATCTCACCATAAGCCCCTTTCATCCCCCTTTCATCCCCCCACCTCTTGCTGCACAGCTTTCAATAGAGTAAAAAAAAAAAAAGAGTGGCTGTTGGGAAGCTACTGCAAGTGTTTTTTACTCTGTGATGAAAGGATTGAGGGGGGAAAGCATTTCCTGGATACGTAGGACCTCAGAGGGAGCTTGTTGGTAACATGTGGAGCTTTATAGGAGCTGTTGCTGCTCTGCTAAGAATAGCCACTGGGGAAGATTCAATGATTATTCAAAGATAACTTAAAGGTAAGCTAGTGGGTCAAAACACAACTCCAGGTATGTTTTTGATGAGTACAACATTGTATCATGGTTTGCATAATACCTCCCTTTAAGGCCTTTACTATACTATAATGATGAAAACTGAGTGTCACGTTTTACTCACCCAATACATAAATGCGTCCATGCAGTGCAGTGACTCCCAGAGCACTGCGTCTGTGCCTCATGGAGGCAGCAAACCTCCATGAATCAGTTTCCACATCGTATCGCTCCACTGTGTTCAACTGATTGGTACCATCATAGCCTCCCATGACAAAAATATGATTTCCGAGAGCACATACACCTAAAAGACAATCAATGACCCCGTTTTCACACTTGAGAAGATCAGACTAAATGAGATTTATAGCCTACATTTTTCTGATTGATCCTTACCAGCTCCAGAGCGAACAGTGTTCATCGAGGCCATAGACTTCCACTCGTCCCGCTCAGGGTTGTAGCACTCACAGGAGCTCAGGCGATTGGCTCCATCGAACCCCCAACAGCATAAAGCAGTCGGTTAATGACCGCCACACCAACCCAATACGACGAGTCAACATGGGAGCCACCAGCTGCCACTCATCCTTCTCAGGGTCATATCTGGAAAAAACAAAACAATATTGTCTTTTTACCTTCTAGCCTGTGTGGTGCATCATCTAAAATCTTTGTCTAATCCAAGTCTTGACTCAGGGGTTTTGCTTCAGTAGTTTTTGCATCCACACAAAACCTCCTTATTAGGTTACTATTTAAATCTCTTTTGTAGTCATCAGAGGACAGAAGGGAATAATTTGGTAAAATTCTAACTTGAACAAACCCATTTCAAACTGCCTGTATTACTGCATAACTCAAGATTTGTAATTAACCACAAACCATGAGCCACAATTCAAAGGATTTGATAGGATAAACTATGTCCAACTGTGTGTTGTACTGTCATCCTGAATTCAATCATTCAGTTAGTCTGGAAAGAAACGTAATAGTAGTTTTACCTTTCAACACTGTGGTGATGAATGCATCCGTGAGATCCTCCGACTGCATACAACATTCCATCAATGACACCAACTCCTATTCTGTTTCTTGGGACACTCATTGGTGCACAGGGAAGCCAGCAGTTGTTCATGGGATTATAGCAGTCCAGGGCATTGGAGTCCATGTTGCCATCCGGAGCGTTGTTTCTTCCACCCACTGCATAGAAGAGTCCACTGATGACGCAGGCGGCCAGTCCACTACGAGGGATCTGCAAGTCAGCAAGCCTCAACCATGCTCCCGTGCAGGGATTGTATGCCTCTAGATAACTGAGGGACTGGCGGAAGTAGCCTCCTGCGGTGTAGATGAGCTGGGGACCTTCGGTGTTCTGCAGGGGATAACTTTGGTGGGCTTGTGGAGGGTGAGGTCCTGAAAAATCTGAGCTAGGTAGTCTTTACACTCTGGGTCCCACTCCAGAGACTGTAGCTGGGTCTTCAGGAAGTTTGGTGTGAGTGAATGGCAGCGGACAGCCTGAAGTAAAGCCTGGACATACGGCTTCCGGTTTTCACGGTCATACCGCACCCAGGCCACACATGCATGAAACACTTCCGACTCACAGCGCACATTGAGCTCGTCCCGGCTGATGAGGTTAACCAGCTGGCAGTGGGACAGGTTGAAAAACTCCTCTTGCGTGGCAACCTTAAAAAATTAAAAAAAAAGCATACAATGTATTGGCAAATATTTAAAAAAGTACAATAGGTTCCCCTCTGGGGCCAGGACTTGAAATGGAAATCCTGGAAATGAGATTCCTAATCTCAGTGGGACCTTCCTGGTTAAATAAAGGTCAAATAAATTAATATTAAATGACTTAATGTCACTGCAGATCCTGTCATTAAGTACTTAAGTTGAATTGTTCCAAGTCACCAGGTCACTTTTTAAAGTGATAGGTTATTTCCCAGTGAGACATATTTTACAGTTGACGTGCTGCAGGTCAGGACATACTTAAGATGACTCATGCTCACTTATTTTACCGACTTGTTGGTAGATCAATAACTGAAACCACAAAGGACAAGTATATCCGGCTTCGCTGGCCGGAATATTTTTTAGCATAACATATCTAAAATAATGTCTTAAAAAGGGGGCCATTATGCAAAATCAGCCTTTTAGAGCATTTTACCATGTTATGGTGTTGAGCTCTCATTAAATAAAAACACACATTTGTGAGTTGCAGTGACTATTCACCGGCGTCTGCTTATACAAAGCAGCTCGACTTGAGCTCTTCCCACAGCCCTGTGTAACAAGCTTCGCAGCACAGCTTATCCCTTCTTTGCAGACCACCGACAGGTAATAACATCCAATGGAGCTAGACAACTTTAAAACGCTGTGGCCTGTCCAGTGTGCCCATGTCCAACAGCACGCTACATCCACAGAGCCCTAGAGGCATCAGGTTTGTTTGATGGGGAGCGAGGTGATGAGGGTTTTAAAGGAACCGGTGATTTGCAACTGATGCCGTGTTCAGACCGAACGCCTCCTGGGCGTCAAAAACGCGCCTCAAGGCCGTAGTTGGACGCTTGTGCTTACTGAAGTCAGACGCTTGTCACAAATGTCACAGAGCGTCAAGACGCCCTGGCCGCGCGTCAGCTCAGGGTGCGTTCGTAGCCATCTTGGAAACAGCTCGTGCCTGTAAACTACAGTTGTTCGGAGGCTAACTACTGTAGTCTCCCTCTTTGCTCCTGCCATGTCCTATGGATCTTTAACTATACCCCCATGGTCTACGCAGGATATCCCCAGTATTTAAGCTCATATCCAGCCCATACGGTTGAAGGGACATTGGTGGCAAGTGGCTATAGGCTAGGTTAGCCCGGTTAGCTTTTTGCGATCACGCACAGCTCATTGTTGATTTAAAAAAAAAAGTGTGTGCAGTAAACCACAAATGCGTCAAGCCCATCTCAGTGTGTGACCATCATAAAGGCTGTTCTGTGTAGTTAAGGGCTTTATTGACGTGATTAGTGCATAATACTTGTTTTCAAGGGGGTCAATGCGAGCTATCTGCTGCTAAGCGGCTAGCATAGAATAATTTATTTCTATGCGTAGCTAACTCGGGGAGAAAATTACGGCCCGTTGTAGATAAAATGTGAGCAATAAACTTAAAAATCAACAAGCCTGAATCAGTGTGTGATCATTGTTACACGTTTGCTTTATGTAGATGGGGCTTAATAGACTTTATTCGTGCATATTTCTCGTTTTCACATCGATTGGCTTGTAGCAGCTTGGGAATGCTCTGTGCATCATCAAGTCCCAAACACATTCCCAGCGCAGATCCAGCCACTCAAATAAGTTTTCTTGTTGCCGCTTTTAATCCTGGGTGTTTAGGTAAATGAAACACTGATGTGTGTCTTTGTAAAAGTCCCAGAGCTGCTGTAGTCCCGGTTCACAACAGGATAATCCTCCGTGACTTGTTTACATCTGCGAGCCGGCAGAGGATCTGCCCCAGACCGACGGTGGCATAGCTACAGCGTACGTCACTGTTGGAGAAAGCTCCTGATTGGTCGACGCTCGCGAATTTCTCGAAAAAGTTCAACAATCCCAACTCTAGCGTCGGCCGCGTCCGAGGCGCGTCACGCGCCTCCAACGCGGTCGTGCCGCGTTCGAGGCGCGAAAATCTTCAAAACGCGCCGCACAGGAGGCGCGTCACGCGCCGCGGGGCCTCTCGACGCTCCCGGAGGCGCGTCCCCCATGTATTTTCAATGTAAACCTGACGCTTTGGAGGCGCCGGAGGCGTTTGGTGTGAACACAGCATTAGTGTTTTTCAACCAACAAAGTGAAAGATCGTAATCTAGACGTGCATAAAATCTATAACAAAGATTTGCAAATAGCATAACACCCCAGTTTAATTAAAACAATTGTTTTTACATTTTTTACCTGACTGAAGTTCAAATAGATGTATTCGCGGGCCTTCTGATGAAGCTCTATACAACTGATCTGCTCAGCAAAGTTAGCGATGCCAATAGCGTTGCTGGGATCAAGTTGCTGAACTAGAAAATCACAGCAGGCCTTGACCACACAATCAATTTGGTACATAACAGCCCCATTCATTACATGAATCACACACTTCTCCCCAACAGAGATGCTGGCTGTGTAGGCAAACTCAATAAGTCTTTCCATGACCTGAGGGCAAAAACAAAACACAGAGAAAAAAAAGAGGGGAGCATGATTACAAAATTCAGAGGAGTACCTGCAAAAAACAAATACAAGTGTAATTGTGCTGTGTCATGTGGAAAAAGACTAACTGATAAAAGAGCTGTATGAGCAGTGCCAGTGTTTTGTCAATAACTTCCTCAAGGTTAAATATGAAGCTTTACACAGTAGTTATTGGCCAACTCAGAGAGACGCTTACCTTTGGATGAATACCTTCAATGGGCACCACCTCCATCCCGCACTCCTTCAGACCATTAGTGAACATGGCTCTGAACACTGGCGATGATGAGGCCAGAACCACTTTGTGAGCCACGAAGTCCATGGCGTCCAGGTCTTTGTAGCGCACACGCAGCGTGACGTCACACAGCTGCCGCTCCAGACGCAGCTCGTTCATGATCCCGAAGGCAGCCGCGGTGTGACTCTCCAGAGTGTAGCTGAAGACGCGGTGGCCATTGCGCGTGGATGGAGTCACCAGCGCTTTGCATTCTGTCAGGCACTGTGTCATTTCCTATCCTTTCTCCCCTGTGTAACGACCACCTCAACGACAGAACGATAAGCAGCGGGCCATCTTTGCACCATGCACTGGCTAAAACAAGAAGAGTTTAAAGAGCCTGACAGAAAGCAAAGTCACACCTGATGTAACTCCTAATTTATGTGGCCACGGTGCATTTCCTTGTTCTGTTCAGGACAGTCACAGTGATTATGGCATTATCACAGGGATCCATGGTCACTTCCAGTCATGTCTGCGCAGGCACTTGCAGTTCCAACATGGTCAGAGCACTCAAATTTTGTAGAGAGGAATTTGACCAAAAATAAAAGGATTATACAATGTCCTCCTTTCTTGACTAAAAGTTACACATGAGGCGAGTGTTAACGTACTGTAGAAAAGGCAGGGGGGGGGTCTGTTGACTCCCTCAGTGGAAATAGAAAGGGTCAAGTGCCAGTCATAGAAGAGGATCCTTTCCTTGAGGTTACTAGCCCAGTAATGTGTTTGCAGTGTTTACAAAGCAGAAGTTGGTTCAGATGAATCAGATGTTCAGATGAATCTGCAAAGACAGAGAAACAAAGCACGACTTAAACACACCACTTCACTTAAGATGACACTATTAGCTTATTTTTTAAAATTTTTGTTTCACGTTTTTTTGGATTGTGGGCGAGAGAGTTGAAATGCCTTTAAAACAAACCTATTAAACTGACCTTATGAGGAACAAGTAAAGGTACAAGTTAAAAAGGCAAACAGAACCGTGTCTGTCGGTGCCAAATTATCAGTCATGATTTGATATGAGTAGAGTTTGTTTACTTTTCATCAGTAGCTTCCTTTAGTTAGTTCCCGTGTTCATGTCCACATATTAATGATCAAAGTATCATGCAACATACTGTAATAATGTTGTTTGTTTGCATTAGTCCTGAGTCATTAATCAGATTACATCATTGCTGTGTGGATAAACTTCGCCATTTAATTACATGACCAATATGGGTCATGTTGGTGGCCAGGAAACACCTCCTCACAACCTACATTAAAACTGACGGAGAGAAAAGCAATACGTAGGAAAAATCTGGAGAAAAAAACACTGACCAAACACTCAAGTATAACGACAGCCAGAGTCAGGATAACTCAGCAACTGTGAGAGCTTCAGTTATGTAACACTGCATCGGAAACACACAGTAATCATTACCGTACATTATGACGAGGGAGTTCACCTGTTGGCCATATCAATACCATCATACTAGAAAAACGTATGGAGGCTGTCCTTAGCTAAAACGCACATTGATTTCGATTGACTGGTGCCTCCCCAGGTTTCTGAGAGAAATTGTTTCGCAAAACATATTGCACAACATGTTTTTACCAAATAAAAAGATGGTCACACAGGCTGATCTAAAACTTCCTTGTGCATTTCATAAATAGCCATCCTATGAGCAAATTGAAATCAACAGGATATGTTGCGCGTCTAACAAAGACGAAAACCATTATATTTCATTTCGCACAATAACACTTGTTATTATGCACATTTGCATTATAACTGTTACTAGAGGAATGTCAATACATTTGCTGTGTAATGCATTCATGCACTATAATAAGACCTGTGCGATTCAATTAAAGTGAAACTAACCCTCTTTCTTGGACAGTGACTCATCCTCCTGAAGGTGCAACTGGTTTAAGGATTCTCACCTTCCAAAACATGTAAGGATGTAGGTCCTTACATAAACTTTTAAGAAAGGCGCTCTTCAAGGAGCTGGACCAAGTAGGCAACTCTCCAAAACACCAGACATTATTTTCCACTTGTTTTGCTGCAAATAAGGCGTCGCGTTCAACACACCCTTTGACTATATCTGTGCTAAACTGTCGATGAATACACTGATTTATGATGAGCAAGAGGTTCTCTTGAGAATAGGAGTCAAAAAATAAATAAACCGATAGCAAAACAGGCTCCTAATAGACGTTCACGCGACAGTGAGCGACCATCATTTTTGACGGGAACACGGGGTTATTGTGTGAAGCCTGTAGCTACAGGACAACGGCACACAATGTTGTTTTTATAGCAAAGACGCTTTATCCGAGGAACAAAAGAAACTCACGTAATCTAGCTCAGATCGTCCATCGCAGTTTGCCGAGCACTGATCTCCGCCACAGAGGAAGGGGTGGAAGGAAAAGCTGTACTCACCATGACTAAGCACTGTACCAGCCTCTATACCTTCACAATAAAAGTCCGCGTTTACCGCCTCCCACAGCATACACTACAATCAGCCTGTGTCCAAGTGCCAAAACCTTTACAGCGAAAAAACCTCGAGTGACGGAAACAGCAGCTGGCAAAAAGCCATCTAGCCTCAATAAAAATGTGAACAAATAAGTTACTCTGTGTATGACACTGCGCTATACAGACATGTGTCTTTTGTTTGAGTTATTTATAAAAACTAGATGATGGTCTCTGGATTATGCAAACATCATGCTGACAAACTGTATTAGCCTGTTATCCCCTGAATGTAACTAATTTGCAAAATGTCATTATGCAGGCTATAATGTCTTCTGAACTCAAAATATATGGATTATTTTTCCTAATTCAAATCTCCACCAATCTTCAAACAATTTCAGTAAACAATAATATTTATCTACTGAGAATAAAGTCGTTAGTTGAGATTGAGAGTGTGTGCACTCTTACAGCTTTAAGCACAAGGTGGCAGTAGAGTCAAGCTCACGTCCAGGTCATTTACAATGTTATTTTAGATTTAATTTTTCATATCATGTGGCAGAAACCGGCTCTACAAATATTTTCAAATGTAAAATATGTACGTAGACTGTTTGTCTACTTTAGAAAACCAACTGATTCATTTGAAATAGTTATTTATATGACAGCGAATTTGTCAAAACATAGCTGATAATGTTACAGGAGGTTAACAGTATTGTTTTAATGTTCTGTGCAGCTGCCAGGGGAGTGCAGGTGTAAAATTAGTCATATTGTACAAAGCATATTTTCTTTAAATTGTGAGAATAATGTATTTTCATGGTTTATGGAATAAACAAATTCACACATTAATGTTCAGAATCAATGCAGAACAACCATAATGCCATCTTGCTTAATTTGCTTTAATTTGTGATTAAATGGGAAAGTAAGTTTTATTATGGGCCTTTTTTAAGTGTTGCCAATGTAGTCAAAGGATCTGAGTAACTAGAACATTAAACACTGTTTACTGATGCATGGAAAGGTTGTATGACATAAACAGCCAGCCTAGAACAATCACTTTGGCGCATATGGATTATAAACACGTGGAGAAGAGGTCAGAGTCTGAAGATGATTGACACAGAAAGAGACACTTCACATTTTGAATCAATGGCCCAGTGTTTCATGCCTCCACTCCCCACCCCAAATAATGAAAATAAAGTCCCCCCTGAACAAAAAAAACTTCACTGAGTAGAGAATATAAATAAACTCAAAACACACATGAACTCTTCAGTGGAATCATTTATTTTCTTTTTATATCTTATAAAATACAAAAGTTATACACATGGTATTATGCTGTACATGCCATATTTGATCAGCATTTTAACTAAGCCAATAGAACATGGCCCATTAAAAGTAACTGAACTGCACGGTGCTGCAAAACAAGTTAAGAGTATGTTAAACAATAAATTAACACAAATAAAAAAGCAATATGAAATGACTCAAACTTCACACAAATAGACACACAAAAAAGTTACAGTCTTTTAGCTGTGACCTCGAACCAGCGATAACCAGCATCTCACATTTACAGACTGCGTCAACAAAAGGCACAAAGGAGATATATCACAGAAGGGAAAAAGAGTCACACTATGGTCCACCAGGAACCAATCTAACACATCACCGGTCTATGTGGCCAATCATAGAATCAGAATGTGTTACTGCACTTATAGCTTGATAGTGCCCTTTACCTCAAATATTATCAGTGCAGATTTTACCTATATATTTTTATCTCTCAAATCACGCAGTTGATTTATTTTTTCTTATACTTCAACACTTGTGTACAAATTGAACAGTTTTTGCTTGTATTTCAGTCAGTTATCTATCTTTAAAATTGGTTTATGACTTGAAAACTTTTGGGTACAGGGCTTTAATTGGAGATGGAGAAGTGGCAACATTCCCAGAGGAGATAGTGGTGTCCAGGCCAGTCTCTAACTTCTGTGATGCCACTTCAGTTTTACTGAAACTGCACTCAAGGAAGGGCATCCCGAGCTTCTTCACCTGTCCATCTCTAGTCATGAGACAGGGTCTACACAGCAGTCTCAGTATGGCTCTTCTCATGTCCTTACTGGTCAGGGTGTAGATGATCGGGTTGAGAAGGGAGTTTACAATGGCTACTCCCAGGAAGTAGTCCGCTTTGTAGAGCAAGTTGCAGCTGCCTGTGGGGCAGAAGAAATCCAGGAGGAGGAGGATGAAGAGGGGCATCCAGCAGGCGATGAAGACCCCCAAAACGATAGTGACGGTCTTCAGCAGAGCAATGTACTTCTGTGATTTCCTGGCTAAACCTTTCCTCACGCTCCCAGAGAATGCCTGTCTCTGACGCTGTGTGTTGTTGCGAACAATGCGGAAAACTCGGACATACAGGACCACAATAGCCAGTAAGACTGCACTGAAGACAGACACACAGAAGAGGATGTAGCTTTTGGAATACAGGGGCAGGACTGTAGAGCACTGCTCCAGTCTGTGCATACAGTTCCATCCCAAAATGGGCAGGACTCCTAAGAACCCTGAAAGAGCCCAACTACCGCCAATGAGTGCCCACATCCGCCCTTTCTTTGCCCCATGGTACGGCCTCATAGTAACCATAGTAACATGCCGCTCAATGGCAATGGCTAATAAACTGATGACAGAGGCGGCCAGGGTGATGAAGACGCCTCCCTCTCTGATGAACCACAGCAGAGGTGTCAGTTTGAGTGAGTTGGGTCCAGACATGATGATGTTGGCCATGTATGTGATTCCAGCCAAAAGGTCCGATAAAGTCAGGTTCCCCAGCAGGTAGTACATGGGTAAGTGGAACTTTTTGTTCCTCCAGATGGCAATAAGAACCACTGCATTCTCCAACACAATGAGCAGACACACCACCAGAAAGGCAATGCTCTCAGGCTTCAGCCCTTCACAGCGGTTCTTCAGTTTGCCTGTGTAATTGTAATGGTCCACTATCACAGAGTTATCCTGGTACTCCAAGAAGAAGTGCAGATAACTGGGGGCAGGGGTTGTTGACAAAGGCAGGACAGATGCAGTGTGTCCCGTCTCAGTAGTTATTAAAGCATCCATGTTCTGTGCTGCTCCTCTTGTGCTCTGGTGCGAAAGGAAATGTTCATCAAGTCAATATGTTTATCATTTTTTCAGGAAACCATACGATTATTTAAGGTCCAGTCTTGTTCTAGGTGTACTTAAGGTGAATTAAAATCCTTCCAGATGGAGTTTTTCTTTGTGCCAGGAGATGGTGCTCATGAGCTCCAAGTCTGATGAACTGTAAAGCGTGGAAATAATAAAAAGATTAATGCAATAGTGATGACTTTATAAAAAAAAGCTCAAGTAAAATATATGCAAAGACACATTTTCACTGGCCAAAAACATATAATATTATATATAAGTGATTTGACATCACTCTAACCAATAAATATGAATATCATTGGAATCATTTAACTTAACCAAGCGGAATCTTAATTTGATCTCATGCTGTTAAAACAAGTTCATACACCAGGCTTAAAGAACACCATTGTTGGAGATTAGTCACATTCCTTTCAGTGATCTTGTTTCTCACTCCTTACAAATAACAGTTAACTAAACAACAGCACTGGGACACAAGCACAGCATTGTAAAATATACATTCATCAACAGCAGCAATGTGTCAATATATAAGTATATTCTATACTGTATAATATGACATAGGAGAACCAAGGAGAACTCAGGCAATTTACTTCATGCAAACTACTTTAGCTCTCATCAACAATGTGAGTGAAATTACCTTGAAGTAGTAGTGTTGCCCTCATGCCCTCCATCTGGTTTGAGTGATGAGAATTCAAACACAGCCTCGGAGCAGACTGACAGAGGAGCGGGAGCGCACTGAAAACCTTACACTGAAACACAGAGAGGGCCGTCCCACACAAGCCCCAACTCTGTCCCTCCTCCTGCAGTGGTCACACAATCTATAACACACATGTGGTTTTGAAAAGTTAGTTTAAAAAAACAAAGAGAAAAAAAAGGACTTGAATTGCAATGAAAAGCAAGCTAGTCCAGATAAGTCCAAAAAAGTTACTTGACTTCAGCACATGTTTGATTGAGAGAAGACTGTAACTTTTTTAGAATAGTAGCAAAATACACTGTACAAGCAAACTTTTAGCACTTTCTCCACAAGAGATTCACTTCCAATAATTCATTAATTCAAGTAAAGTAAAAAATTGATACTTTGCAGAAAATCTTAATTTATTGGAAACCCCCACCCACTTTGGACCTTAACAAACTTTCACATGCAAACATTAAAGTGAACACATTCCTGTGATATAGTTCCTGTGAATAACCAGTTTTAACAAGAACTGTTTGTAACATAATAACCTATTTCGCCTACTTCGGCGAAATAGGTTATTATGATAACCTATTTAACCTATAGGCTATTATGATAACTTATTTCCTATATGATACTTATATGACCTATATGATACTTATTTCTCGCAGCATTACCACTTCCTCCACTCTGTAATGCTAAACTCATGCTCAGTGAAGTCAACCTAATTCCCACAGATGTCAGCGTGCTTTGACATGCTGCAGCTTCTCACCTGCTTTACCCCTCCTCAGGGTGTGCACACATTTCATCAGGACACAACAAGCCATGCCTACAGGTGAGAGGGGCTGTTTATACTGTAGACTGAGCTAATGCTTTATTGGCTGCCTAGGTTTCAAAGGCTCTGTTTTAGCCCCGAAGCTAAAATGATCCTACAAAACGCGTTTGTATACCGGCCCTTTATCAGTTAACACTTCAGTTACTGCACAAAGGATTTTATTCAAATGCTTCGTCCAACACATTTTGACGGTTGGGAGTCCGATGTTTGAACTAGGTATTATGTTACTGCTGTTCAAACAGGGACTTCTGTTGTGAAACCAGTTTGTTTTGGGATTAGTGCGCTTAAAAGAAGTGTCCAGCAGTTTTACAGTATGCCAATACATTTCTATATTGTTAATAAGAACCACCTTGACATGACACATAGGTAAGGTAATGTTAAATTAAACTAGTATATTAGAGTTTAGTTACTACTGGAGTCGAAAAGATTAATGTAATTTAAACTTTAAAAGAAATGGTCTTTTCTGGAACATTATTGTTCTGTTTTTTTGGTTCTATGACAAATATTTTAGTATACTGTATCGAAAAAAGTATTGTTCAGGTATCTGTATTGAAAACCAAGTATTATTATTATTGAGGTGGAATATTTTAAATATTGATCTTGAAAAGTCAAAATAAGAATGAAGTTCAGGATCCAACATTATAAATCAACAAATCCGCCATGTTAGTACTAGTAGCAAACATTGTCCAGACTACATTAGCTAATGACATAAATGGTAAAGGGTCACATTTATATAGCGCTTTTCTACCTGCTTTAGGCACTCAAAGCGCTTTACATCAAGGAACCACTCACCCATTCACACTCTCATTCATACACCAGTGTATGCAGACACTGGAGGCTGCACTCCCTGCATTAACACACTGTAATGTTTTTGTTTAGTGTTTTCTACGCCACAATCCTGAGATCTATATAGAGGGTATGTACATTTTCACCTTAAACAGAATCCACAACTCTACAGGCGGAGTGTCGTATTAAATAACGAATTTCAAAAAATAACGTTGACAACTTGTTATTATAAACTCGCATATTGAGGAAAATAATTTACATGTACAATAAAGCAGGCAGAAATATAGTACCTAGGGGAAAATACACTGCAGTCACAATACTGTATAGTCAACACATCACCACAACCACCCACTGTCATTAATAACAACCAAACAGTAGAAATAGTGAACAGCTTGAAATATCTTGGACTAACAATAGACGACACACTCACATTTGATCAACACATGATGGACATTCAGGAAAGAGGTCAACAACGACTATTGTTCTAAAACTAACAGGACTTTATGTCGCCCCATATCTGGTGCTACGGTTATATCAATCCATTATTCAGATCATGATGTACTGTTCCACCTGCTTTTTTAATCTGTTAACTATCAAGAACCAAACCAAACTCATCAAGGTAACAAACACTGCATTTCACTCTCCATAGAACAGGAATCCACATCCCCTACACGTTCACCTCACCCCTCTTCCCTCATGACGGAGGTACAGGACACTCAAATGAGGGGAAGGCTCATTTTAAAAGAAGCCTTGCCCCGCTGAGTGCACCCCATACTGTTTGTCAAATATGCACTGTGTACGTGAAAAAGAATTTCCCCTTATCTAGGAGATAAGCTGCACATACTGTTATGGCAAAGATTTAGTTTGGACGAACTGTACTCTAAATGCAAACGTTTCAGGCTGCTCCCAAAATCACTCAACAAAAACCCGGGACCCCCTATAATAACCCGATCCCCACTATGGGAACTATTATACATTGAACAAGAATGACTGAAGTTGATG
Organism: Neogobius melanostomus; assembly: GCA_007210695.1. NCBI lineage: Eukaryota > Metazoa > Chordata > Actinopteri > Gobiiformes > Gobiidae > Neogobius > Neogobius melanostomus. Next base: position 1,233,068 of record VHKM01000004.1, on the reverse strand, counting down.
ATGGCGACAGTCCTCTCTGCCGTCGAGGAAAACCACTATAGGAAAGACTAATATCCTGTGAATGCCAGTGCTAAGACCTCACTTCAAAACTTCAAACCTTCAGGATCCAGACAGCGAGTATGAGCGATCTAACAGACACACTGAACTGTGGAGCATGAACAGGAAGGAAGAGCTCCCTTTTTCATGTCACACTGATGTCTCACTTTGTCCTCTCCTTTTTGTTACTGTTTCATCTCTCTTTTTACTACTCTTTTCCTCTTTCTTTACGGTCTCGTCCTGGCTGACTGAACTCATCTGGTTTTGTCCCATTAGAACTTTACATTGACCTTGCTCCTCTCACCGGTATGTGGATGTCTTGAAGTTGGGAATGGATAGTCTTGAAGTTTGTATAAATCCCAGAGAATAAAATGCAGCTATTGTAAAAATGTAAAAATGTCAGTAATAATCAAATGAATAAAATTGTCTTGTTGCATGTTGTCCATTTTGTACACTGATTTAGTAAAACCTGTGAAGTCATACAATAATTGTGAAATCCTCCCACATTTCTCCTTACAAGTATTGGTAATATAACATGTTATGCCAAGCGTAAGGTCAGAATCACCTGGCTTACATAGACACAGACGCAGACACGGAAGAAAATGCAAACTCCACACAAAGGCCACCGAAATCGAATCCCTGACCTTTAAGCAGTGAAGCACGAGTGTTAACCGCTGCGCCCCCCTGCCACCTCTTTTTGTTGGACATTAAGCTCAGAGAAGGCTGGAAAAAGGTTACGGTATACTTTATGCGCTTATTACGAATGCCTCCATTATTACTACCAATCTTTTACAAACTTAAACAGATCAGTAACTTTTTTACGCAGTGCTCTATAGTAGTAGTACTCAAACGTTTCACACCAAGTACCATGGCGCTTAATAAAATACTTCAACTTCCAAGTACCACCAGACCTACAGTAGATTAAGATTAAGTGAAAACTAACCAGATCTAAAGTATATGGACTTAATGATGTCTAAACTAATGTAAACAATGTTGAACCAGAAAACCATCACCATTAAATGCAGCGCTAAAACCTGAATTTAATTATCTCTAATAAAAAAAGAAATGGCCAGTGACCCTGCGTACCAAATGAAGAAGCCCAAGTGTCACCCCTTGTACACGTACAGCAGTTTGAGAATCACTGCTCAACATGACATTATCCTAATCGCCCCCTCCCTACAGCTGGGGAGCATCAACATTTTCCAGCGGCTTCATAAAGGTTTTAATTTACCACTACCCACTAATGGCCTGTCAAGCCCTTCTTGGCCTCTTTCTCTAGACCACACATTTCATACAAGGGCTCTCTCGGGCTATCGGACTGGCCTCCTCTGCACTTCATCACCACTTGGTCCTTGCCAGCGCCCCTGATAACTCTCAGATCACTCCAACCAGACCTGACTGAGGTGATAAGAGCATTCCCCACTGTTAGCATTATGCATAGGGTTAATTGCTCTGCTCTGTGAGGGTCCTTATGTCTGAAGCACCGGCCGCTCTTCTGTGTATCAGCCCAATCTCTGCTGTCCTATGACTTCATGATGCTGGGCTGCATGACCTAACCCTGTTAAGACGATCATCAGTGCAGTGTTTGCGTGCATTCTCCAGCCCACTCGCTGTGGTTTGGGGACTAAAGGGCAATTTATGGAGACCAGAGGTGGTCGTTTGAAGTCCGGGACACGCAGGACTTCCCTAAGAGGATGAGTTCAGAGGGAAAGTTTAGGAGGAGTTTTGGTAGGGGTGGGGGTGGTGGTGGGGGGATCATCCTCTGATCACAGCTGAGTCGCTCCTGTAGATACAGATATCCCCTCTGAGAGGAAACGGCCCCTACTGCTTTTAATTGCACTGATAGGAGATAAGAGGCTCTAATGTCGCATGTCAGTGGGAATGTTAAAGTCTGTAAAAGTTGGGATGATTTTGTTTCCAGATACATTCCTCTGTTTCCTCGTCTGCATGAGTCACATGCATGCAGTTACCAGATGAACCCAATTAATGATAGACAATTCTGAATATTTTGCATATGGCTAAATGTCTTTGTGGAATTTCTTTCGTGTTTCACTTCTGTCTGCAATTGAAGTGGATCTGGTCATTACCATTCTCCTGGTTACTGTTTCTTTTGGACCGTCCCGTGCAGCTGTATAGTGTGCGAGTATGTTGCTGTAGTCTGGAGTGTCCCGGCCAGTGCTGACAGACTGCTTCTATAATGGGATCCAGACTGGCTCCTTTCTCCGTGACTTTGCCTCTAACCCTTTTGAACGGTTCAAGTAATGGCAGGTAATACCAGTAACGTAACCAACCAAGCGACGCGGTGAATCTCGTGTGTCTCCCCAGGCACTTTGAGCATGAGTGCGAGCATGTCTGTCAGTGTTTTTGCAATTTCTTTGGATTATCACTGTGTAAACAACTCCAAATAAATGATTGCCAATTCTGAAGAGGCGTCTCTGTAATAAGTGAATAATCAGAAAGGATTCTCGACAAAGAAAAAGGAGTTCAGTTCATGTTGTTCATGTTTTTGTTGCTTGAACGAATCTTTTTCTTTTTCTTTGCAGCCCCTTGAAATTCCATCTTACGCTTCCTTCCTAAAACCAGTGAGAATGTAAATGAATGCCAGATCACCCAATTCTGGCCCCATCTTGCATCTGGGATATAAAATGTGTGGCCAAGATGGCCGTAAGTTGAGAGTGAGGAGAGCGGCATGTGATAGACTTTTAGATTTGGTTTCTTCACAGATCATTCCTCTTGGCTGATTAAAAGAAAAGGGCCTCATAAACACTGAGGCAGAATTGGCCTGATTCCCAATTCAGTCAAGCACAAAGCAAACATGATTGAAAGTGAAGTCCTGTTTCCTCTTTAGCCTTTAGGCCTAAAAACTTGAAAGCTCGATGATTTGTTTCTTGTACTCAACATTTACAGAGCTTTACTATTTCATTTGGGGCAATAGTAGCTCAGATGTGGATTCTCTTATAACTGGAAGGTTAGCGGTTTGACTCTCTACTCCCGCAGGCACAGACTGTCATTGTGTCCTTAAGCAAGACACTTCACCCACCTCGCCTGTGTGTGAATGTGGTGGTGAGTGAGTGAGTGGCGGTGGATGGGCCAATGCTGCAGATTGGAAGCCTCGCTTCTGTTAGTCTCCTTCTGTGCAGCTGTGGCTACCAGTCGCTTACTACCACAGACTATGGAGTCTATATAGTCGATTTTTTATTATAGTTAAATCAAATCTTATTTTATTATTTAATGAATCATTATTTGTTGTCTATTGACTGATTTAATTATTATTTTTAATTAATTATCTATTTCATTAATTTAGTTTGAGTAGTGGTAAACATAAATATCTATGGCTTGGTGGAATTGATAAAATTGTTAATTTTGAGTAAATTGAATAAAGCGACAAACTTAATGTCTTGTACTGTATATTGTAAGCTATATTGCTAATTAAAAGATGTAATTGTATATGAAATATTAATCTGGCTTAATCAGTTTGCACCAGTGTGAACAGTAGGAGTCAACAAGCCCAGCATATGTTGCTGCTGCTTGTTAACACTCAGCATTTATGGCTTTGTGCCTGTTCATCAAATGTGACATAATTTCTTTGGCTGTTATCAAAGGCTGGCTCATTCTGAGGAACATCAATCACCAACTCAAGTGTTGATACTGTTACACATCCAAGCAATCATCCATGCTACTGTTAATATTCAGGGCTTAATGAGACCTGTACAGAATTGTATCAAAGTCCGCACAATACACAGGTGCTAAATAGCGAGTGCAAGTTGGAAAATAGCTTTTTGTGGGAATGATGCTTCAAATTCACCATTTGAAATCGCATGTGTTGCAGTGTTATGGGCCCCAACCTGATACATATGTCAAATAGAGTATGCGCAAAAATGCACAAATGAATCTGCTGCTAATCCACTTTAGTACGTGCTACTCGTTTTGCACATGAGCTAAATGACCCCCAGGAAGGTAGTTATTGAATTATTCACAAATGCAAAATGTATCCTCCTAATGTAACAGCACAAGTAAACAAAATCTAAAAATGTGTAGAATATTAGATGCAGCCTCCAGTGGAGAGCTATGCCCCTTTGAACTTAAATGATAATGACTTATTTAAAGCTTAACATTTAGAGCATAAACTGTTATTCAATATTCAATACATTTTCTTGGATATTGTATTTTCTTTAATTGTGCAGCCCTATCTTTGAACCATTCTATTTGACCAAACCCATTAGAGGCAGTAACGCAATGATGTCATCCAAACTCTGTAACCAATTTAGTGCGGTTTGGGCTCAAACGGCACAAATTGAATGTTTTCCTCAGTTCTGAGCCTGCATATCTGTGTCACTCACTCACTTTGTACCCAGTCCCCGTCTGTCTCTACTGAAACCACATTTCCAAGCAATTCGCTCCGCAGCACAACCATCGTCAGCTCATGCACACTCCAGCAGCTGGCTCTTGTTTCGAGCACGAGGCCGGACTAAAAGCAATGATACACATGTACTGACAGACTGTAAGCGCAAAACTGCAGCTTGACTCCTATTACTAATTGCTCCTTGGCTAAAACGTGAGGGCAGCTTTAACCATATTTGAAAAGTCTCCCAAATGTGCAGATATTTCCGCTCGGATGGCAGGATAAACCATGCAAACATGCTCTCGAAGGAGACAGGCCACAAGATGGGTCAAGCAAAATCTGCACATTGTTATGCTTCCAAAAATAGTTTCAGATTCATTGATTATCTTGTTTAGAGTGGCTCAGTTGGTGCACATTGTTGTTGTGTCCTTGGGCAAGTCAATTCACCCACCTTCCCTGTGAGAATGTAATGTGTGAGTGAGGGACTGCTTGTGGTCAGTCAGGCTACCCCAAGGAAGCTGAGGCAATAAGAGGGATTTATGACTCTTACTGACTTGACTGTAGCTTTGAGAAACTTGTCAACTAGCTTGTGAAGTGCAATACAAATGTAAGAAATGTAAAACTCTTATGGGGCTTTGTTACGTCTCAACAATTCCTTGTGCTAAATCTGTTTGTCAATCAATAAAAACACAAGGTGAATTGCACTTGTCAGATTCATCCATCTGAAACTCAAGCAGGGCCCTTCAGTTCAGTACCTTTGTGCTCGAGAGGCCACACTCAAAGCACCGTTTGGCTTGCCTGGAAAACGCATTGACACAGATTCAGCTAAGCCACTAAGGTAAAACCAATAAATAGAACAATCCAAAAGAAGAAGAGTCAGTAGGAAAGAATTGCATTGGGGGTTAAAATTGGGTTAAAGTTGTGTCAGATATTGTGCAATAAATAATATCGGCAGGAACTCTTCCTTCTTTTCCCTTTTATTCGACCATTTAAAACTATATCCTTATCGGTATGTCACATGCTCTGATCCAAATTCCAAGTTACTGTTGCGCAATGTTAGATTTGCATGCTTAGAATTCACATAAAATTGTTTTCACACTAAGTGGCAGTAGCAACCTGCCAAGCCAACAGGAGTTGTTCTACGGCTTTTTTCCTCAACTTTTCTCTTTAAGATATTGTATTGCTCAGGATCACCAAAAATGTTGGACTTTTCCTCTAACTTCTTCTAGAATGGGTTAACAGATGCCTGGAAGACAGAAACAACTGTATTCTGCTCTGTTTTGCATATTAAAGTTGGTTTGCACAGAAACAGAAGTCGTAGCTATGACAATGTGACGGTGACATGTTGGAGCAAGCAAGCACAGTACCTACGTATATGATAGTATCACAGAGATGCTGGGAATGATGGGGTTGCCTTTCCACTGCTGTCCAAGGAACACGTCCATAAACAACGCCTGAATAGCAACATATTTCATAGCGATACATACACTCCCAGTTCTATTTTAACATTTAATTTGGGTCCTTTTCCCGGCGTCTTGTTTACGGAAGCCCGGTTATACGAGGAAACGGGCGACATACTACTCCCTAATGAGTCCCAATGGTCTCCCTCTTGGCTCCTCTGTAACTACACGGGTACAGCTCGTGTCCAAGCAAGTCGCTATAAAAGATTTTACAATTCACTAACAATGTGGACTGTGTGCCGCAAGCTTTAAGGAGTGTGTTCAAAAAGGATTGATACTGGCGACAGCATTTTTACTGTGGAAAAAAGAAACAAGAGGTAGAGGAGATGGATTTCACAAGCTTCCTGATTGGCTTTTGACATGCCCACTGGGAACGTCATGTTCAACCTTTGCCCCCTTGAAAGTAAAAGCCAAGGGCAATTTGGAGGGCACAGCATTGATCAGATGATTGCAAGGAGAACAACATGGCTCAGAAGTTTTTCCTAAACTTTAAACTATTTGATAAGTCCCATAAGGACTTTTGTGAGGAATAGCCAGCAATATGCCAGTGTCTGAAGAGAAATGACTATTATTTCTAGCTTGTTTAGACTAAAGATCCCCCCTAATTCCTCACGCTGTCTCCTAATGTCTAACCCAAACCCCTGATCCCCTGAGGCCATTTTTCCTTGCGATTCTTTGTTTTAACTATTTCTGGTGACTCGAGTCTTTCTCTGCACTTTTGTTTGGATATGAAAATGTGTTGCATACAAGTCAGGGAAAGTACAAATCTCCAAGTGAAGTGGGCTCAATAGCTTATACCAGAGAGCACACAGCATTTCACAGTCAGCTTGAATGGGTTTTGTTATTAATCAGTGGTAGTCGGATGCAGATGTTTAGGGAACATGTGGTCAGTGGTGTGTGGGAACTCAGCTGGATCTAATGGACGTCATCCTCCTCCTGTTGTTGTTGGGATGTGAAAACAGAAGTTTCGCAGATCAAATATCCTCAGAATCGGCAACCATCCAAGCGAGCCGAGACAGCTGATAACGTTTGAAATACTAGGTAGCTCCTGCAATGATAGTGAAGAAAAAAGGCAAATCACCGCATTCCAGACAAATTTGGGAATGAGTGCTATTGAAACCTAGACATAGTACAACCCAGGGCTGTTTGTATCTGTTTCCACTTGTTTGTTTTGGTTCATGCTAAAGCTCTCACTGCTCTTATATGGTTCATCAAGATTAAATGTTAACCTCGTGACCCTTCGACGGGCAACAGGAAGTTTCAAGAGTTTCAGCGTGTCTAAGTGGCGGGCATTTACTCTTGTCTGGTAAACGGCTGATGAAAGTGAGAGTGGCTCGAGTGCCCAGAGCTACACACACGGAAACACAGCTCGGCAACACTATCTGTCAACTGTGACCTTAGGCTCATAATGGAGGGTTCCGGGAGCATTTCCATTCTTTACATTTACTTCATTCCCCAGCAGAGTCCCACCCTCTTTAGTTAAAATCCTCTCACCGGACAGCTCGTTCAGTGATCAGTTTTTCCTCGCGACCCCGCGTCAACTCCCACCACTAAAACCCTGCATTAACTTCAATTTACAACAATTAAAAGAGAATGCGTGAAGCTTGGGCACGTTGGAGAGCCCTGGCCAAACATGCGGCTGAGCCAATAGCAGCTGTTTGAGCTGGATCTGTACTTTCACATGTTCCATTAGACCTGCTGTCTCGGACTGGACCAGAGGAGTGACTGAGTCCAGATGTTATCCAGGGTACAGGCAGAGCGTGTTTCACTATGAGAACATCCTGCACATTAAAAAAAACGGTAAAACTAGAGCCGTTTTTTATCAGCTTAGTTTATGATTCTTGGAGCTGGTGCCGAGTATTGATGTCACAAAGGTCACAAAACTAATTTGACCAGTAGACTGTAGAAGAAAAGCAATACCTCAGTGATTTGATTACATTTCCATGCAGCTAAAGGATGTAAACAGCGCCGGATGGTTAAAAGAAAAGACAAGATTCCTCATTAAGAGTCTGTCAGCCCAAGTCCTTGATGTACTGCTATTATTTCAACATAGTTTGTGTTTTTGTAAGAATGCACCAGTTTTGTTTGTGCAATGGAAGCCCCAGTGCAGGCAAATCGAATACTGATTAGCAGCATATTACCACCGCTACAGCCTGTAACCTTTGTCCAAAACACACAGCTGTGTTCTCAAGGAAAAGGGCTCTTGTCGTCACCACAGTCTCCTTTAGGCACTTCATGTAGAATCAAGTTTTTCTGACTTTTGCCTCATGACTCAGGCTTTCATGACTCCACTGTTTAATCTGACATTAATCATGCAATATAAGGGTTTTCTTTGAACTAGTCTTATTTTATATGTAACACAGTTTTAATAAATGCACTTACATGACCGTTAAGCTGGAGATCATATGACCCAGGTCTTTTGCCAACGCTGACAAAGTTAAGATTAAAGTCCCATAACCTGCATAATATTTTATCTACTGCAGTATATGGCCTTCATCCATCTTTCTTATATTAAATAATAGCGAAATACAAGTCTTGATTTGAACAAGTACCGGGGGAGATGGCATTCACTTCTATGTCGTTTATACACAAGCATCTCCCACAATCCTGTCCAAGAGATGCAATAACAATTGCCAATTGAAAACAAAATGTTTTATCTTTTTAATGGCTATGTAGTAGATCCACTGAATCTTTGGCATAAATTCAACCTGAAAGACCTATCTACATTGTCATCTACCATCACCAGCCTCACCTCCACCACAACCAATCAACGCTCAGGATCCTTCACAGCACAAGGCTTGACCTTCTCCTCCACGGCTTGTCTCTATCCCATTCTGCAACCCGACTCCGTCCCATCGCCGTCTCTGCATAACCCGCACCAACACTCTGGAGGGAAGAAATCTTTAATGCCCATCTAACTTGCATACTTGCATATCCAAAACATATTATGCCGAGGTCTGAGTGTCAAACAAGTGGTAATCATTTATGGCAATAATGCTTTCCTAATTACTTTTGTTCAGTCTGAGTTTCTCCAGGTTCAATTGAGTCGATCTTATGAAACAATCCATGACCTCTACTTTATGAATGTCTCTTCCTTGTCTTCCATGTCTCTACTTTATGAATGTTAAATGTCAAATACGGTCAGGCAATTGCAACACTATAGACTCATCTCCCACATTGTCCTGTAAAATGCTTTCCAATGCACAGTGTGCTTTTATGAGTTGTCATCTGGGCTAGTTAACACTAATACATTCTCTTGTGGTGCATGGCTGGGCTCTGATCTCTTCGCTTTCTCCTCCTTCTGCTGGCAGCATGCTTATAAAGTGAAAACCTCTCGTGAGGATACAGTGCCACATCACAGACAAAGTGCTCACTAATGTAAATAATTGATGTTGGGATAGTTTTAGTTTAAGTGACAGCACATAATGGCATGATCTGGTGCACATGTGCAACTCCCATTGGATAAAAAAACAACGTGTTTCCAACTTTCCAGTACGCGAGAATCCAGATTCCAGACTAAAATCAAACTCAACATGAAGCTAATGTACAATTACCAGTTAAAATTGGCAACAAAACTATTGACTTGAACATACTATGAACATACATTTCTTGTGTAACACTCGATCATAAAATCAGCTGGAAACCTCACATCATAAAAATTAAAACTAATGTTACAAAGATTTCAACCATAATGAATAAATTAAAATATATCATTGACAACAAAGCTCTATATACTATATACTGTTCACTTATCCTTCCCCATTTAAATATTGTGTAGAGATTGGGGAAATGTGTATAAAAGTAATCTTGACCCATTGTTTAAAGTTCAGAAAAAGGCAATAAGAATAATCCATTTAGCTGGATACCGTGAACACACAAATCCATTATTCTTAAAATCAAAAACAATGAAATTTGAGGACCTACTGAATTTAAGATGGCTCACATCATGTTCAAAGCCTCACAAAAGTTGCTTCCTGAAAGTATACAAATATGTTCTGCAAATGAGAAGTCAAATACAACTTGAGAGATAAAATGAGCTTCGATGACGTGGTGTTGATATATGGCAAAATTTAGACGAAAGCATCAAACTCTGTAAAAACCTGGCACATTTCAAAAAGCTATACAAAGAGTCAATATTCCGTAAATATGAACAAACATTGTAAGTCTTGTTGTACATTCTTTTGCTGTTGTTTCTTCATTTTGCTGTTTTTTTTTATTACTGTTCTTCAGCCCACTCCTTTTGAGCACAACACTGCTCAAATAAATAAATAAATAAAAAGCTGCTTTTTTTACATGGCAGAGATCAAATACACAAATCTTAAACTGCTTATGTTAGCTAAGTATGTACGTAACACCACAAGTACTTACGTCTCAAAAATAATGCAATAAAACAAAAATAAAGAAAGTGACGGAAGATTTGCAGCCATTAAGGGCCCTCTTGAGCCACAGATAATCAGTGACAAGCACCTTGAGGTTAGCATTAAAACTCTGTCACATCTGTTTCTAATAAATCATACAGGCCCTTTCTCGTTTGCACATGTGTGAGGAGAAGTCGCACGTCCACTCCCAAATAGGGGGGGGATACATTTTAAGCTAATTTATAAGCTACAGTATTTACCTAACCGTCCAAACCATCGAGTTTTTGTCACTTTTTGGTTCGTTTTCATCCTCGTTTTCGTTGCTAATTTGATGATTTTTTTTTTTTAAGCTTTTAGATATATATTCTGTTAAGACGAAAATGATTCTTGAATTCTTGTATTATATTTCCAAATGATAACCCTTTTACGTTTCTGTGAGTCATCTAGAAGTTTTCCATTGTAGACAAAGATTCTTGATCCTTCATCTGTTCCCTGTATGACTTTCTAGGCTAGGATATGGACAAAGTATTAACCAAGCACTATCTCAACCGCTATCTTTATTTCTGAGAGTATCTGCTTGTTATTTACTCAGTGATATCTCCATGTATCCAACTGTGGAACGGAACGGACTGTCACAGAGAGTCAGGCTTGTTGTGGCTGAAATCTTCTCAACTGCTATCACTATGCTTAAAGATTATAGTTTATGGAGCCAATACATGTCATCATCGCCCATAATGAGGATATTAGCGGCAAAGAGCGTCTGCTTGTACTGAATAAACATACTGTGCTTCCCAGTCGCTTTCCGAGACAACTGGAGCCATTACCGACCGCTACAGAAACCCATAGCTTTAACCCATAAGCCCCTCTTGTGCCTCTCCCTAACCCCTTCTTCTCTCCCATCTCAGACTCTGTGGCTGTGGGCTCGCTGATTGCATGCGTCATTCAAATTGTCCCGTTTTAATTTTCTCCTCTTTCTTTGCCAATATTTTGCTTGAGAACAATGGGGGAAAAGGTTTTTGGCTTGAAAGAAAATCCGGCTATTCAGAAACATGTGGAGTCCAATGGGGCCGTGCCGCGGTAAAAGCCAGACGGGGGAGAGTGCGGTTTGCGGGTGCAGAGCCTGCGTTTTCACTGAGTAACGATTTGATTTACCGCACACAGAGTGAAACTGAACCTGCAGCACACACATGGTCTCTCTGTGTTTGGCTTTTACATTACAGAGCAGGGCAGAGTAACATGCAAACGACTTTCTAAAACTACATTTACTGAACAAAACACAATCATTTTTAGTAGGAGATAAAGGGAACAGATAAATCAATTAAAACAAATGCCACAGCCTGTCTAGGTCTTTACCTGCATCATAGCACAAGCAATGAACACAGTGCCTGAATCAATTCGCGAGTCTTCCTCATTTAATTCATTTAAAAAGAATGCCAAAAAGTGGCTCGTGGAGACACAGACTTGTGAGCACTATTTATATTGAAAAATGTATACTTGGCTCATTTTATGTACTATGTATGTATGTATGTAACTATATTGTATTTTGTAAATTGCTGTGTGATTTTAATCCTGTTTTTTTTAGGCTGGCTTTGACATCTGCCAAAGGGTCTACCGATGAAAATTAGCTTCTTCTGCTAAATCGGGCATATTTACATTGTAAAGTGTTGATTAATGTGCACTGTCCCTTTTCAAATAAATAAATCTAAAATCTAAAAATGAAAAATAAATAAATCTTTAGACAAGTTCAGGAAAGCTATTCTTCTACAATTGTATTCATTCATTCATAAAAGGTACAGTCCTCTCCTCTGTGGTCTTGTGTTGGTAATGGTTTTCTGTCTTTAGGTGTCATCTCTGAGTCTAGTTAGCACTTAGTGTTTCCTGCACCATTGCTATAGCAACCACCTTATCTAGTTCACAGGATATTGTTTATTATTTTATTTGTCCCATTGTAATGCTGCACAATAACGTGCCAAATATTAGGTGAGCCAATATCCATATCGCGACAAGAAGAAGAAACCACAATCCCTGAGGTCTTCCATTAGTATGAGATTTATACACCTTAAAAATGAGTCTTGTTTTGACATCATCTTACACCGCAAGAAGTAAATATCAAGCATTGTCTTGAGGAAATGCATCTGTTTTCCTCCTGATCGCACCAAGTTTCCTTTGGTTGTTTGATGACATTTCAGACTAGTTCTAAGGTAAATCTCGCTTGAAATAAGAAAGTAAAACTGCCAATGGGATAAGACCATTTTCTTACTCCATCGGCAAAGAAAATTACCTGAAATAACGACGAAATGTATTGAAACGAGTGAGAAACATCTCAGAACAAGTGAAATAATCTGGTCCAACTCCATTTTAACTCGTCAAAACAGCACAAATATGGATTATTATGCTCAAACTGAGACACTAGTTAATTTTTGCAGTGAATGAGAAACATGATAAATGAAAAAAGTAGGCAATAATATTGTTATTGCCATGTCCAAAACCTAAATATTCCATGTTTTTTCCTCGTGTTTTAAGAGTCCTATTCCAGAGTAGAAAAAAGTTGTGACTCCACATCTGAAGACTACAACAACAAGACTGGACCAGAGTTCGCAGTTTGCAAGTGGTTTGTTCTCATAAATACAATCCAGGTCATCTATAAAAACATCCAGGGACCACAGTGACAATAGAAATGTTTAAATATTTATTTTCCCACTATCAGTTTTAGTTAGTGGAGGCCACCCGTGCTCTGTCGACAAGTCTTTGTTGATAACAGTGATGGACGATGTTGACGGGCTGTAGGTATCCGTTTTATACTGAGCAGGAGAAGGGTCAGAGCGAGATGAGAGCAGAGAGATATTGTTTATGAGTAACTCCTACTCCTTACATGGGACTTTCCATAGAGTGCCTTTCAACTAAACAGCATAGCAACATGAAACACATGGTGCAAATAGGGGCAGGGATGTGAGCAAAGTCATTATTGCTAAAGTGGGAGTAATAGGGAGTGAGTGAGAGTAACTGGCAATGCCTCCCATTCTTTGGTTTTATATGAATCATTAACAAGTGTTTACGGGGGAATTTTAACCCTTACATGGGCCCATCGGACCTGAACAATATATCGCGTACCATCGCAACATTAGGTGAAATAATATCCATGTTGTAAGAAGCCACAATGTAATGCACAATCCATCTGACCATTTTATTTTTATAACCAAAGACTAAAACAAAATGATTCATAGTTACTTAAAATGTGCAGAAGCTCAGTTTTAATCATTTCCCTAATTTAGTTGGACTTACATTTGTTTTGGCCCTCATTTTGTATTTTCAAATCTTGTTTGGACTCAATTTGACAGAAGAAAACCCCCAAAATGCTTGTAAATTTTTTTGTTTAAATTATTGGAACGGGATGTGCTGAAATGGTTTAGTAAAATATCACAATTAATATTGTGATACACAATATTCAGTACCATTTCTGCAAGCCAAATTTTGCGATATTTGTGCGGTCAAAAACACACGAGACTCCATGCTGTGCTGCTCCCATCAATGCCAGGTTCATCTTCAAGACAGCTAGCCTACTTTATCAGATAGAAAATAATGAATTAATCCTCATACATTGAGAAATATGTGTCATCCGCACAGGTCTGCCAACTGGATTGTGGCCTCCTTCATATTGTACATACACAATATAAGCTATCCCTTTTTCAAGGACAAGGTCATATCAGGAAAAATATGTGAGAGAAATGCAGTTTTGTGCCTGTCTTGACACTACACTGTAGGATTGACAGCTCATAACCTTAGACTTTTGGCTTGTAGGAGGATATGGAAATTCATAAAGACGGCAAGTCAAACCTTGAAACAAAAGCCAGCAAAAACAGATGCTTATCCAGCAGTGTGCAGTAATGTTGCTTCATCTGGCAAGGAAACACAAATATGCACTTCTACCCCTAACATAAGGAAGTTTCATAGTAAAAGAAAAAAAGATATGATTCGTCATTTTGCGTGGGGGGACTTTCCACACCATGCATTAAGTTCTAAATTGCATCTTGTGTGGCAGTGGAATGTAGACACACCCCCAAAAGAAATAACCCCTCTGGTAATGCAGTGCATGTTTAATTAAAAACCACATAATGGTCAAATGAGTGTGTGTGACCACATATTTGGCACTTGCTCTCTGTGTGTTACCATCATAATAATTACACTGGATAATGAAAATGATGGAAAATCCTATTAAGTTTTTCAACACTCATACCCAGGAAATGTAAAAGCTCTCTATGCTGAGTATTACTTTCAAGTACAAAACTTCTGTAAGCGAAATTTACAGTAAATGGAGACTTAACAGTAACGCAGGTGGTTTTAAAAATCATAACATCACAAAAGCTGTTGGCTACATTACATTCTACAGTGGGGGTGGTATTGCTATCATAGCCACTTTAGCATAGGGACCTCTGATGCTAACTCACTGGTGATTAGGAGCTATGTGCCATCCCATAAGCCACTGCGCCAATCTCCCCACCCCCTCACCCCCACCCTCGAGTGATTCATGCGCAACCACTGTTGATTGACAGGTGCACATTTAATAATAAAAATCATTTAAAAAATAAGATTCTGCACAAGCCAAACTTTATAAAAGTGACAAAATACATGTTAGAGTCACCACAGCACTGTCACATGGTTTTAAAGAGCCGCCTCAGTTAATGGCCTAAATGAAGGCAGTTTGTGCTTTTGTTTTCATTTAGTAGAAACTTAAGCCACATGGCTAATTTGCATACTGTAGCTTTATGAAACCGCTGTTGAGATAAAATAAAGGGAAATGTGAAGGATCATTTGGATGTTTCTTTTTTTTCGCCTTAAATGTCTTTATTTGGACACTATGTTGTTCAACAATATACAGTAGGTGGCGGTATGCGCTTTTGTTTGGCCTGCACTGAACTTTAAAGAAGAAGAAAAACAGCTGTTAGTGATGTCACTTCCCCTTCCCCTGGGTAAGGACGGTCGAATTGGGCAAATGCTGCTGAAGCTCTAGTTCACTAACTGCATAGAGATCTAACAGTTGACCCCATGAAAGGTTAAGGATTAGTTGCTAGTGTTAGTACTTAGAGGTTACAATTTAATGGTTTTGGATGCAGCACAGGACTGGGTCTAAATACACAAGGAACAGGGAACAGGTGAAACACATTAGGGTGGGGCAGGTAATCAACAAAAGGGAAGCGAAGCAAAACCACAAGGACAGAACAGACATGACGAAACAAGACTAGACACAGAACCAAATCAAAACAGGAGACAACACACAGATCATGACAGAAAGTTCACACACAAGTAACAGACGACTGTGAAGTAAAAGCAAAATGATAAATGATTCTGTTTTTCAAAAAATAGAAAACCGAAAAGTGTGGCGTGCACAAGTATTCATACAGCATGAATTAATACTTTGTGGAACCCTCTTTTGCTGCAATAACAGCAGCAAATCTTTTGGGGTATGATTCTACAAGGTTTGCACATCTAGAGACTGACATTTTAGCCCATTCTTCTATACAAAACAACTCAAGCTCTGTCAAATTAGAAGGAGAGCGCTTGTGAACAGCAGTTTTCAGGTCTTTCCACAGATTTTCAATAGGATTTAGGTCAGGACTTTGACTGGGCCATTCTAACACATTAATAATATGTTCGTTTTTAAACCATTCCATTGTAGATTTAGCTTTGTGTTTAGGATCATTGTCCTGCTGGAAGGTGATCTCCGCCCCAGCCGAATTCTCTTGCTGACTCCAGCAGGTTATACTCCAAAATGTCCCTGTATTTGGCTCCATCCATCTTCCCAACTATTCTTAGGCTGCATCCAAAACCATTAAATTGTAACCTCTAAGTACTAACACTAGCAATTAATCCTTAACCTTTCATGGGGTCAACTGTTAGATCTCTATGCAGTTAGTGAACTTCTGCTTCAGCAGCATCTGCCCAATTCGACCATCCTTACCCAGGGGAAGGGAAGTGACATCACCAACAGCTGTTCTTCTTTAAAGTTCAGTGCAGGCCAAACAAAAGCGCATACCGCCACCTACTGTATATTGTCACAACAACATATGTCCAAATAGACATTTAAGGCGAAAAAAAAAGAAGAAACATCCAAATGATCCTTCACATTTCCCTTTATCTTATCTCAACAGCTGTTTCATAATGCTACAGTATGCAAATTAGCCATTCCTTAAGTTTCTACTAAATGAAAGCAAAAGCACAAAATGCCTTAATTTAAGCAATTTACTGAGGAGGCTCTTTAAAACCATGTGACTGTGCTGTGGTGACGACAACATGGATTTTGTCACTTTTATAAAGTTTGGCTTGTGCAGAATCTTATTATTATTTTTTTATTATTAAATGTGCACCTGTCAATCAACAGTGGTTGCGCATGAATGACTCGAGGGTGGGGGCGAGGGGGGTGGGGTATTGGCGCAGTGGCTTATGGCATGGCAAATAGCGCCTAATCGCCAGTGAGTTAGCATCAGAGGTCCCTATGCTAAAGTGGCTATGATAGTTAGCAAACAGGCTCCTTTCCCTATCTCCTTCCTTACCGACAACCCAAGTCGGACGCATCTTATCATGGCGGACGCTGACGCACATTCGGTTTGGCGTAAGACCTCTTACCAATTTACTGGTTTCGGATGGAGCATACGAATTATAGTTGTCCCATGTACAGATTCCCCCAGCTCAGCGGCAGTACGTCGCAGCTCCTCCAGAGTTATCTTGGGGCACTTGGTTGCATTTCTGACCAGTGCTCTCCTTGTTCGGTCTGTTAGTTTGGGTGGATGGCCGTGTCTTGGTAAGTTCGCAGTGGTGCTATACTCTTTCCATTTCCGAATGATGGATTGAACCGTGAGATGTTCAAATCTTGGGAAATCTTTGTATAACTTAACGCTGCTTTAAACTTCTCCACAACTTTACCCCTGACCTCTCTGGTGTGCTCCTTTGCCTTTATGATGCTGTTTAGTGACCAATACACTCTGGCCATAGCTCTGAGGCCCTCACAGAACAGCTGTAATTATACTGAGAGTAGATTACACACAGGTGGCCTCTATTTAATCCTTAGGGCAACGTGTGAACATTCTGAGGTCATTAGGAATGTTATAAAGGCAATTTAATGCACTCAGAAAAATGCTGTATGAAAACTTGTTCACGCCCCACTTCACTTTTCGATATTTTGATTTCACTTCACAGTTGTCTGTTACTTGTGTGTGAACTTTCAGTAAAACATTCAAAATAAATCTTCACATTTAGGGTTGTAAACATGACACAATGTGCAAAAGTTCAAGGTGTATTAGTACTTTCGAGAGGCACTGTATAGTAAAGTAAGAAAGGGAAACTAAATTAAAAAAACTTTAAATACATCTTAATATCTTTTTCTACAGGACCTATAAATAAAGAGATCCAGACGCCAGTGTCACATTTTGGTATATTTAGGCCCAGATAAGGTAATGTGCCCAGGTGCTTCTTATGGGCACCAGACAAAAAAAGATGCGTAATAGAACTGTAATTAAAGAACATGTCTTGTTTGTGGGAGTAACAGTCTGTCTCTGTCTGTGAGGAGGTTTTGATGTGGCGGGGAATGTGTGTGACTCAAGCTGCTGGGAACACTTTACTGTTTAGACACCTGTTCATAGGGAGGCACCTGAGCGAGCAGTCTCCCAATAAGACATAATACTCACAGTGGCCCTCATTTATCAAACTTGCGTACGGTGAAATCAGAGCGTATGTGGGGTGTACGCATACCGGGACGGGACCCACCTGGGTCTGCGCGAGGCCATGCTCAGTATTCTGGTTGATTTGAGCGCTGAGTCTGTGGACCGTATTCAGTGCTCGCGAGTAGCCCGGGCGTCAAACAAATCCTTCGACAGCTCCACAGCTTTCGTCGGTCCGGACGGGTTCGTAAAGTCCGGGTTTGAGCGGCGCGTGCACAGGGTCTGCTGACCGCGCGCTCTCCTCTCGTCAGGGGAATGATCGAAGCACGTCTCGTAGGCCTGTCTTTGGTCCGGACGGGTTCGTTAGGTTCCAGTCGGCTGTCAGCTCTGCTCAGGCCGAAAGACGCGTAGTCCTGCCCGGCTCCAGCGCTGAGTCCGCGGAGCTGACAGCTGCTTTCGCTGGTTCAGATCATGGTCCAGAGTCTGTACAGCGTCTAATTTTATACCTTTTTTATATATGCTATTTAGGCCTACAGCTTATTTAATAAAGGTCACGTTTTATTATTAGCCTATTTCTTCCCCCCTCCCCCCCTCTTTTTTATTTAGTAAATGTGATCTTGGATTGGCTATAAGGTTAACATGTGTTACTGACAGATTTTTTAATCTTCCTCATGCGCAAAAATATCATATTTGTTATGTTAAAAACAACTATTTATCATTTCCTGGTTGGAGAAATGTTCTTTTTTGCCGTGTTTAGTGCGTGCGTGCGTGCGTAAAACCCATGGGTGAGGCCTCCTCGTACGTGAATATTTTTGGGCGTTTCATTCAAATGACGCTAGATTTTCTCCGTATTTACTATCAGCTGCGCTTGCGTCCGATAAGATCTGAGCGGAAAGCACAGGTTCATAAATGTCACGCGCCCTCTGGCGTATATCGCAAATACCACTACGCATACACCATTTTTTTACGCAATGTTGATAAATGAGGGCCATTAGCTATGTTTATTAGAGTCATCAAAGTCACTAAAACTTCAGCCATGGGGAGTTAAGACAGGTTCATTTTGCCACCTGTCCATAGCCAGAAGAAATGAAAAATGTTGCGCTAAAAGAATTGAATGAATGATGAGATCAGGTTCTTTGTTGTTCACTGCTTATATGCTTTTGACATTTTATTTTCTTATCAGTTAATTATTTTGGTACATACATTTCACATGACTTTTGGATTCACTATCCAGTGAGTCACTGTCGCCCCAAGTTCATACTATCTTGGCATTCCCACACCATCTCCCATCAGCCCCGACCTTGCTTAGTTTCGGAGATTAGATGAAATTTGAAGGGCAATCCCAGGAAAAGCTGAACGCAAAGAACACAACCCTCAACACATGGGCTTCCTAACAGTTATAGCCATGACAGCCCTGTAGCCACAGCCTTATCAACAGGAAACCCCACAGTAATAAGTCACAGACGCAGTGACAGAAACGGCTAAGATGCCTGGTCTGATACATGACCCAGTCACTCAGGCCGATGTGATGGTGCACACACAGCTGCCCCTTTACACGATCAGCCAGAGCCGACAGTTCAACCGCCAGCTGCCAAGCCTTCATCATCACCTCTCGGCTCCAGTCGGCAGTGACCTTTATAATACGGGGTCAAAAGGCTGCAGAGAGAGTGAAGAGACCATTATCATCATGAGTACAATTAGCAAAGGAACAATGCAGGAATGCACTTCCACACAATTAAGAGCTTAAGATAAATGCTGTAAAACATTAGGACGAGAAGGAGGTGAGCGGGAAATGACAGGGTAGTGCTACTATCATTTAATACAATTCAATACAATCTTCATTTCATTAATTGAGCCTATAAGAATATAATCAGCCTGAAAGCTCGTACCTGTGTACCCGCCACGTAAATACTGTAGGCCTGAAGAACAGCCAGCCCCAGTCAACCGCAAGGCATAGCTTTTTACATACATGGGCTTGGACCATAAACAAGAAGTAGCAGAAGCAGCTGCCAAATATTATGCTCAAATTTGGTCTTTTTCAGTATATTTCACTATATTGCAGAGAACAGCAAAAATCATTATCAGCACCATCCTCCTGCAATTTCACACAGCTGAGTTTCCTCCCCAAGCACTCACAGCTTTACACACTTATCCAAAGGCATAATCCCATTGCAGCAGACCAAAGGTGTTGAAGAATGCAGGTCTTGTTTGAGTTTGCTTGAGCATTACTCCCTTAATCTCAAACCATCTGAACTTGCCTTATCCCTTTCAGCAACAACATCCACCACAACACGGGCCAGAGCAAAATCTGCACGTGCAGCTACAACACAAAGAAGAACCAATCTCTGGTAGCTTTATGAGTGTGACAATTATAATTACTTTACACATTCCACAGAACAAATCCGTCTTTGAGCAGAGGTCTTGTATCGCAAAAACCAATGGGAAACTGTTTAACTACCGTCATGCAGCGCCTCATAAACTGACTATGGTACACAATAAATATTCATGTTTAACAGCACTGTCAGAAAGTTGTATAAAATGAGAAAGCATATTTTGCACTACACTCAACATAAAGAACAGGGACTTATCTCTTGTCTCTTTCTGCACTCAGTCTACCGTCAGCGCTGATAAGTTTGTTTAGACTGGACTCAAAATAGTTGTGTGCTGTGGTTTACTGTGAATGGAGGAGGTTGGTTCATGAAGGCGGGTAGACTGAAGCAAACATTAAAGATTTAAGTTATGAGACAACCTTAACAATCAAAATCACTCACGAGCCACAGGAAGTTAACCCAGTGGTGACAACGTCTCATGCTTGCTCCAATCCTGGGGGACAAAATCGATCAACTCCAGCATACACAAACCTACAATTTAAATATAGTGTAGTGTGTTTGTTATCAGTTATTGCTGCCATCCTGCATCTGAAAATTGAATTAATCCTATTCTGATTCGAATTATTCAAATGTGCAACAGTGTGGCGTATGACGGGGAATTAAGTCCTGATAATGAACATTGCTACAGAAGAAAATATGCATTCGTCTTCTTGAGCACGTGACAAAGTTGCCCCGTGAATAATGTAAAGAGATTTTGATATGGACATAAAGGTTTTTAAGTGTTGCGAGAGTTGTGGTATGTCTAAGGGACTTTATCCTGATGCATAACACTGACATATGGGATATTTACAGCCGCACTAAATCGCTACGTGTGGGTCATATGGTGTCAGACAAAGTCCAGTTTGTCGGGAGGTTAGCACCTCCTGGTCCCCAGAGAGCCGTCACATTCGAGACTACATGTTTCACTGTGTCTGGGTGCCAGCGGGTCGTCTCTCTCCGCAATGGCATAAATCTTTGTCAAAACCCCCTAACAAGAAGGGAACGTAAAACTAACAGGCTGGTGGCTAATTATTTTAAGTTTGAAAGTTTAGTGGGAGGATATGGACAAATAGTTTTACGAGCACATAAAAAAAGGGCAAATACACAATGTTTTGGTTGTGGCAAAAGGCATTAATAATTCTGTCAACACTGATCGAGCCCTGTGCTTTCCTTTATCCCTAAGGGGTCCATCCATCACAATGCTGCCATGACTTTCAAAGAAAGTAGGCAGTTGTGCATCACGTATTATTCGATAGACTGTCAGCTGTATGTTTTTTCAAATGTTCAACCCTCGTCGTGCCCAGTATTTTGATTTGAACGAGTGCCATATTATTCAAACATACGCCTTCTTGGTATTAGGTGACATGAGTTGCAATTGATGTGACCTGCTTAGGGGTCTCTGTGCAGACTTCAAAGGTCAACGATCAGACGTCCACATGGTTTAGATCTTTATATAAATAAAGATCTTCTAAAGATCTTCTTTATCACAGGCTAGACAGTGGTCACCCACTGTAGATGTCTTTGCTTAGACCTGAGAGGAGAAAAAAACTAATTAATTGTTTGTTCCTTAACATTAATGATTGGTTGTTGTTGGATTTACAAATTTGACTCACAAAAGTATTTTAAACATGGTGATTAACTTCTTCTAGTAAATGGTCGTGAAATCTTTTTGTACATGTTCATGCATGTAAGAGAATACACTCAAGCTGGTTGTAATCATCAGGACAAAGTTATAAAGTAGAGCTGCACGATTTGAGAAAACTTAAAATATTTCAACACAAAACTTTTTTTCCCCTAAAATAGTGTTAAATCAACAATGCTTAAAACAACATTTAAAAAGTATAAAGGCATGCACATGAGGGTGTGTTACTTTATCATGTAATGGATCGAGAAAACAGTGAAATCCGAATATGAAGTGCAATGCCAGTATTGGCGGGGAGATTTGAGCGCTTCATTTATTTTTATGGTCACATGGAGAAAGCATTGCAGCCAGATGAAGTGTTTGAATACATTTTAGAGCCAACTCTCATAACTTTTCTCAAAGCATTGGCAATGGTAAAAACCAAAAGAAAGAGGCGAGATAAAAAGCACCAGAGGTGGATAGTTGCCAAAATATTTACTAAAGCATGAGCGTTACGTTACAATCCTTTTACTCAGTACAAGTAAAAGTAGTGACCTAAATAATTACTGAAGTAAACGTAAAAGAAGTACTTGGTGAAAATGATGTCCTCCTGCGTAAGGTAAAGGCGTAAAGCCTGATTTATGTTTTGTTAAAAAGGACAAAAACATAAAATAGGATAAAAATGTGGCTATTTCCAATGAATACACCTTAAAATTTAATGATCAAATAATTTTTTTAAATATGATACAAGACAAAGTTTTTTTTTGTCCAATTAAGCTTTTTGTACACACTGAAAAAATATACAACTTATTTATTTATTTATTTGAGCAGTTTATCTGCTCAAAAGGAGTGGGCCGAAGCCAACGGCTTATAAACGCCCACCCCAAAAGTAAAAACAATAACATCTTAAATGAGAAACATGATTCAAAAGTGCTTGAGTTAAGAGAATATATCTTCAATTTGATTTGAATAAGATTGCTAACAAAACAAGTATTTTTCTCATTTCATGTGTAATTTTACATATTCTACATGGAATAGCTTGTTTCATTGGCAAGCTTATTTGAAGACAGTCTAAACTTACTCAAGATCAGCATAAATTCTCTTAATTCAAGCAATTTTGATACATTTATTTGTTAATTTTATTCCAGTGCAGTGGGAAGAGTAACCAAAGTTTGACTTAAAGGTGAATTATGCAACTTTTAAGCGAAAAAAAAAAAAAAAGGTTTTCTGGTGAGATCCCAGAGCCTTGAAGAGACTGTGATGGAAAGTAAAGGCGCCGTGCTGACCACTCATACAGCCGCTGGGTCACTACAAGGTCAAATACGCACATCCATCCATCCATCCATTTTCTTCCACTTTTCCGTTGCCGGGTCGTGGGGGCAGTTGTTGGAGGTGCCCAAATCACATTGCACCAGCCCCTATGGCTCCTCCTGCAGGTGGTGGGTCCACAGAAGGACGGCCTCATGGTTCTAGCCGGGCCTGTTGGTCTCTCATAAGGGGCTTCTGAACCGCTCTTTGTCTGACCCGTCACCTAGGACCTGTTTGCCATGGGAGACCTTACCAGGGGCACGAAGCCCCCGACAGCAGAGCTCCCAGGATCATTCGGGCGCTCAAACCCCTCCACCAGGTTAAGTGGCGGCTCCAGGAGCGGCCAAATAACGCATAATGCACCTTTAAGTAACAGTGATGCCTCAAACTAATATGTAACTCAAGCAGAAATAAAAAATCATGTGTGACAAGAAGTTCAGTCCAAAAAGTTACTCAAAGATGCCTGCATGTGTGTAAATAGATGCAACTATGTATTAACCAAATGCAACTACACACTCAAACCAATGAGATGCACAGAGATACAAGAAATGAGTGAGCACTACTAGCCAAAACATCAGACTTAGTGCTCCTCCTTCACATGACTTACCTCATCCTAATTTTCCATGTTTTTGTCTTCCATTAGGGGCCTTTGGACACTGTTAGAGATTGGCCATGAAGCTTTTGCATGAAAAAAGTAGAAACATGCATCTAAATCCAACTGCTAATACATTTAACAGACTTTTAGTTTTGATTGCAGTTTTATGTTTTATCTGCCAGTGCAGTCACAGTTTGGGAAGAACAGGCTTTTCCTGCGTCTATGATACACGGGAACACTGTGCCCCCTGCTGGACATAAAGTGTAACACAGATTTTGGACACACAAATGAATGATTGGCTGTTTCTTTGTCACCTGATCAAAACACTATCATGGCGGCGTCTGCAGCAGTCCGGACAAGCATGGGGCTGACTTTCAGACTTTCTCGGGTATTGCATGTCTGTGGTTCGTGTCCTTTCTACACATTGAATAAATGTAGCGACAGGGCCCCTCACTTAGAGAGAATTCGTTCTTTGGACAACTGCGGGACAATAAACAGACATGTACGGACGAGCATAGGTGAGTATTTGCTAACCAATAGCTATGTGTATTTCATAAGGAGTATTATATATGGGCTTATGCAGCCATGCCATTTTGAGGTACATTGTTTTTAACTTTTTGCTTAAAGGATTTCCAACAGCTGTCTTTCACATATTTCGCCATCCTTTTTCAATTTTAGCAGCTGAGCAACTAATGCCATGTCATTTGTTTATTTTACGTCTTTCTATCTTCAAAGGTCTCCATGGAAGTGAAGAGGGAAGCTCCAATGCAGAAGACCCACATGACGTGTAAATATTCTCATGTTGTTACAGCCCCCAAACTTTACTTGATAGTTATTTTGTGCTTTCTGATTTTTAGGGTAAATGTGTTGTATATAGATCGATCTGGCAGAAGAATTCCTGTGAAGGCTAAAGTGGGGGATAATGTTCTTTACTTGGCTCATAAGAATGGTATTGATCTCGAAGGTAGGTGTAAAATAATGCAAAATACATTTCTTTGCAGTTTTCTTCATAGTTATTTACAGTTGCGGTTTGCTTTTTAGGTGCGTGTGAGGCATCTCTAGCCTGCTCCACTTGTCATGTGTATGTTAGTGCTGATCATTTTGACAAACTGCCAGAACCAGAAGAGACGTAAGTCATACATTTGTATGTGTAAACACAACTTTATATGTGTCTAATACTGTGTGCTGCTTGTATTAGGGAGGATGACATGCTGGATATGGCGCCCATGCTTCAGGAGAACTCGCGTCTAGGTTGCCAGATACTTATCACCCCAGAGTTAGACGGCATTGAGTTAACTTTACCCAAGGTCACAAGAAACTTTTATGTCGATGGGCATGTTCCGAAGCCTCACTGATAGATGGTAATTTCAACATGAAGTGGAATCAGCTGAAATCCAATGGTTGTGCCCTTTGCTTTCTACGCCAGTTCTGGTTAGAGGGGCCAAAAGAAGATGCAGCATGATAACAGCCTGTTGTCAGGTCAAAGACTTGCACTTGTTTCAATGGTTTACCAGTGAAGCGACGTTCTGGAAGTAAAGATCAGTTTTGTTATCATACACCCAAATGGTTACGTTGAGAACTGATGTTTCACTTACAATGTTTTACTGTAGACTGTCCTCAAACCAGCGTTCAAATAAGACCTGATTTTACAAACGGAGAGTAATTTTGTGATTTTGAGAGACATTCCCTGTTACAGTCATTACACGCACACATGTAATTTTAGCCAGTCTGTTGCATTACAATAATAATGGTGTGTACTATGCATAACCTATTGTGAAGCTATGTGTTGAAGGTGCTGCCTTATATTATGATTCTGGTCCAAAAGACGTTTATTGGATAGAATCATGGGTTTTTGTGGTAAATTCACATTTCAAAGGACTTTAGAAGGGGGTCTGGTTAAAGCTTGAGTACTTACGGTCATGTTTCTATTGTTCAGTCTACTGTATGTCACATCAACGCACAGTTATTTTAAAAAGTACTATTTTATTTGTTGTTTTTGTTTGCCATTTCTTTCCCTCCATTATAATACATGAACACACAATGAACTATGTATAATAGACAATTGTGCAATAAAATGTCTTAAACCAACCAAAGGAACTGAATTTGACAAAATTATATCTTGCAATAAAACAGGCCTTAGCAGGACAAATTGGGCAAACATTACATCTGCAATATGCTGAACGAGCTGCCAAAAAAGAGGTATTTTAGGAAAGTTAAATGTGCTTGTGCTGTTAGCAAGAGTTAATTCAGCAAACTACCAACACCTGCGCCCCGCGTGCAATCGAGCCCAAAACAAAACAGATCCCATGGCCGAATCTACGGAGCTGAGAAGTTTTATCCAAGACTGAAATCGTTGCAACTCAAGGTGAGACTTCAGTCCTGTCACAAGATCAAACTGCATTCCTCTATCACACGTTTAGATTCCGACTGACGTACTTGCTCTTCTGTGACTCGATCATGATTAAGCCATGTTTGTGTTGCTATTCGTTTTTGAATAGCAACAACCTACATTTGAAATTTAAGTTTCAAATTATTACGTATTTCATTATACAGCCACTCATTTAAAAAAATAAAATCAATGCCATTATTCTCTTGCCAATGTACATTTTTTTGTAGCCAAACTTT
The DNA here is from genome assembly GCA_007210695.1 of Neogobius melanostomus. Classification (NCBI taxonomy): domain Eukaryota; kingdom Metazoa; phylum Chordata; class Actinopteri; order Gobiiformes; family Gobiidae; genus Neogobius; species Neogobius melanostomus. The sequence continues at coordinate 1,206,702 of VHKM01000004.1, read as the reverse complement.
CGAAACAATTTTCCCTCGTGCCATTGACCTATCAAAGACTCTGAAGTAGGCTACACTCGCGACGTGTTACATAACCGCGAAAATCTTGAATTGTGAGAAGAAGGAAAAAGCTACATTATAAATCTTTCGAGTTTTGAGCAATACGGGTTAAAGGGAGACGAGGTGAGTTAAGGCCGCAGTCATTTGAGAGAGGTGTTTCCACTTGACCTACAAATGTGTAATTTTTAGCTTTTAAATTAAACCATTTTGGGTGATAATAATACAAAAAAAAACGTTCTATTCTAAATTACAGCATGAACACAGGACCAACGACTCAGTCAAGTTTACTTCGGCAAAACAAAGAGAGTCCAGAACGAGATGCGTCGCAGTCAGCACTTTATCACCTCTCCCAAGAAGTGTCCAGGCTGGCCTCTCCTGTTCGCAACAGTTTTATGGAAACCGACTCCGTGTGGTTCGTTAGTGAAGAGGATACACAGCGATCACTTCACTGTTCAACATCTCTCATTCCTCAGGTGAAAAATGTAAAGAGCCCCTTGAAGATACTGAATCTTATTAATCAACAATGTGAGAGGCTTCTAAACCAAAGTGACGATGAAGAACAAGGCGACAGTGCTTTACTGATTTCAGACTTTGGTGGCTCAAATGTACCTTTAACTTCTAAAGCTGTTGAGCAATTTCAAGACTCTGCACAACCCTTAAACCCTGAGAGACATCACATAAATAAAGGCTGTGGTCTAGAGGATCCTGACGTTTGCCCTGGAAAACCGGTGGTCACTGAAAACACAAAACTGTTTCCTCCAGAAACATGCGGGGTCACAGTGGATGCCCCTCAGACATCAGAGCTCAGGTTTAATGTTGCTTTGGATTTGGGCAGTGACTGGACAGAGGAGTGCCTTTCAACACACTGCACCTTTTATGACTTTTTACCAGAGCCTCATACTAGTGAAGCGCCCAACATTGATGAGCATATCACCTTTAGATCTAATGATACTGAGCCATTAATCCCCCTAGATCACAATGCAAACATTTGTTCGGATCCAGATGAAATGCTGAATAGTCCCCTGAAGTCGGCGGAGTCTTGTACGTCTGGTGCTCTTTTCAACCACAACCAACATGTCAAGACTCCTCAGAGGAGGTCCCAAAGTTCAGTACAGAAAACGGACTCCCACATGCTACACCTTTAGAAAATGACGATGGTGCGCAGCGCTCCACCTGGAGATCGAAAAGGAGGAAACAGCCCTGCCCCAGTCGAAGCGCATCCGTACAGGACCCGGACTTCCAGGGCGTGACGTTTCGGATGGACACAGAGCTGGATGATTCCAAGGATCAGTGCCGCCTCCTGATCACCTCGAAATACAGGTATTCACACAATCTGTCCAAATTAGCATTTAAACATGTTTGTTTTGCTACTTGGAATGAAGTCCTGTTTCTATTTGATACAGCACAGATCTCACGAAGAATGTAAAGAGGACAAAGCTGAGGACAAGAACGTCCCAGAAGCTTCTTAAGACCAGCTCTGATGAGGACAGTGACTCGGCTACTAGTGACGCCAGTAAGTTACACCTTTAAGTTTTATGTGGAAAACTGACTTTTATGAGAGCGCATTTGACCTTTTTAGTGATGGTTTTAGTGGGTGGTTAGTGTGGCAGCTTTACTTAGATCACGGTGGCCTCTACAACGCTCCAGGATCAATTGTGTTGTAGGTTTTCAATGTTTTCTGGTGAGAGGGTCTGTCAGCAGTGAGAACCCACCAGAAACTCTAAAAACAGTTGATCCTGGAGCATCATAGAACGTGGCTCATTGGCAGAATCACCTAGCTGGATTCATCTATTGTGCATGTTTTGGGCTGATGTGGGAAACGAGAGCATTAGGAGAAAACCCACACACAAGGGGAAGCACATTCAAACTCGACACAGAAAGGCCCACACAGCCTGAAAATCAAACCAAATACCTTGTTATTGTGAGGCAAGGACGCAAACCACTGAGCCAGAGTGCCGCTATAAAATATTAAAGCTGAACATAACTATTTTGGGGTTTACAACGCAAACAATGGAATATTGTACTTTGCCATAACATGAACTCCCCACTAGAGGGCATTATTAGACAAAACAATTACGCCATTTCTGGATATGATTGTCTTAAAACTGTTATCTTGTTATGCACGTACTGCAGCAGTGCCAATCAAAGTGGTGTATTTTTTTGTCTCTGTGATTAGAGAGCAAAGTGTGCGCATCCTGCTGCACCAGTAAAACCCCAATGTGGAGAGATGCTGAAGATGGGACCCCACTCTGCAATGCCTGTGGGATAAGGTACTATGAGGGCAACAGCAGCGCAGTTTGGCTCATTTTTTCAGTTGTGTACATGTAACATTTGACATCTTTATTTCAAACTTGGAGCAGAGCAGTACTCTGGATTTGTATTTTAGTTAATTGTTATTGCCTAAAATGAAATAAAAATTGTGTCAAATTGCAACTCTGCAAAACTATAAATCTCATGACTAAAGATTGATTTTCTTTTTTTTGCTTTGCAAGGTATAAGAAGTACAGAGTCCGTTGCATCAACTGCTGGCATATACCAAAGAAAGATGGCAACTCGGTCTCGCGCTGCAGCAAATGTGGTCACTTTGTGAGGCTGACCTTAGCTCAGAGGAGGCCCACCCTCTAACAGCCCTGCAATAACCGCACCTACCATATTTATTCAACTTTAAAATGAATCTAGTATTTATATCTATTTAAATTATTAGATGGATACTTCAATATCTATATATTTTAAGCAGAACAGAAGAACTTAAAACATTTGTGTTGAAAGTCACATAAAAATGTTTCTCATAAAATTTAAGATTTTTGACATGTTTGTAAATGTGTCAGGACGAAAGCTCAATACTGTACCTTTTGTGTTATTCAGCTATTCAGTTGAGTGAATTTCTCTGCAAAGTTATTGTTAGTTTTTTGTAAGAATATGTTATTTATTTACATTTTGAAGATTTCTGAAGAGACAGTTGTGTTTTGTCAACATTAAATCATTTGGCAAGTGCATTTCCTGTGTGTGTGTGTGTGTGTGTGTGTGTGTGGATCAAGTTGTTTTATTTCTAAAGGGCTCAAAAAATATTGATCAACCCAAGAGCAATATTTTTTTTATTCATGAACTTTGCCAAACTTCATAAACGGGGAAAACGATGCAATCTGGTGTACAAAAGATGTAGGAGATTCTAGTGGTGAACTAACTAGACACAAGCTGAATAGCCATAAAACACTGGGGTCTACATAAAATACTGTGTATTGTCACAGGCTTTGGTCATCACAAACCAAGATGTGCCGCAATAACTTGGCTCTGTGCTGTTTAGTTGACCGACAATAACAATGTACTTTTGAAACTGGGGAAGGGGAAAGTGATGCTTATTTTCCTATTTTTACAGAGTGAGAGACTGGTCCCCCTCCCTTTTGTAGAGTGGTGAAGCCACAACACTGCTTTTCTATGGTCTATCGAATATTTGTATGATAATGTCCAGGGATTGGCATCTGGTTCAGGCTAAGGTTTGTTTCAGAGTCATCTTCATTAATGATAGTCCTGGGAAATCAACCGCATGGGAAAACGGATTGACCAGTGCCCCATGCTGTGACAGGTTCACTTAACCTTGTTTTCATGAGTTTATAAGTCGTTATGACTGATTTACCTTCCACAATCCCACATGTACTAGAGCTGCATTTGAAATATGCAGCTCTACACCTAATGTAGTATCACCAACAAAATACGTTCTAAAACGATTCTATAATCAGACATTTCTTAAATAAAACAAATGAATTAATTTCTCCAAAGTAAAACTTTTTTTTTTTTTTTTACATGTATTCTTGTATTGGCGCAATCAAGGAAACTATTGAATAAGGTCATAATAATTGTAATTACACCGTATTGCAGTTTTCAACCCTTTACCAAGTTTCTCAAATGGTAAAATAGTCTCAACTTATACAGCGGTTTACAACAACGAACCAATCACCCATTCACACTCTCATTCATATACCAACGTATGCAGAGGCAAGGTGGGTGAAGTGTCTTGCCCAAGGACACGACGACAGTGGGCACCTTCAGGAGCTGGTATTTGAACCCCGGACCCTCCGATCATGAGACAACTCGCTCTACCAACTGCACCACCGTTGCCCCCGCTTAAAGCGTCACACTGTAGTCATTCATAGTCTCCATACTCAGTGGTGGAAAACTACTTTTGCAGCCACAACTGCCCCTGGGGCCCTCTGACCCGGACACACACACTGTGACACGCTCTCATTCACCCTGGCCTATTGTACATGTTTTAGTGGCAGGGGAAACCGGAGTACCCGGAGGAAATGCAGGTCCAGCCTGGGATCGAACCCATGACTTTGTAGCTATGAAGCACGAATGCTACCGTACTGCCTAATGTTTCTACTCTCCACCCTATCACCATTGACAATAGGCAGTTTTTTCTTCATCTAATAATAAATGCATGATTAAAACTGATGCACTGAGTCTTCCCACCTGTTCAAGAGGTAGATAAATTCTGTTTGGACACACATGGGTCTAATGTATCCAGTCCATTGCTTTAAAAAATCCTCCCAACTCTGTTCTGCCAAACCAGGAAGTGTGCACAGGAAGCAGCTGTCCTCAGCATCCGGCCATTCGCCCTAACCCAGGTGCATCCTGGGAATGGAGCTATGCATTTGACACTGTACATTGTGATATTACAGTAATTGGATGGAGTGAACCACCATGAGCGCACAAGTGGTATTTTTACTTTGCTGTGGTATCTTTATTTTATTTGCATGTTAGAGATTAATCCCTGCTTGTAGCCAAGTTTATTTTCACCCCTGAAGGTGGTTGCCATAGGGACCCAATCATGTGAAAGAACTCGCCCAATCCTGAGCAAGACCCAATCCACACCTGTGGGGGGTATAGATGGGCAACATCCCCTTTGACATGGTTATTAGACCATTTTGTGCAGAATGTACAAGAGCTGTTGTGATGTGGCCTTCTATACATCTTTTTTATTATCACTGATATGTTTTATTTTCAAGTAAAGATTTAGGGAATATTTTGGCGACCTCTATATTGGTGCATCTTCCAACACCCATGTTCCAGTCTAAAGGGACATGTGCCTCATAAAGAGGCAAGCGTCTGTTTCGACCGCCGCTCACAGAATTGTTTGTCACTTTCTCCATGAAATACACTGTAGATATTGCCTCAAACAATTAGGTCCCATTGATCTCTATCAGTCTGAACACAATAGTGTTTACATGAGTAGAAGGAAGCTTGGCAATAAAGCCCCCTCTGAGTGGTGAGTGTGAGATCTGTTCTACATTACTGCAGTGTATTTGATGGACATACAGTATGTGCACTCACAATTTCAAATAACCCATCAATCCATTTATTAAATGGAGCTTATGGTCCTGCAGTACTCTAAGAATACTTAATTTAATCCAGATCTTTCAGTTGTAAATGATATTACACACAGCAATAATATAGCATTGATGGTGAAGCAAATCCCTATTGGACTCCTCAGTCCCTTGTGTAGCTCTTAAAATGTTACAGGCAAATGACGGCAGCTTGTGCAGCCTCCGTGATGCCTCTGCAGCCGTTCTCTCTCACACTGTGTGACCAACTGTGACCACAGCTGCGGATCACACCGCCTCACTACACCTCTGCACTGTGGCTCCCACTGCCCATTGTTTCTATAGGCATTTACTGATAGGAGCATGGTTGGTAGTATACAATGATGAAGGTGGTGACAGATTTGTTGACCAGTGGTAAAGCACGGTGCTATCTTTCCCAGGACCCTGAAGGTCACACGTCTGTAGAGGCTTCATGTTTGTATTAGAGACTGTCTAAGAGGGAAATGACTAAGAGAAGCATAAGAGATCCTATTCTGGACAGGAGAAGGACAGGCTCGCAGAAAGAATGAAAGAAAGACACTCATCAATGAGTTCATCAGAGGAAGGACAGGAGTTGCTGTTGAGGAAAGTTACCACGGTTACAGCGGCTGGAGAGGGCAATCAGTGACATAGGTGTCCTGAAGAGTGGGATGAACTCAGGTGTCTTATGGGCAAAAAAAGAAACAAAACACAATGCTGACAGGTCGAGTTAAAAGCCTTTTTTTTATCAATATCAAGGCAAATGCTATACCATTCCTGTAATCACTCAATGATAAGTGAAAAAATGTAGACTAAAACAATAGTCGTGACAGAAATGTAACTCGTACACAACAATTGTCCATTATTTATTTGATTGTGCTGGGAGCCGGTGCCTGTACTAACATACACAGTATACCTGTGTTTAACAAATCCTCTGTGGTTTGAAAATAGTGTATATTTTAACAGTCCAGATATTTTTAAAGTGAGTAATGGCACAACAGCCTGATGTGTGATGTATGAAGTGCACGTATATATGAACGTGTGTGTGCTGGTATTGGTATTGGTGTTGGGGGGGGAGAGGGGGGCGCAGGTTGCTTATCTGCAGCCCACAGGCAGCTTTTGAGGCTCTTATCAGCAGCCACCACATTGTACGAGCACATCCTCTTGTCCAGCAGGGAGCGGAAAACTCTCCCTGCAACCCGCTTCCCTCCCTCTCCACACTCTCTCCAGCCTTGCGTTTGCCAGAGCCTGAGCCGTACGACAGGCAGCCCTCTAAAGCCCTGTGCCTTTCTGGCCAGCAGAGTGGCACAAGTAAAGCACAGACAGGAAAGTTAAAACAGAGAGTTGGAAGGGGAGAGGAGAGGATGACATATGGACTGGAGGGATGGCACGGCTTTACACTGTGTCTCTGATCAAACGGGTGACTTGACTTCACAACCAAAAAAGGGCCGCTCTTTGAGTCGAGTCGTCACCCAGTGTCTCAGCAGAATTCGTCAAATGAAAATTAGGACAGAATTAGAGTGTGTTCTTTGCGGTGAGACAGCGCGGCTCTCGTATGACCTCAGGGAGTAAGCGTCAGAGGGGACATACTGCGGCGGGGACGACCTACCGAAGCCTACAAACATCCAAAAACAATATGAGCTGCTCCTGACCACCGCCAAGATTTACAACAAACTTCACTGGATTATTCCACAATGTAGTAAGTACATTTTAATTTAACATATTAATTATAAATGCTTGGGCTCCTGTATGTTATATGCGCCCACTGCTATAAAATCACACAGATGTTGCGAATGTATTTCTGAATTATGTTTAATATAGCTTTAAAATCTTTTATATTTTTAAATCATTGTATTTATATCTATATTTGTACAGGATCAAATAATCATAATTATAACCCTGATATGTAAATCTCAAATCTAAAGATCTGTAAAATAATTTACACATTTTTTGTATTTTATCACACATTTGTCAGTTCTTGTAATAAAGTATAATTTAAAACTGAACAAAGAACAATAAAATAAGGAAGAACTGAAAATACAGCTGAGGCAGAAAAGAAAAGCCAAAACAGGAACATTGCTGATTGCAAAACCTGAGAGGTCGTTCTTACCAATAAATACATCCAGATGAAACATCAGCAGCGCAAGCTTTGTGTGACGTTTAATATTGTAAAGGCCATGTTGTGAGTTAGAGGATACACTTATACTTCAACATTTTACTTATATTTTTTAAATTCCAACATAATTATCTCATTTGCAATAATAAACAACAAAAGCAACTTTACTCAGAGGATGTAAATAAACACCATCTAATCAGTTTTGCTCTTTCTTTTGTCCAACAGATACTTTGATCTAAAACTTGGGAGTTATTGCCAGATTTCTGACGCATTTCCACAATGATAAATACTGATGGATAACAGCGCCCTGGAAACTGTGTATAATAGGTTCAACTGCCACTTCAAACATGTAAAATAATGAAATCAGGTCCAATGGGAACATGGGCATGGTCTGTAAATATAATAAATGTTCAGACTGCATAATCATTTTAATTACATAAGAAGATGTGCTGTTAACAATATGAGACGTTTCATCTTCCCAGTTGTGAAGCACTTTTATACGTGATTATTAGTTGAGTGGGGATGATTAAATATTGGACTAAATTAAAAGAATTTGCTGTATTAAGACAGTGGGAGACATGGTAGATCGGAGAGTTTTCAGTGACTTATAAAAGAGACAACAACATGATGGAGAAACAGCGTTCCAGTAGCCCTCCTGCATCTCCCTCTGACCTGACCTGCCCCTCGTCCTCGCCCCACGGCTCAGGGGGGCTAAGTCCATCCCACAAAGACACTGCAACTCTGACAGATTCCCTCAGCCCGCAAACTCAGGACGACACACAGTATCAGGACCGCGTCTCGACAGATGAGAAACTGAACATCCAACGCACGGACTCAGCCGCTGCACCTGACCGCGACACCGGCATGGACGCTAAGGGAGACGACAAACGAGGGCGAGGACCAACTATCTCTCTGCTCCGAACGGCCCACGATCCTCACCACCTCCACTGCTCCCCGCTCCCATCAAAACATCCCCACGGTGCCCCGGGCCGCCTTCCTCCTCTCCTCTGCCCCCTCACATCCCCGTCATCAGCCTGGGACACAGTAAGCCCCCTCTGCCACTGACCACGCTGCACCCCATCCCCAACCTGCTGCCGGGCCGAACACAGGTGGCCGGCTTAGGGCTCAGTAATGGGGGTGGACCCTCGCCTGGAGCTTTGATGCCTCAGCAGTACACACCGCCACACAGCTTCTTCTCCAGGTAACGCATCATTTATTATTTCACAAAGAATATTATACTTTTAGAACAATACTATTCAACAACAATCACCCGAGGCCACAACATTCTGTATAGAGTTCGGGAATGTGATGTCATATCGCTAAGCATTATGGGTTTGGGAGCAATTGTAAACTAATGGAGATTTTAAAAGTTAAGATACTGGAGTTATTGTTCACATTAAAACACTTGGACACCACAGTGTGTTAGATGTATTAACCAGCAGTAACTCAGCAGCTAACGGAGTTGTTCCACGGCTTTTTTCTCCACTTTTTATACTGTTTTTAGCTTATGTTAGTCAATGGAAATGTATGCTAAGAGCTGCAAAGATGGCCGATCTCCATGGTAACTGTGGAATTTCCCGAACTATACAGAATTAACTTCTCCTAATGCTTCATTAGAACCAGTAAATGCTTCTAATACAGTAGTATTTACTTGAGGTCCAGACAAATAATCGACATGAGTGAGGAATATTGAATTTAGTTTTGTTGAGCCTCTTTATTTTAATTATTCAATGTACATCTTGTTTTGTAGTGATGCATTGATCAAACTGTGAAATGTCAGCTAATGGTGAAAGATGAACTAATGTTTTACTGCAGGATGTGAGGTGACAAAGGTCGAACCCACTCAGAAATTAATTCATACACTTGATGCCACCAACTATTCTTATTGGCTGTGTAATCTCTCAGTTTCACATGATTTTTCCATTTTAGACAAAAGGTTTTCAATCTGTCATTTGAACGGGGTTGTTCTGGAATTGAGAACTATGCTTAACCAGACAAAATGCAGATCCAAATACTGCAATTCAAAACACTACAATGAATGTTACATGACATTACTTTTGTTTTTCATTTTCCGTGTGCCGTTTTGCCATGTGCTCTGTATAACAGTATGCATGTTTCTATTCTCTAGTACTTACTTCGGGCCCGCAGGAGGAAGCTTTGGTGTGATTGCCAACAACCGTCGGAGAAGGCCATCCTCACACTATGAAGTTGAAATAAATGAAAGTTAGTATGGAGACAATGTGCAATACAAATCCATACATGCAACTCTATTTCATATATTCTGTAACAACAATTATGTTACCATGAAATATATTACGTGTGTGTCATGTATGTGTCATGTGTGGCATGTAATTTCTATGTAATTACCATATTAGTACACTTAACGCTATGCTATTTCCATCCATTAGAGGGGCTAATAGTAGTTGTTCTTTGCCTTAGCAGGGCCTCCACAGAAGCTAGCCCGGCGTGTCTTTACCAACAGCCGGGAGCGCTGGCGACAACAGAATGTAAACGGGGCATTTTCAGAGCTGAGAAAACTCATCCCAACTCATCCTCCAGACAAGAAGCTCAGTAAGAACGAGATCCTTCGACTGGCAGTCAAATACATCCACTTCCTGGTAGCCCTGCTGAATGACCAGGCTCAGCACGGGGAAAAAGGGGACGGGACAGGGGATGAGACGGTGGACGGGACGGTGGTACTTGGACAGGTTTCTAACAAAATGACCAGCCCAAGCGCGGAGCCGGCTCACTCTGACCCGGCCAACATAACCACAGCTCACAGGGATTCAACTGACTCAGTCATCGCCATGGCACACTCCCCAGCATCCTCCAGTTGCTATGGAGACACGGACAGTGAGGAAAGCTTTGGGGCCAAGAGCGCTTTGTTGAACCACAGCATCCTTGCAAAGGTCAGAGGCCAGATAAGGATGGTGCCGTCTACAAATGACGAGCGATGACACAAAAGTACTGGGCATGACATGTGACAGTGCCATGAGGAGGGGCCGCACTCCACTGGAGTTTAAAATAGTGGCATGCAATAAATGATATTTGATAGTAACTTGTCAGAATAGGCAAGATATGAGTAGGAATGAAGTCCAAAACAATATTTAATGAGAAATTGTAGAATAAATAAATTCCAGTTTTGTGCTTAATAGATAAATTGACTTTCTGTGGCGAATATCAGGCTATTTTACTAACAACAGAGCGCGTGTGTGACATTATTGATGAAGCTTTCTTTTCAAAGTATTGGGCCAGTGGTCCCACCCCTGACATTGTGACAGACTTGCATCGGACAGAAATAAGATGCTTGTGTCTGCTGTTCCTTATTTGACATCCTCTTATTCTGCTCCAGTAAGAATGCTCTTTGTCAGCACTATTGCTTTACTATGCAAGAGATTGCGGTTTCACTTTTTGGACAAGGAAACAACTCAAAACGTCAGATTAAAAGTAAAAACAAAACAAACAAACACCTTTTCTTCCTCAAGTGCCTTTAGCCCTAAACACAATGACATTTGGTTTGCAAAATTGTAATAGGCCAAACATTCCTAAGCAAGAATGAAAAGAGTATTTACTGACAGCTGGGATCTTTCTGTAGGTGTGTCATATGTCGCCTACTCTGCGGTTTGGACAGATGTGATAATTTATGTAACAGTATGGTTTTCTGTGTGGATGTGGGATGTGGTCAAACATCATGTAGAGGTGTGAGGTGTAGATGAGGTTTACGGTTAGTGTTGTCTCACACTGATGGCCAACGAACGCAAATCCGGAGAAGTGAAGACAGAAGCCACCAGGATGCATCCAAAACCTCTGCACACTGGTCGGGCACCACAAAACAGGAAGGGGGATTTCACAATACTACCGTAGGTTAGGCTGCCCGTTCATTCTGCTCCTCTGTAAAACCACAGATTACACATGGGGACATGGGGTCAAAAATGTGCAAAATAACATCTCTCATGTAAATGAAGTGAAGTTAATTGAAAAGGGAATTGGTAATTTGGAAAAAGTGCTGGGCTAAGATGGTCAACCAATTTGTCATGTAAATAAAAGAGGCCGAACAGGGTGGCGGTGGCTAGCCTGGGATCCCCAGATAAAGCCATGCCAACTACTTGGCACACTCGCCAACACTCTGCAGCAGGCCTGTCCCGCTCTGTCCTGCCCATTGGTACATGCATAGATCAGCTTTTAGCATGTTCTGAGAAGTTATAAATGCAAGTCAGTGAGTCTGTTAATGTTATTATTTCGTACAACTTGGATTTACATGGTGCAAAATGTTTGAGCTGAATCAGTCTATTCCGGGAGTCACCGACCGTTTTGGAGCCAGGTTCGTCTCAAAGAGCATTGAGTAGTTTGGGGTCACAAGATATAAAAAATATCTTAAAGACATAAACTTACACTATTTGTAGGGTATTAACTATTTCCATCAATTGTTTTGTATAACCCAATATCAGGAGTTGCCTCACACGTCACAACTTAATGCTTTCAAACAAAGTGTCCAAAGAACAGACAAAACTGTTTTATTTTTAGAACCAGTCCCAGAAGCAACTAAGGAATCCCGAGAGGGCATCCAGCTGCTTGTGGGTATAGAGTTGGTGTCTATTCGAATGGATCGCAAAACTTTTTATCCACATAAATTACCACCAAAGAGGGAAAAAATACCCTCTGTTGAGTGCCAACAAATCTGAACAAGGTCATAGGAGGACTATAACATGTCTATGACGGTACTAAAGTAGTTTTTTGAACATGGACGAACCAAAAAAGATTACTAAAACATATGTTAACATTTTTCTCTAAGTTACAAGGCCTAAAGATCTGCAGAAAAGCCTGAGTGCCCCTCGAAGCAGCTCAGACAAAACACAAACACTGGTCTATTCAATAATGAATATCTACACACAAAAGGCCATACCGCCATTGCTCTGCCCGAACCTGTCAGATCTCGGAAGCTAAGCAGGGAAGGGCCTGGCTGGTACTTGGATGGGAGACCATTTGGGAACAGCAGGTAGCCTGGGTGAATGTAGTGAGTGAGTGACTGGTTGGTGGTGGTCAGAAGGGCTGATGGCACAGACTGGTTACCTCGTTTCCGCCAGTCTACCCCAGGGCACTGTGGCTACAATAGTAGCTTACCACCACCACCAAGTATGGAGTGAATGAATAATGCAATGTAAAGTGTCTGAGAGTCCAGCAAAGCGCTATATAAAACTGATAAAACCCAATGCATTATTATTATTATTTTTAAAAAAACACACAGAAATAATGCACTGTAAATTACACTTTTTATTCTTTATTTAGTATCAGGTGCTTTCAAGCAACAAAAAATGAAAGCATTTGCCAAAATACAGTAAGTTATTTGTTTGTTTGGGGGTTTCCAACAATAACAAAAAAAAAACAACCAGGTGTCAGATTTTACATATTAGTCTGCGGTAAACAGAAGCATTAACAAATACACATAAAGTCGCCCTCTTCAATTCATTAGGTGCTTTATTCCTCTTTGAACATTTTCTCTCCTCTCTTTGCCAGAGATTCAACGCTGTTAACTTCTGTGTGTGCCAATGCTCTCTTATTTCCAAACTTGCGTCTGCCCACTTCAGTGAGTGCAGACCCTGCACCTGCTCCTATAGCGCCTCCTAACACACCTCCGAGAAACACACCAAGCACTAGTCCTAGGACAGCTCCAGCAATCACCACCATTGGCACTTTTTTGGCTGTCTGGCCTATTTTCTCCCACACGGGACTTTCTGCCACCCTCTTGGCCCCCGCTTTGGCCCCTGACCCCATCTTTCCCCACACTGGACTTTCTACAACCATCTTGGCTCCAGTTTTTGCCCCGGAGCCCATCTGCCCCCATACAGGACTTTGAGCCAAGTTCTTTGCTCCAGTCCCAATGCCAGATCCAAGGCGCACAGAGTTTCTTGCAACTAACTGGGCTCCAGATTTGGCCCCTGCACCTACTTTGCCCCAGACCGGACTGGCTGCTGCAGTCTTAGCGCCTGACCCCACCCATGTAGAGCCATCTACTACCACTTTAGGAATCCTGCCTCCAACTGCTTTGGAAATCTGTTCTTTGTTGGCTACTACTTTTTCCCACACAGAACTGTCTGCGACCAACTTCTGGACATTTTGTGCACTGCTGCCAACTTTCCCCCACATCGGACTTTCTCTGACAGACTCTGCACCTTTACTGACCCACGTGGACCCATCTGACAACAGGTGGGGTAACATCTTCATGCTTGACTCCACTTTCTCCCTGACAGACTGGAGCAGCGATGGTGAAAGTTTGAGAGTACAATGGGAGGAAGGCTTTTGATGTTCATCGTGCTTACACTCATCTCTGCTTCATCCCTTGTTTTCTCCATCTCTTCAATCATTTCCTCTTCTTCCAGAGGCTGCATGTAGGAGAACGAGCGGCGATTTTCGGAGTTAAGCTGCCTCAAGTCTTCCGTTCTATAGACCTCTTGTTTCAGCCCTCTCTGATCTCTGGCCATCTCCAACTGTCTTTGCCTCACTTTGTCTTCTGCCTCCTGAAACGCCGGTGAGGAGTAGCACTGTCCCCCGGACTCTCTAACAGTCTGATCCACCAGCTCTAGCAACTCAGACACATTGCTCTCTCCGTTGTGACCCTCCATTACATAAAACCTGTCTCTACACATCTCCACCACTTTCAACAGATCAGGCCTCTGACTAGAAATGTAGGCCTCCACACTTTTGTCTTTAGCTTTGCCGCTCTTCTGAAGTCGGTCTGCGAAGGTGAAAAGGGCTATAGTGTGTTTCTGGACAGCGTCTGTGCCAAAAACACTGCCGAGGGCTTGGAGAGTCTGTGGTTCGCTCTTAGCCGGCTGGTCCACAGGTATGCACATAAGGAAGGCATGTGGGCCGGGACTTGACAGAGTGACGCATGATGAGATCTGGGCTCGCACCTCATCTGGGGTTTTCTCAGAGTTAAACCAGTCTGGTGTGTCCACCACCGCCACCTACAGTAGGACACAGGTAATGTGCAATATTGATTATCAATGAATAAAGATAAAAAGGTTGTGTTTCATGATTTCTTATTTTTTATCCATTTCTTTGTTCAGTATAGACACATTTAAAAAAGGAACACGCCACAGTTTTTACATACTGAGAATCAGAATAGTTTGTATTGCCATTGTTTGGGAACAGGTTCACGAACTAGGATTCTTTTTTGGTGAAGACGTGCAACATTAAACATAAAACATATAACACAGAGTTTAGATAAAAATAAGCTATACAACTTTAAACTGTAGGGGCAGATATGTTCTATGTGCTCCTAAGGTGTTATTACGCCTTACAATATACTACCCCTTTTTATGTTTAATTTTGTGTAACTATACTTGGATCGTGTAACTACTCACGTAACCGTATTTAAATAGGGGAAACGTGGAAGAGCTTGGTTGCTTCTAACTTCACCCCCATAGAGGAGAGGGGAGAGGCTAAATGCTAACAACAGCTAAAGACCAGACAGTTACGCAACTCGTCTAAGCTCAGGTAAGAACATATCTCAGTATGGAAAAACGGTCCATATATATAAAAATAAAAAGACAAAAGATAAAAAAGACAATTAGTCTATAAATCAGTATTATGGGTTTTCAGACTCATCCAATCGCTGCTTAAATTTACACATTCGATGTCTCAGAAGTGCCTTGGGAAAGTGAGCATGGTTCCACCACAAGGGGGCCATGGACAAAAGGCTCTGAACAGGGAACATTTCACTTTAGAGAGCACATACTAAATGAAGGCAGCGGTATATTGGTGTAAAGTGTAAACTTTATTGTGTCTGAATGTCTCTGTCGTCATTCCAGTAAGCAGTCATAAATGTCCAAGGTATTTGTCTTGTCTTTAACTGATGTGAAAAGCCTCTCATGCATTCAAGGTCAAAGACACAATTTGTTCTCCCTGCTTCTTACAATCATTATATTGTTCTTTGATTATCTTTGTCAATGTCCTTTGCCACACTCAGAACATATTGTTTTACAATTATTGCATCCCTGCACTGTACGGGCTGATTATCATCTCACCAGATTATCTGCATACGTTAAATTCAATTTAAAAGAATAAAATGTTATATTGTATGAAAAAACGAGATGTTGTATTACTGTATCCGGAATGTAAATTAATTTTGAATATGGGGGTAGGCACTTAAAAGCTTTCTTGCTTCGGCCTACTCCTTTTGAGTTTTTTGTTACTTACTTTATTTTCTGCACTGCAATAATGTTAATGTAAATAATCACTGAAATAAATTTAAATCTATAAAAAAAATGAGTGTAGTCCTCCAGTATATTGTAAAAGCAGACATCTGTGGGGGAAAAAATAGCTTTGTGTGCTGTGCATTAGCCTGTTTATCAATCATAAACAAGCAGACTTGTTTTTGTTTTACATTACTATGATAGTATTGCTCTCTGAAAGTTGTGCAACTTGCTTATACATTAATTCCATGGAAGAATAGGGATGTTAGAATAGTTAGAAATAAGTTTGGACCACAATTAATGCTTTAAAATGTTAGCTCTCCCTATAGGATGTCGATGGCAATAACAGGTATAGGTTCTTTAAATAGACTAACCTTTCTGCCATAGACTTCTGCCTTCCTCTTCTCACAGTCCCGAGTAACAGCAGTGAAGCTGTCCTGGTCAGACATGAAGGCTTCATGTCCCAGTATGCAGTTGCCCACAGAGCTCTTCCCCGATCCGGACCGTCCCACTAGCACCAGGCGTAGGTCTGGAGACAGTGAACCAGATGTAGAACGAGGGCGAGCAGAGGCAGGCGCAAAGGCAAAAGCAGATGCAGAAGTAGAGGTTGAAACGGGAGATGAGGAGAAGACAGGTGAGCGAGGTGACATAATGGGGGACGCTTGTGGAGATCTTTCTTCAGAGTTGCTTAGTCTTTGATGAACTGAAAGCAGAGGTATTATTTAGATCAGTGGATGTAAATGAACATTATTATATTATATGGAAGAATGATTAAATATAAACAACATGTTGTGAATAAGAAACATACAATTGCTGGTGATTTTCGGTGTAGAAGAGGACTCAGGCATTTGTGAGAGAATAGCGCCCTCTACAGACAAAAGAGAAGTGTCAAATTTGCATTTAATTAACTGCATAGGGTAATGTATATGGTTGCAGTTACCTGAATTTAGCTTAAAACTAGAAGTCCTTGACAGCTGCTGGATCTCAGTTTGTGGATGCTGTGCAGGAGTTGAGTGACGACTATAAGACTGACTGACGTCTACTCTGTCCTCAAAAGTATCCTGCTTGGAGCCAAGTGTCTCCACTACTGGGCTGACAGAGTTCTTGATTTCTCTGTCCGTACTAAACACTGTTGTCATGCTCCGTCTTTGTACTTCTCTTTTGGCTCTGTAGTCTTCCATTAGCTCTCGTTTTCTTTCTTGTATTCTTTTCTCAATCTCTCGCTCCTCAGCTGTTTTCAAGCTGTGTATTCCATTTCTCTCAACAATTTCATCCACCTATGCAGAGCAAATTGAAGAGGTTAATCTTATGCTGCCGTTATGCTTGTTGCACACAAAAATTAAAATTTGGCATACTAGCTACGTTATCTTTGACCCATCACACGGTAAACACACAATGTTCTTTTTTTTATTTCGAAACCAGTTCTAAGTCAGTGGCTGGGTGTAACTAAACATGGCAGTGATGAGAAGGAATCAAGTCAAGCGTCAACAAATTGGAGTTGCAACCAATGCAGTCTTTAAAAACCATGAGAAAACAGCCCAATAGGTCTGGCGATACGTATATATTGTGTGTGTACCTTGTCTAGTAGCTCCCGGACCTGCATCCTGTCTTGTCTTCGGCGGTTGTTTATCACATGACATCTCCCATTAAAGCGTGCAATTAACTGGGACAGACCTGAAGGCTCTTTCTTGAGGTATTCCTTGAGAAACACATTTGTGTACAATTAACTAATTAATCTTTGTCTAGCTGTAACTTTTCAAAATCCTTTATTGCAATACCTCCACTGTCTTTCCGATCAAGTAGTCTCCGCATGTGAACAAGACCATTGTGTGATTCAAAACATCTTCGCCAAACAGCCTCTGCAGTTCCACGGGTACTCGAGTTTCCATCTAGCAATTAGAGAAAGAGAGAGATTAACCTTAACTTGTAAAATTACTGTGTATCCTCCCTTGATAGGAAAACTAAAACAACCTCTGTGAACTGAAACACAGGTATGACCAGCAGTATTGCATGTGGGCCCGGCGCCAACAGACTCATGGCTTTCTCAGTCTCTATGCGGATGTCATCGTCCATTTGTCCACCGCTCCAGTACCAACGCGGCGCCTCCACCACATTGACTCTCCTGCCGTCGGAGAGGCCTTGCCGCTGCACCAGGCCCCTGGACGTGCTGAGGGATACGGGCGCCTGCTGGTTCAGAATAGTGTCTGCTGAGGAGGTCTTCCCACAGCTGATGTTCCCCAGGAGAAGAAGTCTGAGCTCTGGGGAGGGGTCACCATTGCTCCCAGGAAAGTGACCACTCATGACTAAAGAAACAAAAACAAAAAAAACATAGTAAAATGAATAGCATTTTGGCTGGACGTGGTGAATAACATCTATTCATCATCTGATTTGCATCTTATAACATTACTGTCCATCGTGTCCCCTTCATTGATACAAGATAAGCAATGGACATTACCAGTCCAGTTCTACTACATTTTTTTGGAATGAGGCTGTATGTGAATATACTCATCATCTAAAAACATAGTAAAAACTAGCGCAAAAGCACTCTATATAACGCATTTAGAAACTGGGGAGCATACAATAAATACAGTTAATACAATAATTAAAAAAAACAAGCAAACAGTAGTTATGGTAGCAGCATAGCAAATGGTAGCAACATAGCTTACTCACACAACTTTGATGTTAAATCCCCTAAACCATAATGTGAAAAACACCCTGTTAGGATGTTAACGTCTCCCATTAAAATAGATATACAGACTGTAAAATAAGTGAAACAAACTTACTTGCTGAAATGAGATTAATTTCCCTCTGCGTGTTCAGTCTGGTTACCTGGTAGTGAGTGACTTTTCTTCTTCATAACAATCATTAAGTGTATGTCAGTATCGTAGTAATGACTGGCTCAGATATTCAGTGAAAGGGGAGTACCAGTCTCGCCACTCCCAGTATGAACGCATGTGGACAGACTCCAGGCTTGCTTTATCATGTACAACAGGTTTCTGTGGTCCGTAGGCCACAAAGCATTCCCTAAAAGGGTGGAGAAGGTGTATCCTTGGGCACTGGTGAATCATTTTAAACTGAGTGTGACACCACACCCTCACAAGTGTCAAAATATATTAGTGCAAGATCTTTTATGCTTATTATATTACATTTGAAAATAAAACATCAAGAAGAGAAAACAAAACACAAATTACACAGGTCAATTCATTTTTTTAACAAGCGCTCTTCAGTTTTTCAGGTTTGCTATAGGATTTTTTAAATGTTGACGTGGCCAGGGCCAGAAAAAAAACAAAAAACTTCTGTACAGTTAGTCTATAGCCTATCAGTCAGTCATTTCTGAGAAAATGGCGCCATCTGTAGACAGTACAGTGGTCAGTCACAGGCACTGTCCTAACTGGTCCAAATAAACATGATACTAACCTAAAAATGACAAGGCAGAATTTGCCTGAGGGTATTGAGGATCCTCTCCATTCTACTTGTAAATTGTTAGTAAATAATTATTATCAATTTACTAAATTATTTCAGAATGTTCCTTAACATTTGAAATGCACTCTGTAACTAAATCAAATGTTCTTTCTATTTCATATTTCATGCAAAACAACTTAGTTTGTGAGATAATTGTTGACAAAAGACCCTATAAATTATAATAGAAGCCTAGGACAAGAGGTTATTGCTACTCACAGCCCCGGCATCAGGTAGGACACATT
This sequence comes from Neogobius melanostomus, assembly GCA_007210695.1. Taxonomy (NCBI): domain Eukaryota; kingdom Metazoa; phylum Chordata; class Actinopteri; order Gobiiformes; family Gobiidae; genus Neogobius; species Neogobius melanostomus. The sequence continues at coordinate 1,187,309 of VHKM01000004.1, read as the reverse complement.
TTCCAGAGTGGGGTCCTTTAAAACATTGTGTACAGGGGATTTGAATGTGTGAAATAAGCTGTGCACACATAGACATACGTGTGGCTTACCACTGTGTGCTCTAAACAGTCCTGCAGTTCTGGGATCTGTGAGCTGAGGGACATCAGAGGAGCCAGGGTGCACAGCAGAGAGTCCAAGAGGACAGACAGACTGGTGGACACGCAGACCAGTCTCTGTAAACACACAAGTCAACACAGGCAAACCCTAGATAAATATTGCATTCAAACTTCATTACAGTGTAATGTTCATGTTGACAGAGTTGCATCTGGTCTACAAAATTGCCCTGACCTGAATTACGTTGTAATGAGCAAAATTGCTGTGCACTTACGTCAGTTTCTTGTAGGTAATGTCCAATAAGCACCAGTGACTCCCCGAGGAGGTGCAGGTATGCAGCCGCACTGACAGGATCATTGTCACAGCCTCTCATTACAGTTGTAGACCTCAGGGTGTCTGAGGCTGAGGCCACAGGTCTGCAAGCACACGCAGGTAGACTGACTTCTGTGCTCTCAATATGAGCACTGGGAGCCCCCAGGGAGCAAGCGGGTACCTCATAGGAAGGACTGTCCAGAACTGGGGATAAGAAAGCGAGGGCTGTTTGTGTAATAGGAGAGCTTGCCATTGTGCAATCCAGCATGGAGACATCACAACAAATCTAATGAGAAAGAAGACAGGGTCAAAATAAAATGTGTCTTTTTTCAAATCTATGTCTTACTTTTATTTAATGTAGCCTATATGGCTAATAGGCAATATGCCACAAAACGCTCTCACACACCTCTTTAGTCTCTGTTGTCCCATGCACAAACATCGCACACCAGTGGGAGGGGCCAGAGTCCACATGGTCAGAATCAGCATCGGTGTACGAAAACTTTTATCAATCAGAACAGGCCCCACAAAATACACAAACATAGCCTTTAAATGTCCTGCTTTGTTGTTTTAGATCACATTAGTTCAGTTTCTGCGCAATGCCCACCTCGCCAGGACACATGAGGCCTTCGTCATCGGACTCCAAGTTGTTCTTCATTCTTTCATCTTCTTACTAATGTTTTGTGAATAATTTTGCGACGAATGTCTACAGCGCTCGGGCCTACTAGGCCTACGTACAGGGCCTAAATGATTAATTATTTAACACGTCGCACCTGTTTTGACCGAGTGGGCCGGTTTTTTATCTGAAAAGATTGAAATCAGCAGTTCATTCAGGTTCACGATGTACTTACACCAATTACTGGCCCATATCCCCACCGTTTGTACCATAAACTCGTCCAGCCTGTGTTAAAATGTGTTAGGCCCCGCCCCGGTTTCTGCTCGTGTTTTAGCCGTTTTAGCAGCTGACTCAAGGTCAGGCCAAGGTTAATCTTTGTTATATGTTTTATGTTGCACGTCTGCACCGAGAACATTCCTAGTGAACCTGTTCTCAAACAATGGCAACAAAAACTATTCTGAATGAAAAATGTGTAGAATGAGCCTATTTCTTATGTCTAAAGCTGAATCTATTCTAGACTTAACCATGTTCATATCCTCGATGAGTCACTGTTTGAACATTTCCCCACGTGAAAGCACACAGTCATGTTAAGTCTCCGCTCCTCCTCTCTTTTGTATTTCATTCTCCTGCTGAGTCAGGCTTAGCACGGGCTGGTTACCCCCTCCCTTTAGTTTTCCAGGCTAAACTTCCTTACTCATGATAACTCCAATGGTCCATCCCACTAAAAACATTCAAGCTGCTGTCTCATGTTAACACTCCTACGCTGAATCATGTTTAGCTTAGGCAGAGATTTCCTGTTTTCATTCTTAGCCGGGGGAGGAGACAGCAGAGGACCATATAAAGGGAAGGCTGTAGCCTGAACACAGATCACAGGACACTCTTCTGAGACTAAGCAGCTCAGTAGGCCTACTCAGAACAGAGAGGTACAAGGGAGACGGCATTGGAATCGGTAAGAAAAAAATCCATTCATGCAAATTTTAACCAAATGTATTACTGTTTCTGATAGATTTTTGTATTGTCTTTTAGGGCAACAATGGAGACTGACAAGAAGTTACTGACAACAGAACAGATAACCGACAGGTCATTAAACTGCTGCTTTATCCAAATATTTCACGCATTGTACAAATCATACGTGACCTTATTGCTATTCCTCTTCTTAACAGGGATCTGTCTGAACAAATAAAACAGCAACCAGGGAAAGTCACATGAGAGCAGAAACACAGAGCTGATGCTGAGCTTCCAGAGGGCTCAGGTCACTTTACCACAGTACAAGGTAGAGCTATATATCCACAGTGGAATCAGCACTTTTTACTTGTACCGTAATTAATGTAGACTTTTTACCAATAGAAAATGCATGTATATGATTTATCAGACTGCTAGATGAAAACATACAAATCAAAGGGGTCTGAAAACTTTCTGAACCCACTTTAATAACATTTGTTGACAGTTTGCTAACACATATTTGTCCTGTGCAGCTTCTACTTTGCTCGCTGCATGAAATCTATGCGGCACTGGAGGAAGAAATGGACCGAAACAGTGACCACCCCGGAGTTGCGCCAATCTACTTCCCCTCTGAGCTGTCCCGGCTGGAGTGTATTGAACGTGACCTACAGTACCTCTGCGGACCTGAGTGGAGAGAAAGGATGGTTGTCCCGGACGCAACTAAAAGATACAGCTACAGACTCAGACAGGTACAGATTGTCCAAATTCTAAAGAATAATATTAAGAATATGAATAACAACAACCTGCCATTGTTGTGGTTTTAACAGATTGGTAAAGAAAATCCAGAGTTATTGGTTGCCCATGCTTACACCCGTTACCTTGGTGACCTGTCTGGGGGTCAGGTCCTTGGTCGAATTGCACAGAAGTCAATGGGGCTCAAAGGGGCTGAAGGCCTCTCTTTCTTCGCCTTTCCCGGAGTGTCCAGCCCTAACCTGTTCAAACAGCTGTACCGGAGTCGCATGAACAGCATAGAGCTCACAGACGAGGAGAGGAAGTGTGTTCTGGACGAGGCGGTCAGAGCTTTTGAGTTTAACATTCAGGTAAGAGGTTGCAAACATTTTAATTACCTTAACATTGACCAGAAAAACTATATATTTGTAGAGACTCTCACCTTTCTGTATCAGGATTACGCCTTTGTAAATGTTAAAAATGGCACAACTAAAATTGAGAGCAACGGATTAAGTCTGAATACTTATGTCACTGAGAAATTGTAGTTATTATTTTGCTGTCTTTTTAAAATGTTTTAAAAGTACACGTTTGATGCGTGTGTTGGTTAAGGTTGAGTCGGGGTGCTCTGGTTTCCCCTCCCACTAAAAACATGTACAGTAGTGTCTCCCCTCAGAACTGTTTGAATTTAAATAAACGGAAAAAAATATGATTATACTATCAGGCTGCACTGATCGTAATATGATAGAAACAATAAATGGGACTTTAAACTCTGAGGACTTCGGGCGTAGTCCCTGGTGCCCAGAGTCAGAACTGAAAATGGTGAGGCTGTGTCAATTTTATGCAGCTAAAATCTGGAACAGATCAACTTTCTCAAGATGTGACTCTGACAATGTTCAAATCCAGAATGAAAACATTTCTATTTAGCCTTGCAGATAACTGAAAGTATTTAATCCACACTTTGCTTTTGATTTAAGGATTATATTTTATTATATATATTTATTTATTTAATTTGATTTCCCTTCTTGTAATTTCTCTACAAATAAACTTGCTTTGCCTACAGCCTGCCTAATAAAAGTTGATTAAATGTTCATTCTCTTCTTCTGCAGGTTTTTGATGGTTTGCAGAACGTGTTAAGTCAACCCAAAGTTCAGGAGCAAATGTCACAGTCCACAGATATTAACAGCAATGCTCTTAATATGCAGCAGTCATACATCAGCACTGTCCCACTGCTACGGATGTTTGTTGGATTTTTTGTAGCTTTGGTCACCGTCAGTATGGGAGTTTATGTTTTTTAGATACATTGGTCATTTCATTGTCCATCTGTAATAGAATTTAGCTCTAGCAAGATGCCCCAAAACAGCATACTGTATACAAGAACTGTTTTGACAAGATTTCTATTGTGAAATTGTAATATACTACATGTTGTATAGTACTTTTATAATCTGTTGTCTGTGTATGTGTAAACAATTACTACCGTGCAATATGTTTCTTGTGCAATATTATGTAAATATTTTGTTTTTCATGCTTTTTGTTGTAATGTTTCAAAACTTTCAAATAAATCACACCCGTATATAATTTGGTATCCACTTTTAATGTCATTTAAATCTTTAATTAAAATCATCCAAAGAACTTCAAACCATAAACTATTGAAAGAAATGGACACAGTGCTGATATCTGTCTCTACCAGGAGGAAATAGAATGAAACGTACACGAAAAGTGATTGTACTTCACAGGAATTCTATAACTTCACCTTGAAAGGCACAGCCGCACAGTAACAAAGTGCCTGGCTTTTGCACCTGTAGCATTGCCATAATATTAAACTTGAGTGAAATATGTCATAGCATTCAACTATGACATGTTACCGATGTAAAATGCTAATGCATATATTTTAACCATATATGAGCACTGTATTGTAGATAACACTGTTTTTGGAAACCTTAAGAACAAACTAAAACCAATATTACTCACACATATTATACAGACTATATGTCAGTAAACATAACTTATTACTTTAATAGAGTAACACATAAATCTATGCTGTTTAAGCTAGAGTGTCAATAAGGACAGCCCTAGGGTGCTTTTAATGGGTAATTGCTCAATTGTGTAAATGTCACAGACAATAAAAAAACTATACTTTTAAATGCATATTTTGTAGAACAAGATGACTGTTGATGTGGAACCACTCAAATAGAGTTGCATTACAGAAGAGGCAAGTGTGGACATTCACAGTCAGTTTATCCTTGCCCTGGAAAGGCCTGCACTAACACGGACAACTATTTTATACTTTCCTATTGCACAGTAAGTCAAGGACACAAGTGACTTCTAATAAACCAGAATAAGACAAGTACTACATTAAAACATAATAAAATATTTGCATTACTATTTTGCTACCAAAACACTTCAATATTGATCAATCATTAAGCAGTATATGGCACATTGTCCAACCGTAAAAGGCAAAAATGCTTAATTTCCTATTTCAAACCTCCTTCTACTGTGACTTGGCTGTTGCAATCTACCTGGGCAATAACAGCTAAGTCAGCGTTAGCACAAACATGCTTTGTAATTAAATGCACTCAGTGTTAGTCAGTTGGCTTCATAAGTGGACAACAGAGCAGCGTCCACAGGCTCCATACAAGAGGGGCAGGTGAAGGAACGCATCAGCCAAGGATCAATGCAATCCACATGATAAATATGTAAGCAGGGCAAAAATCGAACTGGGTCGCCGTACTCAAAATCCATCATGCAGATTACACACCTGTGGAACAACACAAAAGATTTACTTAAACAACGTCCAACCAACAACATTTAGAAAAACAATGTGTGACGGTTCACACTCAGATGTGTAATTACTCTTTAACTTTCTTGTCAGATGGGTCAGATCCAGGGTCAAAATGCCTTTGGGCAGGTGTTGGATGAGTCCAATGCGCTGGGCAATGCGGATCTGCTCTTCTTCAGTGAGCTGGCTGGCCAGACGACTTTCACCAGGTCTAGGATGATACACTGGCTGTGGACGCTCCTGAAAAGTAAATGATAAGAGTGGAAACAGAGGCTTAGTAATTCTGGGATAACTGTAGGCCCATTTCGACAACGCTAGACCAGTTCGGTTCACTTGACACCGGTTCATTTAGGGAGGGGCAGCGCCTGCAAGTTTGTGTTTCAAGTGTCTTTAGGGTAAAGTGGTCTGGGTTGCTATGGGAGTGGCCAAGGACATTTATATGCATGTGGAAGGCAACAACCACAGCCTGATATCACTGTGCTTTAGTCCTGCATCAAAACGCCTTTGTATATGCAAAGTTCGACCATTAGGTGGGACCGAGTACTCCTCAACAAAAAAATACTATGTAATTATACTATATTATGCCCTTTATATTGAACAGCGAAAAATCATATTTAAATGTTGTCCTATCCTAATTTATAAAAGGACTTTAATATAGCCCAGCTCATATTGGCCTCTCGGCTCAATCAATACAGAAGTGAAAGTAAAAATCAGCTGTGCCATGTGCATGTATGTTAACTTTCACTTTTAGACGCTCATACAGAAGTTAAGAAGCAGCGGCAGGATCTTGGAATTTTGCATTTGCAAGCTCCAGGAGAACAGTTATTGAGAAAAAAAACAAAAATAAATCACAACAATGCCCAAAACGAGTAGGCTTATTATTTTAAGTGCGTCCAAAATAAAAGAGGGAGATACGAGGCCTCGCTCCTGTCATTTAGGCAATAAGAAAGAATGTATGGGAAAACTGTTGTGCAAATCAAACTTGAAACTTGAGCAGTAGATTACTGACATAAATATGAGGAAACATATATAATATTATTGAATGTTTTCACATCAAAATTAGGCATGTAGGCTATGAGTAGAGATAGCAAAATTGCCTATATTTTCTGTGAACAAGTCATGATAGAGCCTGGTTTAAATTGGTGAAGAGAAAGCTAACTTTGAATAAGGTCTGACCAATCAGAGTGGTGACATGCCTCCCTCCCCTTTCCCCCAAACCGGTCTAGTCTGCAAACCGCTCCAGACCCCATGGCCGAAGTGGTCTGGGACTGGAGCGGTTTGGACCCCCCTTTGGGAGCGGAGCGGTTCACTTTTGGCTGTGGCCTTTGCCCAGTTTTTCCATCTGTGTTAATGCCATTTGGTCAGGGTTTGCATTTTGTAAAAAAGTTTAAAATACATTTGCCAATTTCAACAGACTCCCTGCCTTAACCCAGTGCATTTTCTCCAGTTCGGCTTAACCCAAAAATCTTCTTGACTAGAGTTTACAGCCTATAGGCCAGAGTAACACCTCATTTGAAAGCTAAGACCTACAAAACTGATCTATACGATCTTTTGGCTTGCGTTATTGCCGTTAATTTTTTCACCTCATTTTGGCCACTTTTTTTGCTGTGTTTGTCGTCACATTTTTGTTTCTTTTTTGTTGCCGTTTTGTCACTTTCATTATTGAACTTTCATCGCTTTATTGTCACTTTTTTGTTACTTTTTTGTTGTTCTTTTGTAACTTTTTAATGCATTTTTATCCTTGTTTTCTTCTCGTTTTTGACGCTTTTTTGCGTAATGTCAAACTGGAGAAAATGTGCTCGGTTCAGGTGGGGGTTAAGAGGTTAAGATCATAAGAAGCATCGTCCTCATTGTCCTTACCAATGGCTGGGCTAAAAATCAGTTGACAACTTTAAAGCGGACTACAGGTGGAAGCCTGTATTATATTCCTCATCAATGATGTTTCTTTTCTGGCTACTCTAGAGCACTGCCATGACCGAATTAAAACAGTCTGGGGTGAAGAGAGGACGAGGTGAGAAGGGAGACAAAAAGTGGTAACAGTTTTCTTTTAATAACAAATGGTATCTTGAAGCAAGTGATATTGATTTAAGAACTCATGTTGAAATATTTCATTAAAAAGTTATACTGTATATCCAATTACTCTATAAAAATCTGTGGCATTAAATGAGCACTTTTGAACGAGTCGCAGATTCGTCAATTTGTCAAACATAATTAATTGTGTCAATCACTGAATGTCCAGACGTTACTGTTTCGTACTCCCTATAATTCCATATTTTCTCTCGTTATTGTAATTGTCTATTCTTTTGGTAAACATACTCTATGCTTGTATAGTTTGAGACTATATGAGACGGTAAACTTGGCTCCGTGACTGACACACACACCTGGTATGGCGGCGGAGGCTCCCCAGGCAAACTGCCCCCTCGGACTCGTTCAGCAGAGATACGTCGTCTGCTCCTTGAGAAAAAAGACAGTTCCCCATTGAAGTACCACCACCACCATGAGAGGCACTAACTAAGAGCTGAAAAAATGAAAACGAGCGTCAACAAGTCATACTAGCTATCTCAAAGATCGACGTGTTTGTTTGTTAGCTGACAGACGTGTTAGCCCATTGCGCGATCGTCGTATGTAACTTATACAACGGAATAATGAATAAAAATGCTATGCACTGATAATTCTGCAACACTGCAGTCCAGTCTAAAAGAATCAGCGAGTGACAGAGCTTTGTAATCTCAAAAACCACGACAATTCTCTGAGTTTCGCTAAAAATTACCGAGCACTGTTTACAAAATGCAGACCGGATGTGTCGTCAAAGATGAGTCCTTTCAGCTGTTCTGCTTTGCCCACCCTTTTTAATGCTGGTCCATGCAAATAAATACGAATTATGGTTACGTTTAAGTATTTTTTCCACATTTGCTAAAATGTGGGTCTATTTTTTTTTAAATACTATTAGGTGGGGTCTCGCTATCTTCAGTCTACATAAAAGAAAATAAAGTTTGAAAAGAACTTTAACATATTTAATAATTATTAGTAGGCCTATACCTCAAACGTGTAAAGACACTTAACATAAATATTTGTTGGCTACTTATCAGTATATAGTATAACTTTATTCTTTGTGCATTTAAAAACAAACCAAAAAACTCAATACAATTGGGTCTACTGATCACGATAAAGGAATAATAATTGCATATCCTAACAATCGTAACAAATACATTTCTTAAAAATCACCATCATAATAATGCACAAAGCTCTGAAAAGACCACGACACACTGTTAGTACAGTAAAGAACATCCTTTTATTCAATCAGGTACTGCTCTTTTCAAACTGTGTTTTTCTTCTTATGGAAAAGAAACTGTAATTAACACATGCATTTCACCTAGAGCTCTGGGGTGTTCTCACACAAACAAGTGCACTGAGGGCATTGACAGGATGCACAGAAGAGGTGGGAGTCAGGGGCCACAGGAGCTGCTTTTCACTAATTGCCATTCATGTTGCAAAATAAAAACAAAATAAACAACAAAAAGACTCGAAGCAGTCCAGCATGAGGTAAAATGGAGGGGGGGAAATTAAGGGACTTCCCTGTATTCTTACATGTTAAGAAATCAGGTTCAGCTTTATCTTTTATAAATGGCTAATACTGCTAACAAACCATTTGAAATAATACTTTTCTTGACAACATTCGTTCATTAGCACGTGGGATATGTCCGAGAAGTGCAAACCCTCTTATTGACCACATGCGAGATGCATCTGGTTATAAGGTGCTTATAGCTTAAATTTACAGTCCAAGGCTTCCTCAAGCGGAGCTTCAATGACAACATACCCTGATAAGCATAAATCCAAATTACATAACAGAACACATGGGGGAATAAAACAAAGCAAAAATAAATACAGGAATTTCAAAGCGCATTTGTGTCTATAGTACTAATCAAAGCAGCCCTACTTAGTTCATTCAGCTCTTGCAACATTATGGTCTTGATCAACCCCAAACCCCCTGAATCCCTGCCTTCTCTTCTTATCTCACTCTGGGACACCCCCAAAAGCCCGTCAGTGTAATTTGTTCATTTACATTAGCTGTTGAATGGAGAAGCTGAAGAGATGGGTATGGTAATACGATGTGAAGCATATAGACAAGAATAACATGTGAGCTAACTGCATTCTGCTCAGACAAAGGTTTCTCGGCAATATTTTAAGCCCTCCTCAACAGCAGAGAGGGTGGAATAGATGGACAGTGAAGGATAGTGTGTGTGATTATGTGCGAGAAAGATGCTGAGCGACAGACAGTTACAAACTACTCCAGTGTCTACAGAAAAACAGACAATGGAGACAGAGGGCAAGAAAAAAAGAGCTGAACAGTAACTTTTTTTTTTTTTACTTTTCAAACTTTTTTATCATTATTTATCAATAAAAAGTAAAGAACTAATTCACACCATTTCCTTTTGTACTATATATATATACTGTATATATATACAGCTTTGAAAAGGAAGAGAGGCAAGTGGGGTAAAATGGAACTTTTTTTTTTACAAGGCATAAGGGAAAAGTTGCCCTAGGTTGCTTAAATGGTGCAGATCGTTGTTGATTTTTTTTTTCTTTTTGCCTCAATGCAGCACTTCGGGGCAACCTGCTACCTCGAGCCATTTTGAGAAGGGCAATTGGGATTACAAAATGGAGTCTGTGAACAAAAGGCACTTTTAAGGGACAACCTTTAACTGCTGGGAATCTATACACTACAGCACAAGCACTAAAAGTCATTTACAGAGCGGGAGCGGAGCAGGGGAGAGGCTCACTTTGCAGCCTGCTTCATAACGAGTCAGATTTTTTACTTCTGCAGCACTCAACATGCATGTCTCTTCACGGCCTGCCATTAGATTTACTGTCCAACATGTCCAACAAAATTCAACTCACCTCCAAAAGGAAGGAAATGCCTGGAAAACATTGCAAGGGCTTTCTTAAACTGCTGGTGACTTTCAGGCAGTGCAAGGGTGATATTTGAAAAGGGACCAGGTTAAAATATTCTAAAGGTTGAACCAAAATGCCTTCTGTGTCACAACCTTAGAGAATAGGAACCTCTCCCCCACTCGTACAAGAGAAGCGTACACATAGAGGAGTAATGCTGTTTCCTAAATTGTCTGTTTTGTTCATTACCTTTCATTTACAATAGTTTTGAAAGTATTTAATAGTGTCAAAGCACCAGGTTTATCTGATAAAATACAATTCTCTGTAGAAGTTGTGTCGATTTGTGTCCTTCAGCCCTCCCATAATTTTATAAACAAATGATTACACATAAACATTAAAAAAGACAAAGGAATAAAAACAAATACCCCAAGTTACAAAGACTAGATTTTTTTCATGGCCCTCTAGTTTAGAGTCCTGGAGCTTATGGACTTGAAACAATACTTTTTTTTTTTTCTCTTTTCATTTAGCTTTCTTAAAAACCTCTAACAGACAAACACAATGATCTACCCAATGCATTGCACGTGGCTCAATCAACACATATTTTCAATAATAATACTCTCCATCAAAAAGACATATTTCTTCAAACCTACTGTGGATTTCTGTCAAATGTATCTAAAGATTGGGAAGCTGGACTGCAGAGGGCAATGGCTGTAGATTCTGATCACGTTGGTAACAGTAATGTGGTGTTTCATTGAGGGGGGGAAAACATTCAGAAAATAACTAGACTGCCATGAGCTACTTGTTTTGTTTTACCTTTGTAGTGCACAGACCATTGTTCAATCATCAGACAAGCTTCTCAACTCTGTCCATGCAAAAGAACAACCAGCAACAACAGGCAATCTAGTCATTTTGTGAGGATGAAATTTTGTTGCTTTTTCAACATTTTCAAAGTGAACATTTCATTTACATCAAAATATATGAAAGACAATTCCTGGTCAAATGAAAAACCATCTGCAAAGGCATTGAAGAGAACCAAATATGAAGTTGTTAGTTGTCCCTTTCTTTCGTAATTGTCCCAGCTGCATATTTTCTAAACGTATGGCTATGTGCCTCACCGGATTGTCATTTTAGATATAGATTACGGCTACTGTTTGTTTATTGAGTGAATACCTGTTTCTACAGCACTGTATAAGAAAAAAAAATGCAAGAGAGAGATGAGACTAAAAGTCAGGCTCCAAAAAACACACAAAAAAGCAATGAATCTCAAAATATGAAAAGCGGCTGTTGGCATTATGTAAAATTAGTCTAAAGAAAAACAACACACTGTTTTTGTTGCTGCTTCCACCAGTAAAAATGCTGTTTCCTGTATGTGAATGCAAAGATTAGCACAGCCACAGACTCCAAACCACTTCCTCATTCACTCATCTGACCTCAATGTGCAATACAATTCTCATCCCTAAATCATAATATTAGTGCATAGGTGAGGGGACGAAAAACCATGTTGAGTTAGTGTTACGACTGACGTGTGTTCAACTACCCACAATGGGCTCAGGGCTATCACTTCTATCACAAAAAGACACCCTTTTACTTTCAACAGGTAAACAACAACAAGCCACTTAGTGCATAATGTCACACCATTTTATGGTGTCACTTAATTGGCCAAATATGTAATGAAAGAGGTGAAGCAGAAGAATACTGTGGCTGTGCATCATTATAGCAAAGTCACAAATTCTTAAAATTTGGATGAAATATTTAGATCTCTCAGCCAATGCATGGAGTTTCATTATGAATAAACATTTGATGAAAAATACAAATGATAAAAAAAAAAATGCATATTGGTCATTATTAACCTGCCCAACTTTTTTTTATTTTTGATACATAGTGTTTCAGAGACAGCTCCTCATCTTCGTCTTTCTTCTTCTTGTGTGATGAGCTGGTCCACTCTGTTTGATACATCCTACATGATGAAGGGTGTGTGTCCTGTTTTAAATCGTGCAGATATGGGCATCCTCTCGGGTCTGGAGGGTTCTCCACGTGGTGCAGAAGTACTTTAAATTGTGGTGGCGAGGACAAAAGACTTTTTAGTGTCTACAGTCTGTTTTTTTTAGCTGTGATTTTTGTTATTCAAATTTTCTTGAAATATTTTCTATACAATCGATGTTTTCAGTGATGCCTTGTCAGAGGAACCAAGACTGTGGAGAAAAGGGAAAAATAGAAATTAAATTAAAAAGCAGTAAAGTCACAACACAAATTAAATATAGAAAACCTCCACTAGGTGGCAACATACACCATATTTTTGTAGTTCCTCCAGAGACAAAAGTTTCCAGCTCAGGTCTGGGTTTACCCTTTGCTGTTTGAAAACCTGGCTCAATACACAGCATTTCAAAGCTATGCAGAAAAAGCAGGACTTTAGACTAGAACAGTTTGCTATTGACGCACGGGCTCTTCAGTAATGCACTGCAGTTTGCATGTAAGGTGATCGTACTTATATGTCTGCTCTCTGTGAGTAGAAGTCTCAGGCTACACTGTAGAGCTATTGAGAGAGGTCACTCCCGGGATCTCGTTTCTCAGTGATAAGAGGCAAAGAGGAGTTCCTGGCGTTGACCCAGACAGTTTTTGGCTGCTGCATGCTGACATTCCAAAGACCGTGGCTGAGGGAACGCTGCACATCACCCCACGTTTAACAGACCCACACTGTAGATTAGATCCTCCTACCCACAATCCCTCTGAGTGAGGGAGAGAACTGCTCCTGGTTTGACTTGCCCAACTCGGCTCTCCTTTCCTTCCTGTATCTTACTTTTCACTCTTTCAGTATAATCCTTGGCAGTAAAAGTTACCCCCCCCCCCCCCACACACACACACACACGCGCTCCAAGTCCAAGTTCAACTGCCTATGACATCATGTCTGGTTGCTGTGGGCAACCAGACAGCCTGGACGTGACTCTGGACTGCAGCAAGCTTCAACCAACTCCCTCTTTTCCCTCTCTTTGCATTTAGTGACCCACACTTTTAACAGAGACGCTGCACTGTCTCCCAGGGTATGCCTGCAGATGCAACATCTCACCAGCAGAGAGCTCCTCAGCCCAGCTTTTGCCTGCTTCTGTTGTGCAAAAGCAGTAGAAGTAACTCTCTCACTCTTGGCTTAGTGGCCAGTCATCAGCTAGGCGGACTGGCATGGCCATGGTCTGAACTCTCCATATGCCAAAGAACAGCAGGATAAGCCGAGACCGCGGTTACTCACTTTGGCTGTGACTGTTACTGACCTACTAGGCTCTTCTAACAGTTGATACACGTGCACATGTCCTGAAATGCACACTGTAAGTTCAAGTTTAAGTCCAAACTGAATTTGTTTGAAAAGTTGGCAAATAACTCAAGTGACGTTGTGTGTATTCGCTTCACTCCATTTTGGATGTGTCTGGATGTCCCTTTGGTGCCAGGGCTACATCTGCGGTGAGTGGTGCAGGTGGGAGCTCAGTACTAGAGGGAGCAGCAGGCGAGCTGCTAATGCCTGAGAGAGGCAGGGAGGGGGGCAGTGCTGCACTGAGGAGGAATGCAGATTGTTTCCATGTGTGGGGAGGACAGGAGAGCTGAGTTGGCTGCAGGCAGGTGCGGTTAGCCCCTAATGACAAAAGTTGTGTTGATGATGGAGGAGGCCCAAGACATTGCAGTCCAGTGGTAAAGCTAGTCAAAGCTGTAACCACAATGTAGTGCACCAGTGGCCCCACAAGCAGCACTGATAAATCAGCCCCATTTACATTCACTCTGGTTAATACTGAAGAACAGACACTGTAAACCAATACTGAAACTAACAACCATGATACACTGGCAACACCATGAGGCAGGACAAGTATAAACTGCCTTTGTAGGTCTCAACAGATATTTATAACAAAACAACAAACAAAAGAACAAACAAATTAACAAATTAACAACAAAACCTCAAAACTTTGAATCGTTGAGTTGAAACATTTTTTATTATTACATGAAGCCAGTAATAGTTTTGCATGGTTGCATTTTTCCCTTGTGTGTTCGTTGCTACAGAGGATAATATTACCAGTTTGAATCACTGATTGTCAGGTTTATCAGGAAGAGTCATGCTTCTCTCAGACAAATGTTGCCACTGTATCACAACATGCTTGTCCCTTCAGACAGGCAGAGTATATGAATGTGTGGCAGATGAAGATTTGGGAAGAAAAGACAAAAAGATGGATGGTGGGTGTTAATTAAATGCGGTGCTTGGCGGGGTACCTGAGTCTGCTGGGGGATATTCAGAAAGTTGTCCCGTGTTCCGATGCCGACAAACCGGTTGGGAGCTGTGGAGCCTGGCGTGGAGTATGCTACAAACAAAGAAAGAAGTGTGTACATGCTTTTACACACACATATACACACTCAGAGCTCAGAGCTGAGCCTGGTATTCTCACTTTTACTTAATTATAGATCAAGTACCATCAAGGCCAGGGACACTGAGGCCCTATTCATGATTTTCTCATGACTGGGGGCAGGTTTGATTTTTCTTATTACTTAACACTAAGTCTTATTGGATAACAATGGGGTGAATAGTACTCATCTCAAAAGAGAAACAGGTTTCCTTTACATTGAAAATGCTTAGTGATGCCGCAGGATCAAATTTAGGGCAGTTGTGCTTTCCGGACTCCAATATGGTGAGTAGTAATGTTTGAAGGATGGGATGTATGGAGTGACAAATACTGATGAGTTGACATTGTAGGATACATTTGTCTGATTTCTGCTCAAAACTGAAATTTGATGATTTCTAAATAAAACTGATGGTGACAGCCATAGCCATGACAGACGATAAACAGCATAAATGTATTAATATAATATAATTAAATCGATAGAAAGTGATGTGAGATTGTCGGAAGGGGGAGAGGAGAAAGGTATGACAGAAAGGGAAGAGCAGAAAAATTCAAAGTCAAAAAAGGAGAAAGTGGCCCGGTCGCTCCATCCAGTGCCCCATCGCGGTGTGCCTCTCCCGTGACCCGACTCATTCACTGCACCAGTCTGGGTGAACTAAAGTCTCACCACGCCGGGGCAACACCCCTTTCTCTCACTCCCCCAGTACTATATGTTAAAATCTTGAACTGTGTCAACTGTCATAATTTTTGACTTGTTCTCATTATTTACGTGTAGTGAAACTGTGAAAGTGACAAGGGGATTTGTTAAAGTGGAGCAATTTTTTTTTGGAGTCCACGCCAACTGCCCTAATTTTGTCCTTTGAAAAGAGAAAAGAAAAACAGAAAAATAAAGACAAAGTAAACAAAGAGGAGGAGATGAGACTATGTTCATAAATAAGTAGGAAAATAGGGGATAGATAGACTGTAAGCCACAGTCATAAACAGACATGCATGGTCTGTTGGTCAACAACATGCTCAGGCCCTGAAATGCTCCACTCAACAGTAATGCATTAAGTACTAGAAGGAAACCCAACGCCAGAGAGAATGAGAAAATGAAAAGTTGTAAAATAGGGAAGGTGCAGATGTTTTTATAAAGCTATGAAGGAGGAAAGAGTGACAGTAGGATACAGAGAGAATGACTGTGGATCTCTGGTTTGGCAAAGGCGTGGTTTCTGCCCTATGAGATATTGTCTGGGGGTGTAGGTGGAGTGGCCTCAATGCATTTTGGAAACAAATACATGAACTACATTTTTTTTTAAATGCCTAAAATGGACAGACCTGTGTGTAGCATTGTTTTTGGACCAGACACATTTATTTCTGGCATCTAGCACTAGACCTACTGTACGAGCCTACCAAGGGTTTAGACTAAGGACTAAGGGGAGCCGGTGGCTATCACAGGGGTTTGTGGGGGCAGTGGGGGTGACTTACACGGAGATGCGGGTGAGCTGAGTCCACCATCAGTGTGCGTGCTGAGGCTTTTAGAGTCGGGCATGGGGAGGGGCACAGGGCGCGCCACAGGGGGCGGCGGGGGCAGCAGGAAGGAGCCCGGCATTTTGCTCTGGCCACCTCCATTAGGCTGCAGATGGATCATACAGAGAGGGTGAGCATAACACCCCCAAGTGCATATACAGAGAGGAACCAACACACAGACTCATGCAAGGGCAGAAAATACATTATCTGTATAAAAAATACAGAAGTAACTGCCAAGCTTAACACCATCATCGATTAGTAGTAAAGTATTAAAAAAAACAACAGAGGGTAATGGGAGAATGGTGGGTCTTTGTAGTACAGTGTACTCAGGGAATATCCTGTGCTTGTTGGGATGCAAAGTGAATACAGAAGGACAGAGTGAAAATTGTTGAGAACTCTCAAAGATCTAGGTTTTCAGTATAGGTTTACAGTGGTCTTGCAGCTGTCAGTGTCCATGATGTATTTTGTCAACTCCAACTGATTTGGCTAAACATATTGGTCTGCAAAACGTCCTAGAGGCAGCTCTTCATTATCTCTTTCAGAATCAAGATTATTCAACCATGACAACAATCAGTGCTTCAAACAGTAACCTATAAATCAACAAATGACTGCATTTATATTTGGCTTCAGTTGTTTTAATAATCACAAAAAGAAAGTCTTATCTTAGCCTTTATGAAGATGAAATGATGTAGTGTAAAAATGGTCAGAGCTTACCTGTGCGCCAGGCTGTCCTGGGCTGTCGGTGCACACGAACTGCACAAACTCCTTCAGCGGGTCCTGGTGGTGGTGGTAGCGTATGGTGGGGTGTGTGAAGTACGGGCTGGACTGCTGGATGATGGAAGAGGAGGGGAAGTGCAGAGCTGAGGCTGAGGCACGGGGGCTTCCTGATTGGACCAGGCAAGAAACACAATGAATAAGAATGATGGAAGTCTGATAACATAGCCCAGTAACACACACAATTAAAAAAATTATGAAACATCTATGACAAGCATGCATATTAGATTATTGATACCTAAAACTACATGGCTAACAGCAGCTGCAAGTCATTGGGTTCCACATTAGACATCCATAAACATATTTTATATTAAAAAAAGCAGTAGCCGATGTCCAAAGGTGCGTTTGTTAATCAAAGATTATGTTTCACCATTGCCTTCATAAGGTCATTCTCTTTTTCTTTTTTGAATCACAGTGCATGTTCAAAAAGGAAATAAAGAATAATAAATACACCTTTGGACATCTGATGCAACTTTCTCGCAGTATATTACATTACCTGAGAAAAAAAACACAAACACGTTTCCTTCCCAACAGATGCACAGATTGATTGGTAATGACACAAACACACACAAAAAAGGTATTTCTACATGTGTTTTATTATTCTTTAGGGTCATGTCAATCTGCGCCAGACTCTTGCATTAATGCTGCCCAGTGAAGATCTTCCCTCCCAGCAGACCACAGAAAGCACACACTACACTCCTGTCTGTGTTGACTGACTCTCGGCATATTTCTGTGGCAATTTGGCACACCAAACCAAAAAGCTAGCCGCTAAGTGAGGCGACTGGAGAGCCTAGCAAACAAGCATCTGTGCTTATGTCTGTCTCTAATTTCTAATGTGTCTACGGTGCTGTACACTGAATGGTCAAACTTTTCTTGTTTTTTTGCATTTCATTCAGTCAGTGAGACGATGTGGATATAATGATTCTTGAGTGTTTTGTCCTACATTCATGTGAATGTGCTGCTGTCTTTTGCAGCCAAACTGGTGCTTTGTATGTATGCGTGAACAAATGCGGCCACAATGGTGCGCTCTTCAGACAAGAAGAATCAGACAACAGTCCTTTTGGCAGCTCTCCACACGGATCTGCAGCCAGCAACAGACCATAAAACATGGTTGCCTCTGAAACGATCAACTCACAAGGCCAGTGCAACCTAACAGCCCCAGACTGGCTGAGTTCTCATGTCCAACTTACTAACCCTTTCCTGAGCTTCCTCCCTTCATCCTACAATCTCTTTATAGAACCAAAGCCTCTAAGGGACATTCCACTTGGAAGGCTGCCATCTTAGCTCAGAGAACACTCCACAAGAGTGTAAATTTACACACCCGTGTGCGACTGTGCGTGCCATCACACCCTACACAATATTGGAACACAGTCTCATTAGGATTTCTGTTATATCAAAATCTTGCCCCATATAGTTTGCAAAGAAATACATAGTTGAGGGACAAAGATCCTGGAGACCATTTTTACATCCCTCCAACTTAAAACCAACAAAACCTTATTTAAATATTTTAATGATTAAATATATGGTTTGAATTCCCTGAGTGTTGAATGAATAGAGCTAACAAATGACAAAATGAGGCAAATTCTAGCCTGGATATTGTGTTGTAAATACACAATGGGGAGTTTAGGAAGTTAAATTGAATATGCTCTGACAGAGGGCAATGGGTCTGAATAACCTTTATGCTAGGTCTAGTTTGGCTCTTGACCAAATTAGCCCGTTGAGAGACAAATGGAATTAGAGGGAGACGGGCAAGGGGAGAGAGAGGGTACTTTATGGCTTTGAAAAGTGAGACCAGTCCGAAGTCCGAAGGGACACATTGGCAAACTTAAGATGCCTGAGACTCGGGGAATACCCCAACTGCAGATTGTGAGACTGTGATGAGTATCCTATTGAGTCTACTAAGACCTTTGATGACAGCATACAATAAAAAGTGTATATTATATTCTCACTGTAGATATTTTATAGTGTATTGACCACATTTATTGCTTCAATATTATCACAATATAGGTTCAAATATAACATAGTGAGCAATGATTTGCAGTAAAAAAAACAAAAAACAAAAAAAACAGACATGATTAAGGCACAGCTGAAATGTGTTTTGAAGACAATACAACAAAGTGCATGAGAATAACACGAGACGAATCAGTCACAAAGACATGATGCAGCAATGATGTCATGCAATGATGGCATTAACACATTAACAGGCACAAAGATGGATGGAAAAAGGTGAAAGAGAGAGAGAGAAAAATTTGCCAAGCCATGATGATATTGAACACTGGTTGTGAAGCTCTTCAGGTGTCTTCAGCAGGATTCCCAAACCACTGATTTCAGTTCACTCAGTAAGAATGTATTTTCTTAGTTCATTGTATTTCCAAGTGATAAGAACAATTTGGGATCATGTTTGACACTCCCTTTTCTCTCTCTTTTTCAAAGCCTCTCCAAAGAAGCTTGGGCATCATGGCAGGTCTCACCTGGTCTCACTCCTGCCAGCACAGGCAGCGGGTGGTGTGTGAACGCCATGCGGGGGGACCTCGTCTGGGAAGTCAGGGCGTTGAAATCAAACTTTCCCGGCTTCTTAAGTGAACCAGGCGAGGACAATCCTGGCAAAAAAAATGGGATCAACAAAAAAGTGGAGGGAGAGGGAGGAAAAGAGAGAGGTGGTTTAAATTAACAAAATTTTGTAAAACTATTTAAATTTAATTGAATCAAGGGGACTTGAACAAACATGATTTTTGATTGGACTTTTCTTGAGAGATTGATGGCCGTTCTCCTCTATTGCTTGTTGGTGATAAATACTTGAACAATACCAGGATTTTGTGCAGCCTAGCTCTGTTTTGTTTATAGTTTGATTTTTCCCCCCAAAACTACAACACTCTTCTCTGTGCCACAGTAAGTTTTGAATGTCATGTCAGTTTCTCTCTCTCTTTCAGGTGCCAGCTCTGGGCCCTCTCTGTGTACAAGCACGGCCACCGCACAGCCACAGTCAGCTACTTGTGGTCTGGTTTCAGCAAAAGGCTCTCGGGCTGGCTGCACAAGAAGAAGGCTTCATTCACAAATAGCACACTCTGTACAGTATGGACACGGCAGCTGCTGAGTGCGAAAGACAAGCAGACGGACAGAGAGAGGAGACAGAGGGAGAGAGGGAACGGGAGGCGAGAACAACGTGGGAGACATGAAAATATGCGAGCAGGCGAGGGAGCAAAGCAGAACCTGTGAAAAATGCAGCAGCGTCTTGTTTTTCAATGCGTTGCTTTGACGACTTGTATGAAATTGGGATGTCATAAGATGTTAAATATGGTTATTATCTCTCACACTCACACGCTTGATGTCTGAGCACGCTCAACACACAGCCGCACATTTCATCACAGAAACAAAGCGCTCACAACATGGCGACGTTTCACTGATAAAACAATTGCCTTTCCTTTTCCCCATGGAGTTTGCCTTTAATCTTCCAACAAGTGACTGATTTGATAACGCTCTCCTTGAAAACTTTTTTTTTTAAACTGTTGTTTTGTAGGCTATTTCTGGGCCCCCTCCACATCAAACAAGGCATTAAATACGATTGGTACTCAGTTCTCCAGCTGGAGATGTGTGAAAGTCTATGGGAGTGTGTGGGCGTGTAAAAGCTTCCTTCTCTGTGTGAAAGAGTTAAGTCTCTAGCAGGTGGGAGTGAATATGTGTGAACCATTTATGTCTTTAGCAGACATATATTCCCTTTTTCCCCCCCGACTGTAGAGAGAGTCTGGGGGCGTATTGTACTGTCAGACAGATTCTAAGCATGAAGACAACCTCGATCCGACTTGTGACACCAAGAGTTAGCACTGATTGCTGACATCGTCACACTAGGCGTAAAAAGGCCCATACCATTGGTGTGCCATGATTTTAAATGAGGAAAGGACTGGAGGGAGAAGCTCGCATAGGGTCAGGACAGGGATTAGCTGGTAATTTACATAATTATCATTTGTCAAATTTATGCAAAAAATGTTGTAAGCGGTTTTACTGCTACCAATTATTCAACTTCCAACCAACATGCTATGATTCTAGATTAAATGCAATTGTTTGCGTTTGCTACAGGGCTGCATGGTTTGGGGAAAATATGTATTTTAAATTATTTCAAAGTATTGCAATTATGATTTCATTTGCAATATATTAACAAGTCTGGGAACATTACACATCTAATGTTGCTTTAAACATTATAGAGAATGCAGAAATATAAACAGCTAAGCTAATAAAAGAATCAAATTAATTTCAGAGCAAGTTTGTAGAGATGCATGGTAAAAAGGATTTTATCCAGTTTTATAAGACCCCATGGAAACAAAGAATATTGTACTGCCTAGCATACTGCATGCAATTTTCTCCTTTCGATTTGATTGTCTATTTGCTACTACTGACACTTTGGTTTACGTGGGATTTGAGTGAAGACTGCCAAGAGAAAAGTACCAATAATTGTCACTTTTTCAAAGTTTTATATGATGCAGTGAGATGAGTGCTCCAATCAGGAAAAAATAAATTTGGACATCTGTTTGTGAATGTATGCTGTAACTTTCACTGAGGGAATGTGTAAGACAATATCTGAAACCGCGAGAATGGCCCGATGGGGTTAGTGAGTGTGTGTTTGTGCCACAACTGCACTGTTTCCTCTCCTGGCAATGCCTTCGTCTTTCGCTGGCAACCAATCAAGCACTCCCTTGATGACCCTTCTGTCTCTTTGCACTAACAGGCCTACCACCAGATGCGCCTCTGAAGCACGAGCACACACACACACACACACAAACACACACACACACACAACACACACAGCTGAAGAAAGACAGTGGAGAGAGGTCTGAACAAGTGAGGAGAAGTCAGGGAATCCTCCTTCCTGAACTGATTGAAACCACATATGGAGGCCTAGCCATAACCCTCTACGGGCCTGTAACAGTTAACTCAAAGCACTAAGCGTGTCCCCCAACACCATAAGTCCCCCGTGTCTCAGGAAATTTCACAATCATTTGGAACTAATATGAAATCATGGGTCTTTTACTTGCCTCCCCTAACCTCCCCCACCCCTTCTGTAGCCCCTGTGGAGCAGATGTCTCCAGCATCCTGGTGGATCCCAAGGCTACTCACACACAGAAACACCATCTGGGACCATGTTTCAGCTGTGGATGTGTGTGTGTGTGCACTGTTTGTGTGATTCATATGTATGACTGCATCTTAATACTGTAGTCCAGTGGGTGCGTGTGTGTGTGTGTGCTCTTAGACTCAGAGCGGACATCCTGGGTGCACCTGTGTCAGTGTCTTTTGGTTGGTATGTGTGAGTGGTTGCTTGTGTACACACTCCCACCTGGACAGGGAATTCCCACATGAGCTTTGGCTACAGCAGGTGGGATCCTTCAGAACACACACACACAATCCTAAAGTCACACATTCGGCTTTTTCTGTGTGAAGTATTTTGGCCATATTTTAACAAAAGAAACTTTTCAGGGCATGCACTCGTGAAAGCGTTATAATATTCCATCCTAAAAACTCTCCTGCACACGGTCAAACCTGTAAAATTGCCATGAAACATTTCCATCCTTAAAAATACTGTGGAGGATTTATGGATGATCTGGCAACATTATATATATATATAAAAAAAAAATTTATGTCAATAAAAATGCATGTGTGTGTGTACGCATGCAGAGTAACATAGTGTTTAAACTCTATCAGGGGTACACTCAAGCATTTTTAATATTGAGCAAATCTGTTCATGAAACCAACAGAACACTAAACACTAAAATGATGGATTTAATCTTCGATGTTTCACTGTCTTTCCTTTTGTAAAGTAAAACAAAGTTCAGTTTTAACAAAGCTTATATTATTTACACACTTTTTTACTCATTGTCTGTGTGTGCGTGTGCCTGCTCTAAGAGGTATGTAAGTGAGTAGAGCAGTACCCAGTCAAAGATCCTCTGATGAGCAGTCTCTTAATTACATTTACATCTAAGTGAAGCAGGAGAGCCGCCGCCGGAGACTCCACACCAACTAACCCTTCTTTCATTAGCTCTCACTCTAGGCCTCTTCCTCATTTACCTCCTACCTTCTCCAATCCCCTTCTCTGCTTTCCGCATCTCTCTGCACTGACTCGACTGCTCCCTCCCTGGGGTCCTTCCCTCTGTACATGTTTTCAATTAGACAGAAGGGAGACAGGGGTGGGAGCCTGAACGGTAGAGGTAGGAGCAGGGTTTTTATACCTTTGATCCACAGACGGTAAGCATCTTAATGAGGGATTTGAAGCACAGGGGCAAGCACACCTGCAGGGGTGGGGAGCGTGATAAGCATGTGTGTTTGGATGTGTGAATGTCTGCATATCGGGGGCTGTCATCAGGTAAGAGTGTGTGTGTGTGTGTGAGTGTGTGTGTATGAATAGGGTCTGTCTGGGTGAAGATTTGTGCGTGAGAAAAGAGGCAGCATGTGAACGCGCCTGCTGCTGTTCAGTGACATCTGCCTGTTAAACCTATGTTGGTAAAAGGATTGATGACAAAACATGAGAGACAAAGCTAAAGCTATCAACCTGGGGATTCATAATTTGCATGTGTTCTTGTTAAAGTGCATATGACAGGTTTAAATACTTTTGAAAATATGACTTATTTAGATTAATTACATCTGTTGCATAATTATCATTTTATTTCAGTGAAGCAGCAATTTTAATGAAGACATGTTGGACAGAAAACTTATTTTAATTTTAATTTTTAAGCTGCTGACAGGAAGTGACATAGATTAAAGGAACAGGCCACCGCTTTTCCATACTGAGATATTTCTTACCTGACCTTAGACGAGTTGATGCGTACCTGTCTGGTCTTTGTGCGTGAGCTCACGCGACAAGACCAAAGATGTTGTTAGCATTTAGCCTCTCCTCTATAGAGGAGAGGAGGAGAGGCTCAATCGTTTTGCGCTACTGAGCGCATGCACAAAGACCAGACAGGTAAGCATAACTCCTCTAAGGTCAGGTAAGACCATATCTCAGTATGGAAAAACGGTGGCATATTCTTTTAACGTTCCAGAGCAGTTTGACTCATTTCCCATTGACTTAACATGGTAGCACGGCAACAGTTTAAAATTGTTAGCCTTCATCTATGTCACTGCCTGTCGGTGTCCAATAAGGAAGTGTAACTATAAACGTCACAAAAATGGCCAAACTAAAGAAAGCTGGGTACAATCTTTAGCAAAATCTTAAATATAATTGTGTTAACTGTGTTTTAGCAAAAATTGTGTCTAATGTGTCACATGCACTTTAAATACCATAAAATATGAATGAACCTCAGCGATATATATATTGTGATTTCATGCTTACTGTAACTTGGCTAATCTTTGAATCTATCTTAAGTATTGAAATACAAAATTCCACATATTATAGACATGATCTAAGGAGAAAAAAACAGCAAAATAATAAAAAGAAAAGCACAAAAAGGTTCAGTTATGCGATCAAATTTCTAACAACCATTACAAACCCACAAACCAATCCATTATTGCTATTTCAATATTCAACTAAGCATGTTGTATGGCCCTGCAACATTATTGAGTTGTCCTCTCAGTACACATTTTGGTAATTTCACTTCCCACACGCTTCCAAGTGACACATAGAGAAAATATTATGCATATATATACTGTTTATAGTATGATATATCCATATATATGGTATTTACACACAAAGGGCAATAATTGTATTTATAATCATGTATCAAGATAGTATATGAGTGTAATCAATGTGCTCTAACCATGGTAAGGAAACTGCACGCCATCGTTTTCATGTTTTATCTTCCTCTCTTGCACACTCGCCAAATGGTGCTGCACTGAAAGTGAAGAAGGGTATTGTTAACAATGAGACAGGGTGAGGACTGAGAGGTAGAGAGTTTGAAACAGGGAGAAATGTGAGGAGAGAAAGTGTGAGAATGAGTGACTTTACTTTACTGAAATAAGTGGGAAAACTTGAGGTGAAAATAGATGCGGGGATTTTGTGATTTGAGAAATAAGGGCATCTCCAGCACATTTCCAAGTGCTCCCCAAAGGTTTCCTACCATTTCTGCTCACGCTTGATGAGTCACATGTTTATTTTTTCTGAACATGTTGAACAAAGTCTGCAAACATTTCGGTAAATAAATGAGAAAACTCAAGTCATTTTCTATAATTGGGCAGACACATCTACGTCGCATTGTTGCATTGACAAGTGTTCTCAAAAGTACATAGCTCCCATTTACCATACTAAGATTTACACTTTTTATGTAGTTGCTTAACCTAATAAAGACCTAATATATAACTGTCGGCCATTATTCAAAAGACTAACAACAGCATATACAGCAAAAATGATTACAGTATGTCAGGTTTCAAGGGTTAAATGTTTGAATCAATTCTATACATTGTGTTTAAGGTTAGGCGTGCGCAGGCTGTGCATAGCTTTAGTTAAAGCAAGTGAGTATGGAACACAGGCAGATCAGGGTGGTCAATTAGAAGTCAGATAGGCATGTCATGACAGGTTATCAGGTGAAAAATGGGTACCTGCATCCATGTCATTGGGCCACGCACTGGACTGGGAGGAACTGGCGGCAGGGGAGCGTCCCGGGTAGAACACATCATCTGTGGGACTCTCCATCTCACTGTCATCTAAAGACTTTCTCTTGGTGGAGCTAATGTCAGAGAGAAAAAAAGTTTATCTTTTGAAAGTTCATTCATCTAGTTGGAGACTTAAACACATACACTTAAAATTGCAAACAAAATGAGAAATAGATGGAGATAGAAGTCAAAATGTCAGAAAAGAGAGAGCCGCAGTAAACTCTGTACAGTGGAGAATGTTTGGAGTCTGACTATGTTTCTGTGTTTTTGTGTTTGTAACTACCTCCGTGGAAGATTTGCGTACAACTCCACCTCAGACCTACAGCGGCAGCACATGACAGAAGTGAGGAAAGAGAGAAGGGTTAGGAATGAGAAAAGCTGATAAGAACTGTAGCATGTTGATACATCAGTAAATCTTAACAAGAAGACACAGACAAACATGTACAAGAAGTGTAGGTCTGGCTCCAAGACAAGTCTGTAGATGAACTTTAGTATCAGATGCCATTCATAGTAACAAACCTCTTTGCCAGAAAGCTCATTCTTGCACTAAGAACCAATACACTGTTGGCAGATATTACTGTGATTTCACACTTTCCTCTAGTATGCCCTTGGCTTCTCAGAGAATCACATTTGGATAGCACAACTACTGCCACATGGTGGCTTAAGCACAAACAACACAAATGGTGTAGTGTTTTCATTCGAGAGAGCGACAGCCACATACACACACATGGTCAGACTACTGCACCTGGTAGAGGGAGGGGATGTCAGGGAACGACGACCCAACGCCACTTGGTTGATGTTGTAGTAGCTGGGACTGCTGTCCAAATCGGCCAGGGAGAAGTTAGGACCTGATGCCGTGGCAACAGGAGCTGTTGAAATAAACAAATGTAATGACATACTGGTTTCTATCTATCTTAATATTTCAGTGTGTATTGCACCCACTTTGTGATACTCTGACGAGTTCTGCCACATTCCACACCCCTGAGGTGACAAAACAATCCTGGAAACTCAGGTGTCCTGCACAGAAACGCATTATCAGGGAAGCAAATACACAGCCACATTAGAAATTCACAGCCTGTGATTAAATGAAAATGAATAAACCCCTGAAATCAAAACCCTCTGAGAGGTCGGCCATCTGCAACTATGTTTGTGGATCAACATCTGGGTGAGTGTGTTTGCTAATTGGATCTATAATTGGAATATGTTATGGCAGATAAGCATGATAGAATCAATTCAACTATGCTGATTTGACAGTGCTTGGACATAGCTGAGCGAGAGTGCTTACCGTTAGGAGGCGGTTTGATGTCTGTGTCGCCCTGTTGACTGGAGCTGTCTGATTGTCCGGATTCTGCAGAAAAAAAAGAAAAAGAAGATAAACGCTGTGAGTGAACGTGTCTTAAGTAGAAGGGTCAAATGTTTCCAAGACTGTGATATCTGAGGTGTTAGTGGTATATGAGGCACTTGCAGTATGTGCCGGGGTATGGTGTACATCTTGAGAGTATCTGTGTGAATTCACACATTTTGTGTGACAGCATGTATCCAGGAATGTTACCTCAATTTCTTTCTGTCCTTCCTGACTTAAGGTGTCTTGATTTACAGAGTGCTGCTATGCCATTTAGTATCTCACCACGCAATCATACCCCCCTTCCTAATCCTATTTAATACCTTCTTGCTGGTAGGGATTTAGTCCTTGTAAACAGAGCACCTTAAGCATCAACACACGTATGAACGCACACCCACACAACCACACTCAATCTGTTTCCTTCTGTAAATTTTGTTTCATACTTAATACATGATGTAATCCCAGCATGGACACACAAATAAACTTAACACAGAGGCAGGCCTCATAAGCAGCTGAACTGCAAAGCCTGAGTTCTCCCAGGGATTTCAGTCATCAGTTTTAGTATTGACTTTGCATGTAAAATATGTTCATGCTTGATCATGTTTATTGAGCCCAGGTTGTGGAATTAGCCGGCATATACCAAAGTTGAATCAGTTGTCTTGTTTTTTGGTTTTATTTGCGAAACAGAGGGGAGCCTGATTGGCCTAAAGCTGCAGGCCCTTCAGTTCGGCCTAACTTATTATGAGTCTAACTAGCACCGCAAAAGAAGGTGATTACCTCTAGTCTGTAGGTGACAACAGAGCACTCAGGCTGATGCCAACAGCACTTGCCTCGCAGCCACACTAAGCCACAGATTACTGAGCAGAAACAATAACAGACCTGTCTCTCTGCCTACGAAGAAGTGCTTATCCAGAGAGAGGCGAGACAGACGGCCGTGAGAGGGAAAGAGAACACAAATGTAAGAGAGATTCTCTTTTCCCACTCTTTTTCTGCTAAATGTCTCTCTCTTCTCCGTCTCTCACTCGCTGAGTGCAATGCTGGCAGCCATCTTAGAGCTTGGCAGCCATCTTAGTTTTGGCTGTAGTTTTGCATTCCAGCTAACTGACGGTACTCGCTCCAAACATATGAGGCTAGACCCCACCGTGTATGCACCCAGACACACTTGTGCACACACATGCGTGGACAAACAGTGGACAGAGTAAACATACATATGATGGCCAATTAAAGCTGTTGGAAAAATAGCCTGACTTCACTAGACTTACTTCCGCCTTGAAGTATTTCAGTTCAGGTTCTACAAGGAAGGTTAATTCGGGCATTTCAGGGCCCAACATTTGAGTCAGTTTATCAAGGCTATTACATGGACCAACGAGGTGTGTGGGTGTCAAAAAATGTGTTCAAAAGTCATTATCAACTCTACAAGCACAATGAGTTCCCAACCTGCTTATGAGGCTTAGCATGTTCTTATTCAGTAAGAGTTCATTTGGACACTGCACGATTCAATCCTGGTGCATCTGCCTTACTACTTGTAATCTTCTTAAAGTTGGCCTCGTGTGACCTGAATGTTTTGCTCTTTCTGACTTGCAAGCCGCCAAGTAAACTGAGGTTCACCGTAGAGCTGTGGCCCTGAGGCAGATTTGCAAAACTCTAAGGACATTTTTAGTTGACAGAAACATTAAGCACGTCAAATGTCAGGCATGCTGCATAAAGAAGTCCACAACAGCATTTTGGTCAATTTATGGATGACACAGGGGGCTAAGAAGAACATGAGCATGGAAATACTACAATATGTGATAATATGATATAATTAATACTTTACTGTATTGTAATAACTCTCTGCTTGCCTTATCCTTCAGCTCTATGTCTTATTTTGCGTTGCTCTTAACCACTATTTATCACTGTTTGCAAATCAGTGCTATGGAGCGAACCCTGGGATGAAGGGGAGATGTGCAGCTCAGTGGTGGTTTGCTTGTTGGTTATCATCTCCCCAACACTGCCTCCCCCAGCCTCTGAAGCGCACATCCAGCGCTTATCTTCCAAATGCAGTCCCCTAAAGCCCTCCCTCCAGCAAGCCCCGGATGTCCCTCCAACCCAGAACAGGCAGCTACTTTTGTGATTCAAAATAATTAAATACTGTCGCAATAAAGTGTCAGAATTTTGGAAAAACATATTTAGCTGTGCAAGTGTCATTTTGAGTAATTATCTAATCTAAGGTTGAAAATAGCATTAGATCAACTTCCTGGGGCAATTTATCAAGATGCTATGATCTGATTAGGGCTGGTATTGTATAAGAACAAAAAGTTTTAATGTTTTGTGGATCATAGTACAGCACAGAATAATGTTACTAGCTTGTCCCAGCTCAAATAAATGATATAAAGTACAGTTAAACTGATGCAAGAAAAATGTAGAGTTTCTTATTGAGATGCCTTTTGCTTTATGTTAGAATATATTTGTGTCCTGAGCCCTCCAGTGCTAAAAGGTCAAACGTGATTACAAAGTGGCGCTGCACATGTGTGTGTCTGTGTATCTGTAACAACATGCTCACAGACTGTTCCCAGCGATTCTGTTCCTTGTTGGAACAAATGTCATGTGGTCCCCCCCCCCCCCCACTCCTTCCCCTCTGCGCTCTTCTCCTCCCCAAAACACAGGATAACGCCGTACAGCCTCCCAATTGGGTTTCGCTTAAGAGGTTTATCGGTATGTTGCTAAACATTCTGACCTTTTTTTAATCCTTAATGCGCTTAAAATGTTCCAAACCCTCCTAATCCCCCTGACTATCCCACACAGATGTTCACTCAGCTCTTTTATTGGATGTTATTTCATTATTAAATATATATGTTTATTCCATTTTTAATATTTTCAGTCTGTTTATGGTTTGAGACATAAGTAGACATCAGTACACTGGGTATGCTCTCATGCTAGATGTGTGAATATGACTTTTTCTTTTTTCCATCCACTTGAGACAGAACCTAAAAGTTACTTTGATTTTATTGTGTGGGTAATGCTTCACTCTGTTAAATTAGATTATATTGCATTCAAACATTTACTAGCATGTATGGAAAAATCTGTGAGTACAAACATATGAGCTTTCTCAATGTACGTAATGCATGTGCATATAAGCCTGCCTATGCGTATTTGTGTTTGTATCCCTGTGTCGTGGTGCCATAGTGCCATAGTGCCATAGTGCCAGGCAGCCCGGCTGTGTGGTGAGGTGGCTGCGCTCTGTGTGTGTGTGTGTTTGTGTGCATGGAGCAGGTGTGCTGAGCCGCCCTGCGCAGCTTGCTGCCCATCTGTGCTCCCGTCTGTGTGCCGCCTGCGCCCACGCTTTGCCAACAGCACCGCACCACAGCAAGAAGACCCAGGAGAGAGGGATGTGGAGAGGCAGAGAGAATTAGAGGAAAAAGGAGGGAGCAGAGAGGGGTTACAGGCGAGAGGAGGTGTGGAAGGTGTGCCTGTTACAGTAGCTACTGTTCTTTCATTTCTTGGAACTTATTTTGGGTCCAAATAGTGACGATTCCGGGATCAAGCTGCTCTGATTATTATCTCCATTGAAGCCACTCAAGTCAGTGTATAATGTGTGTTGTTTATGTGTTATGGTTAAAGGCTTGCTGAAAAGTTTCAAATTGAAGTCAACCTTTATTAAGTTTTCCAAGTTACCCAACAGGGTAATGATAGCGACTTCTAATAAAGTAAAATTACCACCCATCACATTAAGGCAAATACTATTTGCAACATCATGTCCGGTGATTTAACAGTTTATAAGCCAAAGGAGTACAATAAATACAAAATACAATTACACACATACATACCTGTTTAGAAATCTAAGGTAGTGTTTCAATATTATGTATATCATGCATCTCATAATTAAAATATGTATTTGCATCTCGGGTGCTTCAGAGGCCGGAGTTTATTTTGGAGGCTGAGACCCCCAGCACAGTTCACAGCACGGCCTAACAGAGCGTGAAGGTCCCCCCGCTGAGCTGATACTGATATAACTGTCCAGTAAGTGGTGTTGACATCAGCATTATTATCCTGTCAACCTTCATCTCTACTCAGCTTAAAGGAGTCAACTGGGGTGGGGGCCTCAGCGTGTTAAGGGCCAGTGTCTCTGCTTCAGCCCAAATAAATACATCTGCACAAAGGCCGGAAAGGGAAGGAAAAAGGGAACACAGGGAGGGCAAAGGGAGGAGCGCGGGAGGGGGGTGGGGGGGGGGGTGGCACTCACAGCTCCTATAAGACACACACATCAAAGACACACTCTTTCTCTCTCTCTCTCTCTCTGAGGATAGAGCTGCAGGAAGGGACGTTCACCACCAGGTGGCGATTTCCTGGCACATACAGAGTATGATGAAATGCAAATAAAGCAACAAGGCCTTGGGCCAAGCGTCTCCTCCAGCTCAGTCTTCATTCTTAAGGCACAGAGAGAAGCAATCCATGAAGCAGGAAAAACACAAAGACATGAAAAGGCAGAGTGATGTGAATAAAATTAAAGTGAAATGAGGAGCAGTAAATATTATTGTGATCTGAGAGAGGGTTTATTTTTCTGCTTTTGGGGCTGAGATAAGATGAACTGACTTATACGCACTGTCAAGAGGTATTTAAATACATTTTGTCATTTTGAATAAAACTGTAGTAAAGTAAGGGGGAGGGGCAGTCGTGTATGAAAAGCACTTTAATATAGTTTGATTGATTGATTCACTACCTCTCCAACACTCACTACCATCACAACATCTTAATGGGAACTCAAACCAAATCAAATTGTGATAATAATTTATCTATTTTTTTGTCTGATTTTGATTAAGCCATGTTTTATCTTGGCAATAGTAACAATTCTGTCTTTGTTCACATTTAGCTCTTTCTTTAAGACACATGAAATACAGCAAATTTACACTAATAGAAGGCCAGTGTTGTTGCTTAGCCAAGGACACACTGATAAGAGCGAAAAACATCCTCCACTCACATCCACACAATCAGCCCATGAACACAGCACCAAAGTGATACAGAACGAAGCTGCCAACTCCTTCAAAAGCACCGCTGAGATAACACCAATAACAAACATTCTCCGGCAGCCAAGTCCCATCCTCCAGAGGAACACTTCAATGAAAATTTACAGCAAATGTGGCACTTTATGAACATAACAATACTTTTGTATGTCAATGGGATGGATGCACAACTCTGCAAAGCAAGAAACCCAATAAGAGACATTCTTAAATCGAGTGCTCCTATACTGTATGTCCCAGCATTATGTAGAATAAGAGGGTCATTTTAGCACATGAGAAAATGATAAACATTCCACTGAGAAGCTGTGGTTGAAAGCGCCATAAAGTATAATAACAACATAGCAATGTATATTATAATTCAGTTTGGATTACTCCTGTAAACAATAAACAAATAAAGAACATCTATTTACTTTACTAGCTTTTTTATTTATTACGTTTGAAATTTACAATGCAGTAGCGCTGCGCCTCCCTGCTGAGCCATTTACAAACAGTGCTTCACAAAGTGGAATGGACAGTTAGACAATGTGTCCCAGTGGGAAGTACAGAGAAAGCGATATTATTCAGTCAGTGAGTGCCAAGAGCACAGAGAGTAGGAGAAAATGAAAGATATGTATTGGGTATGAAAAAGTGAATATCCATATCTGTGGAAAGATCTGGCGAACACAAGTGGCAACACTGTGTGTTATATAATGAAATGTGTACACTGCACTGTATAGAAAACCACAGGAGCCGGAGACTGATCAAAGAGGTCATACAGTCACGTTGACAGCTTCACATACAAACAACACACACAGACGCAAAAGAGCGGAAGAACATGAGCCTGGTGCTGCCAAGTGTTGGTCACCTTCGACCCTCTGGCAGAGGGCTTAGAACTGGTGCCAACCAGACAGCTCAGCACAGGAAGCAGAGCAAACACTAAGTTCCAGCATGAACACATCCAATCAGAAATATTAAATTACACTTTATAAGCTAATGAAGGCAAGCATGTTACTGTGCAAGTGTATGTGCAGAGACTTGAGGTAGGAAACCACTCGATGATTTTGCCATAAGAATTGACATGCTGGAGCATAATACCTGGGATAACATGAAAGTAAGCAGATACAAGTGACCAGTAAAGTGTACCCTAAACATCACATAGACACATTTTCCAAGGCCCTCTTTGTCCATTGTGAGGCTCACAACGTCACATCGGGGGAACAGTATGGCAGCGTGAGGTCATGTGAGGGAGCTGGAGACAGGCGCGACAGTCTGAACTCAACCAAACCGTTATTATCAATAGTGATGGGCATTTGCACAAACAAAAATCTATGTGCAACTGTACTCATACAGAACAAGAACATATATATGGTTGAATTTTTCATATGATGAAAAATGATAGTAGGCAAACATTGAAAAAAGTACAATGTCAAATTGCTAATCCAACAAATAGCAGTGATTATAACCCTTACAGCGAGGATAGCACTGAACAGCTTGGAGCGAGTACAAACAAGAGACGGCAGGACACAGACAAGTAGATAAACCAATCAGGAGGCAGATAGATTGTAAGGAAGACTACCATCTGTTTGTTATAGGGGCTCTTTGGGGGCCACAGCCGTGTGGCAGTTTGAGTATGTCAAACAAATGTAAGGGCATCCAGATGTGTTGATGATATATGTCAGTAGTTATGGGATCTGACTGTCTCACAGCAGTGTCATAGCTCACTTGCTACAAATAGTATTCTGGGGATTTATCAAATATCTTACGAACAATATGATCAACAATCTATAAACAGTATGACAGGAACTGAATTAGAAATAAGAACTTGAATCCCCCAATCCTTTCTGAAATTTAGCTCTGAGCCTTTATCTCCATGCTCCTAAATAGTTCCTCACTATAGGAATTATATACTCATTGAATAAACTTCTGTAACACAATAAGTATCCGACAGCACATCCTTTTTGAAGCAGTATATCAACTGACACAATCTAATCAATGTACATCTAATTACATGTTTACTAATCAATCAAAATGAGTCATCTCAACCCCAAACTACACTGAAAGACTTGAAGGGGAGACACTACAGGCAAAACCCAATTTATTACATTTTCAGGTTTTGGGCCAGTTTGGTCTCTTAACATATAAACTTTCACCTGGAAACAAAAAAATATACCCAATCTTCACAATAACATGTTTAATTATTGCACTGATTCAATGTTTCTCTACAGATTTATGAGGGACATTGTAATTTCAAGAGCCATTTTCTCAAAATGTATTTTTATCACTTTGGTGCAACATTATCTCCATGTCAATAGCACCAACAGACTTTCCAGTCTTGGACTTAACTATATTTCAAAGGTTTTTTTAGAGGTATTTTTAATATCTAATTCCTATACTGATTTATTGAGTTTTACATTTCAAAAAGCAAAGCAAAATTTAAATGTTAACAGATTTTCCTACTAAAAACAGCTTATTTTCATTTTAAAACTAAACAAGATATCCAAAATCCACTCTGAAAAAGTCTTTGTAACTCGTATGCCAACTAAATAAAACCATCAATCCATTATTCAGATTTTGTCGCAGAAAATATTGGAGATTTCTGGCATTTTTAGGCATAACGCGCCTTATTTTCATATGAAAACATAAAAAGACAAAAAACTTACAACACATTTATTGTCATATTTATGCCAGTAATCTACAGCAAAAGTTTCAAATTGATATCTCTAAATTCAAAAGGTTTCCCTTATTCACAGATAGTGTCTCATCTCAATATACTTTGTAGGTAATATTTTACCAGAGTGAGTTACACATTCCCCTCCTGGAACCGCCACCTTAATGTGGTGGAGGGGTTTGAGCACCCGAATGATCCTGGAGCTCTATTGTCGGGGGCTTCATGCCCCTGGTAGGGTCTCCCATGGTAAACAGGTCCTAGGTGACGGGTCAGACAAAGAGCGGTTCAGAAGCCCCTTATGAGAGACCAACAGGCCCGGTTAGAACCATGAGGCCGTCCTTCTGTGAACCCACCACCTGCAGGAGGAGCCATAGGGGCTGGTGCTATGTGATTTGGGCAGCTCCAACAGCTGCCCCCACGACCCGGCAACGGACAAGTGGAAGAAGATGGATGGATGGATGGAGTTACACATTGAACAACTGAGGAAATAATCAGCCGTAGCAGGTATTTAAAAGGTAAGGGGCAGAAACCCTGTGAGTAAACCTGATCTTATTTAAGCTGAGAGGTGTAATGCTGAGCGCAGCCACCACAATATGTTAAGTAACTTTAAACGGCTCAGGCCCATCTAAAAGTTCACAGAGTTCACACTGAGCATGGAGAAGACTACTTTCCTGAAACCTATTTCCTAAATGTTTTAACTTTGAAATGATAATTAAAACTATGTAAAAAGTGGTATATTTTGCTAAATCTATACAATTGCTATGTTCATAAAGTTTTTTTCTGAACTAAACCCACATAGTTTTGCCCCTCAGAATGCCTACAGTAAGATGAAACATAAACATATTCACGCAGAAGCGTACAGTACCTCCTTGGCCCCTGACTGTTCACAGCTCACAGGGGTACGCTTTTGATTTGGTTGTGACTGGCAGGTCCTGTAAACACTGCATCAGCGAGCGCGCAATTGTGGAGACGGGGAGAACGTTGGACGTCAGCCAAAAGCTGCAAAGCCAAGTTTGGCCCTATAGAGCCTGAAATGTGTGTGCGTGCGTGTGCTGGCGCATGTGTGTGTGCGCGCGTGTGTGTGTGACAGAGAAAATGTGTGAGAGGGAGGGAGAGAGAGTTGGAGAAGTGAAGGTTTATATGTCCAGGCACGAGTGTGTTACTGTATAACATGTGTGTCTCTGCTTAAACCATTTACGTAACACACGGGTTCCTTGGGTTCAAGCAAATTTAAAGACTGAACTCGAAACTGCAGAGGAAAAAAGTTGTAGGAGAAGAAGCTATATGGGCACGAGAGAGGGAAGGGTCGGAGGAGGAAGCCAAAAAGGAAAGATAGATGGATTTAGTTAAGCAATGTACATTCATGATAATATATACAGTTTAATAGGTCATTATCAGAAGACAATGGTCAATGGGTGACTGTGCAATGTGCACCATTAAGACCAGTGGACTCATTGGATGACACCCGAGTCCTTGAAGGACAGAAGTAGCCCTTTAAAAAGAGGAGGTTCAAAGAAATATTGTGAGAAAATGTCTGGACAGGGAAGAGACAGAATGCATGTCATAGTGAAAAAAACAAAACAAAACACAAGCCTGAGTGGAAGATTCGGAGAAAGAGAGTAAAGGAGAGAAGCATGAAGGCTTGTTTCTGGTGGGACTCCAAGAGCCAGCATCTGTTTGGCTAGGGCTCAGAAAAGTCTAGTGTTTCACCCTGCAGCGCCCGGGGAATTCTATTCCAGGCTGCATGGGCTTCTATGAAAAACAGCTTTATGTGGAAAAGGGGAGATGGAGGGAACCGGAGAAAGAGAGGCGACAAGGAAGGGAATGATGGTATAGAGGGAAAGAGACAGAAGATGAATTAGGGTAAGGAAGAGTCATCAGGAAAATTCAGCGTCTATGTTGAAGTAACAGTGATGTGAGCTGCTGGATTTGCATCAAACTAACTTGTACCCAGACCACACACACAATAAAACAACACACAGCAAAGGCTTCTAAAATAGTTACAAATCTAATATAGCTCATTTCATTTTAGCAGTCTAAGATACTGTAACTATTTTTTTTTCTTGGTATGGATAATATTCATTGACTTTACTTGAAGGTTAGTAAGCGGGCTTTTAAAAGCCACATATTAGGAATAAGTGTTATGATTATTTACTATTATTAAATACATAAGTTAACAGATAACAGTTTTAAAGCTCCAGAATAACATAATAATCATTTCTCTGAACAAATGTGTTAATGCAAGTCAATTGTACAATACAATTGGTTTGGGACAGAACTTGGACAGCAGTCTTTTACTATTCCAGGATGTGTTTTAGGCTGACTAGATCACCTCAAATAGTAATAGACAAGTCGTGTGATGTGTGGGACATAGAGGGACAGACTTGAGAAATTACAACTGAGATTAGATGAAGACTAGAAGCGTGTCATTTGCTAATTTAGCACAAAAACACACACAGGGATAGCATAAGGTCATAAAAAAATGATAACCCAGGATATTAGGATGTTGAACAGTTTGAGCAGTGAATGTTAATAATATGGCATTCTCAATGTAAATCTTTATACTGTACAATTCAATGGCAACAGTGTAAGAAATGGGACATTATCTACAGTGGTGGAATTAGGGGGACAAACGTCCAAATGGCAGTGCAGTACAACAGGTACTTATGGTCACACTAGCATTCAATTACATGACTATGATGCTAGAACAACCATTAATATACTTAATGAGGACACTAAGCAAAATCTAAAAATGTAAGTAGTCAATTACACTTCCTGTTCTTTATTCCGACTCAGCCTAAGCAGAGGCGCAGACAGCCTTTTTGCATCTTGTCCAGCTGTGTGGTGCCCCCCTTTCACCTGTCAGTCAGTCGTCTGAACCCTCACAAGGGATATCCAACAGCTGGCAGACAGGTGTGGCTGCTGTCCACTCCCCAAAGCAGCACCTGCGTAGAGACATCATGTACCATCCGTGTAAACAGTGCCTAGAAGCGCAAACAATCTGAGGGGGGTTTTGAATAGCACAGAGCGCATCAGGGTTCGGTTACAAAGCCTAAATTCTATAGATTTATGATTTGTGTATTGTGTGTAAGGAAAGAGGGGCTTTATGGAATTGTAGCAGGGCAGGGGGTTTAATCAAATCCAGAAGCTTTCTTCCCTGGAAAAACAATAAGGGAAGGCAAAGTTTACATGGGCTAATTGACAGAGAGAGCGAGGGGGCAGAGATGGATGGACAAGCGAAGGAAGTTGGAAGGAGAGAAAATAAACACACAGTGGAGATGGAGCGTGGAGATGGATGGAGCGGGACAGAAAATGGCCAGAGGAAAGAATTAAAATGTGCTTTTCATTTGTGGATAGAAATCTGTTGATTTTGCTCCAGAGTCAAAGTAGAGTACAATTTCAGGCATTAGGGTGTCATATAAAGTTGGAAAAAGTGAGTGCTTTAACAAATAATTCCTGCCCTCAAATTGCCTACACTTATATGCACCTCAACGGGAAGCTAGCACCTATTGTTTGAGTCTTGTCTTATAGTCCTTAGTTTGTATTTTCATTACATTCTGTACAAGCACGTTCACCCCCAAACTCCTTCTTGATCTCATTGGAAAACACAAGCCTGTCCTATCAGGATGGGACGGATTTGATCCATTAGAACACTCTTTATGTGTCATGTCGGGACTGATGACAGCTCCTAAAACTCCCACATACCCACAAATACTGTTCAGGGTTGACTAAGGACAGGTCTGATCTGTGTGCTGCCACAGCCAAAAGAAAGTCATGTGCAACAGATGGAATAATAAAATAGAGTTAGAGTGACTGGATTTTCGTTAGCAATTAGCAAGCAACGTATAGCCTTGATTGTACTGCAGTGTTGCTTAAAGAAAGGAGTATAAAGTAGCAAGTAAGTTTAATAGAATCCACAAAAAACATTTTCACACATCTTACTAAACCTTTTTTCTTCACAAACAACATTTGGTTTTCTTTATGCAAATATGATAAAATCGAATTACTGAACATGCCCTGCTGGCAAGTGCATATCTGGCAGCGGTTGGCAAAGATGCTTGTCTTGTCCTTGTATGTGCATTTGCTTCGCTTATCTGAATCATTGAAAACACTTTATAAGTCAACTTGCCTAAGTGATTTAGAGTTTAAAAGCCCCGTGTCAGACGCTACCTCAAAGGCCTATACTCTTCGCGCTATCTCCAAGTCGCACGTCATTACTCTTTCCCATTCAGACCTTTGTGTTTTTGAAGTGTCTCTCACAGGCAATGCTTTCTCTGGAAAACTGTAACAAAGTGCATTAGCGTTCTATAGATGTATGGGCTGCGATGATAAACAACTAAGTGTTTAAAGAGCCAGAGATAAACCAGAACTTCACGAGAAACTAACTTCACAGTGGGGCTGCACAGTTTAGAAAAACACATAACGTCAGCCATTTTGCTGAAGTATTGTGATTTGCACTTTAAAAGCAAGAGAGAAGACCGAAAGAAAGTGAACAACCAAACCTACAAGAGAATGTCAGCATTAAGATATATAAGACAAAGAGACAGGTTACTTTCTTGTTTGTGAGTAATATAATACTGCCTATACTAGCTACAGTCTTTACAATTTGATAATGGAATGGGAATGGCTGATCTTGAAAAACAGTTTAGAGGCACTAGTTGAAGACAGATCAAATCAAAGTAAAAATTGAAATATATTGTCGACAAGATAATACTGAAATTGTTGCTTGGACGGTAATCAAAACACATTATCTTTAGGGTATAAAGTGATATTTCTACATTTGTGTGAACCTCAACCTGATCCAAGATGTTTCATTTCATTTAGCATGCACGTCGCTTGACAACTGTTAACAGGAAAGACCCCAAAAATGTCGAGGTATTATTTTACTCAATACCTCCTGTCCTTAAACGCATCACACATTTTCAGGCTGTCCTCAAGAAGCAGATGTGCTCTGCAGTTTTAGCAGCCATTGCTTAACCTTGCTACCAATTAGAGGGACACTACTCAAAGAAGCACTTCATTTCAATAACAAACTGCAACAAAGGCACCACACACACACAAAAAAAGAAAAGAAAATCTGCATTAGAGGGAAGTTGGGAGGCACGCATGCAGTCAGCCATATGTGCCACAGCATAAATGAGCTGGTTGTTTTAATGAGGGGGAGAATAAATGCGTAAAGCACAGGCAGTCATCGACACACTCCATTCTGAGATGAGTTTACCATATGACTTCACTTATCCGTGGCCTTGGTGCGAGATCCTCCAGACGGGAGATAGTGACGAACTAATAATCCCCCTTTCCTGCAATTAGACCGCTCTCTCCTCTCCATCGGTCTACCTTCTCTTCATTCTCTCATCTCTTATTCATTTTAAGAAATAGAGACCTCTTTTGACACAGTATATGGTGTAAATATATAAATGCATGTTTTTTGTTCATCTGAATACAAAACTGCCCTAACTTAACTTGTCCAGGATGCATATAGGGGGTTTGCCTGCAGCTCCTTAGAGTCTGGTCATGGCTGGTTCCAGTATGAGTATGAGTATGAGTATGAGTGGAGATCTGTGTGAAGTCCACAGCCGGCTGATGCTTGTGACAGACAGCGCTGGTGATGTAATGCGCTCGAGGTCTCCGTGCTACAGCTCCTGACGCCTGCGCTGATTACCTCCCCCATGGGATGGAAAGAGGGGCATATGGTTAATGTGAAGAAACTTTGTGACATGTTAAATGGAAGTAATGGGGTGCTATATCCAGTTTAATTATGATATACTGAACTACTGATCTCAAGTTTGGAGAGATTATTGTGATTTTCTGTTACTTGCCTGGTCAGCCAAGATTACACGCTTTTCCAAATTTGTAACAAAGACTCACTGAATCAACAGACACAGCGCTAAACGGGGTTATTTGAAGGTGGGGAAAGTTACACGGGTCACTCTGAATGATGTGGGATGTGTGAGAGAGTGACGTGCAGCAGATACGTCAGCGTCAGAACCGAGATTCTCGACTGGAGAGCAACAGTGGGCGACGGTGGTGCAAAGAGTAAAGCGGGTAGTCTTGTGATCGGATGATTGGCAGTTCGAATCCCGTAGGCACACACTGTCGTTGTGGCCTTGGGCAAGACACTTCATCCACTTTGCCTCCAGTGTCTTCATACACTGGTGTGTGACTGGTTCCTTGATGTAAAGCGCTTTGAGCGCCTGAAGCAGGTAGAAAGACACTGTGTAAATGTAACCATTTACACCTCATTTGAAAACTAAGACCGCCAAAAGTGATCGTAACCTCATTGTCGCTGAGTTTTTATCAAATTTTCTTTTGTTGCATTTTCATCCTCGCTTTCGTTGCTATTTTGATTTGGTTGATTTGGGTAAAGCCAAACTGGAGAAAGTGTGCTTGGTTCAGGACACCAACACCAAAGTTATGTGAGTAATGATGTGCCGTGAGCTTCTGCTTTTGAACATAAAGTAAGAGTAGCTGGCTCACTCTACTCCTCCAATAGTTCTGGCTCTGTCATACCGGGAGTGAGCGGCTGGTGTATTTAGCCAATTAAAGAAGAGATAGCTTTAGTTTCCTCTACAGGGCAACTTTACATAAGTATTCAAATTGTACACAAATACTGGTAGTGATTGTGATTTGATATGTGGTTTAAAATATAGATTAAGAGTAGATGACGAGTCTGTGCGTGCTCAATAAGCCCAAGCCACGTTGGTTTAGCTGAGGCTCAGTTCACAAATCATGGAGCTCAGCAGATGCACAGCCTTATCACTGTTATTATGATTAGCTCCATGGTCAGGCCTAACAGCTGCAGATCTTCTTATAGCCTGCTATGGGTTTATTGACAGACTTATGATGGATCGGGGATACCAAGGATTGTTAAAAGAGGGTTTGATTAAAACATATTGACAAAAAGGAGAGAAAAGTAGAATAAAGTTTGTCTCTCATACAATTGTGTATTTAAATTAGAGGATTCACTGCAGACACTAAGACTACCAAACAGCAAATGGACTGAGTGGGCTTATTATCAAACACCGCAGTCTGTCGGATGCATTGCTCCACTTAAAACAGACTCTCTCATAGTCTTACACACATCACGCAAACACACACTTGACAGCTTACACTACCTTTGTCACCTCCCACACACTGGTTATCTCCAAGGACACAAAACCCACAAGATTCCCTAACCAATTTTCACGCATGCAGTCTAAATGGAGCTGTAAGCAGGCATTAAGCCCAACGGGTGAAAAAGAAGAAATACTGATGGAAGGAAGAGGAGGAGATGGAGAGAGAGAGAGAGAGAGAGAGGTAGATTTCTTTTAGACTTTCATCTTTACAGCATGCTTAAACAGGGTTTTTCAAACAAGGTACGGGCTTTCTGATTTGTGCGTACTCTTTTCCTTATGCCCCCACCCCCCACCCCCCGACTACTAAAAGACACAATGAACCCTCTGTACTTCTACACCAAGGGGACACGCACAAAAAGAACTGCAATCCCTGCCAGATTTAAGAACGTCTTGGTCGCGGGCCAGGGGTATCCGAAATAATACTCCACAGCTCACAGTGCTTTATGTAACTTTTTTTTTTTTTTTTTTAAATCAGAGATTAGAGGTGATCTCCTTTCACTGTTAATGCTTCAGCCATTCTGAATAGTGGAAGTGTAGTTTAGACTGGAGATGGGCCAGGAAAAGTAGAGCGAGGGCAGCAGTGGACGACAGCGGGTGATAATATACGACTGGAAATTTCAAACCCAAATGTATGGCATATCTGCGTTTCATTATCAAGAACATTCTTTTGGGTGCCCCAGAAAAGGTAGTTTTAAACATTAAAATAACATCTGAAAAATACTAACAGTAAGGAGCTAGAGACAGGCTGGTCAGGATTTCGAATGTTTTGCAGGCTGTAGTGGGAATGAATAATGCAGTGACAAGTTTTCACTTTCATCTAACGGCATGCTGGCAAATCCATGGCGCTGTAATTAACAGTTTTTAAACAGATCATGTGATCATCTTTTGAATAATGCTCAACGTATACTGTAATGTAGCCTGGCCTTAGCCATCCGTAAACTCCGGTCAATTATCTTTTCCCTACATGTAGGTCTGGGTCTGATCTCAGTGGCTGCGTTTCATCGGTTGAATTTCAACCTACCATTCAGCGAGCGGGGCAGTTGTAGGTGACGTCAAGCATTTGCGCCGCATTTGCTGGTTGTAGTTTGGCAATGGCGGCAGATATGAAAGTAATGGAAGCTTTTCAATGCGTTCTGGCTCGGCTCCCAAATATCCAGACATTATAACTGAAGCCTTGGAATGCACAAGGAATGCTCCCAAGAGTTATGATAGCTGCTTCACTCAACACGGGCGCATTACATACGTCACGACCAAACCCTAGCGAAAATCAGATCCAATCGTTTCAAAGGAGTTCACCCCTCCCACCTATTAACGGAGCTCAATTGTGAAGATCCAGACCCTTGTAGGAAACGAAATGAGTACGAGGGTAAAACCAGGCTAACTGTAATGCAATGAATTCTAGAAAATGTAGGTCCAGATGCTTGAGCAGTGGAAGTAGAATTAACCGAGTAAACAGGATCATAGGCACCGATTTATGTTCTTCCCAGTGGGTGCGCAGTCAAAAAAAAAAAAAGTCGCGGTCGAGATCAAACCAGCGGTCTCGTGGTTGGGACCCCGGCCATATGAGCCCTGCGCTCTACCTATGGAGCTAAACGAGCAAAACAAACAGCCGCAAACACACGTATATCAGTTTCATGAACCGGCCCGCGCTCGTGTATTTGGGGGAAACTGAGTAGCGGCTTTACAGGTTAGGCGTTATTTATTTAATCATTTTGTAATCAGGGCAAATTCGCCTGGGTGCCCAAAGATTGGAACCTGGGAACAACGTTATAACATGGTGAAAAGTGTGTGACGTTTCCTTTAAAGCTTTGGAAATCTAACCAGCTTGTTATACCCTAACTACAATGTCTTCTTCCGAGACTTCTGGGGAAACTCCTGGCAACTGTGTTCTTTAGCCCAGGGATATTTAACCAGTTTAATCATCACACTTCTATCTCATCATGTTAAATCGAGGAGAGATGGTGGTTGTTCAAATTAAATCCTACTCCAAAAAGAACATATCCCTTTATTTTGTGGTCCCCTATAGCAGCTCTAACAGTGGGCCGTCTGTATCTCTGCTGCCCTGAGCGTGACCCAGTCAGTCACCCGCAGGAAGGAGTGATTAGCAGGACTGTAGTAGCCCACCTGCTCGGACTCAATGGGTGCCCTCACACGGCTCGCTTGTACAAGTCAACAGAATTTTAATCACATCACAAAGACACACTTGCGCAGACAAAGGCAAGTACACAAAAAGACTCTTAGGTGAATACAGAGGGGTGCACACTCCCTCACTGACCCTTTCATCCCCGCAGATAGATAGAGAGGAAGGAGGCAGAGCAGTGATAAAGGCCCAGACAGCAGTAAAGGGCGAGTGGGAAGGAGGGAGGAAGGAAGGGAGGGAGGAGGAGCGTTTCCTGGAGAGACGGGCCCACAGGATGTACAGCAGGAGCAAGAGGGAAAGGGGAACTGACTGCAAACTTGTTCAGGACCAGGTTCTGACCTGTACTTGCTGCTGTCACACTGGAGCAAAGCATTCACCTCTGACTACAAATAAATCGATGGGGAACACAAGAGATTACATACCTCCTACTGATTATAGGTGTAACGGTTTAGCTATCTCACGGTTCAAGACCCACAGGTTGGTGCAATGCAAAACGAAATAGAAAACAAAATCGTAGTGTTCTAAAGTAAAGGAAAAAAAGCAGCATAGTATCGCATGTCTGCCATTTGCTTGTTAAGTGTTACGTTTATGGTTTCTCTTTAGGCCACAGCTGAAACACGCACAGAGCAGTGCATTTGATTTGAGCC
Source organism: Neogobius melanostomus (assembly GCA_007210695.1). Classification (NCBI taxonomy): domain Eukaryota; kingdom Metazoa; phylum Chordata; class Actinopteri; order Gobiiformes; family Gobiidae; genus Neogobius; species Neogobius melanostomus. The sequence continues at coordinate 1,142,842 of VHKM01000004.1, read as the reverse complement.
CAGTGTTTGAGCTGTTCCTGGATTATGATTATGCTTTTTTTTGGAAACAAAGCTTTTGAGGCCGGACAATGGCCAAGATTGGATCGTATGCATTTGTCTGCGCCTCTGACACTGCACTGGATCCATCATTCACCACAGCCTGGTCAACCCATCACACAGATGTGTTTATGTAGGATGTACCTTTGCATGTCTTGAGTACCTGCAGCCTTCATTTTAGCGGTATGTGATGATGACACACATGCGCTCTGTTTGTTTGCACGCATGAAACGCGCAGCCGAGCTTATAAATTAAAAAAATAGGCTAAAACTTGCTCCATCGCCTTGTATGATGAATATAGTCAGATTTTAGCGCCACCTACTATTGATAAATGAAAAGGAAAGAGGGGGGTTTACAATCTATAGTTTGTCCAAAAATGTGCGTCTTTACAGTGAGGAGTGGACGTTTCTCAGACCGGACTCGTAATTTTTGTTGAAAACGTGGGATTTACATTAGGTCATCTTCCAAATGGTTATAGTGATAATAACCCATTACAAAATAGCATTGTGGGTGTATTGAACATTATGACCACATTTCTTCCATACTATCACAACATTTTGTGACAGTTTTGTTGTCCTTTGTAACTTAGCAACATATAAGCTAACCTGGAAGATTCCCCAGTGTGTCTTCAAGTTGCTTTGCATTGGGGAATTACAACACAGGCAGAACTAACCAAATTCATTGTGTCAATTTAATTTCCCAGAAACAAACTTTGCACATTTGTATTTGTAAAGGATCTTTCAGTCTTCTGTGGCCAAGAGTGTTTTGTTGTCTGCTTTCCTGAAGCCTACTGCTCTCCTATCTGTCTGCTCTGTCTCACTCACTCTTGTCAGCTCTCTATCTCGCTTTCCCTTGGCACAGTCTGGCTTGTCGGGCCTGTAATAGAGCAACTATTGTTTGATGAGGGAAGCCACAGTTAACCCTGCACTGCCACTATTTGTATGCTCATGTACATAACCAGGGAGCGTGCCATTGTGTGTACAATGTATGGCTGTTTGCGCTATGCATGTGTGATAACAGTATACATTACAATCCGTCAGTCTGCTCTTCGGTTTGAAGTGTAAGCAGCCGTGACATCAGGCTTTGTGATGAACAAGTGCCCTCTTCACCGCTCCTTAAGATTACAAACTTCCCTCCAGGACTTAAACTCTCCAAAGATGGCCTCCTGTTGCCATTGTAACGCTTCACACAATTCTCACTGCTTTTTAACAATCAGACTCCCCAGCACACAGCCTGTACTGTAACATTGTTCAACACCCTTAATACCCCTGTCCCAAATCTCCAAATACCTCAGTCTCAAGTTGCCAGGCTTGTCTCTCGAAGCCCTGTGTGTCTATGGGAGAGCACATGTGCGATGCTCCATTAACTCTAGTGGTGACAGGCCTTTGATGGCACCAGCGCTCCTTAATCCCACCACTGAGGGGAAGAGGGGAAAGAGGGGGCGGGTCTGCCTCCAGCCTGGCTAACTCAAATTGAAGTCTCAACCCTCAGGAGCAAGTTCAAGTATAAAGTCAGATTATTTTTTATTTGTATATAAACAATAATAAGTAAAAAAAATAGTATATATAGGTACATTACGCGCTCTGATGGACAACTGTAAGGGAAATCTTAATAATAGTTTTGTCTCGATTACGCTATTTTTGTAGATTAGTAATCTAAATCGTAATGTCCAGATGTGGACAGGCTAAAGATCAGAATCATCTGGCTGGAGGGTTGACCTACTGTGTATGCTTTGAGTTGATGGAGGATAACCGGAGAACCCGGAGGAAACCCATCAAGAAACATGAACCCAAGACCTTCTTGCTGTGAGGCAAGGGCACTAACCACTCTCCCACTAAGCCGCCTTATGATATTTATATTACAATCCGTTCTCATTCAGTTGGACCTAAACAATGATAAACTACTATATTATGGTAATCTATGGTGTCATCATATTGATGTCATGGCGCCGCCCCTTGGATCTGTGGCCTGTTTGATTGGTGGCCTCTCTGTGGTACTGCAGCAGATATCTGCTCAAGTTGGACTGACAGGGCATCTTATTAAAGGATTAATTTTGTGGCAATCTTTTATCTTTTTAACATTATGGACCTTTCTCCCTTCAAAATTTTGCATACCTCAATAATATCTTTATAAGACCTTTGCCAAGCCCCTCTCTAACTTTTGCAGTTTGCTCAGATTTGATTATGTGGTGCGAGAAGTGGCACACAGCGCATGCTTCAGCTCTTGCATGAGCACAGTCCGCTCCGGGGGCCCAAACACATAGTTAAACGTGGAAGCAACTCAGAAGGAAAGATTTTTTCTGGTGACACGTGCCAATGAACACAGGCGTTTGAAATCAATACACTGCTGTCTTGAATAGCCCGAGCTTGACTCAAAATGTGTGCATTTGTTGTGAATGAAGGGAGGGAAGAACAAGAATATTTTTTGAATAACTGTTTTATTACTAGAGAAAAAAATGAGATCCGAGGCATCTAATTTTTTTCTCTATTTATCCCCTGCCTATTCGGGATCATGTAGAGCACCATATCGCTCACACTTCTGTTGGATCTGGCGAGCGCTCCTACAGGTTGTTTACTGTTTTATGTCTATCTATAGCATATTCAAATTATGCTCTTTACAAATTTTCTTCTATAACTTTATTGAGTAACTGTACTTTTTGCTTCCACTTGAGTTATATACATAAGGGTATCTACAGTCTTATTTTAGTAAAAAAAATGTAACTCGCTGTGAGTAAATCTTTAAGTGACAAATCTTAATTTTGATGCGTAAAATAAATAGTAAATGGCTTCAACTTATATAGTGCTTTTCCACCTTCATTAGGCACTCAAAGCGCTGTACATCAAGGAACCACTCACCCATTCACACTCATACACCAATGTACGAAGACACAAAATACATGTAAAATACATGCATTTTGTGTTTGGTTTTTGCTTTTAAAATAGAACATTTTCACATAAATTCATGTTCTATTTCTCTTATTTTAAGTCACTATTGACCATTGACTATGCTCAAACAGTTACCCAGTACTCACAGTACGTACACTCTTACTGGAGTAAATATTTGGGCCACTACGTTTTATTTCTACTTGAGTAAATATGTTTGGATGTAAGTCAAGGGAAAGTGTGCAGTTCACAGACTAAACGTGGTTATCAATTCAATAAATATTGTTTGCATTTCAAAGATAGATTGTAAAAGGCTGTGGATGTTACAGCAAATATGAAGAGACCAGACAAAAACAGTAAAGACTTGCTAACAGCCGCTCTGCAACTGTGCACTTTGAGACAGCATCGACATGTGTTTACCATTTTGCCATCACACAGACAAAGATTTATGACAATCTCCTTCACTTTTAATCAGAAGGGTATTTTTTTTGTACATCTTGGATTTTAATGCCTATCTTATGTTAGAAAAGAGGTTGCTTCACTCTGCCAGGTGGCGTGTGTATTTCTGCATATGTTTTGTGAAAGTGTACACAGACGCACATGACTAATGAGGTATTTGGCACTGGGAGAGCCATTTTAATAATAACTGATACATCCCTGAGTGCTTTTGGGGACCAGCTGGGAGTGCTCTTCCGTACCTTTGCAGGGTGATGATGAGGAGGGTCGGACAAAGAGCGGATGAAGAGTGGGGAGTTAGGTGTGATTTGACATCTGCTTGGCATTCATCAGCCTCCCATGCTCTCTGACCGTTCAGTCGGCCTGGAGTTTCATAAAACAAGGAGCCCCGCGTCACTCTCCTGACAAAGGCGAACATCCAAACCACACAAGCCTCACTGGACACCACTGTCTGACACCTATGCACTCCTCCAAGCCTCTGAGCTTGTGCATGAGTGGGCTTACAGTATTTTGACAGGTATTTTTTCATTCATATGGCTTCACACAGAGCGACGTCGAGATGAACCCAGCGCCTCTGCCAGATTTCTCCTGAGTGAGAGATACAGTGGCGTCTCACACTCCACTTGGCTCTTGCTCGTGTGTATGCACTGGCTGGGCATGCCTGGTTACAGCCGACTCTCACACACAACTGAGAGAACAGTATAGAACATTAGACACATTGGCACGTCTATGTGTAGTCTGCGGAGATGCATAAACAAGGGTTAGCAGGAGACACAACCATAACGGCATGGGCTCCCACACTGCCTCCTTGACAGATTTAAGTAAATAGCAGCAAACAAGACATTATTTTTGGCAGAGCAGACAGCAGTCCTGTCCAAGAACTAGGGGAGGCCTAGTGGGAACGAAGAAAGATGAAATCACACAAACAGATGTGATTAAAGTCAATATCATATGTGTGATTCTTCATTCAGAAGAGCGGCTCCATCACTGGACCAGGAGGCGCTGAGGTCTGCTGACAGTTCTTTGGTGCTTCTTTTCACAACAAACTCACCAAACCAATGGAATGTTTGTGGAACCGAAGTGGATTTGAAGTTCATAATATAAGTAGGCAGCCTGACAAGAGAGACATTTTTTTTTTCAAATAGAACATCTATTTTGATGATGGTCCAGGATTTGCTGCTTGATCTAATGCAGGATAACACTGTGTGCACTGACTATTTAACAATAAATCTAATTTGAAATTAACCAGCTATTAAGCGCTGTTGATTTCTACGCGCAGATGACACAGTCAAGTTGACCCACTATCCGTACTGTAAGTGGATTTGTAATCCCCGAGTGGATTTCTGCAGTGTTTATGGTCACTGTCACTGCTTGGTCATGTGTGGCTATTTCAGTGTCTGCACAGCTGTTCCTCTCACTAACTTTTGGCCCCTATTATTTTTTGATCACACCGCTTTATCAAGTTTCAAACCTTAATAAACATTTTAAAGTGATAATTACATAATTTAAAAGTTTACGGGCTTGAGCTGAGTATTTCACAAACACAATCCCAGGGTATTTTGGAGGTTAAGCTGCTTTGGGGCTGAGCGAGCTCTGATACAGTCACCAGTCGATTAATCGGCCATTACTAACACAAGCTTGAGGGACTAATGCTAATATGGCTCTGCGACATACGCACAGGATAGTAGCAGAGTGCCAGGTCAACAGGAGATCAGATTCCTGCTGGAGAGATCACAGCGGCATAGCCCTTATGTGTGTGGCCGAGTTAACTAAGGTCAATCACAGGGAATTTGATTTCCACACAGTGTTATAGACAGATGGAGGTGCAGGTGACGGGCAAGTCCTCAGTCAGTATGTCAGACAGTTATAGTATGGCCTGAAGACGTGTGAACAATGGATAACAAAATAGCAAACAGCTTGTGTTATATAGACATGACAGAGAATGTCAGTCATTTTCAGGATGCAAAACATTTTTAGATCAGCGCTGGCAGGGCAGAGGGAAAAGTTAAACTGGTAAAAATAGATTTAAGTTTGCAGAAAGAGTGTTGCAGGGTATGTGATGGAGCATATAATCCTGTTAGTTTAGGTCTTTCTAAATTCAATTCAAGAGCAAATATAGTCCTTAAACCAAATGCAAAGCTAAATGTGTGCACTGTAAAAGCACACACTTGTATCTCATGGTTATAATATATATACCATTAGTATTATTATTGAAGGTCTAATGTCCACACTTGTGTCAAAATCTTAACAACTAGAGCTTTATCTGTGGAGACCTGCCACCCCTCTGTTGGAGCTCTGACAAACGCACGGCTATAATAGTCACACAGCGCTGTAGTGGTTTGGCAGCCACATTGCTAGTGCCACCCAGACAGGGCCCACAAGGGAAAACATTTTCTGACCCCTTGCTAACACCTCCACTTGTATGAGAGAGGGAGAGAGGAGAGAGAGAGAGAGAGAGAGAGAGAGAGAGAGAGAGAGAGAGAGAGAATGGAGAGAGAGACATTTATAGGCCCCCTGCTGCCACTACTGGGGAGGAGCTGTTCAAGCGCTGAGTGACACTCGCAACTTAGTGTCTTAATGGAGGGAGAGGAGGGCCAGCCAAACCACAGCCTCTAGACAGGGATCTCACAGTCTGTAATTATGGAGACATGATAGACTCATTGCAGTGTGTGTATATGAGAGGAATAAGAGACCGGCAGCATCCTCCTTACGATAACAAAGGCACCCTGGTTTGGACAATGTGCAATTTGTGTACAGAGGTGTGTGATGAAGTGTGTTCCACAGCTGTGGCTTCGCTCTCCCTCACACACACACACACACACACACACACACACACACACACGGACACATGCGCAAAGAAATGAAAGTTGTTGGGAAGTGGAGCTGCGTTCAATTAGGCTAACCACATATTTACAAACAGTGGGGAAAAGCTGCCTCTCTGTGACTCATCAGCGAGAGGAGCACACTCACTTGCACTTTTGACTCCGGGCCTTTGCCTCTCCCACTCAAACAGCTCTGAGGCACCTCTGAGGATGCATGGAGGGGTAAAGGAAGGAGATGTTGGGGCGTGGACAGAACAACGCACACACACCCGCTGAACAACCACAAAAACAAACCCATATGTCTAAATACAAACATAAAAACTAATGGGGTACAATTAAACTCATGTGGTGAGAAAGGTTTTGGAAAATTAGAATCTCTGCACATGCTCACACATGGGACTTCTATTTGTATTTTGGGTTTCTGTTCATGACAATTACTTGTTACCTTCCGGAGGAAAGTGAAGTCATACATCTTTCTTTGACTTGTGACTTCATCTAAATCTAATCTTACAGGAGTTTTGGTATATTCTGTTAATTTTCATTAACAAGTGTGTGCATGTGTCAGGTGCATAGAGTTCCAAAATAAAATATTTGCACAAGACTTACTAAATGATTTCACTCAAATAATAATTACTCATGAAAAACAGTAGTTAGGGCCCTAACGCACATGGTGCAAAGGTTTACGCACTGTTGGGGCTGTTAAGCCTACATCTGATGCCCGTGAGAAGCACCGTCCTTATGTTAAGAGTGATCTTTTCCATTTTAACGCTGACTCAAGCTGGGACCCTGCTGTGCGGCAGGCGGTAGATTGGGGCCTAATCGCTTTACTGTTGATGTAATCCTGCAAATGAAAAACTAAATAATGTACAGAATCCTGATATTTCCAATGAACATACCATGAAAAACAGATGAACCAAAATATATCTTAATAATAATAATAATAAATTAATCTTATGTTATGATGCAAAAGATGAACTGAAGTTTAAATTAATTTGACTTCAGTTAATTTCCATTACATGAAGCTTTTGTCACTCTACTCATAGTGGAAAGAGTATAAGGTACAGTTACTTCACAATGTTACTCAAGCACTTATATTTGAGTAAATATAACGGCTACTCGCCTCTGATATACATTAATAATAAGGCTGGTAGTATTTCAATGATTACCTAAACACTTCCATATTCATGTGAGCTCTCACCTGATCCAAGAAATGTCCTATGTAGAAGAGGTTTTCAAAGTTGTCAACTGGACTGGTTTAAGTTGAGAAGTTTAAACACCAACGTTGCTACAAAGTAAGAATGATCAGTGAGAAGAACTATTTGAAGAGAGGCGAAAAATCCACATCCACCAAAAACTAACAACTCAGCTTATCATTTTATTTTTTCTGTCCCTGGCATCTACATTTTACACTGATGGCATTACATGGTATTACAGATGTTTTCCTTCCTGAGCTTAGAGCTAAATCTTGCTAATGTGGCTATTGTGGTCGCACATCAAAGCCTAAGGAGAATGTGCCACAGACAGACCCGCGGCCATGTCGTCGTTCATGAGCTGTCAGCGCCTTGAAAAGGAACGCAAACCCGTGCACTGGGCGCGAGTGTGAGAGCTGTTTGTCTTGACTTGACCTTGAGCTGCCGCTGTGTGTGAATGAATCTGTGCGGTGAACCACATCAAAGCACAACGGAGGGGCTCAGTTGTTGGGACCTCTGACCCCGGCGTGCTCCGAGACACAGGGAGGAGGGTGGTAGAGGAGGAGCACAAGACGCACTCAGACATGAGGGAGAGGGCGGGCCTCCAAATTTACAACGGCTAAAAAAAACAAGCATGGATAAAGACGGTAATTTGTCTTGTCAACTTTTATAGGGACCCGTGAGCAGCCACACAAGTAAATCACAGGGGAACATACATAGTGCACATTGAAACAGTCACTTTGTCCCTAATCCTGTTAAATCCTGTTAAAAAAGTCTGCGCTCTGTAGCCTGGTCCTGATTCAATCTATAGCTAATATATGTGAAGATTAGGCACTTGAATGGAACGAGGAGGACAAATACCAGACTTTTACAGCAGTCAAATAAGATTTTAATATTTTCCTCTGTCAATCCATTACAGAAATTTCTTAAAACAGCCATTCTTCACTATCTTCGTTATATTTATTTTTAGCCATTGGTGAATATAACCCAAGTCCTTGACAGAAGATCAAACGCGGGTTTAGCATGTGTGTGCATGGTGAGTGAGTCAGAGGATCAGTGTAGAGTGTGTCTTAACATGTTAGTTCAACCTGGAGTAAATGACTCATTTACTGTGGGTGTGTGTTCACGTGTTTGCACTCTTTATGTGTGTGCGTCACAGCTGCAAAAACTTACAGCTCCATGCATTTGAGCTGCGCTATCACGGCTCATTATATGTTCTTTCCACAACTAAGGAAAACATCCCCACATAAGGTTCAATTGACTAAAAAGTTAGCATTTTGCTGTTGTTGGCTCTAATTTAAACATATGTCAGAACTTTCTGGTCCGTTCTGTTGCTTCAACCCACTGTCTGATCCACAGGTGGCGACATAAATAGTGTTGATTTTGAGAGTCTGTTTCATTGGTTCTGTGCTCGTGCACATACATGACAGCATATGTGTATAAAGCAGTCCTTGACAGTCATTGGGGGCGGCAGTGGCGCGGCCGGTGTGTTTGTTTTGGCAACGATTCAGCATTCCACATTCCTGTGTGATATTCAGAACTGTGACCTCAGGAAACCCGCCCTGCAGAGACGCGCTTGCTCCTTCCAACTTTATTCTCCCGCTGCAGCCTCTTTCCACTCTCCACGTCTGCACATCTATCTTTTTTCTTTCAAGCCATCTCCCTTTGTATTTAAAACTTCAGGAATCACATGTCACTGACACAGCTGGTCCTGGTTTATATTTCTTTACTGACTGAAATCCCCCGACCAGGCAGCTTTCTGGCTCCATCTTGCTCCTGTCACAGTGAATTCATAGCACATTAACTGTCTTGGTCACGTAGTCCATCGCTCAAATGCAAACTTTAGATGCTCTTTGGCATGCGCTCACATCTCTGCACTCATCTTCATTTGTAATGTATGAACATTTTGTTTGCACATGAATATTCTTTTCAACTAGCTCTTTAGTCATTAATAAGTGTGTCAACACACTCTGGTTCCTCCCAGCTCAGCTCTTAGCCACGCCCACTAGCTCAGGGACATATTTCACCCGAGATGACCTCAAAGTTTCCTTTTCGTCAATCTCCTTTAGTTTCTAAGTTTAAATTGTAACCAACAAATACAAAGAGCATGTTGGCCAAAACAGATAATGTGCATGTTCAAAGTCGTATAAAGTTGCAGATACAATGTTCTGGCGTCTGACGTATCGCAGTTTGTTTGCAGTTGTATTTTGAGGCAGGGCCTGCAGTGTCATACTGTAGTTATCCGGTTTGTGCAGTGTGTGGTTGACCCACTTACAGTGGAGCGAAGCGGAGCAGGGGTGAACTGAGGTAACGGGCGGAGCAGTCAGTCAACTCTCTTATCTCACTGTCCCTCTGACACTTTCTTCTCTCTCAAGTCTACCTTTATATGGCCTTAGTGCAGCAACAACTGCTGCACAGCACAAGGCCATAAAAATAAACACAGGGGAAGGAAAGTTGAAAACAACTGCGGAGAAGAAAGGATTGTTTGTATTATTCATTAATGATCCCATTGAATTAGAAGAAAGCTTATTTAGCGCTGTGGTACAGAAAAATGTTGAAAGGATAAACAATGATTAAGAAGAGCTTGTTCACTTTCTCTTTATTCTGTCTGTGTGGAAAACAACACGCACAGGGACCCCACACGAGTCACAGCAGTTTTTGGGCGCAAAGCGAGTGGGCTGTAGAGGTTTCATGAGTTTCTGTGAATGTGTGCTGACATTTGTAAGACTATGACTGAGCGTATGTATGCTTTGGATTAAGAGCTTCACCCCTGGACCTCAAAATTAGATAGGGGATTAGTGGGACACATCCGCCACCTGTCATTTTAAGCCCAGCAATTATAACAACAACTTTTAATCAACAGCAGCAGCCACACATGTGTCATATACAGACACAACTCTTATCTCTATCTCTCCTGCCATCGCACTGTGCAGGATGTCATTGAGCTGACCCCAGTGCGCCAGGCCACATCCAGGGCAGCTGCACGAGAGCTTTCAGGCTGATCATTACTGTCTGTATTAAAAAGGATGAGCCTAGATTGGGACTTATTAGCATGGTGCACAGGGAAAGGATTTAGCTTCAGAGTGACTTTTACTTGGCACTGGACAACGGGATCACATGTGAAAACAGTTGGCGCTGGTGGAGAAGGTAGCATTCCATTAGCACCTGTGCAGAGCGTTTGGCCTCCCCAGGGCCTGGTCTTATATTTGCACTTATTACTAAAGTTCACCACCTTTGACCGCTGTTCGTATTTCTCAGTAGTTATTGAAGGTCAGACGGAATGCCCAAACCACTCCCAAAACGTATGATCAATTTTAGATAAGCAATCACAACGTTTAGCTCACAAATTAATCAATAACTAATGTGAGAGGCTTTTACAGTAATACCTTGTCAGTGCAATATGTATAGACAAGTAAGTGTTTTCATTCCCTGTACACATCTCAGATAACAATCAACATCTAATTAGGAGCACATTTCTTCAATTGGTCATTAAGTTTCCTTTAAAGATGAAGTGCCACCTTGCTTTTTTCACAATTCCCGGCGAAAACAATAACAAACAGGGACGAGAGAGATTTGAGTAAAGTAGTACAAAGCACTAGAGGAGCATGCACAATGAAAACTGTATGGGATCAGCAGAACAGGGGAGAGGAGTGTAATTACAGGAAAGGGGGCTCATTAGTCTGTCACTATTCAACCCTTAATTTCAGGACAAACCCCGGACTGAGAAAAGAAGACACAATTTTACGCTTTATTTCGAAAGTTTTTAACCATTTCGCAACTTTCCACATATAGCCTCCTCGCGCTGCTCGGCAGAGCTGTGCACTGCTGTCACGGATCACACACTGTATCACCTTACACATGATCACTCAGTCTGTTCTCGCAGTAAGAAAAGCAGAAATGTGCAGTAAAGTATTCACATAATGTAAAAAATAATAATATTTTAAGATCTTGTTAGTGTTTAAAAAAAGAAAGAAAGACAAATATGTGGTCTGTAGGCTTTTCTAGACAGGAGAGTTCAGAATGAAAGTTAAGATACGAAGGATAAGACGCGAGACATTCAGCAAATTGTCAAAGATGAGAATCACACCAGGCTATGGAGACCCCTGGGCAAATACGAACACCGAGGGGGTTATTTCAGTTTAAAGAATAAGGTGAAGCTAAACCGTACATACTTACTCACTTTTTTCTTCTGTTGTAAAATAATTACTGTAAGAATGTATTGATTTTTAGATTGATTTTTTTAAGAAACAAAGAACATTAATACATTCAATTCTACTAATAGAATTAGATGCTACTTTCTCAAATAATCACAGTGAAAGGGAGTGCTAAAGTATAGCAGGAAGCTTTGAGGTTACTCGAGACAAAAAATAGTCTGGCTATTGTGCAGTTATATCCAAATATAGTTTTGCCAGTTCTTACTAAACCATTTTAATTAACGGCTAGAAAAGTACTTTTGCTTCTTTTCAAATCCCGTATTACTCAAAAGCATCATTGTGAGACGCTTGGACACCCCGACCAACTTATTAATGAACTCTCAATATAACATAGTGCACATCAGATGATATGTATGAATTTTAAATACCTATGCATATATGACACTCTTATAGCACTGGAGAACACGGAGTACAAAAATGATATACACTCATATATTATACATTAGCGGTGCGTTCTCTGTCTCGCTCCCCTATTCTCTCATCTCCCTCCTGCCTCGTCTCTCTTGTGGGAGGCAGCACTGGGCACCATGCCATGCCACATCAATATGCGTACTGGTGAAATGTTTCCCCCCGTTTGCCTCATGCAGCAGTGGAAGCGGCGGCTCATGTCACCGGATATGGCAGGTCATGTTAGCTGGTAGTTAGTTAAAGGAGGTTAGCGGGCTGGCATTCCCACTGAGGCCAGGATTTACGACCGAAAAACGCGTTTGTATCAGCCTGCCGCCGCGACATAACGCTGATGGAGACAAGGGCAGAGCTAGTGCCACCCTGGAGGCTCCTTGGACTGGTCCCAGGCAGGGTTCCATGGGAGCTCTGGTTGCCATGGTGCCAGCCGAATTTGGGTCCAATGAAAAGGAGACGCCGAACAGTGGGTAGGGACCGTTTTTTGGGGCGGCGACGTGAACAAAACAGAAGCCGCTGCGGCGTGATGTAGTGATGCAGCAACACTAGACATTTATGCTAAGGGCTGCGATTGTTGGATGTTGTTAACTACTTTATGAAGGAAGTGCGTGAACATAAAGGAGCTTTCACGTGAAACTGTTGGCACTATGGGCATGCCAAGATGAATAGACACGTCTTGGAGAATTCGAAAGGCACTTAAGAGTTTAAGTGAAAGATGTCTTATGCAAGGCCACAGATAAAAAGATGCACTCAAGCATTAACAACCGTCAACAGTTATGGGCAAGTGTAAATGTTGGTTCACATAAAGCGCAAATTTAACTTAAGATCCATAGAATAATAACGCACCAGGATTCAATGCCAGTCTCCGAAGAGAGAAGTGGTGGGAGAAGATTAAACCTTGATCTCAAAGCATTTATCTATGTTAACTTGTTTTTTTTTTAAAGTTTTCATTTAGGTGGAGCATGTGCTTACCTAAAGGCACCCCATTGCATTTACAATTAAAAACAAACAAAGAGGTGATGGATGTTATCTCAGTGTTCTTGAGAAAGAACAATAATCAGGCGATAATTTTGCAAGCCCTCATCCAAGACGTGCATGCAATCGACTCTGCTTAAGAAGAGAACTGACCAAAATAAGGCAAAGTATTTCTTTCACAAGCACTTTTTGCGGCTTCTCATCAATGGACGATATACTATTGTAATTGTACGTATCTTCCAAACAGCAATTTAGCTATTATGAATGACAATACTGCCCACCTCGAGTTAAAACACACTCACATAAACTGAGAGCAGGCAAATGGACAGAATGATTGCATGTCTATTAACTCTCTGAAACACATTGTTATCTCTGACCCCACCTTATTCCAATCATTGAGGAGTGTCTGTCTCACTCCGGCCCTCCCCTTAAAGCATGAGCGACACACACACACATTTAATCCTAAATTTGTGCAGTTGTCTAAACAGCCAGTGTTCCTCAGTTATCGTCAGTGTGAGACTGTCCTCAGAGTAAACACCCTCTCCTGTCCTGCACTTGAATGGACTCTTTTGATGGAGCACCTTGTTTACTGCCTCTCCATTTTATTTACCCGCCTGTTTTTTTCAAGTTGTCATTGAGGGACACTCTTCCAAACGCACGCCCCCCCCCCCCCCCCCCACCAACGCTACTCATCTCCTCAGCCTCGCTCTGTTCCACCCTCCATACTTCACAATGCTGCGCCCCCATCCTCCTCCCCAACCAGCGATACCCCCCCCCCAATCCCATGTTGTTCCCTATCCCGTTTCATCCCTCTTTCTTCTCCACGTCTAGAGTCCCAGATCTGTGTCCAAACTGATTTGAAGCTTACTCGCTTTACACAAACGCATGCCAAATTTCATTCTCTGCATTCTGGCTTGGATGCATACTTATTCTTCGCAATCCCCCACCCCACTTTCCGTCTGCATCAAACTGCGATCTCTCACGGCGCAAAATGACCAAAAGGACAAAACAAAAAAAAACAGCAAAGTGCGTTGGCGTTTTCTAAATACACAATAAAATGCCAAATTAGTAAAATAAATTGTTATGACCGCAGTACCAATCATGAAAATCTTGTCCAAAAGATTTGAAATTTGATGTTTTTTCTCTTTTCTTTTTTCCGGGGAAGCGGTGATTTGTAAAGTAACAACAGAGAGTTAAAACAATGGAACCAAAGGCCTAAGCATAATTGTTCTTTTGAGCTCTAAAATGTTTGGGCTTACAAGTTATTATAGATTTTTCAGTTGCTGCAAACAGAAGCCCAGGTGCTAATGAGGCTGCGTGAGGGCATTTGTTTAGACGCTGAAGAGGAATCAAAGAAAAAAGAACAAGTAATAAAAGAAAGAGAAGAAAAGAGGAGAAAGGCAGGATGTGAGGGAGGTGGTTGGCAGGGATTTTGTCTAAAAATTTGGCGTCTTCCAAAAACAGAGATAGCATCATGCCAAAACGGCCACCAACACAACTCTTCTCACAACTCCTCTCACACACGTCCCTCCTTTGCCAAACAAACCTTTTTGTATTCGACAACCCACATAACATAATAAAAATAGCCTAATACAAGCCAGTAACATTTTTAAATAATGCAACTGGACAAGCACACTTTTTAAGGGAAAACCAGATGTATGGGAAAACCAAATAAAATTGTAATGCTGCAGTGGATTTAAAACACGCTATTATGAGTCTAATTGTAGCATTACTAAGGCGGTGTGGTGCAGAACAGTGCGTCGGGCCAGGCTCGGCAGCCGATGCCAGGGACTTGCTGTGAGCGCCGCGCGGTGAATAAGGCATGTTCCCCAGCTCTCACGCCTTTCTGGCCCGTTTGATAGCGAACGTTTCTTCTTTTCCTCCTCCCTCTCTCCGCTCCAGCTCTGAGGTCGGGAAAGCCTCATGACTGGGTACATGCTTTTTGGGAGACATCGTTTTTTTTGGCGCTTTTACAGAAAGCGCATAAAGAGAATCAGCAGAATGAGAAGACACAATTTTAATACTTATTTCATAATAATGATTTGGACCACTAATTTTCTGTTTTACCATTCTTCTGTTTTTTTACATAATAAATCCACAAATTCTAAGTGTGTTATATTGTATGTGTAGTATAAATTATTATATCATACACTGATTATTATTATCATCATTATTATTATTATTATTATTATTATTATAGATTATATATATTATTATTATATAGATTTTTTTTAAATATAAATAAATGTTCGGTCCCAGCGTTTAGTGTAAACTGCTACGGGAGGTTTTGAGGACAAACGCTCCATATAAGAAGCATGACCATTTTCTTCGGTCAATTTAAGACCGCGCCTAACTACATCGTATTTGTATTTTTGTTTCCCGAAGTGTGGTTTTGTCATCATGGTCTATGAGATAAAGGCAGACCCTGCGGTTTTGGACCAAATTAGTGAGCCTGCTACATCCCAGGCTACGGCACACGTCTATGAGCGTGTCACTATTTTGGAGCGAATAATCTCACAACGGGGCTTTGGCGGCCCATAATCGTCAGCTTTCCAAATGCACTGACTTTTTTCCAATGCCAAAAATAGTGTGAGACACTGCTCACTAGGTTTTTAAAAGTGACGGACCTTTTGCCCATTCTAATTTTTTCTGATTGTATTTGAGAGACTACACATCTCAATACAAGACAAGCGCTGAAAAAGATTATTGAGAGAGTGTTAAGAGGTGAGATATTTAAAAAAAGTATTGAAAGTCTTTCTGTTCAAGTAACTCACAATACAGCTGTCTTAGACCTGGCTGCTGCTGAAAATGTATGTTTTATTTCAGTATCAAAATGAATCAAAGGGGCATACTACAAAGTACTTTTGTTATTAAAAGTAGATCATCACTGCAGTAAATAAAATAAGCATTACTCCATACAAATATCCTGTCAATGTTCATGTATCATAAGTGTCAGGGCGTCTCTCTCTTAACGTCAATGACTCCTCATAATGTCCACCAAATAAACCCTAATATTCAGAGATGTTTCTCAGTGATATTCACTACTTTTATTTGTGATTGGTTCCTGTGGTCAGCAAATTGGCCAGGGCTGGCAGCTGCTCGAGGTTTCTCTGGGCTTTCTCACAAGCCCGTCCAAGGCTCGACTGCTGCTATAGCGCGAAAGAGGAGGGTTCTGGCAGCGCAGAGCGTGGAGTGTGGAGCGGTCATGGCAGAAATGGCACGGCGAGCACATTTCACACCTCCCTCGGAGTGACTGCAAATTTCCTGTACTGCACTTTTGATTAGAAACACATTTGAAACATCTTTTTATGATCACACTTACAGTGCACAAAGGAAAGTAACAAAGAATCAGGGCCAGAGTATGAGTAAGAGCACAGAGCTAACTTGGGACCTTACAAATGTTATTTGTCTTCAAATTTTCCAATCATTAATAAAAATGTGCTGAGTAATATGCAACAAGCCCAAGATAATAATTCACATGGCTCCATTCTTAATGAGGAACAGGTTCAGTAGCGCATTGGAATCCACTTCATCCACAACAATAGGCCCATAACTTTTAAAATCATTTGATTTGTTTTCCAATACATACAACATTAAATATTAGTTGAAAGCCAGGGTTGAAGGTTATGACAATATTCTCTCTTTATTTGGGTAATTTCAAATTTTGTTTTGTTTTTATAAATATATTTTACATTTACGGTGTACTATGCTGGGCACAAAAGAGGCGCTTAAAGGCTGGCTGGCTGTTGAACAGCCTGAGAAAGCCTGACGGCAAGCCCAGAGATTCCCTGTGGCAGCTTTTGCTACTCTGTCATAAACAAAACACAAGACGTCTTTCTCTTCTTCCCACACCAACGGTGCTCGGTGCTGCCAAACAGAACAATCACTATCGCAGCCTCTTCTCCTTTCCAACACACTCTCTCTCCCTCCATCACTGTCTCTCTCCCAACTACAATATAAACAAAAGAGATCAGCAGAGGCTTTACCTCTGTGAGAACAACAATAAGGGCCATGTTTAAGGAGACAAAACAAAAGTGTGTACGGGATCAAAGAGGAACCAGGAAGACAGAGAAGCTAAAGACCTACAAAACGCTGAGCAAACAAAACATACAATGAGCATATTTTTCATTCAATGAAGAAACTGTTTATCTCTGGACACTATTTAGGATGGCTGCAGATATTGACAGCCTCAGGACATTTACGCTCAAGCCAAAGGTCAATGAAAGGCCTTTGCTCTATTAAACTGGTGTGTAGAGCAAGTATAAACGTGTGTGTTTTAATAAGATATTGGTCAATAATAAGGGGAGGTTTGTGTAGAACACACACTGCTTAATGTGTGGTTAATTTGCTGGCAATAAAATATAATAGATATTTTTATCTAATTGTATATAAGAAATTATCAGATGGCATCTATCAGTAAAAATTGCAGGATTAGAAGTGAGCGCTGCTGAATGCTTCTGCTTTATCTCTGCCACAGATGGATCCACAGAGTTAAGCTGCAGTTACTGCCAGGCTTTGGCTGGGGCCGTGTGAGGTGTTCGGTGTTTGGCTTGGAGAGCAAGAGGTTGAGAAAAACAAAGAGGGAGACTGAGTCACATTAACAAATAACCATAAACTTCTGTATAGGCAGATTGTACATTTGACGTTGAAAAAGTGCATGCATGTGTGTTTGAAGCTGTTCTGCACTATTTCAAATTTCCAGAAAATTCCAGCTGAGATAATATTAGGTCATGAGCATGTGTTTGTATGTATATGGCCAGCCAATGGCGAGGCAGTGTGTGCTGTAGACTTGGCTGAGAAATGTGTTTAGTGTGTGTGTGTGTGTGAGCGGTTGCTGTGATGGTGTTTCTCGTGTGTGTTTTTTCTAATGTGACAAAAACTACAACGCAGCCAGTGTTTGGCTGCATGTGAAGACTGCAGTGATGTTTGGCCCAGTAAGAGGTGTGCACCCATGATGGTGGCTGAAATACAACAATGTCTGGCTCAAGTCTTCTGCTATAGACTGGCTGGATGACCGGTTTCTAACTATTACGGCAGACCGTTTTGTTGTGTTTTTCTCTTAAGATATGAATACTAGTATATAACAGTGTTTGTAGTCATAATTCTTTCAGTCCTGGGCATTGTCTGCTTGGCAGTCAGGTCCTGGTTGGTCTAGTATGCAGGCAGACGGTAAAGGCAATAGCAGCCTGCGGCCTGGGAGCACAAGACTCTCCCTCACACATGCTCTGGGTTGGAGCCAAGCGACAATCCCTGGCTACAATGGCCTTATCATGGCACATACACTTTGACAGACTGAGGACAATCCCATAAACAGCAACTCTCACTCATCGCACCAAAATACACAATTAGACAGTAGTAATAATCATAAAAACAGGTAATCACATTTCTACCTTTAACACTGAATACACGTGAAGACACAAAAGCCTTGATTTTTAAAATAAACTCAGTGCTGTTCACTCACACATTTTTTCCATTGTAAATCGGGTAATATAATATATAAATATAAATATATATATATATATAAATATATATATATATATATATATATATATATATATATATATATATATATATATATATATATATATATATATATATAAATGTAAATGTAAATGTATTGGAGTGTGTCTGTCTCTATGAGTGCACATGTTTGGGCGAGTCGTCGGCGGTACATACCTGGCGTGTGGACGAAGTAGGCCAGATACAGGTCCAGTTCTTTGACGGACACTCCGATGTGGTGCGGCTGCACACACAGGCCCGGGTTGGTACACTGTGGTGATTTGACTAGGCGCTCCCCGTCTGTGCTCTCCAGGGGGCTGCCCTTGAACAGGATGACCATCACCAGGTCCAGCCGCCACACCTTGTCGGCCTGGCGCAGGCAGTCGATGCGGCGGATCTTGCCCTTCTGGTCGGGATTGGACAGCACACAGCAAGGAGGCTTCTTCCCTGTGATGGTGAGCACAAAGTCCTCACGGAACTCGGGCCGGATGTCTTTCCGGAGCTTGGCCAGCAGGCGTGAGGCCCACTTTTGCTTGATCTCTGGCTTCTCCCCCAGCAGTTCATCCTTCACCGCACGCTCTTCCTCCTTAGACATGCGCTTCTCGTGCTTCTTGAAGTATTTGCGCTTTCGGGCCTGCAGGTTGAACCAGGTGTAGGCGAACGCTCGGACGTGGGGCAGCAGGGCCTCAATGAAGGGGTGGAATTCATCCTGGACCAGAGAGGAGGATGGGGGGAGGGCAGAGGAGCAGAGGGAGGGGGAGAACGGGGGAGAGAAGGACGGGGAGAGAGGCACAGGGGGTGAGGAGGGGAAAAGAGAAGACAGGCAGTTAGCACCGGCACGCAGCATGGAGGAGCGGCGCTCGCTCTGTGCTCACTCAGAGACTGAGCAGCGAGAGCGAGAGACAAACAGACAGAGCGAGAGAGAGAGGAGAGAGAGGGATGCTGGAGACGCACACCTTACAGGCACTTGTCCCCTTGAACAGTGCAATGCACACTTACTCCGATACTTTACAGTTTACAACGGTAATAATGAAAATTAGTGGAAAACAAGACTCTCTTCTATGTCTTCGATTTTCATATAGTTGTTTATTTGTTTACAATCAAAAAGGATTGGGCTGAAACTATATTAGCTTCAAACATTTGCAATAATTAAAAATAAAAAATATGATTGAGCATTGTGGAACAAGCAGTTATTCATTCAAAGAACCAAATATTGTTCAAGAAGAAATGCAGGGTAGTTACCATTTTGCTCTCTCATCATAAATTCAACCCGACGAGTACAACGAATTAGAAATCACGCCACTGGTACAATGTCTGTACTGTAGAGTAAAAAAATTCAAAAATGTATAAAAATGCCAAGAGATGCTGAGAAAGTGTCCCTCCAAAGCCGGCAGGGGGTAAAGGGCAAGAGTAAGTTGTAGTACCAGCTCAGAAACACAGGAGGTACTGTGGCAGAAGTTGTACAAGATGTCTGTTCAAGAGCAGAGAAGAATTAAAGCGTGCAAAAGTGACCCTA
Organism: Neogobius melanostomus; assembly: GCA_007210695.1. Classification (NCBI taxonomy): domain Eukaryota; kingdom Metazoa; phylum Chordata; class Actinopteri; order Gobiiformes; family Gobiidae; genus Neogobius; species Neogobius melanostomus. The sequence goes on along the minus strand of VHKM01000004.1, from coordinate 1,122,850 downwards.
TATTTGAAGCAATAAATAAATAAAAGCTTTGCAAAAAAAAAAAAAAAAAAAAAGTAAAAAGGTGCAAATCAGCTAAAAATGAAAACAAGCTGGTAGCAAAAGTGTCAAAAAATATCTCGAAAACAACGCGCGGAAAAAGGTTGGCAAAGCAGCGCGTGCTATTGGTTCAATTCTGTACGATATATGTGTACCACTCGTGTGGCGGGAGAGAGAGGGCTGGACATGGGGGTGCGAACGGAGGAGTAGAGAAGAAGAAAAAAAAAAAACCCAGCAAAACAAGAAGAGCGAATCAATGTTGGCCGAGTGTGCACGACCGCTGGCAAACCAGAGTACCGCTTCTTTTCCCCTTTTTCTCTCCAACTCTGTCTCTCTCTTCCTCTCCACTTTCCTTCTCTAACCATTGAGTGAGTGAGTGCCAACGCGCGCAGGGCCCACCTATTTGGCACGGAGTCTCCGTCGGCCCAGCCAATACGCACGCTCCCAGCACTGAAAGGGAGGGATGAGAGAGGCAATGGCAGAGCGAGAAGCAGGGAGGTGGGGGAGAGGGGGGGGTTGAGTTGGTCGTTGGTAGTAGTAGAGAGAGAGAGAGAGAGAGGGTGCAGGGATTATGTGTGTGGTGCGGGCAGAAGGCACATCATTAGCCAAATAGACAAGTTCCAATCTAGTTTCGAGCGCAAAGTCCAAAGGATATTCATTTTACATGTGTCCAGACAGCGCCCGCCTCCAAAATGCCCCCACCCCTAACGCCTGCGTCACAAGCCTTGGTCACAATCAGCCCAGTCAAATCTTTCCAACTAGTGTCCCCCCCCCCCCCAACCCCTCTCTCCTCTCTCTCTCTCTCCTCGCGTTACACCACCTTGGCATGGATGGCATGAGAAAACACAGGCCCAAAATCCCACTAGACCCTGGGTCCAGCAGCTGCTCCTGGATTTACCACACAAACAAAGAGAGGAGGGGGAAAGAAAATGCCCCCCCCACCCCCACCACCCCCAACCCAACATTCAACCCCAACAAAATAATACCATCCAAAAACATGCTCTCCCGTTTAAAAATGCGCTTTCACTTCCAAACTGGCCATTATTGCCAGTTTCTTTTCTTTTTTTTTTGGATTTTGTAACTTCACTTTTAATGGCCCCTCGCAGCCGAAACGCAGAAATACATTAAAACTTTTTTCTGAACCAATCTGACAATGATTCTCATAAGCTTTACCGGGAACTGAATTATGAGTTTGCGCCGTGACGGGCAGTTTTTCACATTGCTATAAATGAGGCGGGGGGTAAAAACCTATGGAAAGCAGTGTTGGCAAGTACAGCATTGCGTACAATGAAACAATCTGTTATGGCTTATTGTGCGTACATTGCCCTTATTATTTTTGCTCTGACACAAAAAGTACCCCAGGGGAACCACAAATCTCTCCTGGCATTGTCTTTTCGCCAACCAAGTTTAAAGTAAGCTAACTCATAAGGTGTCAAACTTAAAGAATCTGCCGTGTTATTGTGTTGACGCCCCATGTTGTGTCGCGGGACAGGCTGTCTGTGTGAAAACCCCACAAAGGCCAGCGTCTACTGGTTGGCTGCAGTCTGACCATTAGACTGAGGCTGGCCCGCTCCTCTGTCGGTGTGTGACTGAGGAGCAGGCTCACTGACTGGTGCTCCACTGACTGGCTGGCAGGTTGCTTCTAGGTTGGCTCAAAGGCTTCAGCACTGGCCCATGAGCTGGCTGCGGGAGCGACTGGTTGGCTACCCGATTGGGGAGCTGACTGCCTGGCTGCCTGACTGGCTTGTCAGGGCTACTGCAAGGGGGGGGGGGCAGACCCATCTGGACCGGGCTGAGTCGGGCCGGGTGCCGATTGTTCAGACTAGCATACGCCTGCCTCACACGGACACGACGAGCAAGTAAAAATGTGGGAAAGAAAGAAGATCGCAGTCCCTTAAAAGTATGGGCAAAAGGAGCATGAGGAGGAAGGAATTAGCGAGAAGATTTGTTTGTGTTTTTGAACAATAATGACAGGTGCGTTTGCTGCCTATAGAACAAAGAAAGGATCTAGATTTTAATAAGGACGTTTCAAGCAAATAAAAAGGAATTACATGGGAATCACATTTTTATATTATGAGAATGTCATTACAGACGCAGAAAAAACAACTGTGACTTCTTCTATAGGCCCTACCACAAGTAACCTCACCCACTAAAACCCCAACACTAATAAATACATGGCTAGTCACTTAAGCGTATTATTTTTCTTCTAATCGCCTATTTAGAAGAAATAGCGGACAGTTTTCAGCTGTGTTCACTGCCTTAACCACAAGCTCTTATCTTGTCATGCCACACTCAGTGACCTTTGTTCACAACACTGGGCAAAGAACTCCCCTTCTTGGCTTTGCCCATCGTGTGCTCTTAGTCCAAGTCACGGTCCAACACTGAAGACACCGAATAAAATAAAAGATAACGGCATTGCACACATAATCCTACCTGTAAAACAATATGCCTGCACGCCTTTACGGACCACACCAAGGTCCAAATGTGCATATTGGTGGTTCAAAGTTTTCTTCAAATTTGTCGAAGAAAAACAAACACATGGCTTCAGTCTAGTAGTGCATCAAAATGTAGGCCTATGCTACCAGATGGAAGTGCCCACACTACGCACTTAAACCACACTAGACCAGGCACAAATGCTTTGTCAGTACACGGATAAGTTAAATAAATTGAGATTTTGTTAAAAATAAAATGATTTTTTTTTTTTAAGTGACTCACTAGCTAAAAGGACGTGGGGGAAAGCTGTGAGAATGCGGATCACCTACGCGCGTTCTCCGCACTTGGCCCACGCACGCAGCCTCGCGACGTCTCTCTGCTCCCTGTGTGTCCCGTTGTTGATTTACTCGATTTATGTCCCAAAAATTGTATTGGCTTTTAGCCTGAAGAATCTAAATGTGCTACAAACGCAACACACTCTAGGGCCTATATCAGGCGTTCACGTGACGAGGCTGCAAATGTGCATTAGCCTATAGAGAGAGAGAGAGAGAGAGAGAGAGAGAGAGAGAGAGAGAGAGAGAGAGAGAGAGAGACAGACAGATCACTTCGTTGAGGCTTACAAAACAGTTTAAAGTTTTAAATAAAAGCAAAAGATGCTTCGCTGTCTGAAAACACCGTGTGAAAATGAAGTACCATAAAAGCAATGAGTGAAAACAGCGTAACCAGTTATGAAACATGTCGCCGCCGCTTTATAGATTTATTTTAATATCCATATTGATTAATTAGGGCGTCAAAAATAAGAGTAATCGTTAATAATGCCTATAAAATAAAACGACTATAGGCTGCTGAAATACTAAACTAAATCACCGTTCTCTGTTGCGCACGAGTAATGATTCTGCAGGCGATTGAAAAACGTGGTCACGAGGAGATGAGAAGTCAGGCCTGGCCATTAGGCCTAAATTACAATTACATTAGTTTCATTGGACCGTTTGAAATTTTCAATGTAATTTTATATATGCTTTGTATAGGCCATATATGTAGCCTATATATTTAAATATAGAGTCTAAATTCAGGCCAAACTTGATGATAATTATTTGATGTAATCCTGTTCATAGTAAGGATAATTGTTGTGGTTTTTTGTTTTGTTTTTTCAATTTTTCATTTATTACAGATAATATTCACATGCATAAACAACAGTGTTAAAGGCTACTTCTGCAAAATGTAATTTAAATTAAATAAATTATATACATTTTCAGCAAATGTAAAATACAGTCAGAAACACTTGTGTGTTCCCTGAGCCGAGTGTGTGTTTCATGCATGAAATGCACAGAGGGTATTCATTTAGTGTGCTTTGAACATTTTATTTTTTAGAATTTTACAAAATTATTTAGAGAATTACAAACATTTGCAATTTTGTAAAACATAAAGATATTTTGCTCCATTAATTAAAGTCTAATTAGAGTAAATGAATTAGTCTGCAATGAATCCTTAACTGTTATGTGACACACAAAGACATTAAGTCCTGCATTGTTTGTGCCTCTGTCATTTTTCATTCAATTATTCTGCCTCACACACCCAGCACTGACCACATTACGCCACATAAAATCAATGATTCACTGGACGTGACAGAAACTTTTCTGTCTCTCATCGGCACAGATTGATGCAGAGCGTGTGTCTGTGCATCACTTGTAATTATGCTGTTTACACACTGTAGCATTACTATGTGCGAAAGTCTGGAAGCCATTTGTGGCATGAGGCAGCAAAGAGCAAGTGAGCCCTAAACAGCTCCAGAGTCACATAACCACTGTGGACCCACAGCATGTTTCATCTTTCCCAAGAAACTGGTATAATAACTTCGAAATATTACACATTTGATTTGAAATAAAACTCCTCCTCGACTCCTCTTAATAAAGCTGAGATTAGTTTAAAGGTTCTGTTATCCCAGTCTAAATAAAGCTGATCAGAATTAAAGTTTTCAAACTAAATTATGGGATACATTTTAAAGAATTAACTAAAAAAACATTTGAACATGTGTCCTGAATCTGAGAGCGGTGTGCAGTTTCATGAAGGGATACAATAATTAAATTCATGCTGAGTGCACTGTACCAGTGTTTACATTATGATGTTTTAGAGCTGCCTCACATATGTGCTGTAGGGGCCTTCTCCGACAGAGCCCTCTGACAGTGTGCGGTTCTGAAGGGACCGGCAATCTGACATGTTTTTGGGTAAACTCCTCTTATGTTATGTCCTGCACCACCTGCAGTGCCCATCTCCACAGCAGCAACAGACCAGCTGAGCCGGCAGCAGAGTGAGGGCTGTGAACCTTCAGCCTCAAACACGGCAGAGTGGAGCAGAATGGAGCAGATAATGAACACAGATATGCTCTTCCCTCATGCCCTGGTGAGTGCAGCCAAGGCCTGGTCTCACACAAGAGGTGCACTATTGAGACTTTCCCTCTCTCTCCCCCTGGTTCTTTTATTTCGTCCGCTCCTCATTCTGCCAGTCTGCAACAGCAAGGCGAGGTGCCAACCTCTCCCCAAAGTCGGGCAGAGTGCCCTCACCCTTTATGCAAATGCTTCAGCTCCAGCCAAACTCACTATGCTCCCCACTACTAAAACTACCAGGACTAATGTTCACTTCGATCCCACTTTAGCACTTTCAGTGGTAAACTGTAGCAGAACTCAACTCTTTCTCTTCTCACTTCATTGCAGCTGCATTGGCCTGTGTGTCTTTATAAGCAAATCACATACAACTTTTTCAACTCAATTCAAGTTCATGAAGCCTCAACATTTCTGTCCATTTTAAGAATTGTATTATTATTATTATTATTATTATTATTATTATTATTATTATTATTATTATTTTAAAGAAGCATTACAAACCTTATTTATAATAATAAAAGCAAACTACTAACTTTATTGTGATGTCATTTGTGATAGATCTCCATTTACAATTCCAACCAGTGAATGTCTAAACACCTGCGTAAACGATGAAATACCTTTCACCTCTAGGTCATTTTGTTTTGTACATGGAGGAAGAGATATTTCTACATAACAAGTGACATTTTAGAAGTTGTCAAATACATATAAAGTCCTCTGTGTGTGGCTGGCACAGTGAGGGTTAAATGAGCTGGGCATTTGCCTGCGCACGGGGCTTTGTCTCCACAGTGCTGCTCATGTGAGAGGTCATGAGAGGGTGTCCGCTCCCTCTGCCACTCTGATCCCATAGGGTTAAAAGGTGTCTCGTCCAAATGGCTTCCTTAGCACTGGGTCTTAATCTCTGCTACACACATCGCCTCCCGAAACTTATCACTGAGCTGGCATGGGAGGACTAGATGTCGCTCTGCCCATTTTGAGTGGCATTCCCTGCAGGGCCAGTGCCATGCCAGGGCGGAAGAGGCGAGTGAGACGAGAACAAAAAGCCCCCACAGCCCAAGCACACAATAGATAAATCATTCTGAAACTTTATCATATTATACTCTTATTTCTTTGGTGGGGTTTCAAAGCAGAGGGATGGTGCAGAGCTGTGGGGAGAGCGTGTGACCATGTTTAGCCAAAATACCTCCCATCGCCGACCTCATGAGCACCACAGCACCATGAGCAGACAGCCACAAGTGCAGCGCTGAGCCGCAAGTACAGCTCTGCTCAAGCACAAAACCCACCACAATAATAGACAATCAGCAGCACCAAAGTGAAAGGGGCCTTCTATAAATCAATAGCACTCGCAAACACACTCTCACTCATCCGGGCCTATTGCACATATTTTAGTGGAGGAGTACCCAGAGGAAATACATAGACACGGGAGAACATGCAAACTCCACACAGAAAGAGCCCTTCCAGGGATCGAACCCAGGACCTTCTAACTGTGAACGACGCGCGCTAACCGCTGCACCACCGTGCCGCCAGATATCGTAATTATTCATATTGACACGAGTGCAGTGTGTGTAATGTAATTAAACTGTACTCGTCCTACAAGATGTCAGACGTGGTTTCTGCCAAATTGTTTCACTTTCTTCCTTATTAATTGGTCAACTCTCTGTGAAACTGAAGGAGAAGAGGCAGAGTGCTCACTGGAATGCCACAGTAGCAGAGTGAATGCTAGTGAGGTGGCAAGTAAACTTACAGACCAGGTGCTCTTTAGACCCCTGGGCCAGTTAACTTTAAGAAGAGGAAGCGAGGAGCCGAGGCACTCTGGATTAGCAAAACTATGTCATTTATTTACAGTGTCACCACCTGTCTCTGTGAAACTGGTTTGGCATGAAATATGAGTCAGTCTTCATTTATAAAGCTGTGATTAAATGAAAATATAGTACAACATCACATAAAATGAAGAGCTGAGCTGAAAACAGCGAGCACTGCCACGTCAGAGGGTGCTGAGGCTCTTGGCTGTCAGGACAGAGTGAAAACCACACATCAACACACGCACACACACACACACACACACATATCCACATGCACACAAGTTAAACTGCTGTCCAGGCGTATGCTCAGAGCCAGGCCTCTAACCTCTGAAGCTGCCACATTGTCTCGGAGAGTCCACAACATGGAGCTGCTCCAAAAGGTCTAAGAACAAAATCACTAATGCTCACAATTACTCATCATTGTAAACCATCAAAGCTCCTCATTGTGTTTATTTTTCTGCATATCATAACTGGCATCGCAATTCAATTATAATGTGTTACTTCAAAATGTGGCATCAAAGCTGTGACTGCGCCACAGACAAATATTTCAAAATATGCACACATGTGGTAACATCATACTACAACACATTTACAAAAATAAATATGTATGTGTGTGTGTATATATATATATATATATATATATATATAAATGACGCACATATGTATAAATCCTGATGATAAATAAAAAGCACACATTATTACCGGAACAAATAAAACCAGAGATACAGTAGATCATCAGTTCCAGTGTGAAAATAAACTAATAAACTAATTAACTAATTTAACTGCATAACCTGCACGCTCTAAAAAAAAAAAAACTACTGTGGAAAATGTGGAAATAAGCACAGAAAAGAGCAGAACAGCATTTTAATACAACAATATGGCATTTGGGTGGTTTATTGTAGCTAACCTGCTCTGTTCTTGTGAGAAGCAGACTGGGAGTTTGCAAAGTGGCTTTTAAGCTCACCAAATCCAACATATCCCAGATAAGACTTCAGCTCTTCCTGAGGGAATGCAAAAATGAGTGGTGTAGGACTGAAAAGTATCAGGTGTAGTGGAGTAGAAGCGACTAGTCTGCAATATGAGGAGAAAGAGCACCACCAACATATAAGACAAATGGGGTTTAGACAAGAGCATTCTCTCTCATGAGAAACATATGCTGCATGGTGTTGTTTGATGTGCAGCTCACGGAGAACAAACTGGTGTCTCTAGGAGGGTTTATCACCTTTGTGAAAACAGGCCTAAATACACAGACAAAAGCATCCATCTCCACAGAGCTAGTGTCTCTGAGACAGACCGAGACAGAGACAGAACAGGCCTTGTATATACGCTACTATACTGCTTACACAAGGTACAGCTGCTTCTTATTACAAATGCAATGGTCTATGATACTGAACACACTTTACAGTACAGAGGAATTATTACTTTGTAATAGCTGAAAAAATCACCAATTTTGTCCTGTAAGTGTACATTTTGCATTTGTATTATCTGTTTTTACTATAATGTGCAAATGTCCATGCACACATGCAATTTAGCATCTCAATCTAGATTATGAACTATACCTGCTTTAACACAGTGGACCAGTACGGCGAGAGGACAGGTGCACTCACACACTCTGTCCAGGAGGCACAGAGTCCACAAACAACGGTCCCTTTTGAACTGTGCCCAGTTTGCTTATTTAACGGTGGTTTGGTTTTCACAACCTCCTCAACTCAACATTTGATTTTTTTTTTTTTTTTCCTTTTAGGTGCAGAGAGAAAATTCAAACAGCATTAATTCCTCTTTCTGGGAATCGGGGCAGCCCTTTCCCGGAGCAATCCATAACATGTGAATATAAAAATAAATAAGGAGCACCCTTACCCCTTTACTGAGACCAGCCGTGAACAGTGAAGTAAAAAAAAATCTACCGACATAAACACTGTATCTTTGCATAACTTCTGATCTCTAAACGGAGAATCTTGCCCCCATGTCTTTCTACTTTCTGTTTTTAAATCTCTATCTCCTCACACTTTGCTGGACGTCCCATTGCCAGTTAACTCACCGCAAGCCAGAGGGAGGACCACAAGAATGCTTAAATCAGCATAATTAGGCCTGTGTGTACTTTAAGCACACACTTTTTCCCCCCAAGCCTGGAGCGGTGCCACTCGTACTCCGCTGCTATGCGCGCGACCGCAGCCTGTCTCCCCCTGAGTCAATAAACACAAACTTATCACCAGTAAGGCCTCATGCAATTCAACAAAGTGCACATGAAACAAAATATGTAATTATTATGAATGATTGTATTGCTCTGAGTTTGTGTTTTTAACAAACGCACACGTTCATCAGGCAGCTTTGACCAAACCCTGTAACAAGACACAGTTGAATAGCAAATATTTCATTAAAGAAAAAGAAAAAAGCACGTTTCTAAACAGCAACAGAATTATTGGAATAGAAATAAAGAGGTATTGAATGTAAAGTTTATTTTATTATATATTACTGCTAGAACTAAGGCAGCTGTCAATATTAACAAACGACCATCTGCAATAACAACAGCACAATAATCCAGGCCGGTGATTCCTATAATTACTCACTCACTGGATCATATTAGAGAAAGAAAAACTAGACTTATGCAAAACACCATCATCAAGAAGTAGTTTTACAACATTTATGGTTCAACAATGGTCGATGTGTCCAATTGTGTGTGTGTGCGTGTGTGTGTGTGTGTGGTGTGTGTGTGTGTGGTGTGTGTGTGTGTGTGCGTGCGTCGTGCATGTGTGAGAATTATGGCAATAAACGAGACCAAAAGTAGTTTTTTTGCCAGAGAAGTTGGAAAGTCAGTAACTACGGCTACAAAGAAAGCGTCCAATAAAAACATTACACTCTTTCCCTCCGGAGTTCAAACACTGTGCTGCTAGAGGGGACGGCAGTGTGAGCCAGGCACTCACTCCAAAACAAGTCAAAATTCATGAGAAAAGTACATTATTGTAAAATACAGCCACATGCGAGTGAGAGATTAAATCAAATTGTGAAACTTTGAATGTAATTTTAAAAGCACAAGTTCAAACAGATCAACTCTCAGTGAGCTCAATAATCTCTCTTTGTGGCACCACTCTGCTCTGATCTGTCAACTAGAAAAATACATCTTCTACAGTCGTCCATCAAAGTGCTGTGGCACTGTTCTGTTTATATGAGGGACACGCTGCAAACTGGCCACAAAGAAGCCACTCTCTGCGCCTGTCTGCCTGTCTGCTCCACACACTCGCCTCTATTTGCGTGCGCTCACAGCTGTGGATCTTGTACTGGGTTCAACCAAGGTAAAGATATGGTATATTACGCAATGGTTTATAGATTTTTCCACCGCTGGATCGCTGCCAATGACTCATGACAGGACGGGGAGAGGGAAAAGGAAAGAGAGGGGGTTAGTGGTGGGGGTCAGAGAGCAGCACACTTTGTTCTAGACTGAGTCTGACTCGCTGGGCGCACTGGACACTGGCTGTCGATGGGACGGGCCCGCAGTCGAAGCGACAATGAGGAAGTGGAGCTGGCAGTAGCCTGTGTCAGATATGTTTGTTAGGACTGCTGGTAATTTGAGCTATGTGTCCCTCAGGCAATGTCAACTACTCCTGCTACTGCTCTCTGTATCTGCCTCTGCCGCTAAAATAAATGACCTTACACAGCCCATGCAAATTTTCTGTTTTCAATTAGAACTTTTACAATTCATGAATGCCTAGATCATTATTTATATTGACTTTAAAGGTGGGGGTATGTAAAAATGTCATTAATATCTGTGTCCCCTGATCCGAGGTTAACATGTTCAGATATTGGTTTTACTAATGACAATAATAATGTTGAATTATTCACAATTACAAAAACACTGTAAAAGCTGTTTATGTTTACATTCTTTGTTTTGTTCTCAGGACAGTTATCTGATTAGAAAGCAGAATGAGACCCGCACTTAGTGTCTGAGATGGTAGAGCGGGCCATCTCTTAACCAAGGCTGTACGAACCCTTGCTCTCACAGGTGCACACTGTTAAACACTGTGTAATACCAATGAATGGGCGAGTGTTTGATGGAGAATCGTTTTGGGTGCCAAATGTAGATGGAAGAGCTCTATATAAATTGAGACCTATTACCGATTGCCATTAGCTTTGGGCCCAGGACTGCCTTCAAAAAGGTACAAAATGTAAGGTTAAAGTGTACTTCATTGGCCCTGTTTGTCCTCTGCATTCAGAGGACAGTGGGAAGCGGAGTGCAGCAACCGGGGACCCATCTCCAAGCCATGTCACCCAGGATTGAACTCAGGACCTTCTTGCGGCAAAACGAGAGAGCTAACTGCTGCGCCAGCCCGGCCGCCCCGTAACATTCCTGCTTTGTGTCCCATCCTTTCCAATCACATCTATTTTTCTGTCTTCAAGATCCTAAACTAACGGTGTTGCGAGTAATCTGTCAAATTCATAGTGATGACTTTAGGCTGGAGGCTATACCCAAAATGCTAATTAAAACAGTCGCCATTAGCAACGCCAATCTATTACAAACCCATCCCTTATTAGTTATCTGGCCAATCAGTCAGATGGTTTTCGTCATTCACTCGCCACGTCTCCTGTCTACTGATCACACAGCATAAAAACAATCTTCACTGAGATGATTCGGCCTAGATCTACGCACCGAGCTCCCCCTATTCTTTTAATTGGGCCCTTGATGCTCGACATAGGGTGTACTTCCTCTAATTAACTATATCTATAGCGCACGGGAGGGTGTATGAATGCATGCATGTGTAAAATCCTCTTTTGAGCAACTCCAAACTAACTAAGAGCTTTAATTTCACGCTAGACTGCATTGTCCCATTCAGCGAGGTTGCCCGCGCGCGCACACACACACACACAAAAAAAAAAAAAAAAGCTTGAGAGAAAATCAAAAGGAGTGAAAACACACCAATGGGCGACAGCGTAGGGGGGATGGAGGAGGACGACGCATGGGGCGCACACGGGACAAACAACAACAAGCGCAGCTCATCCCTATACACAAAGCCCTCCTCTCACCAACCGTTACTGGTCCTGAAGGAGCTAATTGAGGAGGTGGAAAGGGGAGGAAGAGAAGCCAGGAAGGTGCAGCTGCTGGGATCTTCTCAGGGCGCTGAGTCCTCTCACTTCAACTCAGACACTTGAAATGACTGTGAACTTCATGTTGTCGCACATTCGATGATCAATTATGGGGGGGAAAACGTAATTAACGATCTCAACACACGGGAGAAATTTCAATTATCACGTTATACAAAGATTGTCACCTCAAGTTTAACTCTAGCCAAAAGACAGTGACAAAGGCAAACAATATGATACGTTTTTTTGCGTATGTAACAGAAGCGAAGACTCCGATGGAGGTATGGAGTGATTTGTATCGGTGCTAATTCTAAGCCACATGCCCGCTGTCTATCTGGCGGTAACACACAGCAGTGTTGAGTCTGATTTCACATGAGCGTGCGCCTGCCTGTGTTTCCAGTCCATGTGTGTGCCGTATGGAGAGGTTAACGCAACTATATCACAGAGCAACACCAGAGCGCTATAGGGGCCGCCGGCTGCACTGGCCAAGACCAGCCTAAACCTAATCCACACTGGGAGGCAGAGGACAGGCAAACAGGCGTACACACACACGGTTATCCATCCAGGGGACAACCACCTATTACCCTGCTGTGCCAATTGCCTTAGTTAAGCATGATGAATCCATTTTGTACGGGCGGTCAGAAAGACTGCACAGATAAGGGATCAGAGCGCAGGATTCAGGAAAGGGAAAAGACATTCGCGGGAATAGACAGTAAAAACAAAAGATGAATCAAAATACAACAGCGCCGTGAACATCTTCTTCCATGACAATCTTTTATGAAATATAGTTTGAAATAATCACTCATTGATTTTGATTTTGATTTTATTTTTGCGGTACAGAGAGAAAGAGGGTGAAAAGCGGGGTTGTGACATCCAGCACTTGAACCACCAAACCGGAGCTTGTCTGATCAGAAGGCCATTCCTTAAGAATTACAATTTGAGCAAATGTAACAGTAAAACTTCCACACGGATGATGGGAAGAAGCACAAGATCAGAAAACTCACCAATTTGTATGGAATGAATTCTTGAAGGCAATTTCTTTTTATATGTTTGATTCATTTGTGGGTTGCGATTTGTTCTGGGGCTTGGTCTGTCACTGGCACAAGCTGGGGGGATTCAAGGACAAAAGGTTGGGAACCACTGACTAACAGCACCACATTCACACTTGTCTTGATTAAAAAAACGGGGGGAAAAAACGTAATTCTCTGTGTTGAAATTAGATTTTTTTTTTTTTTTTTTTTTTTGCTCAGTGCGCACTAGCAAACCTGATTGGACACTAACTCCCCATGCAAGACAAATCAGAGAAATGTAATTAAAAATCATTCAAACTGTTAAGCTGAAATGGACATGTTGTTCATTTGCGCTCTCCCCCGCTCCCCTATAGCAACTCTCACTTTGGGCCAAGTGGAAGAAGGGGAACCTGGTCGGCCTCCAGCAGAAAGAATGAATAAGTCAAAAGAACACAATGTACCTCTGGGTCGGGCCTGACGTCCTGGCACAGTTGGCAGAGCACTTTCACCAACTGTCCACAACAGCCCAGTGCTGCACTCAGCTTTTACTAACTAGTGTGATTAGTATGTCCCTGTGTGGGGCCAAAGACCTGGCCTGGTGTGTCATAGAGCAAGCCTACAACGGCACTACCCACGGTCCATTTGAGACAGCGATGCTTTAGACAAAGAATATGCACAGTGAGGGTCAAGGTTTGAAATGATATGCTCTATAAGCTACTCTTTGTATGGAAAAAAAACTAAGATCACAAAAACATTTTAAGTGGGTTTAATTTAGACAACAGGCTAACAATAGTGTGTGGGATTCTGCATATTGCCATCCAGACTTCTCTGGCTTCCCCATATGCAGTGATTCACAGACGCTTTGTTGAAATGAAGCCTTTATCTTTCCACCAAAGATATAACAAAATCTCATATTTATTTCCTTGTTGCCATGGTTACATGGCAGAGCTATACTGCGTATAGATTTCACGATGTGTCTTGCCAAAATGCCAGGCTGAGTGCATTTCAAGGAATCACTTGATTTCCAAATCTAAAAGACATTAGAACCACAAATTGTTGGACATAGCGCGCTTATCCAGTAAATAAGAGCGTTTTTGTGTGAACTGAACTCAAATAGTTAAACAATCTGCAGCAGATTGTCTAACATCTCGGAGTTTTCAGAAAGCTTCAAAAGTTGGCAGAGCTCAGTAAGACGCGCAGCCTATATTAACAGCCCACATCTCATTTGGATAAGTAGGAAGGCTTAACTAGAGTAATTGATTTCAAAGCGCAGCACATAAAAGTTTTAATTAACGACGCCTCCATGACCTTCAAACTGCATTAAAACTTTATGCAAATGCTCTAAATGCAGACGCAAGAAACAGTCTCTTTAGTGCATAAAAGCGACAGCTTCAGGTGCTTGGCTCTCAGAGCGCAGTCCACATCGGCGCGCAGGTCCGCCACCTATCAGACCGTCCAACAAAGCTTTTAAACTCATGAATTATGAAATTTGCGTGGTTTAAAGAGCTTTTACTTGTTATCACTAATTATTCAACAGCTACATAAAAGCAAAATCTTTATGCTGTGAACAGCTGTACTATAGGTGAGATACATTGGCTAATTCTAATTAGATTCACAACAAAACAGCACATAATTTAGAAGCGTGTAAAGATGCACTTGCCAAGTTTATAAACATTTTTAAAAAATAATACAAATTTAACGTTAATCATCTATAATTGACCAGCAAGCCCAAATATAGCTGAATATAGGCGTGACATGGGAAAACACTTAAAAGCAGCACCATTAAAAGAAGATCAATGTGAAGAAGCCTCATGAAGGCTCGTGCGGGAGAGGATCTTCTGCCAATTAATTTTAATTAATGGAAAGAAAGACGAAACTTGACGCGGACCTCAGCCTCATAGAAACAGGCGCGGAAATTGTCTGCAGCGTATCAGACGGATTCTGCGAGTCATAATCAAATGTTTCATTGATTTAATTGTGTCGACGAAACATCGGTCCTTCAGAGATTAAAAACCAAAACCACAAACCTTAATGAGAGAAAATGCCAATAATGTCTTTTTTTTCCTAAATTGAGAAAGGGCTGAGAAATGTTCCATTACCAACATAGAAATAATAGGCTAATAGCCTATAATAATATAAATAGAATTCGAATCGTTGTACTATGTGAAAGTATATAGCCTTCATTTAGAAGCTTGAACTAAGTAGTCTATAGATTACGCAGAACGCAGTGGGTTCTCCCTTCAGGAATTTTTCATCAACAAATCAATCGCCTGCTGAACAAAGGACAAAGACAGGTGTGTGTTTATAAGATGCGTAGTGTCTAAACAATCCTTACTTGGTCCATGAACGGCATGCCCGAGACACGCTACTCGGCCTAGGAGCCTCGTGCGCGTACTGCTCTCCTGTTAACTCTGTTTCTGCCCGTTTCCGGGAAGCTCTGGCTAAAAGCACTGAAGGACAGTGCGCTCACTGCGTAATTGTAAAGTTAATTCCGATTTATGGAGAAGGTAAAGGAAAAAAAAAAAAAAACAATGTTTGTAGAACCATTTAGGCCGGAAAGGTCACATGAAGCTTGACCTTCCAGTGGAGCACTCATGTATTTAGTTTTTGAAGGAAACATAGAAACATCACGTCTGACTAAGGACCAGGAAACACCTTTGATGAGTTAACCCTAAATAAAACATCTCATTCAAAATAGCCTACATATTTTCATTCTCTTCAACAACAACAAAAAAACAAAAACATCTATTCAACAGCAGACTAGTATGGCTATTTAGCCTTTTTTATTTACACACACACACACACACACACATTCTATACGCACTGAAATGAAAATCATTTAAATTAAAGAACTGAAGTAAAAAAAAAAAAAAAAACTCAATAAAGAAACGTGTCCCAAGGAGACGCGTGCGTAAAAGTCAGGAGGCCCGAAATTGGTTAACGGTTCAAAGTGGAGGCAAAGGTATTTCTCCTATGTTCTCATAGGATAAAAAGTGGCAGATACATTCGAGACTAATTCAGTATGGAGTAATTTTATAATAGTCTAATTCCAATCGGAAAAAAATCCTACATAAACAGCATATAAACAGATCTGGGCCTATTTTTTTGTAATATTGCACAATATGTTTTCATGAACAATCCTCATCCTTTTCACGCGTCACTGTAATTTGTCTAAAACAACGTAATAGTAGGTGATATATTTAATAAAAGGTCAAGTGTCATTTGAGGTGACTTCACTGTAACACACGCCCACTTTAACCGTCGCCCTAATGCTTGATCTACTATATTTTGAAAGTTGTGCGCTGCGGTGAAATGTATGACACATGGTGGACAGTAGTTGAATGTGTCCACTGTCCTTAAAGGCCCCGTTCGGTCAGTGCAGACACGGCGGAAGACCGGCAGACCGCTGCTCACGCATACGTCCTTTCCTAAACAAGAAGTGTCCCGCTGTCCACTTTGGCACAGCTCGAGGTGGACTTGAACTTCCAGCCTCCGGTTGAAGAGGCTGTAAATAACTGTTAACTCGCAACAGGCGCTTGACTTTCTCCCTTTCCCATCCTTCGTTTTATATTAAATAGATTTGGGTGAAGCGCCATTTTCTTTCCAAACCATGCGCTACGAGACACGCAAGAAAAACTTGGTAGGACGCTGCCGTTATAAAAGAATGGGAAGAGAGAGAGCCAAAAGTGTGCGAGGTCAAACACGGCGAGGGCGCAGAGTTGTAAAGACAAAGGTTCGCAAGAAATGACAAGCAACGTCACGGCGTAAAAGAACAACACCAGTGAAGTGAAGCGCGCACAGACACGAACCGGAAAACTCAAGCATGCATAGAGCAGCGGGCGAAACTACAGCGGGTCCGTACCTGTGTCAAGCAGTAAGGAGAGTACATGGTCGAGTCTAGAGATGCGAACTGGAGAAGTAGATAATAAAGTTGGATGGAGGATCGCTGCGGTGCCGCATTGCAAAGCTGCTGTGGCTCAGTCTGGGCAGAAACCCCGCCTCACTCACTCGCTCCACAGTGAAAGCGCCGCTCGAACTTCAGGGAAAGTTTTCTCGCTCTCTCTCCCCCTCCCCTCCCTCCCTCCCTTCTGCTTTCTCTCTGGTGTTCACGCTCCCACCCAGTTCTGATTTCAAACCACGCCAACGCGTATCTGTAATATCACTGTAGCAGAAGTCATCGTTCGCCACGAGTTCAAGTTTGGACTGAAAAAATGTGTCAGTTTGACGGTATCCCCACTGCAGCGGCGTTTTCACAGCAATGCGCATGGGGAGTGAGACCGTTTAAGACTCATGTCCTCTGCAATATGGCATACTTTTATGAAAGGATTTGGCCAACTTTGATAGACAAATTATCGATATATATATAATGGATTATGAATAAAATGGCAATTGTCTTCCAATAGTTTATACCCAAAACTGCAGAATGTCTGTAGTAAAATATTCCTGAACCTAGTCCACATTTTGTAAGAAGTCTAGATGTGCAATGCAAAACAATGGTTTTCCTAATTTATGGACAAAAGTTATCAGCTGCAAAATTACCCTATCCATAACTGGAGCGTGCAGAGACCCTATTATTTCCCCCTCTATAGGAGAAAACAATAGCAATACATGGGCGAGTATTCCATAGCAGCTTCATTGTGAGTGCTATTGTATGGAAGCAATACACTCTGTTTCTAATCAGGCTTGGCTTTATCCTCCCCGCTTCTCGGCCCTAATCAAACTCATATATGCAGGCAGAGTGCCGGCAATTACCCATAAGCCTCTGCCTGGTGCGCGTGTGTTACTGAGACCGTGTGAATGCCGCCCTGTACGTGCATATGTCATCTGTGTGTATTATGGCTATATAAAATCGGTGTGTTATGTGGACTGTAGGGTGCGGTTTTGGGGGTTGAAGTCACCCTGGTGCTCCGGTGCCAAGTTTTTCAGGGGATATGAAGTCGAGCAGCTTACGAGACCTCAGCCTATGTAGGATACTTAGACACTCGGGCCACAAAAGCACATGTGTACAGTAACAGTACACATCCCACACACATAATGGCAAAAGGGGATACATCAAAGAAATACTGACAAAAGTTAGTTTGTTTGAGATGTATCACTCCAGGAGCCACTCCTAAATGGCTCTTCTGGTCTCATTACTGAGTTTTTCAGAAAATGTCAAAACAAATGAAAATAATAAGTATATTTTGCAACTTCTACAAAAGACAAAAACATTGAAGTAAAGTCTGCACATTTTCACTACTTTCTCCTGTTTCCAAACCACACCCTCCAGGGCAATGGCCCAAACCCCTAAGTCTTTGTGTGCTCTTGACTTTTCCCTCTCTTTTTATGCTTTTCTCAGTAGCTGTTACTGGTGTTCTAGATTGGAAGCCTTCTCAGGACATTACTTTCTTCTTTTCATTCAATATGTGACTCACAAGCAAACATAAAAGAGAAGCTAAAACATTGCTCACCGTAATCGATTGTGCTTAGATTAAAGTGTCCGAGTTGACCATCTTGTTTTGAGACCACCGGCACTTTTGATTTGTAAGACGATGTTGTCATAAAAAATAAAACAAATAAAACAAAAAAAAACATGGGACATGGTGTGACTTGGAATATTGTTACTATGTCTCATTGATAGACCGTACTGCCCATACACTACTGTTTACCATTGCCTGTGGCTAAGCAATTAAATATTGAAAACGGTGTGGCATACTGATACTGCCATTAGCGTGCTCAACGTGCGAGACAGGTGGTTGAGTCTGTCGTTCAAAGGAAGAAAACATGCAAGCGGAAAGTGCATGTAACAGTACCATTTACTGTGCCTTAGAGTCAATATTGTTGGAGTAAGCTGTTTAAACATGTGCGCTCGAAGGGAGCATGCCATTCAGATGCACACAGGATATATACTGTACGTGCAGCTCAGAAAAAAACGGGCTGCTATGCATATGGTAAAGAGTGCACAATAACACCTGATTGTTTTTGCCTCAGCTGAGCAACAGAAATATGTGTCTTTTGGCACAAACTACTTACATTTTAGATTTGAATTCAGAAACATCTGACAAGCAATAAGGGATATGTCAGTAAGCCTGCATTACTCAGGGCAAGTTAAGGACATGTAGTGTTTTGCTGGAAGACTTGTCTACATTGAAGAGATGACTTAAGGATGGCAAACAAGAGACTTGACAAGAAGATGCTCATATGTGCTCTTTCTTTATATGGTCAGTCACAAAACATGTATTTATTAAACAAGTATAAAGTGAGATTTAAGAATAGTTTGGATATAATTTAGTCTATTTTCCGGGTGCTGTGTTCATGAAACTCAGTAAAGAGGTTAGTGCTCGTGCTTCACAGCTAGAAGGTCTCAGGTTCGATGTTTGCATGTTCTCCCTGTGTCTGCAGAGATTTCCTCCGGGTACTCTGGTTTCCCCTACCACTAAAAACATGTACAATAGGTTAATCCTCCATCCACGTGATTCTGAGCATTAGTCTGGCTCCACATCTGGAGATGGGTCCCCGGGCACCTGCCTAGTGCGGCTGCCCAGGCGGCATTGAAGGATTGATCAAATGCAGAGAACGAGTTTCCCTATACGTGGATCAATAAAGTATACCTTGACCTTATGGTCACATGATTCCACATGGTGTAGTGAGCGTTTATATTTACCCTGTAAGAGTCTGACACGAGGAAGCATTCAGGCATCCCTGGGCCTCGGGCAGGATCGTCATTGACCAGGTAGGTGTCAGTAGCCTATAAAGAGAAACCATTAACATTCAGATTGTGTAGAAATATAAAACAAGAGACACAATACACAATAAAGACACAATTGCTAATCTTAATCAATTTCATCACCACATTTTAATTAAAATGTTTACTTATTCTTTTGTGAGAGTCCATGTCTTCCTTAGCCTATAGCAAGCCAGCCTGCTGTTTGTGCCTAACTTTGCAATGAGCTCGCATCATTTGTATTCTAAGTCAGCAGGCAGGCAGGGTTCTGGCAGGGCCTGAAGCTGTGAAATGGGCTCTCCTTGCAGTTCTGTGTTGATTGGATCACCCTATCCCCCTCTGCTGAGCTGAAGGAAGCCCAAATCCCACAGTCGCTGTGCACTTCTGTGAAATCCTATTTCATTTTGCAACTTTAACGGATAAAAAGCGTGCACACATGCTTATGCCAGCCCCAGACCCTGTGCCACTTCTGTCTAGCTAACCAGGAGCAGAGAGAGCCGTTTCTATGGAGTGTGGAGACACGTAAAGACACACTTGTGCTATAGTGGTGTCAGCTCTTGAAAATATAATCACCTGCATGTATACACCGCTCCCACCCCTGATCTGTGCACACTCACCAGCCACACGTGCACAGCACTTACAGACACAAACCCCATAATAAGAGCCAGACGTTGGCAGACCACACAGCCCTGAGTTGTGGTGAAAACAAAGGCTATTCATATCCTTCGCAATGAGAGGCCTGTGTAGCGAACCCTTTCCTATTCCCTGCTTCTCCCTCTGTTTTTATTACAAATAATCTGCACTCACAAACCTCCATTTTTCTGCAGTTGTGCACTTTGTAATAATGTTTATTAGACCATAAACATTTGTTTTTGTCTTTTTTCATTGCATTTGCCTCCAGCTTTTTACATGGCAACACAGCACCTATTGTTGAAGTGCAACAAGAGGATGAAGCCAGCAGGAAAGTGAGAGAGCCCTGCAGATATGCACTAAGACATTGTGATGCGGAGAGGAGTACAAACTAATACATCCAAATAGCTATTGTACCGACCGTGGGTCAAAGCAGGATGATAGATTTGATTGGCTGATGGTCAATCATATGGCCCCAGTCCATGGCACCTGTGTGGGCCCTCACATTAAAGCCAGGCTACCCGCTAATGGATTTACTCCATCAGATGTGCTGGAAGCTCTCTTATTGGCTGCTACGGCCAGAAACAAAATCAGGCGCACTTGCGAATCATTTCTGATTGGTTGACAAAGACCCAAAACTGTGTGAGTGCTTTTCATTGGCTTTTACCACCTTTTATACAAACGGTAGGAAAATGACAGTGGAATCATTTGAAATGGAATTATATACAAGAAAACCCATTATCTAATTTTCTGTACTGAACAAATCACAGCTTTCATGAATAAGCCTGTCCTTTGGATTAGAATATACAGTAACGCATGGTGATTGCAAAACGACAAATAAAGGAATTTAAAATAATGTATTAATTTGTACAGTCCCGAGAAACAGGTGTTGATGAACTCCTATTCCATTGTGCAACAGTAAATAACATGTAACTAATGAACATGCTAAGCTCTGTACCTGCCCCTGGGGAGGCCACAACACACTGCCTCCCTTTGTAGTTCACCCCCAAAAAACGCATGGCCCCAAACTCTCTCCTGCAGCACTGTATAAATTATATATTGAACTATATATATACAGCATATGCCCAGCCCATATGGCCAGCCCTGAGCTACAAAAATCTCAAAGCCCTCCTTAATTAACATTTTAGAGGGAAGATTCGGAGGCGGTAGATTGAGTCAGTGACCTATTTGGAGTCCGTCCTTCTCTCCCAATGCAAATGTGTTAATTGAGACAGATTTTACCCGCTCCACAGAAATGCAAAGGGGATGAAAAAGAGTTTGTTCGAGCAATCTGATTTGGCTTTTTAAGGCTTGACAAAAGTACCCACACCCTACATCAACTTAAGTTGGCTGGTTCCTCATCTTCTGTCATGTGTGTCAACAACCATATGCCCAAATACTTCTCCCAAACCTGCACACTTTCATTGCACTGTGAGTAAAAGGCCCTGATGGCTACATTTTAAAGCGCACTTGAATGGCAACATATCAATGATGTTCTTCACAGACCCCCCCCTCACATACACAACTTAAATCTCAAACTCGGTTGATATACACCTGGTTGGTACAAAATGTGTCCAAAAAAGAACTCTTGTCATTGCCAACAATCACCACTGCCTGTCCATCTTTAAAAAACTGTAATTATTATCAACCGCATTGTGTTTTAACAGTGTGATTTGGTGGCTGGAGTTAGCAGTGCCAAGTGGAAGGATCTGAACGGGGGGATGGTAGAAAGGATAGGGATAGTCCAGCCAACCTGCGTGGAGATGGCAAGAGCTTCAAAGACGCCGGTCTGCATCGGCGATCTGTTCCACGGTGTGTGAGGGCTGTATGAAAGACGCAAATGGCCGCCGAGTGAGCCCCTGCCAAAGATACCTCAGGGAAAAATGTTGAAAAAATATGATTTTTCACACACCCTCTCGAGGGGGTGTGGGGAGAAAACTAAAGAATAAGAAAGATGAAATACTAAACACTGAAAAAGGCAGGAAGACTGGATAGTTGAGCTAATTATTTCACCACAAATGCGGGTCCTGAAGGTTTTGTTGGGTCAGAAGTACAGCCAAGATATAGTGCTGAAGATTGCATTTGGCTTAATTGTGCAGTTATTTTTTTATGCAATAGTAAACGGTGGGTTTTTGGATGAGGAAAAAGGCGCGTGGTGTGAAACATTTCTGGTAAAAAGCAGCCTGACAGCGGGAGGTAAGAGTGTAAAATCGTTTTTGTTTACTTAGGCAAAAAGATTTCAAAATGCCTTGAAGTGAAAGGTTTGACATAAATGGTTCATAACAGGCTATGGGCTGAGGTATAACATGCACAAAGAAGTGCATCTGTGTATCTCTGGATGGTAGACACTAATCCAAAGGTTGACAGTTTGATCACCACTGGCATTCACACTGCCAGAGTATCCTAGAGTAAAACACTTCACACAGCTTGAAGGCCTGATGATGTTAAAAAAACAGATTGACTTGTTCATCTGAATAAAGTTATTATAACTACTTCCTCGAGCTGTTCATACCTGCCAGGGTTTGTAGTCACTTTACTTCATACACCTAAACTATGAGAAGGTGTGTTAGTTGTTGTTTGATGTTCATAGAGCAACAAAGTGTGGATTGGTAACGACGATTCTGCTTGAGCTCTATGGTTAACAACACATCTATAGAGCATGGATGTATAAAGCACCGAATTGAAATGTTTGAGTGTCAAAAATATTTCATCAAAAGCCGGTGCAGCTGGTAGTGGTTAAGGTCGCTGTCGTACAAACGGATCACTGCTCCGGTCTCAGCTTCGACAATTTGCTGAACGTCACTTCCCGCTCTTCTCCCACTTTCACCCTGTGCTGTCTTTTCAAATAAGCCTATAGGCCAAAAAGAAGGAAAAAAATCCTATTTTTTTCTTTCTAAAAGCGGTTCAGGAAAGAATTTCTAAACTCGGTGTGTAAATATGGTCAAGTCCAGACTTAAAGAAGTAAAGATATCTCAAGACCTGGAGTCAAAAACATCTACTTAATTGTATCTTCAGTTTGTATCTTTACAGAAACCTATATCCAAACATTTCATTATGCCCTTGGTTCATTCATTCAATTACACAATAATTTATTAAGAATATAATAAATCATCATTTTCACACCTCATTAACTTTTGTACAGTCCCGAAATGAATCCTAGCTCTGTATCAATGCCACCCAAAAATGAATGTATTAAAATCTTCTTTCCTTAAAGCAAAACCGTGCCATGACGAGACAAGTTTTAACAGAGATCTTATTGACACACCCCAGGAATCACTTGGCCTGGCACCTCGACTGTCAACTCTAGATCTTGCTCGACTGGCTGAGCTGTGGACTGCGGCCTTTAGATATGGATGTACCGCTTTGTCTCTCAACCTGCCATGCCAAATCATTTTGCCATTTGCCACCAACTCTTATACAACCGTAATCCAATGCCACTGGCACCTACATGGTCTCCATTCACCGTGCAGCCACATCAGTAAGTGCATTTAACAATGAGGTTAGCGCCTGGACAATATGGCCTTTGTCTGACACAATGACTGATACACAGGGAGGTTTTCTTGTGGTTATAGAGTTTACCACAAAACCAGGAAGCATAATGTTAGAGATCACATCTAGGCAGACATGTAACTTAATAAGGAAAGCTGTTGAGATCATTTCAGATTTTTACATGCATCTAAAACCCAAATGCATCTCTTATAGCTCTAACTGACAGCCTGGTTTGGCAACGACAAAACAGTGGACCTGGTTATTATTTGAACATTTCAACTGGTTATGTGTACCTGGCTTGCACTTGCAGAAAAGCAGACAGGTTTATTGGAAATCCATAACAAATGCTGGATCCAATAAGACATTTTGCTGTATGTATATATATATATATATATAATCATAAATCATGGGCTGATCCAGTTTGGAAGGTGACAATGCAGAGACGTTATGCGAGCGAAAATGTCATAGACCTGATATGAGCCCGTCCACCAGCCACATATCAAATGCTTATTTAAGAAACAGTTCCTCCAGTAAAGTCATGGAGCAAATGTTCAGAGGATGCCTGTGGCAGTGCATGCTGCAACCAAGTTCAGCCAGCACATTTCCTTCAACAAGAAATGCCAGCCTATATTCAACTGTAGTTACATATATTAGAATGTAGCTGTTATATCATTATTACAATATATTTTAAATGATTATTTTATGAGCGATATACAAAAATGTGCAAACTTTTGTAATGCATAAAATATACTAAATGTTTGATCATTTGATTTTTTTTAATTATTATTATTATTATTATTATTATTATTATTATTATTATTATTATTAGTTAATCAATATTGTGTCTACCATCAAATAACTTTCAATAGAATTAATTAAAAAAATAATTGTTTTAATCCAATCAAAAATATAGAGGTGCAAACTAGCAAGCAATATGGACTTGAAAAGAATGTGGGGAAGAAAAAAATTAGAAATATTCACATTTATGTTCTTGCAATGGAAACTCGCGTTAAGGACAATTGCATAAATACTTGTGCATATTTTTTATCAACTTCACGCCTGACCCCATTCAGTGGATCATTCAGGGCGCACAAGTTTCGCGTAGATTTATCCAGCCGAGGTGCAAAGTGCAGTTGAATGTGACCACTCACAACAGCACCTAATGTAAACACTGCGCACCGTGGTCCTGAGTGTCTCTCTTTGACAATGCGTGAAAAACGTGTGTATTATTCTGTTTGATGACGAGCCTCGTCTTTGTCGCGGCTCCATTGAAATGCTCTGTAAACATTTCAGTGTGCGTTACTCGAGGACAGAGCTGTTGCTGTCCAGAGCGCATTGAAGCAGAATAAAATGTTGCATTAACGTAAATGCGCCAAAGTTGGGCAGTAGAAGTTGCCAAGAAAGTTGCATCCAACACCCGGGTGCGTGCGCGCAGGTGCGTGGCTGGGTATACTCCGGAGCCAAAATCTGCATGAGTCCAGCTTGTGTGAACGCCATTAAAATGAGCCCTCTGATGTAAAAGACACGACGTTGAGTTTATTTGTTGTGTTCGACTTTACCCTATACCAAACCAACCGAGAGCAACAATTGAGTTACACAGCACGTACCATTATAGCGCGGGGAGATCTGCCAACGAACTCAATGCCCCATTTTCCTTTAAAAGTTCGGCTTCCAAAAGTGAGAGAGGGAGTGCGCTGGCTGAGAGAGGGACACTTGGACACTTCTTCGCTGTTGCCGGAAGCAAAAAAGGAGACCTTTAAAGAAGTGGCTCAAAAAGTGGCTCCAGTCAGCGAGAAGTCGTTTGGAGAGAGCGGGACCGCGGCTTAGCCTGGTAATCTAGCGAAGCGTGGCCTCAGACGCGTCCATGTCGTACGGAAAGAGGTGTTCAAGGGAGATTCAAAACGACAGAGCTAATAAAAATGAACCAAGAGAAGATTATGAAAAGTAAGTTGTCTTTATGTTCTTTTCCCGCATGGTTCGTTATCCAAAACGTGCCCAAAAGCGGCTGTCTCCCACGCCGCGCGTCCGATCTGTTTTACACTCGTGTCTCTCTCTCTCTCCTCTCTCGCAGCTCTCTCTCGTTCAACGCAAACACAAGAACAAGCGCACGCTCTTGTACACACGCGCGTACAAACGGGGGGACACCCCTGGTCCCACGTCGCCTCCTCCTTTTGGAGCTGACGAGATGAAAGAGCAGCTTCTTCGCGTCGCAGAATGCCTCCACAGTCACGAA
This sequence comes from Neogobius melanostomus, assembly GCA_007210695.1. NCBI lineage: Eukaryota > Metazoa > Chordata > Actinopteri > Gobiiformes > Gobiidae > Neogobius > Neogobius melanostomus. Next base: position 1,097,063 of record VHKM01000004.1, on the reverse strand, counting down.
GAGCAGTCGAGCAGCAGCGGAGCCTGCACGGTGCGTAAAATGGAAGCCCTCCGCGCCTCTCCGCAGAGGAGCTTACTTATAGAGCACCTCAGTGACCTCGCTGTCCGGAGCGGAATTTGGGACAGTTGTTTACAATAAAGGAGTGTTTGCCTGAATTATTGGGTGAATAATTAATATGACACACGGTGCGCAGTCTGTTGTGGCCGCAGAGCAGCTGCGGTTTTAGGGCGAGTAATCAGGGAGCGCGGGGATTCGACTCCCTAAAATTCACCTGTTCCTCTCAATGTCACACTGTACATTTGTTTATTATAACAGAGCCTATATATTTCTTCTGTCTCTCTGATAACAAGATCCCAGGCCAATGGAAAGCATGCATCCTGTTATTTTATGACAACGTTGCTTTTGTGTAAATAGTAAGTTACTGAAGTGTCTCGGGCTTGCAGCGGTTTAAACATGCACATTTACAGCGTATTTGAAGGAAGGCGAACTAAAGTTAAATATATGATAACGATAATACCAAGACAATGTTTAAACTTTCAAACTTCATTAACCAAACCTGTCTGACGGAACAACAAAGAGCCCAACAAATTATCCACATTATGAAATTTGGAATTTCTCTGAAAATCGTGACCATATCAGTTCACGTCAAGGTAAAAATAATAATAATACAATTAAGGCAATAAGAAAAAAAAAAAAACATCAGCAAACTATTCCAACATTTCCCCCACATTCAAATCCACTTGTCTGACTGGTTCGCAGGCTCGTTATCCCTCTTTGTCCAAACACCGAGGCATTCCTCAAATCTGCTCATTAATTATGCACGCGCTGACCTCCAAACACATTAGGGCAATCGATTATTTAACGTGTCTGTTGAGCTGACGCTTTTGAGCGGAGCTGAATGACCGCAGACAGCGCGCAGGTGTCGAGGCCTTCGGGGTCTTTTCTGAAGCTCATTTGACTCTACGTCTCCTGTGCATTACGGGAACAAACCATCATCAACCAATAAACGCTGTCACTTAAAATAATAATAATAAAAAGAGAGAGTGTTTACATTTTTGATGAAACTCAGCTCCTTTAAAAAATAAAATCCCCATTGATTAAGTTTAGAGAGTGTGTACCCGATGAAAGAGGCCTTCAAGGAGTGATCATTATATCGTCATTTATTATTCATTTTGATACAGTTTAGATAGGCCTACGTTTTTTAATAAAATGAAATAAAAACGAGCCAGAAAAAAATCTATAAAATATGTTATTAATAATAAAATAAATAAATAGGTAAATAAGTAAATACATAATAATAATAATAATAATAATATTAATAATAATAATAATAATAATAATAATAATAATAATAATAATAATAATAATTTGTGTGAGTCCATCCTAAAGCTCTGCAGAAAAAGTACATTTGATCATTTGGGTTTAATTTATTCTGTGGTCCTCAATTCTATCCTAAGTTCCTCGTGAACATCACGGGCTTTGGCTTCCTTAATAAAAGCGATAAACTAATAATAGACTAATAATTAGTCATAGCCAACAGTGAGTTTGATTTAGCCTGAACACGTGGGTTTAATATTCACAAGTCAGGCTATGAAAATGAGTCAAAGTTCATCACTAGGCCTAATTCTGTTTTAAATGAAATAACACAGATGCAATATTTCTCATACGCACAAATCATCATCAAAAGTAAAACACGTTTGGCTTAAATGATCATTCATACACTCCTTGGCCCCCTTTAAAAAAAAAAAAAAGTATTATAAATAGTACGAAAACATGGCCTAGTTTGGAAAAGAATAAGTAAGTAACTTCTGGTGAACGACCGGTTGATTTTATTTCTGGGGATTCTGATTGTATCTCTATAGGAAAGCTTTTCGCCAAACGTTAGTGTCTGAATTCAGTGATGGAGATGCTGTGTGTTAACAAAAGCCTATATTCTCACCGCAGGCCCCTGAAGCTGCTACTGTTCACCACAACCCTCCCACCACACGCTGTTTTACTGCCACGTTATGAGGCCAACGAGCCTCAAACAAGGCCACAATCCATCCCTCACCACCGAGATTCAGTGCTGTCACCTTTGCAGTAAAATGTTCTCCTCAGTGCTTTGTAAAAGGTATGATTATCAAGAGGGTATAGCAACACATACAAGTGTGCAGAAATGAACATTTGCTTTTACAGAACCAGAAGAGTAGAAGAGTTTTATTTTATTTTGGGGGGTAGAATTTACCCGTAATGAATAAAGTACTAAGTATAAATTGTATGTTTTAATGATGTCTAAGGAGGTTTTCATTATATCATTCCTGTGTTTTATTGTAAAAAAAATGTCAACAACAACAAAAACAAACTATTTTTGACATTACCCCTAAAGCATCCGAACAAATAGTCTTTGTTATATTACTGTGAAATGAAAGCTTTAGCCCGTAACCCATAGTGCAAGCGAGGTTATAATAGGCTCCTGCTAAAAACAAGAGTGTTTTTGTGTAAGGTTTTATCCATTTCCATTGCTCTGAGTGTTGAGCCGGGCCAGCACAGTGATCCTCAGCTGGACTGCACCGGTCTCTGCTTTTGGCTACTCAAAGTAATCCAAATGAAAGAAGGGAAATTATAGAGGAAAGTAGCAATATTGTAAATAAGAAAAAAAAAGAAAGAAAGAAAAAAAAACACACATTTTGGCTTGAGGAAAAGGATCAGGAAATGTGCGTGGCGAGTTTCGGAAGGAAGGACGTGGTTAGTGTGAAGTAGTTATTGTGGACAAAGAGAGAACAGGTCTCATGTCTGTGTGCACTGGAGACCCAGCCGAAAAGAAAAGAGTGGGCACTAAACTGGCCATTGGAGGGGTGAGGAATGCCCGGCCCTGGCACACCAGAATGGGACAGAGGGTGGAGTATGTTCACACGACACTGCCAACATTCCCACTACACAGCCATGGAAACTTTTTAACCTAAAGATTCTCAAGCAGCAGTTGCACTTTCCCGTCGTGGGCTCGTGGTGTAAAATGGCCGCATGTAAATTTTGTTTTCAAACTTAAAAGAGAAACGACCGGCTTTTAAATAATTGCAGATGAGAAAATCTTAAAATAATAAATCAAGTCCCCTGCTGGCTGTAAACAACCGAATTCAGTGTTGAAATACAGAGGACAAAAGGAACAATTCAGCATAAGCAAAGTATAACAGGCCCACAGAACTAAAACAGATGAGATATTTCAAATTCTAAAATTGCAATAGAACATAATAACAGCTGCATTTATATTACTCAGTTTGGTAAGAACAACCAAACAAAATCACCCACAACAATAGGTTTGCAGTAAAGCGAAGCGGTCCTTTGAGGCAGTTCGTCCGACACAGGTTCATCTCATCTACTGTGTACGTGCTGGATGTGCTCAGACGTCGCTGTGGTTGACGAACGTCCAACTGGTTTCCTGGAAGTGTCTGTGGCTTTGCGTCCCCGCAGAGGTTTATCTACGGCTCGCACCACACACCACACACACACCACACACACACACCCTCCACCCAGTATTGTGCCGCTGTGCTGGAGGCAGGTGAGGGACTTCTGCTCATGCATTTGAAAATAAATAAATAAAAATGGTCCAAAGTTCCAAAATATCGTTGGCCAAATTGAAAGGCGTAAGTGAGTCAAGCGAATGTAAAGTTATTTCAAAAGAAACCGCAGTTATTATCATATCGGTTTATGCGCGGCCTGTCGGAGCAGAGCTTGCCGTTCATTTTGCATCATAACTGAAAACCACTTTGCTGAATCTGCACTTTTGTTATCGGTGTGAAATCGTCACATGCAACATTTGAAACTCCAGAAGATTATTTCCAGGTTTTTAAAAGACACCTAATTACATGCTTTTGAGTGTTACCATTTACCATTATAATTCTGGGATGTTTTAGGAGCCTGTTTAAATAAATAAAAATCATATTTCTTTTTATGTCCAAGTTCTCAATCATTTCAAAAGTGGTGCTGATGTGGCCACCTACGCTGAACGCCTCTGTCTCATTGTCTCATCTCTCTCTCTCTCTCTTGCAGCGCCTCTCGCATGGATTTGTTCTGGGCCGGGCAGGTCAACGATGGGCCACAAAAGTAAGAATTGTGACACCCGTACAGCTTTGGGTGAATGCGGCCTGTGTCTTTGCCCCTGGAGAAAAGTGCACTCCTAATCTGTTTTCCTGGCTCTCCTATAAAGACTGAGCAAGACACTCTCGAGGCATCCTCTGATGTGCTGCCCCATCCACAGCGCTCCCCTCTCTCTGCCTCTCTCTCTCTCTCTCTCTCTGCCTCTCTCTTCCTCTCTCTGCCTTCGCCCCCTGTCCCTATGCTCTCTCATCTGTTGTGTTGGCCCGTACCAGTCTTTGTATGGCGACAGCCCCCATTTCCAGATACTGCCTAAGAGCTCTGATTCCACTTAATCGCGCCGTTTTTTATTAGTTTTCCCTCGCAGGGTATTTTGTGTTCTGAGTTGCGTTTATCTATTATGCTGTTTCAGATTTATTGCTTTAGGGAGGCAGACTGTGTGGCACACTACCCAGCAGTACGGTACACGGTGCGGTGATCTCCCTACGTCTGCCCCTCTTTATGCCTGTCTGCTTTCATCCCTTCAAAATTAAATGAACAAATACACAGGCAGAGTGCTGTGCCACGCTCTATCACGACTGTGCTCAGACTTTCATACACTTCTTTATTAGTTTTCTTTTAAGCGGCGTGATCGCCCAAATGCATTTATTTATTTATCAAGCAATAAGGACCACAGGGGAGGACAACGTGGCATCAGTTTCTCAGATGGTACTCTACACTAGGTTCCATCTGTCCTGGCATCTTTTAACGTCTCAGCACTCGACTTTTCCAATTTTATAATAAAACAAAAGTCACAGGTATGGCTTTCTTTATGAGCACAGATGTCAGTCTTTGAGTGAATTTTCTTTTATTTGCAGCTTATTTAGAGGAGCTTAGCGGAGACTGTGGCACTTTTGTCATCTTAAAAGATGCAAACAAATACAGTTTATTATTCATTAAATGGAGTTATTGGGATTTTGGGGCAAATAAGTGCCAGTGTTGGAGGTTATTTTAGTGCCAGGCCTCGGCTCGGCAGCCTTGCTTATTTCTCCTCATTTAGGGAACGTGGCATGCATGCTCCAAATATTTTGCCTCAAAATGGCGGCCCAGTATTCCGGCCCACCATTTTGTTCTGTCACTGGATCCAGTCTGCACCTGACTCATTGGACCAGTGTTGGCTTTTGAAAATACCCCCTCAGAGTATCCCATTGTTACTAGGCATTCTGCAATGTTCATTGGTCAATGTGAATGTCACTAACCCACACAACCAATAAGAGGACACTGAACTGGACGCTTCCTGTAACTGAGGGGGCATTCGCCAAATCCGAACGAAGGGATAATGTGCCTAAAAACACAAAACCGTCAAAGAGATTTATTTTATTTCAATTTCAAATTCATAAAGCCAAGACAAAGCAATGAAGGACATATACACCAGAAGCAAATCCTAATTATATGAAAGAAATTAATATTCATGACCTGGCCACCACATCCAAAATGGAGCACCCAGTCTGCCCTACCTAAACCCTCCCTCCTCCTCACTTCCTCTGCCCTCCATTGGGTGGCAACACTTGGTAGGGCACATGGTGAGACAGCTGTTGCAGGGCAACATGGGCATCTGTGGTGCTACATGAAGAGATGGTTTGGGGGAGTGGAGTATGCTGCTACAGAAGGCATTAAGGGTGGGGACAGTGTGTGTTCATCAGTGGGAAGATAGGAGATTAATACAGGGCCCATAGTGATAGATAAAAGAAGGCACCAGCTCTTCATTCGTGCCAAGAGGAGGCTGAAAAGTAGCACTGAGCTTCCAAGCTCCTGTGAATTAGCATAAGATGGGCTTGATACTGAAGCCTACAGCACCATCCCTTACACTCAGCCTTCATCCTCTTTCTCTCACCATCACCCCCACACCCACCCCATCACTGTGCACCTTTCACATGAAAGCTAATGGGCATTTTCCCAGGGTTATTATCTCATGCCAGGACCGTTCCCACAACCAGAGACCTACCCAGAAACACACCTCTCTTCTTTTAGTGATTCATCCCGATGTCTCACCTACCACACTGTTGCCACTTGTCTCTCCCCAAAGCAGCAGATCCCCACCTGGATGTGCCAGAGTGGGCACCCTCTGCCTTGGCGTTGCTGAGGCCTTCTGGTGCCCCAGATAGCTGTGTGTGTTTGAGCGCTGGCCCGACACAGGACGGGCAGAGCCAGCCCTTTAAAGCATGTTAAGGCTCCAGATGTTGGAGAATTGGGATTAACACAGGCCTTTTGTATGCAGACACATTCGGACTAAAAACTCCTCTCAGTTACTTTACAGTATGTATTTTACTGAAGAACACCACACAGAGGAAAATAACCAATAAGCCTAACATAGCCAAAGCTATATCTCACTTTGAGAAGCTTCAGTCTCACCTTTTATCAACCCTTGATAAAAGGGTTATTATTTACGACAATAATAAAATACTGGATTACACACAAATATGAGGGGGAGTACAAAGGTATGAGGGATGCTATGGAGAGTCAACAGACTCTGGCATCTCTGTGAGGTGGCTCTGATGCCAGCATTGCACCTCAAAGGACCAACTTGGATCCTCCAAACATAGAGGACCTGGGAGAGCTGACATACACACGCCCCAGTGTCCGGACACTCGCCTTTAGCTTCCTGCCACTACCTTCAGGGCATAGAGCTCTCACTCATGGGTGCACCTACGATGTCTTTAGTGCGCTGCCACTGCCCTGAGGCTGTGTACATTTGACCGGCACATTCAGGTAAACACACACACATCATCCAAACAGACATTCCACTGGAGCCTCTGTCAGAAAAATGTGAGTGATAGTGGTTACTAATACTCTCCCGGCACAAGTGAGCGAGGGCCACAGACTGCTAATTACAAGTATACAAGCATGTGAGTCCAAAAGAGAGGGAATGTTTTCTTCCAGCCTCCACTATTGCTCTGTGTGAGAGTCTTGCTGTGCAGTGGTTACGGTGCCAGTTATGGAGTGTTTGCCATAGCAGGGAGCTCCCTTGGCACTGTGCCCTAATTTAGGGGAATTAAAAAGCACTAGACAGGCTCCTTTGTGGCACCGTGCGCCCGCTTTAATCTCCCCAAGCCTCAGCGGGCACCCACAGCACCAGGAGTGGGCACTGTGCCCACATGACCCAAGGCAATATGGAAATCACCACCAAAAATCCAAGTAAGGATCCCAACCCTGGCCCTGGTGCACAGCGCACAGCAAGGGCATCACAACGACACAATGCAATTCAATGTAAGTGATTTTAAAAAATATATAATGGTCATATCTTTTCTTCTTTCAAATGTTTCTCAACTTTATAATGGTGTGGTACTATGATGCATCATAAAATAAAACAACAAAAACATCAACTAAATGCCAAATGTTTTTTCTAAAGGCAGGAGTACTTTCATGATTAGGCCTGGCTGTTGTCCCTTATGCGCACACGCTGCAAGTTCACTCTGCTGCTGAACTTCCAGGCACAGGTGAATAACGCTTTTCATGAGGTCATCCATCAGACCTAATGAAACTGGCAGAGTCTGACTCACTGAGCGGCACCGCTGGCGCCACCAGCAAACTCCTGGAGAAATCTACTGATTTAATTACACAGGGAGAAACTCACATACGTTGTACACCTTAGGCAGTGTAGCAATATTAACGAAACTCCCAGTCGGCATATTCTCACTGTATCAAAGTTATATAGACCTACAGTACAACACTGAAAACATATCTGGATTCACCTGCTGCCACACTACAAAGGCAGCTCATGGGTTTATTTTAAGCAACAAATGGTAAAGTAGATAGGTAGTTTGAGTCTTGCTTCCGTCAGTCAGGGCAGCAGTGGCTACATTAGTAGCTTACCATTATAAAACCCTATATAAAACCATTGTATTATAATTATTAGGCCTTTTTTTTTAAAGTGGTGTCAGAGTAGTCTTTAAATACATGTTTGATTGATATTCTTTGTTCTATTTGTTTGGCGGAATAATCATCCAAGCATAATCAAGGAGAGATGGCACATGTCCCATCAGGTGGGCCATGTAACCCACAGTGGTGTGATTTTTCTTTTATGATTTAAGAATACTTTTTTACACTAATAAGTGAGACTTGTTATTTGCAGTTTCAATAAAAAACAAATTAGCACAGAGAGGCCCCTCCTCTCTGCAGGTTCACAATGTTCCCTTAACTGAAACAAAGGGGCACTTTGGCCCCGAAACAGGGCGCTCTCTCTCCTCTCCTCCTCTCTCCTTTCCTCTCATCTTCTCTCCTCTTCTCCCCAGTTTCTCTGTCCCATGTTACATTTTCTCTCTCCCCCGGTGTCCATTTGTTTCCCTACTGGTTTCACTTAATAAGCTTCAAAGGTTTCTGGGCAACGTGGCTCACAAAAAAAGTTACCATGGCATTTCTTTTGGCAGAGTGTCCTCCCTCTCACCGAGGATATGGGGTTTCCATGACATCCATGGGTACCTTATAAAGCATACAATTGAGTATGTGTGTGTGTGCATAGCAGACATCTTGCGCCAACTTCAGCTAAATGATTAAACTCTGGTTGGAAAAGCAGGGCATCGGCTGAGCTGGTTGTGGAGTTCAGCTTTTGTCCGCCAACTCTAGTCATATTTCTTAACACACTGTCACAGCCTCCAGTCCAAACTGTAATCAATGAAGCAATTAGCACGCTGGGTTTTTCATTTCAGTGCTTTTAATCATACTTTTTTACATTAGGCAAATATATAATTTTGGCTTGGAAGTCTTATTGATTAATCAACTGCAGCACACATGAAAAGCTTAAAAGTAGGAAGCTTACAAGTCCTGTCTGTGAGTACATTCTGTTGTTTGTTTTTGTTAAAATTACCCCAGAGAGTCCCAGATCCAAGAGCTAACTTTAAACTTGGCTCCCGACATTCACTGATGGATAATGTTTTCATATTGGCACCTCCTTTTGTTTCCGTTAGTATTTGTGCGCGTGTGTACGTCGCTGCGCTTAAAAACTAATTAACTGTGCACAGAAGTTCTACCTTCACCACGATCTGCACAATACTTTTATGATTAACTCGCCCTCAGAAAACCAAAGCGATATTATTAAAAGAAGGAAACTACAGTATACAGTAAATGATATCAGTGTTACTATTATGAAAGGCGCTGTTTCGATTTTCACTGGGACCAAACTGAAGACAGACAGGCCTAAGGTCACATCCAAACAGACCAAAATCAGCTTAAATACTCACATCCGTAAGAAATATTTACATCACCCAAAACTTCACACACACGGCTCGACAGCTTCATATTTTTTAAATCTCTTCTATTTTCTTCACATATCCATTATCCTTTGGCTTGACTCAAATCTAACAGCTTCTCGACTGGAGCTTACAGCCTATAGGCCAGCGAAACACTCACCTAAACAGACGGCCACTTTTTTGTTGCGCTTTTGTCACATTTTTGTCACTATTTTGTTACATTTTCAATGCTTTGTGGTCACTTTCTTGTCACTCTTTTGTCACTTTTTCGTCACTCTTTTGTCACTTTTTTATTGCTTTGTGGTCACTTTTTTGTCACTCTTTTGTCACTTTTTCGTCACTCTTTTGTCACTTTTTCATTGCTTTGTGGTCACTTTTTTGTCACTCTTTTGTCATTTTCGTCCCTTTTTGTTATGTTTTTGTCACATTTTTGTCACTCTTTTGTCACTTTTTTGTCACTCTTGTCAACTTTTCATCACATTTTTGTCACTCTTTTGTCACTTTTTCATTGCTTTGTGGTCACTTTTTTGTTCAGCTTTTGTCACTTTTTTGTCACTCTTTTGTCACTTTTTTGTCACTTTTTTGTCACTCTTTTGTCACTTTTTTGTCACTTTTTCATTGCTTGTGGTCACTTTTTGTCACTCTTTGTTACTTTTTCATTGCTTTGTGGTCACTTTTTTGTTCAGCTTTTATCACTTTTTTGTCACTCTTTTGTCACTCTTTTGTCACTTTTTTGTCACTCTTTTGTCACTTTTTTGTCACTTTTTTGTCACTCTTTTGTCACTTTTTTGTCACTTTTTCATTGCTTTGTGGTCACTTTTTTGTCACTCTTTTGTCACTTTTTGTCACTTTTTTGTCACTCTTTTGTCACTTTTTCATTGCTTTGTGGTCACTTTTTTGTTGCGCTTTTGTAACTTTTTTGTCACTCTTTTGTCACTTTTTTGTCACTCTTTTGTCACTTTTTCATTGCTTTGTGGTCACTTTTTTGTTGCGCTTTTGTCACTCTTTTGTCATTTTCGTCCCTTTTTGTTATGTTTTTGTCACATTTTTGTCACTCTTTTGTCACATTTTTGTCACATTATCATCACTTTTTTGTCACATTTTTGTTGCTTTTTTGACGCGTTTTTGTCGCGTTTTCATCCTCGTTTCTTCGCTATTTTGACACTTTTTTAAAAAGAGCTTTTAGATTTGGGTAAACCTGAACTGGAGAAAATGCACTCAGTTCAGGCGAGGGTTAAGAGGTAGCTGTGAATATTGGACATGCCTTTACAAACTTGAATACCTGTACCTGCATGCATTGTTCCTCTGGTGGCCTCTAGTGGTTTAGCAACTCACTGTCAGTGTCTTGGGTGTTTTGGGGGGTACGAAAGACAAGTCAAAGTACATTTTTTCCATTCATTTATCCCTTTGCATGTGTCCACTTTTTAACGCTCCGAGTGGTCTCATGCTGACGGCTGTATATTCTCAGTGTGGAATTAGGACTTTGAGCTCTGCTGGTAATTATGCTCTGCTTTTCCTGGTCACACATGGGAAGCCTGAGCCGACTCCAAACTGCAGGCTGTTAGTGATTTACACTTTTAGTCGTTACAAAGGTGTGCAAATTGGTCATTTTATTTTGATAGCATTTTTTGTTTCTTTTTTGTTTGTTTGTTATACATCTGCTTGCGATTCATTTGACAATAGCGCAAGCCAGCTTTGACTCTAAAAGCAACAGCAAAATAATTAGATATCAGTAATGAGCTGTGGGCCACTGCTTTGTTCTTATTTATAGTGCGTATCTGGAAAAAAAAAGAAAAAAAAAGAAGCACAGTCACTATTTACTTTAGAATCAATGGCAATATTGATCTAGTAATATTTTGTGGGGGAAAAACGACATCTTGCCAGTAAAAAGATTGGTTACAGCAAACAAAACACAGCAAAACCCTCAATCTTCTGAAAGGTCCTCTTTTAACCTCTTAACCCCCACCTGAACCGAGCACATTTTCTCCAGTTTGGTATTACCCAAATCAAAATAGTGACAAAAACAAGGATGAAAAGGCAACAAAAACGTGCCGAGGTAAGCAACAATAACAAAATAAAAAAGCAATGAAAAAAGTGATGTTCAAAAGCCACAAAAAGGGTGACAAAAACACGACAAAAAAAGAGACAAAAACGCTTCAAATATGTGACAAAAAAGAGACTCTGAAAGTCCAGGTGACATTCAAAACTCTGGGTCCTGGTTGCGAATGTCTAACAAACTATGCACTTTCATCTTGTCATGTTTTGGTCAAAATCAGGAAGAGCACCTTTAATTGGGACTTCCCAAACAATGGAGCAAGAGTATACATTTTAAGCCATTTTAGTTGTAGGCCAAACTATTTCAGCCTTTCTTGACACATTTCTAACACCCACAGTTTGTTGAGCACTTTCCAAAACATATTGGAGCTACTACGATTAGTCTAGTTCACAGTCCTTATACACTATGTTTAATTGATGCACAGTGCAATGCTTTGTTTAGTTTTTTTGTTTTTTACAAATGTTTGCAAACAATAGAGTAGCTTCAAGCATCAAAGCTGATTGGCTGCAGAATAAAGACAATTTGAACGCTGAAATGATATCGCTTTCCAGAGTTCTGAATTGACATAGTGGTCTCTTGTCTAGAGCTCTGCAGAGTGATACAGCCCAACGCAAGATTTAATTCTACATTTTAAGATTAATCAATTATTTAATATCAATTACTTCATGCATAAAAGTCAATTCAGCATAAAACAGCACCTATAATGTCTTTAAAAAAGTATTATACACATTAAGAGGAATTCAGAACATTTACCTTTAAAGGAGTCAGGTAAGATGCTTTTCTCAGGTTCAACTATGTGAGTTTAATTTTGTAGCAATTGTATCAAACTTTTGTTTTACTTCTGCTTGAGTGAATTCTGAATAATATCTATAAAAAGGGACAGAAACTTTAAAGGTACACTTCGTAACATTTTGGACTATGCTGTTGCCGGCAAAACAAAACATGCTCCTAATGACCAGCTCGACACAGAAAATGCTATTACTGCAGTGGGTAATCAATAGATCTGGATGAGAAGCTAACCTATTTAAATCTCAAATTCTGCTGACTTTAGTCACATCTCCATGGAGACGAGCTGGAGACGTACCCACTCCCGGTAAAGTTTACCGTCATATCTTAGGAGAGCTGAGCCTCATAAATGTTTGTTTGTACATTTATGAGGCATTGTTCAATGATAAAAATATCTGTCATAAAATAAATGCTTGTATTTCAATTTTATTTATTGAGTAAAATTCTACGCGGTGTGGCTTTAAGTTGATAGTTTGATATATATTTTTTTAGCATAAAATGAAAAAAGTCAGTCATTCATTTATTCCATTAGGTCATTCAATTAGGTTTCAACACTATAACAGTTACTCAGTATGGCTTTTATTTAGACAGGGACCGTGCACAATTTAACATTGACCTAAAAGGAAAGATGCATTGCAGCAGGTCATAGCAAAAATGCTATTTTCCACCTGTTGTCCCTGGGCAGGTGAATGTACATGAGTACGTGACCATGGATTTATACATTTTAACATCACCACTGACATACATTTAATTTAAATAAGATTGAAACATTATCATTATCGTTCAAAATCAGACAATATCATTTTCCACAAATCCTTTTTCCAGGTGAACGGCCCGCTTTAGAAGCCAATCTTTAGTTAAACGCGCAAATGTTTTAAATGCAGTACATGCAATAATCTCTGTTAGCAGTGTGTTCCTCTGACCCATTGAAATGACAGAGAAGGCAGATTTAGCCAAAGCAGTGTTACATTCTGGGATGCTGCATTCTCCTCTAGAACGAGTAATTCGAGCCATTTTATCAGTTGGCTACATAAAGTTATGAATTTTCTCAGAGGATTTGCAGTGACGCCATGAATAATTTTTAAAAGTAAGGAAACATTAGAATAGATTAGTAAAATTCAGAATTCCGTACTTAGTATTTTACAATGGTGATACTACCTGGATTTCTTCTCACATTTTTTATTATTTTAAAGCATTTTGGCTGCTCAACCCACTTGAGACACAGTAATTGATGACCCACCTTAATAAAGCCAAAAAACCTTCCTCCACTCTGCTCCTATATCGTCTTGCTGAGTCTTATTATAATTCTGGCATTTCAAAGAAACCATGACATTCTCCATGTGCAGAACGTGCTTTTCGCTCATGCGGCATGAGAGTGGGAGACCAGATCTAACCATCAAAGCGGAGAAAACGTGGTGATAACAAGCCAAGTTAATAAAGGGACAAAACAATTAGGACGTGTAAGATTGATACGGCCCATTGATTTTAGTGCCCGGGTTTGATACTGAGATATTGATATGCTCATTAACGGGGGGCTCATTGCTTCCCTGAGGCTGGACTGACAGGTGTGGCTCCCACGTACACTCCGCGTACACACACAGCCAGCAGCCACCAAAGCCTACGGGGCATCTTCCTCTATCCTACCCGAGCACAATGGGCACTTTGTCGCAGCCCACCCGCCTCCCTGCCCCAAGTCCTTACCATCAACCCCCCACCGGCTTCTAGCACATCCCTCTTTAAACGGGAGATTATGCAAATGAGCTACCCCTACACATAAAACCCTTCCGACAAATAATTCTATGGGAGAATTTCTCTTATCACCGAGACCTGGTTATGCCGAGGCCTAAACACAAGCGTCCCAGGTGTGAGCTACGGATTGTTTTCCCCCCAAAACTCACGCTTTGAATAGTGAATCTGCTCGGAGGCATGAAGCAACTCTTTCAACTCACAAAGGTAATAAAACATACATTTGATACACAGCAGCTGCAAATACGTGCGGTTTGGGGGAAATGAATGGCGTCAGATGAGTCTTTCGCTCTCACACCTGTGCCCCAAACTGCGAGCCACGTTTCAGAGGCGCCCATCGGGTCAAGGGGTCGTGCCTTGTTAACGCTGGAACTGCTCGCGGTACATTTGTGTTCAACTTGACTACGACAACACGGACACGCTCAGCAGGCCTGGAGCATGCAGCGGTCCGTCCCGAGGTCAGGCCGGGACACAGGTTAGCACAGGGTTAAAACCCCGTGCACATGAGAAAAACAGCAGAAACAGATTTAAGAGAGAAGTGCATGCCAAGACTGCCATCTGTTTGAGATGCCCCCCCTCCCCAGCTTCCTCCCATCGCTCCCAATTTTAACCATCTTTGTCTGCGCTCATTCCCTCGTTTCCTCTCCCAAAGCCTCATACAGTACATATTTTGTCAACAGCTAAATATTACCATTCATTATTTGTTCTGCAAAAGCTGCCTGAGTGCTGATAATCAACTCAGATGCTATAGATACTGGGGGAGTATGGGAGGGGGAGAGGGGCTGAGATAAGTCCAAATCTGGCACCCGTCTCAAGTGTAATGACACCTCCATCTCTATGGAAAACCATCTCCTTTTGTCTCCACTTGCATGGAGTGCTTTCTTTTTACTGTTTTGTTCCCAGAAAACCCATGGATCATTTGCCAACATTTTAAGAGCTGCGAAAAGAAGGATTTTTTTCAGCCGTTTTTAATGTCTTCCACCTCGCAGGTGTTTCTTTTTAAGGCGTTCTCCACAATGCCAAGTTCGTCTTGGCTCATCTTGAATGCCGTGGGCCTCGAGGGGAGACAGAAAAAAAAACAAGGTTGGGAAATCTTATTGATTAGCAGTTGTCGCTTCCTTTTTCTTTATCTCACTGTGGCTCTCCTGTTTGAGTCCACACTCTCAATCTGCAGCCACTTTTAAGTGTTGATATGGGGGATGTGAAACCTTTGTGAGACAGGCCAAGAAAATAAGCAGATAAAGAACCTTACCTAAACTTTAAACCTGCTGCTGTCTCTTTAGGAGCCTGAGAAATGTGGCTGCTGTGGCGTGTGTGTGTGTGTGTGTGTGTGTGTGTGTGTGTGTGTGTGTGTGTGTGTGTGTGTGTGTGTGTGTGTGTGTGTGTGTGTGTGTGTGTGTGTGTGTGTGTGTGTGTGTGTGTGTGTGTGTAGAAGTCAAGCATCAGTGTCTTTACACCTTTAGCTAAACTCACTCTCTCATCTGATTTATAACACACTGAAATGCAGTCCTGCACTGCCTCATGCATTCTGTGTAAGGCTCAGTTCATTCACTTAGATACTATGCTCTTCAGTGCCTCCATGTGGTGCAAACTCAAACACCATGCTTTCACAGAAAAGTCATGTTTAGGGTTAAAGAATGACATATCAGAGGAAGAGATGTTTACATAAAACATTGCACTTGTATTGATGAAGACATGTAGTCTATTTAGTGTAATGTGATGGATAAATTAATCAGGTGATCGGTAGTGCTTCTGAAAACACTCGGCTGAATGTAAAGTAACATGTGAGGGGGGCAGCACAGAACCAAGATAAAAAGAGCGCGCCGGGTAAGAAGTACCATCTGTTTTTAGGCAATGGAGAGATAAATGTGAATGTGGCTGCCTTGTGTAAGGAGCTCTGCATACAGGCTTGTACCAGGGCCACACGGAGGTAAGGCAGAGGGGCAGATAAGAGGAGGTGGACAGATGGAGGAGACCAGGATGAGAGCGAGTGGCACAGTGTGCAGGAGAGGCAGGCTGGCAGCGGTGAGAGCGCACTGGGCACGCTCACATCAGGAGGGGACATGACTCGACATGGCGGCTCAGCCCAGCTGGGTCAACGCTCCACACTGCCATGTTGTTCTGGCATGACGCTCTGGTCTCTCACTTACACACATGGGCCCACTAACAAATCCTGTTACCCAGCTCTGCTGCTCATAGCTGGACACTCTCCGTCATAGGCAAATGCACACAAACTCACACCCAAAATGCCATGGTTTTGGCTAGAGCCCGGCAGCCAGGCAAGGCCTTGGACTAATGGAAACGCCAAACTCGTTACTCTAACGCTGGGTGACAAGGGCACCTTGGGCTGCAGATGTTCCTGCTGATGACAGATGGAGCCTGGCACTGCCAGGGGACAGTCAGGGCCAGGCCTGTGCCAGCTCCATGCCACCTGCACTCCTCCTCTGCTCCCTCTTCTGCTCCTTTTGCACCTCTAATATTCTGCTCTGTAGCCCTCCTCTGCATTCTCTATACTGCTCCTCTGCTCCTTCCTTCACCACATTCCCCTCCTCTGCTTATGTCCTCTGTTCCCTCTGTTATACCCCTCCTTTACACCCCTCCTCTGCACCCCATACATTCGCTCCCTCTCTTGGCCTATCTGTGCTGAACAGTGGGCCTGACTCCCCGTCTGTGCCCAGCGTTTCTCAATCACACGCCACTGGCACTCTGCTTGTCCTGCTCTGCCCACAGCTATGACGACTGTTTGTCCACACACACTGCCACACTGGCATGTCTGCGCCTATTGGTATTGGTCCTATTGACAAAAAAAGTTTTTAAGAACATTTGTACATTTCAATATGCAAATAGCCAAACTCTGCAGAGATGTATGTCCCAGCTTTAGCAGTTAACTGATGACATTTAATCCACCACAAATCCCCCTTTTTACGGCTCATCCACATAGTGCTGTATGTGTAATGACAGCATTTATCTTCATGGAAGTGGTGACAGGCTGCTGGAGGTGGTTCTCTGCTCTGGCTCTACACACTGCCCACCAGGATCATTTGCACGATGCTGTAGTCGCCAGATTACCAAAGTGTGCTCAGCTGTAATTTTGATGATTGTGGCTTTTGCTTCTGCTTTTAACTCCTAGAATTATAGCGCTATCTCTGCATACAACTCAGTCACTGTAGTGGCTTGAGCTCTCATGAATAGTCAAAATAAATAGGTAAATATGTAACTAAAATACATATTTTATAATTGTAATATGCCAATTTAAATGAGAACTGCACAAGGGCAAAGTCTCTTCACATTGAAGTCATTTCACGCAGAAAATTAGTGGAGACTCTGGACATTCCCTTGTTTTCTAATGCCAGCAACAAAACGAGGCCCATCGTCTGTCAGTCTGGTTATCCAAGATCTGAAAGAACATCAAGACACCAGAGAATCATATGTTTGCAGTTTGGGCAAACTTAATCACTCTGACCAGGTCTGTGCAGCCAACACAGCACTTTCAGCTTGGCTTGTTGTTGTATCTGCTCCACGCTACAACAATTTGATATTGACTGATCAATGTGTGTTTTGACTTTGTGCATTCTAAACAGATTGTGACCAAAGCTAATTGTTTTTCATGATTTTGACATCATTTGTACCTCAGGATTTGCCCTTCTGAACAAAAAAGTGAAGCCCTTTGCTGTGCACGGTCCCCTCACTAAACACAACAATTATCTCTTCTCCATTTGGCGCTGGCTTACCTCTCCGCTGCTGTTCCTTCATCGCACCGAGCTGTTCCTAAGGCAGCCTCTGTGACAATAATCTGGTCTGAGACTCTCTAAAGTGCTTCTTAAGTGGAGCGTTCATTTTAGTCTTCATGTTTCTTTTCAGGCTTAAATCACAGAAAGCTGCCTACGGGGAATACCAAATCAAAATAGGGCTTTACTTAGTTATGAGGTGTGTGGGTGAGGGAGGTATGGATAGATTGGCAATAGCTGTGTTTGTGAGATTCACAGTGCCAGCTCTTAATTACTCTAATTGGAGTCATTAGCTAAGTGAGCATGAGAGACATCACCTGCACAGCACACTGGACCACACCTGCCCCTGTCTGGCCTCTGTGTGCACCCTTCTACCCTGCTCTCCTCTACCGCACCTGTCTGCAAATATCCTACATGCCCCTTTGCCACTGTCAGATCTCAGGAGTTTGTGTTCGAATGTTATAAACTGGATGATTTCCTAGAAGTCCGTCATTTTGTGCATAACCTGCAAACACAGTCCATAGACTAGCAAAAAGAGAGAGAAGAGCCGCTGAACTTAGTTAGATGCTGGGTCACTGCAGCCAACTCACAGTGCTGTCCAAATGCTTTTAAGTTCATATTAACTCCACTATTTGAAATTATTATAAACACATTTACAAATTTCCCCATGAGGGACAATGAAGTTGAATTCATTCATTCAAAAATCCTTATTGGCTTACTATTATGGAATGCAGCCCATGTCCCAGAATACTTGCAGGGTTTGGCAGCACAATCTTCAGCTCTATAGAGCGCTGTCTGCAGCTCTCTGCTGCCGTTGTGCTGCCTGGCAATGCTGCCGCTATGCCTCCACAGCACGCTCCATCAGAAAAGGGTTTCATGACATTGCACATAAACACAGCAAGTTAACTACACCTGCAAACACAACATTGTCTATAGGTCTGTTTGAAAAAGAACATAACAATCATAAAATATATAACAGTAGTTTTTAGGGGTTTTGCAGGTGACAGGAATCTTGCTCAGCATACGGCTGGAACACATACAGTGAATATATTGTTCTGGACTCTAGACTCTCAGAGCATCTTCTTAATGAAGATTAAACTATTATTTACCCAGCATACAAACAAATCTATGAAAATAAGGTTTATGTCCACTGGTGTGCTTCATTAACTTTAAACACTTTCTTTTACACATTCTGAGGAGAAAGTAGGACTTGATCCAGTGACAGACTTTGATGATACCCAGTCTGCAGGCGACACCTATCTGTGCACTGTGCAGCACCAGCAGACGATCTGGCAGAGTGGCAGCCTGAATGGCCCGGGGCAGAGGCTCCAGCTCAGCCAACTCTGACCAGCTGGTCCAGACTAACACCAGTGAGTGCTGTTAGCACGACTCTATCAGCAGGGAGTGTAATGTTAACTGTGGTCCACACAGAGTCACACCTGCAACATGAGGACACCTGCACTGGGCGAGAGGCTAAACTTTACAAGCTATCATTTGTTTTTATTTGTATACAACCTTGGGTCTTAATAATAATAAGAATGGCTTACACTTATACTACGCTTTACAAGCCAGTGTTTCTCAAAGTGCCACACTGTAGTCATTATTCATTCACTCCATACTCGGTGGTGGTAAGCTACTATTATAGCCACAGCTGCCCGTTGGGGTAGACCGACGTAAGCGAGACTACCAGTCTGTGCCATCATCAGGCAGCCAGTGTCAGTGTACTTTGTGTATACGGCCAGTAGGAATCCACTGCCAGGTTTTAATGCTATGAGTGTGTCCAGATTATTTTATTTGTTATTATTTGGGTTACTGACCCCCAATAAATGGCCTCAGCCCGTAGTGTGATGGCCACGTTTTTGTTATTTTTTATGCAGATGAATTGCTGAAAACTGTTCTGGATTTTTGGCCTTTGTAAGACGGTTATAGACGCCGTACCACAAATCATTGAATATTTCCCATTGTTAATTTCTAAAATGTGTTAACCCCGCCTGAACCGAGCACATTTTCTCCAGTTCGACTTTACCCAAATCTAAAAGTTTCTTTAAAATGTGTCAATGTACAAAAAGGCAACAAAAATGCGACAAAAACGTGTCAAAAAAGCAACGGATAACGTGAAAAAATGTGACAAAAACGTGATTAAAAAAAAAACAATGAAAAAGTGAAAAAGCAACAAAAACTCAACAAAATACCCTGAGAAAAGACCAAAAAAAACATGACAAAAACGCTTCAAAAAATGTGACAAAAAAGTTTTGTAGGTCTTGGCTTTCAAATGAGGCATTACACTTTTGCTCTCCAGTTGAGAGGTTTTAAGATAAAGCCGAACTTGAGAATATGTGCTGGGTTCAGGTGGGGCTTAAGCGGTTAAGCATACTGCATAGAAAAACCTAATAAAGACATGCTTTATTAACTGTATCCACATCACCACCCTAAAAGTAATTGTCTTTTTGGATAGTTCATTATAACCGTAGCCCTACTTTTCCCGAACCATGTCTTGAAACTCATCACAGGTCTCCTTCAGGCCCACCTCCTCGCCGCTCCTGCATCTGACAGTTAAAAGGCGTGCATACTCAGAGAAAGAGCAGGCAGCTCATTGTGCGTTTAAAGCGCTAACTAGGCCACTTAGCGCCCCGTGACGCTGATCCGATCCCCGAGGCGTTGAACTTGGCACCGGGCCCTCCTTCTTTTCGCTCCTTCCCTTTCCTCTCGCCATGGGAACCAGGCCATCCTTAATGACGTAGGAGTGCTCTGCCCCATCCCACAATGCAAAGGGGCCTGACATCTGTCTTGCTAAGTGGTGCGCTCTCTTGTGCACCTTGTTTGTTCAATCAACAACTCCCCCTCCCAATCTACATCCCTGTGTTTTTATGCTGAAATTAAGACAAAGCAGAAGGGCTTTTGTCAATGAGCTTCTGAAACCGAGACTTATCAACCGCTCTCTTAATAATTAGGGTGACTATATGGAAAATGATGCTGCCTCTAATAGCATGATGGTCAGTTCTGCGGTGTGCACTGAGGAAAAGTTAATTGATTCAAAGTGGCCCCTAATTCTACATATTAAATACCCAGGCAAATATTTGTCCCATCAATCATGAAAATATAGCCATCAATGCGAGATGCTAATCACATGCTAATGGGATCCAGAGACTCAATGCACCCCGTAGTGCAATGAACGCTTCCACTTTTTCCCCCCAAAAAGCCAAGTGAATGCAAATGGCCATCTAAGCAGCCATTTTGACTGCATGCCAAGGCAATGTAAAGAGCCCCCTTCTTTTGCTCCTCTGGGAATGTATGTGGAGACGTGTGGAGATGCGTTCACTTCAGTGAGCCCAGGTGCCAGTGTATAAATGAATAATAGTTTTATGAGCTCTAACTGCTAAACAAAGCGCATACAGACGTAATGGCACGGCCGCTTAAGTGCGTCTGTGCTGAAGGATGCTCACATTCCCACATGGAATGGAAAATAGGTGGCTCCTATACATAATTCAGGGGCCCATGATAGAACAATGGTGTTTGCTCATTGCTAAGTAGCAGCGCTCAATGGCAGTTTGAGCACTTTCAGATGTCAGCGCAACATAACATGCTAGCTGTTAGGAGCACACACTAAAAATGTTGATGTGTAAAATGAGCACGCAAAGGTCACAGGCTATGAACAAAAAAAGATGCAGTCTACAGAGGGTTACGATCATACTCAACCATGTCTCAAAAATGTCATGAGGAACAGCATTTCAACTTGACAGACTCCGATATGGACAAATGGATATAGGTCAGTGTAGCTTTGGCAATTAGGCCTTATGAATTTTTGCTGTAGCTTAATTTTATGTAAAACATTGCCCTGTAGATTGTTGTTGTCTCTGTAGATAGTACAATTCACACACATGAACTGCAGAAACACAAAAAATATATATCAAACAAGTAAAAAAAATCAACTTACACAGAACAATTTTATTTTTTTATTATTAATTTAGTTCAGAAAAAACTAAACATGTCTTCAGCAAAAAGTCCAGTATGAACTAAAGTTGCAATGTAAACATATGGCCCAAAACATACAGGCCACTTTGTCAATGATCCATGGCAAAGAAGTCACCAGTGGTCAAAACAGTGTTCACTCAAACACACACATAATCACACACACATGTACAATGGATTTCAGTAGCCATACAACTGTTTATCTGATAACATTTCCACAACGGTGCATGTGATTCGGGCAGCTCCAACAGCTGCCCCACGACTCGGCAACGGACAGTGGAAGAAATGGATGGATGGATGGCATTTCCACAACGGCCTCCAGCAGCAGTTACAGGTGCAGAGACCCAACAGTGGCCTTCTCCTCTCGTCCCGTCTCACACTTGCACTCCTCCACCACCATCACCCTCTTCTCCCTCACCCCCCGGGCTCCACAACGCAATGGGACAGACACCGTGCGGGCTTTGGACGGAGCGCAGCGGGAGCAGGGGGTCCTCCGGTGATGAGACGTCCCACCGGAGAACTCCAACTCAGGGACGAACAAGGAGTTGCACTGGCCGAAGCACAGTTTGTTGTAGACGGTCAGAGTCTCGCACCCCTCGGAGGTGACTTTCTGCGTATAGGAATGAAGCAAAGATGATACAGCTTCTTAACATGGATTACTTATTTACTTTTTACATATATATTTTGCAAGTTCTAAGGCTTTGTTAATTGTTCAGCTTTATGAGTCTGACATTGATGTGAGAAGCAAAAGGTTGACAAGTGAGATTTACACTTGAAAGGCAAGCTCTAAATTAGTCAAATCAAAAGAGAAAAGACAAACATTGGTTTGTTGAGTTGGAGCAAATGGGAAATATAGAACTCAGTTGAGACAGTACCTGTCCTGTAGCTCCGCTGGCTCCCTTTGGTGGGATGAGATATTAGTTGGAGGTCAAAGAAAATGGAAGCAAATTTATAAAATGAGGCAGCTGTCCGAAAGCTGCCTGTGGCTGCAACTAGTGAAGGGGTGCTAGTTAATCAGCATTAATCCGCAAAGATCGACTCTCCTGTCTCCTCACAAATCATGTCAGCAGGAGCTGGTTTTTGGTTGTGAGATTTGTTTAAGCTGTGCCAATGATGTTGCTCAGGGTGGAGGCGTAATGAACCCCTGTTTGATAAGCTTGAAGCTTTTCTGGTGCATTTTGTTTGCGCAGTGCATCTTGTGCAAATACTGAAATCTATTTAAAACTTATTTCTGTAATAATAATTTTGTCTCCAAATCAAGCAAAGAATAGTGTATCAGATACTAAATGTTTTTGTGAGTCTTACCTGAGTGAAAGGCACTGCGGTGCATGTCTGTTTTGTGTCCTTCAGAGCATTGGGCAACATCACATTCATCTTGTCCCCCTTTTCAATGACCCTCTGCCACATCTGCTGTCCCTGTCTCTTCCTCGTGTCCGCGCTGGACGAGACCTTAGGGTGCAGGTGGTTTAGTGGGTGCATGGGAAGCTTCGAACCGATGGCTGGACCAGGGCGCCCCAGAGAGAGAAAGGCAGGGAGAGCAGACCTGGCACTCAGAGAAGGGGCCCTTCTGGAACTCAGTCCCCTTCTGAAGAGTCCCGATTGAGCCAAGGCGCGATGGTCCAGCTGCACCACCTTTACTACTCCCTGGATAGGCTCGCCCGGACCTCCGCCAGACGCCTCCAACTCTTGCCTGTAACCCCTTCGCAGGCTGTCCAGAAGATGCTGAGGGATTGGCATAACAAATGCTGCGAATGACAAAAACATGAGGCCAGTAAAAAATGCCATCTTTTAAAAATGTTTGGAAAATGCCAGAAAAATGATGATAAGTTTTGTTTTTTGGTTCAAGGTTCCAAACGGTAACCTTGCTGTCTTACTGTCGGTGTGAGAGAGTGGGAGAGCTTATATACTAAACTGCCAATTCTCACCTGGGTTTTAATGCAGAGAAGGTGTCACAATTCCCACAGCGCAGTACACATCCTACAAGGCCAGGTAGAGGATCAGAGCCAGACTCAAAAGATCACACTTTTATTAAGGCGTTGTTTAACATGGCCATAAAACAGCGCTGGAATTAACTGAGTCTATAACTGTTGTCATTGTATTCACAAGAGAAGCTTTGAAACCCATGACTTGACGTGTCAGCGAAGGCTTATTTCAGCACAAGTGAATGGGGAAGTTGAGAGGGCCTTATTTAGGGATGATTTTGTGTTCATTTAAAAGGGGACGTAAACTCATTTGCATAAGAAATTTCATTCACAATGTAATACATGCAATAAAAACAACATAAATAACAAAAGAGTGAGTGTTACAAAGCACAATTTTACGTTTTTTGGTATAACTTAATCAAAATTTCTGCTGTTTTATATGATAAATACTCAACTCAGCAACCTTTAAGTGGTCCATTATGTTTCTTTCATCATTGTCATGTAAATCGTATTTTTTCTGCACATTCATTTCGTTATGAATTAGTTGTTGGACGAACCTTTCACGTTTTCTTCTATTTCATCTTAGTTTCTTTAAAAACATCAGAATGTTTAAATCAAAGAATCTCCAATTGTTAATTATTTAGTGCCATAAAACAATAATGATTTTACACTCTCTGTGCAAACTCTGTCATTTCTTCCCACACACAGCCCTGCTCTGAGTACGCCCCTTGATGTGCCATTATTACACAATTACAGCTGAATAGGGGTGCTCACCCGTGACGTGATCACTCAGTGGGTGCTGAAGGGCGCCCCGGTCTCAGCTCCACAACGGGACACTGTTTGACTTTCTCTTTGTGACCCACGTCCTCTTCATGTCAGCCCAAAGTGAACTGCAGCCCACGAGAATTCACCCCTCTGACAGATTACACCCCAGCACACTCCAAAAATCACGGGATTTAACAAGTCCTTTGAAAAACACAAACAATGGCTCTACATTTTAATAAGAATATATATTTTTTAAAGTTATTCATTTATAAATGATATAATGATCACCTTATATTATAAAAAAAGACTGATTATTGTTAATACAGTGCCCTCAGGAATTTTTGGCACACACCTGGTAATCTATTTGATACTTTTTACCGTTATACTAGAAATATTTTCAAAAATATTCTCATCACCACAAAAAAAAAAAAAAAAATCCACATACATAATGTGCTGTATTTTCCAAACACAGATATTTGACTAAATAAAAAACAGGCAGTTCTTGACTCACAATAACTGGCACATTTAGTACTTTCTGTTGCCTCCATTGGTCCAGATAACAGCGCACAGCACAATGAAAGTAAAGAGCACGGACACAAGAGTTATTTCAACACAGCATTTACAGCAACATTTATAGTTTTATTTTTACATGTTTAATTTTTACATGTACCAGTTTTTATTACAAAACAAATTTAAAAAAAAAATGTTTAAGAATGTTGGCTCAAATAATAGTTGGGCAGAGTTAAAGTACCACTGAACCTGATCAAGGTCAAGGTCTTTGATTCTATGATTAAAATATTTTCCAATTGCATCACTTAAAGATTATGACTCTTTATCAATGTTCCTGGCAATCAAAATGGGAAATTCAGTCAATTATTAATAAGGAAAGTAATACATACTTGTACACTGCTCGTAAGTTTTTCATTCTTTATCATTTCTTGAATTTTTTATACAAAAATGGTTGATGTCTCTTAAAGGTGCATTATGTAACGTTTTATGCAAAAAAAGAGAAAAAAAGTTATTATTGGTGCCTATTTGAACTTTTATTGACCCTGTGGCTGTACAGGTGGTCAGCATGGGCCTTTACTTTCCATCAAAGTGGCCTCCAGGATCAATTGTTTTTAGGTTTTCTCTATTATGTATGCATTACCATGGAGATGGTTCCATCAGCAGTGAAAACCGACCAGACACTTAAAAACAATTGATCCTGGACCACCCATACAGCCACTGGGTCAACTTTTGTTTTTTTCATAAAAAGTGGCATAATGCACCTTTTCATATTGCATGATTGTGATTGATAGACATGCTTCATTACAAAAACATTGTTTCAGCATGTCACACCACATTTAGACAAGCATAAATAAAATGTACAGATGAGATTTATACAAAATGTTTCACTGTCGAAGTGTGACTCAGGGACTATCCCTTTCGACCGATGTCCTTATAGAGAATCATTGAGACCACCATAGCTGCAATCTGGAAAGACAAATACAAATGTCAGTCTAATTAAAAAGGTTACATGAATGAAGAAATATCTAGACAAAGTGATCATTAGTACTGTCAGTACTTGAAGCGGCTTTACACAATTCATTACTCATACTTGGTGAAGATAAGCTTCTTCAGTTGCTTTAGATTGACGGTCGTATTTCTGGCAGAAAAGTAGCTGCAAATCTGCACCAACAGTTTCTACATCTGCAACCCAGCTCTCACTAGAAGTCCACAATCAAACAGAGTGTCTCAAGGACACGTTGACTGGACTGGTTCGATCTAGAATCTACTACTGCAACCACTACAACTACAACTACAACTACAACTTTTTTTTTACACTCTTTCATATGTTAATCTTACAAATGGTTTTGCACAGTTCAAAATAATGTATCTGTACCTCTAGAGCAGCGATCCCCAGGGCTACGCCGGCAACAATTACTGAATTTTCCTCAATGAACTCCACCAGTTTTTCAACACACCCAGGGATATCCTGGAAAAACAAAACAAAACAAAAAAACAGAAAAACAAATAAATGAATTAGGGATGCTTCACAGTCATTGGGCCTTCATGATGTAAATAACAGTACTTTAAATAGCACATACCGAGTCTTTTGTTGCGTCAACAGAGCACTTGTTGTTGTTAGGACTTTTGCAGCATGTGGGTGGATAGGCAGTAGTATTAGCGACAAATGGTGAATCTTCAAAATCAGTATAGTTACTAAAGCCACAGCATTTAAACTGAAGAGAAAGAGAGAAATTTTATAATACAATAATTCATTTTTGAAATGGAAAATCGAATTAAAAAATAGCCAAAAAAAATAGGTGTGTTACCTGATCCATGGTGTTATCCCAGAGCTCAGTGACTTGTTTGTCTTTACCATAGTTTTCGGAAATGTCCTTTCTCACTTCCTTCTCCAGACCCCGCAGCAGGTTAGCAGCCTGAGAGCACACATTGCATTGTGAATTAAACTAAATCTGGAGGCATTTTTTTCAACTTGACCATATTAGTTCACTTACCAGATCTGGAAAGACGAACAGGACTATAGCTCCTGCCACCTCAATGATGAAGATAATCAGCACAATAATAAAGAACTAAATAGAGACAGAGCAAAAATATTAGACTTAACAAAGAAATCCTTACACTATCAAAGTTAAGAACACACTGAGCTCAGAGAGACGTGGTCACAGGGCATCTTTCTCCATTCGCTGCTGCTGATTTTATACTTAGTTATACAGAACATGTGCCTCTGACTGAGCAGTTGGGTTCAATTAGATGTAATGAAGTAAACCAAGAATTTACATCAGTACTTCTGAAACCTTTTGTGACTATATACGACCAAATGTCCACATCAAGCAAGACAAGTATTCAAATGTTTAGTCAGAGACTCGTCCATTTGTGGTTGCCTGTAATATCTTTCATATGATCAGATGCCGCACTCTGTGGAGGCCTGTGTTCCTCCGTCACACTCACCGTGAGCAGCATGCAGCGGCTCTCCTTCACAGCTCCACAGCAGCCCAGGAAGCCAATGACCACCAGCACCACTCCCACACCAATGAGCACATAACTGATATTAGCCAGCTGGTCCAATTCGGCAGGAGCGCCATCTATGCTCCCCACGATGGACATCAGAGAACCACTGTCCACTTTCACCCATATCCCCACAGCCAGGACGGCGGCACCTGCCAACTGCATCACACCGGAGAAACAGCCATAAGACGTCACCAAATACTCAAACACTGGGATTCCAAAGTCATTCGTCTATAGCTCAGGCGAAATTACTCTTAATATTGTAGGCAATATTTTAGTTTGGTGTTTTAAAACGTTTTTTTTTACGTATAAATATCTAATTATGTAAACAAGATAATTACATATTACAGAGAGAACATAAGAAAAGAAAAACGAGTGAAAAAGTGAAAGGGTTATAAATAAGAGATTTATTTAAATCGAAAACTTAATTCATTATAGAAAGCATATATTCAGCTTTTTTATTGGGGAGATTTTCTATATAAAGAACTATTTTAATATTCCATTGAAATTGAATATATTTGGTTTACCTTTTGACAATTTGCTAAAATTAATATAATATTTGCCAAACATAGTGGACAATCAGGTTATTATACATATTCTTTCTGGATATTTCTTATGTTTTAACATTTTAATTAAATGTAATAATGTAGAGAAGATAGAGAAGATAAATGACACATTAGAACATTAGAATGACAATTTCTGTAGGATTGTACTGTACTTACAAAGATGACGCCATTGAAAATGAACATCATAGTCTTGAGTAAGCCCGAGCAACACATTTTGGCCAAATATACGATCGATTCCTAGAAAACAAACAAAAAAGATGATTGAATATGAAAAATGGAAGATCCGCTTGTAGAGAGAATGGCCTGAATGTCTAGGGTGGCATTACAGCACACAGACACACTAACATAGGTCAGATGGGCTTTGCTTAAGTTACACATTAACAGGAAGGACTGGACTGATGAGAGCAGAGGGGCCTAGACTTCTCTGTTTTGTCAGGTTTGACTCTGACGTCAGCCAGGGTTTCGGTTGAACGGTAGGCTTTCTGTGAAAACTGAAAATTGCAAATGCTTTTTTTCTTCGGACATTTGACACACATTAAACATTTTGACAATATTTGGAAGTTACAGCCAAAATGGAAACACTAACGACTGAAGACAAATGTCGACCTTTGTTATCCAGTAGTTAATCAACCAGTAGCTGGAAAAAACATAAACATGTGATGAATTATGATGACAGTGTCAGGAATTGAGCTCAGTTTGATGCACTGTAATAATGTCCTTATCTTACACTTCCTCATGTGTAAGATAAGGACATGATTGTTACTGTTTCCAGTAGTCAATAATAAGTATCAATGACAATAAGTAGCAATGACCCTAGCAATGGAATATTTCAAACTATATTACACAGAAACAAACTTCCACCTTAAGGAAGAGAAAAAGAGAAATGCTTGATCTAATATAACTACTTCTACAACACATACACTACTGTTCCTCTTTCTTATGGCGCCAGTGACAGATTTTAGATTCTTTTAGTATGCCACCAGATGTCCAGATGCAATTTGATCCGTTCCTTTGGGTTTGGTACAATTTATGGCTTGGGATTCTAGTTCCACATCAGACAACTCATTGTACTTAAAAGGATATTGCTCAAACCTGGAGTCAGATTGATCAAGATCAGGATGAAATAGTTGCCTGTACATTATGATTTTGAAATAGAACCAAAGAAGAGTGTTTACCTGCTCTGAAGGTTGTTCACTGTGGTCACTGGAGGAGTGTGACTCTGCCTGTTTCAGCAAGTCCCTTTATCTGTTCACGAGTTTTACACACACCGCTATGGTCAGGGCGAGTTCATGCACAACACGTCACTGGCACCAGGGCCAAAACTTCCTGGTTCAAAGGTAAAAAACATTTTTAATAGCATAATAAAGTTTACAAGAAGCACATTGTCTACTGGTTCAGTAGTTAATGATTTGTTACGGTACAGGACATATTGAGACAGTGACTTACTTAATGATGTGCAGTATCTTGATTTATTTTTAGAATGGAAAATGGACAGCAGCATTCAATTATGTTTATACAAACAAACTCACAGAAAAAAAATCTAGCACATTAGATACTCTACTCTTAATAAAACAATATAGGCCAACAGCTTCTATATCCTTAAAAAAGGTTCAGAAGACCAGCTTTATATTTAGGCCAGACGGTTAAGGTTATTCATCGAAGAAACTCCTGACCACTGAGCTGAGTTAATCGTTATCTTGGTTTATACGTCAAATTCCCCCAAATGAAGTGAAGCCTTTGTCCTTCGCTCCTTTATCAATGTGTCAACAGGAAATAAAGGAAGGCAACATATGATTAACAGAGGTGGGTAGAAGTAAAAAGTAGTGGCCCAAAAATAAGTAAGAGTAAAAAAGTACATGGGGGAAGTTTTACTTGAGTACTGGGAGTACTGAGTAACTGTTTGAGCGTTAAAGTCTGATTTATGTTTCAATTGTGACATAAATTATGAGGAACAAAACATGTAATAATGTGAAAATTGTAATAATTTCAAAGAAAATCCCATAAAAAGAAATCATTATGAAGAATTAAGGAAACAAAATCCATTGTACGCGTCAAAATGAAGATTTGTCGCTAAAGGTTTCCTAAAAGTAAAAAGTACTGTGCATGAAAAAACAACTTGCACAGTTACTTAAGTACATGTACATGAGTAAATGTAACAGAGTACTACCCACCTCTGTTAACATATCTAGTTAATAAACATGCATTACTTTTATACAGAATATAACATTGCATTATAGGTGTTAGATTACAGCATTCGCCTGGGATCCAGAGTTAGTTGTTGTGTTGGCTGCAAGTTTTTCATTTGGTGCACCACTTCAGAAATGCCTAAAAGCATCCTCAAAACAAAGTTCAATGTCAATTCAATTAATATTCTATAACAATATTAGAATAATAAACATGATTTAATATCATCATTTTTAACAACACAAGCCTAAAAAAGGAGTGTAGATTGTGATAAAAGCTGTTGTTCTGAAAGCAGAGCATTCATTATTTTAGACGGTGAAACAATCCAAACTTTTAATCCATCGGTGCAAAAAAACAAAACAATATTTAGTCTCACTCATTTAATATTTTGTCGTTTTTTTTGGAGCTCTTTACACAGCAGTGATGCTCATTTCACAGTGATGCAGTCATAACAAAAAAACACTAGAGGGAGCCACGTCACAACAAAAGCCCGATCAGGTTCGTCATTGGCATCTTTGTGGGTAGAAGAAACAACCAGAGGAGGGTAGACATTTGTCATTTCTTTTTAAGTTTGATTTAAATGGTCTTTTTCTGATATATGTATGTATTTATTTTTTCTTATAGTAAGGCAAGGCAAGGCAATTTTATTTATACCGCGCATTTCATACACAAGGCGGCTCAATGCGCTAGTATTGATGCTTTTTGACTAGATTTTAAAATGTTAGTTATATGGAGGATGGATGTATGTATTATTAATAATTATGAAGGTAACAAAACTCTTTGCGTCCGCATACAACACAAACATAAGGCACAGCAAGTTCATTCTTTGGTATTTCAGTAACAGTGTAACAGTCGAGTGTACAGTGATGCATATATATATATATATATATATACATACAGAAACATTCACACGATTTTGGCAATTTATGCTGAACAGACACAGTCCTTCGGTCCCACAGAGAATGGTCAACATGCACAGCCCCCCTGAGCGCCCTCATTCGGGATGAGTCCAGCAGAAGTGTTACTCGTGGACTGACTGGCATCTCCGTTCACACTGTCATTCATCTTCTCACAAATGACATCTACAAGACTGTCAAAGACCTGCTTCACGTTGATGTTGTCTTTGGCACTTGCCTCAAAGAACAGGAAGCCTACAGAAGCATAAACATGAAGGGTAAAGGGTAATGAAGGGAGCGCACTTGTTAATGATTAAGCAGGAAAGTTGAGCGTTGTCAAAATCATAAAAGACTGACCTAGCTCCGAGGCCAGTGTCCGTGCGTCCTTTACAGGAACCTGTCTGTCGTCCTCCAAGTCCAGCTTGTTGCCCACCAGCACCACCTGCGCATTGTCCCACGAGTAGGTCTTGATCTGGGTCGCCCTGAAGACACAGAAACGATCTTTATTTGAATCTGAGCTTGAGGCAAAAACAAGTTTCAAGGATTAACATGCCACAAAAATATAACATTCAAACTGGAAGTGACAAGTTTTCTGTGTAGGCTCTCAGTCATCCAGGCATGTTAATTAGTAGCACATGTTAAAAGCCGTCATCAGGACTATTTTATTATCATATATAGACAAGCTTGGTTTTCCCCATGATTTTCTAACAGTATTTTGTGACTAAAGAGTGATATTCTTTAATTCAAATATTTGATCATTTATTGTAAACACGTTTTTGAGGAGTCTTACATTATTAAACGTTTCTATTGTGCTGTCATTTATGTTTATGTAGGTCTTTAATACATAAAAGACCCTGTAAAGGAAACAGTTCGAATTGGCTTTGTTGAATTTTATTAGCGTGTTCTGCACTCCAGTACATAATAAAACAACATACGCAGCAGCATCATTGTGGCCAGAGCATGAAAACATTGTGTCATCGTGTGTTTCCACTCACCAGTCCTGCACAGCACAGAATGAGTCCTGGCTGGTGATGTCATACATGAGCAGGAAGCCCATAGCTCCTCTGTAGTAGGCTGTGGTTATCGTGCGGTAACGCTCCTGCCCCGCAGTGTCCTATAAAAACAGTACTCATACATAAGATAGTGTAAAAAATAAAACATGACGTAAATTACCATTGAGATTAGACATTAACCATTTATACAGCAGGCCTACCAGTAATAACTATTATATCAGTTCAAAAGAGGGGTGAATGCACTTTTTATTTTTTGCTTTGAAAAATATAGGTTAAATGCTGACTCTGAATATCCCATAGTGTCACAAACTTTAAAAGGTTAATATGCAGATTTTTCAAGACCGATGCCAATTTGTGAACTCCAGAAAAGCAAAAATCTGAAGCCCTGCTGATATTTTGGTGCCCATTTAAATAATTCAAAGCAGCTGCAAAATAATACGATATGTGACTACAATTTAATAATTAGTCTCACTGTTAAACATCAGAAAAGTACAATAAAGGAAAATAACATTGGTGTGGGACAAACAAGTTCAAAATGCCTATGATCCCAATTGGCTTTTTAAATGCCCTTATTTTGTGTATTTGATATTGATACGAATTGTTCTTTTGTCTTGAAAGATTTTTAGGTATCCATTACAGAAATAAAGCATTCTAAACTCAACATTGAGTAATTTATTTTGAGGCCAATAGATGATAGGTAGCCTCAAAAGTACAGATATTGGCTCAATATATCAATCTAACTTTATTTTAAAAAGGTTCATTATGCAACTTTATTATGCAGAAAAAAGTTAATATTAGTGCGCCTTTGACCTTTTGGTGACTTAGTGGCCGATTGGGTGGTTAGCTTGGTGGCTCTAGGCAGCTATAGGATCAATTTTATTACAGGCTTTTCGTCTGCATGGAAACCTAGCAGAAACCTAAAAAAAACAATTTATACTGGAGTGCCCTACGGGCCACCGGGATGAAAAGTAAAGGCACCATGTTGATCACCAATACAGTCACTGAAAGGTCAAATACGCATTAAACTTTTTTTCCCCATAATGCACCTTTATGCAGTTGTGTGGCGATATTAGGAAAATATTCTGCAATACAATCACCATACTCCACAAAACACAAATCTGCGATCGAAGTCATACAATAATCTGATCTGCAATCTGTGGTTCCCAAAGTGGCATTGATATGCATATGTAAATTTACTACTTTAAATCAGAATTGAGCCTAAAATGTGACAAATTCTTTTAATCATTATTATCAGTGTTTATGGCAGGATACGTAATAAACTCGCATAACATACCAAAAATGTGAGTGTTAAGACGTATCGTTACACCACTGGAATTCATGGAAGATTTTGGCCTAATTAAGGGTATGAGGAGGCCTATATCATTGATTGATTGATTGATTGACAGATAGATACACTTTAAGTCAGAACTACTAGTATGAGTACATATGGCAACATCCTCAGCATTAGGCAAACACAGAGAGGCCACAGAGTGTGAAGAATACATTATCTGGAGAGATGTATGAGTTTAATCTGGGCACAGTGCTCTGGGTCCTCCTATCCTTCCCCTCGTATTTCGTAACAGATCTGTCGTGAGCGTCAGTCTGCACAGTAAGCACATTTCGTCAGCAGCTTAAGGCCATGCATCTTTCATGAGCGCAGCTGTCTGGGGACCATGTGAAACATCAACTGTCATTAACCATAGAGAGAAATGAGTTTACGCTACGTCTTGCAAGAGGGCAAAGAGCGGAGAGCCAGGATGAACAAGCAGCGCTGTGTAATCATGATTTAACAAAGTGCTTTGAAATACGGAGCCTGTGGGAGATGCTAAGGAAAATCCCGTCTTGTGCAAATTAGGTGTTTAGGAGGTAAGGACTGGGCCCAAGTCCACAGGGGAGTATACGTTGTTTTTATAATATATTGTGCTATTAGTTTACATTGCACTTGCAGCTGGACGATATGGCAAAATAATCACTTTTTTCATCATATTGATCAATTTCGATTATGATTAGATTTCTTTCATAATGATGATAAATACATTAAGCTGATTCATGAACTTAGACATACATTTGTCAGGTCAAACAAAAACATATGCTTTCCTCCAGCGTCCTTTCCTCCAGTATCATTTAACACACAAACATATTCCTTTAAAACCTCACTATAGTAAAGTCCCGTGACAATTATTGAGACTGACCAAAGCAGAGACTGCCAATTCGATTCATTGCATTGTATATTTTTCCCTACTAAAAATGTTTTTATAACGTAGCCTTGTCACGATACTATGAGCCTGAGTGAGGATTACAAAAAAAGGCAAAAGACACATGAGGCATGACCATGAATTTTAAAATGACTTGTGCTTTGGGCTAAGGCCTGATTTAGATGCTCTAATTATTATTATTATTATTATTATTATTATTATTACATGTAGGTTATCACACCAATCCAGGCAGCTTGGGTTTGTTTGTGGCAAGTCCATCCTGTCTATTTTTCTGCCAGTAACAACAATTAAAGCAAATATAAAATATTTGTTTTGGAAAGATTTCGAGGAGAAAGAAACTTTTTGAAAGTCACAGTTATCACACCTTGAATTATAAGATATCAGGTAAAATCCTTTATTAGCACAACAACTTACAACTGAAATAAAAGTTTTAAACCGCATGTGTTCCCATGCTACCAAATGAAACTTGTAAGGAGGTTGCCTGGTACATAATCCACTCTGCCAGCCTCTTTGCCAGCTTCCAAACTCTTACACTGAGCAAACATCCTTCTCTGAGTAATAGGCCTGCGTCACCACTCCTTTGTCCTATTGTAGAACAAAGATGATGTTCTCTACCTAATGGCTTACAACCATCAAGCGGCTCTCATTGAATTCTTGAGTAGTCATACTGTATACCCTGTCTCAAGTGGTCAAAGAACTCCAACTAATGACTGTAACCATTGTTTTTCTTTGTCTTACCCAGATCTGTAGCTTGACCCTCTTGTCTTTTCGGTAGATGGTTTTGACTTTGAAGTCAATACCAACGGTGCTGACAAAGGCGGAGGTAAAGGAGTTGTCTGCAAATCGGAACAGGAAGGAGGTTTTGCCCACGCTACTGTTACCGATGATCAACAGTTTGAACATGTAGTCAAATTTTGATCTGCGGCATCTCTCTGCTCCTGGCTTTGTTGTCCAGGCTCTTGGGCTGAAGCCATCTGCGAAGACAAGGAAGAAAAGGTGCAATATTAAAAGAAAAGCTTTTCAAAGTAGAAATGTTTATGCGATTTAGTTCAGTCACTGTGAAAAAAAACAAAATCAGATAATCTTTTAAAACACTGCAAGTAAAGACTAAGTGGGCAAATGCAATCATCGATCATGTGCATTGTTGTCGTCAGTGCAGTTGTCTGAGCGAATTTATAACAGACTAAAATCGAGAAAAAATAAGCTTCACTTGTGAATGGTATGACACTTTCTGTACACAAACCGAAATCATGTGTTCTTATACTGACCCCTTGTGGCCAGACGAGTGCCTTGAGTGTGTTGAAAATGTAAACAGCTAATGGTGCTTTTATGTTAAAGGCTAATATGTTTCCTTAGTGATTGGTGGGAATAATAAAAATGCTGTCTTTAATAACTCCTTGTCTGCAAAAACTCATAATTGAAAGAGGAACGACAACTGCCATATTATGAAAAATGGTTCGAAATAAATGCAAAATCGCAATATAAAGTGTCTGTGTAAACTCTCAGTCGTACAGGAGTAGTCCATCTTCAATGAAGGTACTTGAGCCATCCCGAGTACAGAGATTGACTCAAGTACCTTCATTTAAGATAAATCAGTGTGTATTCAATTGCAATAAGACAAATAAACAAGGCAAATAACCAAAGATGTGCTACACTAACATACACACAAGCAGATATTATTTGGTTACATTTTAATTATGAATCACAGTCAGGCTATGGGCCCTCATCGTGCGTTAGCGCATGAGTTGTTGTTGCTGAGCGTTAAGTGAGGCGCACGGGTCGTTCCATAAATCCATCCGTTTGACCTTTCATCCACTGACAAACTACAGATTACCCGACACACACAATCTCACTAACATTACCATTAATCTTCCTTTACTACTCTAAACCCCCGCCTTCTATTTTACACACACAGCCCTGTCATCATCCATCCACTGTCCCGTTCCTCCTTCGTCCCGCTGCATCATAAACGGGATGAAACGTTCATTTATCCTTGTAGACCCTGTACATCTAGACGGTCCTCCCCCTTCCCCACCTCTCCTGCTCGGGCTGACAAAAGCCAACTCTTCGCTGATTGCTCGGAGCTCCCGGGAGACCACCTCAGCATTACCGCTCACAGAACCGCAGTCTGTCAGGGTGGTTTGCACGTTGTTGCGGAATGAAAGCGCTCAGCGAAACACCACGAAGTGCGCATGCGTTTGTTCAAATGCCCAAGTGTAGCATGTGATTGATACATAAAAGTTAATTGCGCAAAATAAGCATTTCTTTCTCTTTTAATCTGATATTTCATACATGCCCTCAGCTCAGATTCAGGTGCGACAAAGGAAAGTGCCACTGCTGGCTACGGCGAATTCACTTTTGAAAACCGATAAAGATGCAGAAACTTGGTGCCATATGGTTGTTACAAAAACAAATTAAGGTAGGCTATATATATATATTTTTTAAATGCATGTCAACTCCAAAATACCTTGATATACGTGCTGTGGTGGGTTCCTCTCACGTCGTAGAGTCAGACACTTGATGCTGCGCTTGGACCGACTCTGTACCCGGATCTCCACACTCCGCATGTTAAATATCAGTCCTTCCACTGCAACAGGCTAAAGGGAGAAACAATGGGATGTGCTTCCGCCAGGGGCTTCACAATA
Source organism: Neogobius melanostomus (assembly GCA_007210695.1). Taxonomy (NCBI): domain Eukaryota; kingdom Metazoa; phylum Chordata; class Actinopteri; order Gobiiformes; family Gobiidae; genus Neogobius; species Neogobius melanostomus. Next base: position 1,060,260 of record VHKM01000004.1, on the reverse strand, counting down.
ATACAACACAACTACAAGCGCACCTTTACCATAACCAAGAAAGTGCCATGGTTATCCAATTAGTGAATACAGGTACCAGCTATTATTATTTTATGTGCATGGCACATCTGCAACTCTAACTGGGTTAAATGTTGTGGTGGGTATTCTGTTGCGCATCTGTTTTTACCACAGCAGTTAAAGACTAGTGATGCTTTCATCTCAACCCACGACAAGTTTGCAAATACCCACTAATTGCTAAAAACCACATGAGATCAAATAATTTTCGGATCAATTAAAAGTGAATCATGGTGAAAGAAGTTTAGAACAGATGACACCTGTAAGACTTAGTAAAACTGGTACAAACCATCAACATGAATCTTATTATGAGCAGACAGTGATATAAAATGCAAACATCAGACTGCTACCGTGCTGGCATCAAGCAAACACAAAATCATTTCTATCAATCTACTCTCAAAGAAGACCACGCATTTTGAACTTGTTACAAATGAGACAATTTTGCACAGGCTATTTGTTTTTATTCTGAAACCTTGAAGCATTAAAACAAAAAGAAAACATAATAAAATAATTAAAACACAGATTTACAGACACAGACTGATATAATCTAGTCTGCCAAAATAGTTTCAATGAAAAAAATCTTCATATGCCCAGCCCATTTATAAAGGAGGGATTTTCAGAACTATATCAGAGGCACTGTCACAGGTTTTTGTTGAAGTGATTTCTTGCAGGGTCATTGCGCTCCCATAGACTATGAAACTCCTGGATGAAGGGCCTCACCAGGTCAGGCTCCGTGGTGATGATAAGGTTCTCCATGTTTCCCTGCACTGCTGTCAGTGTCCAGTTGAGGGAGCCAGTGATGAGAAGGTTGCCGTCCACCACTGCAAATTTATGATGCATGTACACAGATCCCACATCACAGCGCACACAGATGCCTACAGAGCACATAGGTGGGAAGTGAAGAAACTGCAGAAAAGTGCCATGCATATCATTAATGCAAAAGTAAATATTTTAAATAAATATTTTCCAGAATATGGTCTCGGGCAGAAATCAACAATAGCACTGTGTTATATCACCTGCGTTGCCAAAACTGACACTCTCATATAGCTCCTATTTGGCCTGTCGACAATTGCAAGCAGGTCACTTTTATAAAAAGTAGTTTGTTCCCTGCCATTGGTCATGATGAACATGCTCCAAGTTTAATTTTGCTTATGTTAAAATGACGCTTCAGTGCAAGCAGATTAGAACATTGAGTTAGAACTCCATTTTATTAATATGAAACAATACAAATGCTATATACTTTCACAAGCGCTTCTGTCCCCCATTGTATAATTTGAGAAAATCTTGGTAAACCACTGGTTTAGGGGTAACAGTCTGATATTAACATCTGCTTCCATGCCAAATATTGCTGGTTTCAAGATTTTAGTGAATTCATTTTGTGTCATATACTGTGTGGGGCTAGTAATAAAGCAGCGTAGGGGTCTAGTAAGTATTTCACTGTGTTCTAGCATCCTGGAAAAATGCCAGGCTAAATGTGGACCATATTTGGAGAAAACAAATATGTTTTGCGTTCGACTACTTACAGCCTCTTGAGACTAAAAGCTTCTCTGGAAGATTATTTTTGATTGAGAAGAATTCCTCTAAAGTGATATGCTGATGTTTGCAAAGTGGAGACACAGAAACACTTTGCCTGATTAAATCAGCGGTGCCAATTTTGTACTTACTTAATTCTTTGTTAAAATTGTTCACCAGAAGCAATTTCTTAAAGAGACTGAACAGTGCGAGTGTACCGCGTTGTCTGGTGTTTTTCCTCTCATTTACCATAGGGCGCTGATAGGCATTACATCTTCTACCATGTTGGAACTTCAAATTATTGTTATTAAAACGTAATAGTAATAGAACTAGATGTCCAAACATTTTTAGCTGTATACAAGGCGTTTTGAATTTCTACACTGGGCACAAACACTATTCCGCTGCACAGGGTAAGTTGGATTTTGGTTGTGACTATAGAGGAAACACATTGTCCTCACCTGCTTTGCGGAGGGCCCAATCTGGGAGCCTGAGATAGCAGTGTAGTCCTTGTCACTGAGCACACGGATGATCACTCCTCTGCTGTGCAGCGCAAGTACAGCCCTGCACAGGTCCATGTTGGAAAAGGCAAAAACACACAGATCCAAAGATGATGAGGCGGACAGGATGTGGCGGAGGAGACGGGAGAAGGATGTCTCAACACCATGAGGCAATGCACAGTAACAGGGACTGTGAACACACAAGACAAGGACACAGAAGAGAAGAACGCAGAGTTTGCATGCACAGTCCACTTGCATTGTCAGCAAACCTAACTTAACTGTAATGTACTTGAATGTCATGTTTCACCTACTAAGACAGTGAAGGGCTGAAAATGTGCTCCACACAAGCCAGCTCAGAGGGGAAAAACAGCACTTCATTTAGTATTTTCCTTGCTCTGTATCTACGATGAAGTCTTCCAAGCAACTCTGCAGTGACAGAGATGGCAAGGACACTGTATCCAATCACCTTCACCGTCCACATTATTAATTTGCCTGTGTAGGGAAAAACACACAGATTTAAAGTGTAAACTTTATATATGCATTTTTACAAGAGTCTGGGCAAACATATGCGACTGTAGATGAATGAATGCTGTGGTATTTTACTGTGAAAAGTAATTTTAATTCGCTAAACTGTCACAAGCAATCCACATCGAAGAAAAGTGGATGAGCAAAATATATGATCATCACCAGACTAACTGCTAACACTGGAAGCGACTTTAAAACACGCGCCATCATAATTCACAAAAACGTAAACTAAACTAACTGATTTATAAAACAATAAAAATGCGAGTTTATTCCATTGATCTATGGTTTAATCCCAAAACAAACCTGCAGAGTTTCTGTCGCCAACACGCGGTATGGGTCGTCGTGATTGACGGGTCAGGTAACCAATCACAGGCCGAGATCTGAGTAAACGCTTCCAATCATTTAACACCGGTTCCGGGATCTAAGATTTGGGATTTCCTCTCGTTACTAACTCGTGTCCTACAACGAAAGGTAAATAGTGGACTCAAGAAGCTTTTGTTCAGTGTAATAGTCATCTGAAAGGATGTTAAACTGCCCATGTGACTTACTCTCAGACTGTGTAGAAATAGTATAGTTACACGCGTATTAAACTCGTTTGACACAACAAATATGCTAACATTAGCTTGCAACGAGCCCATATGGCGGCGTGTTGTTTACGACGACCACAAGTTATTGACGCTGTGTCCACTTGTATTGTCTCCTGCCTGCTGCGTTCTTGTGGTCTGGCCTACTTATGCTGTGGTTAATAACTTATTTTTAAACTTGTTCCCTCTCTCTCAGACTAGATTCAGTGTCTGCCATGGGACGTCGAAAGTCCAAAAGAAAGCCCCCTCCAAAGAAGAAACTGACTGGCGATTTAGACTCCCAGTTTACCTGCCCTTTCTGCAACCACGAGAAGTCATGTGACGTCAAGATGTAATAACAAAATGCTCTTCTCTGACACACACCTCATTCAGTTAACCTAATGTTGAATGTCACATTTTTTCTTCTTAACAGGGAGCGGAGCAGGAATACTGGCATCATCTCCTGCAATGTTTGTCTGGAGGAGTTTCAGACCCCCATTACCTGTATCCTTGAATGCAGATTTAAGGTGCCTTTTATATTTTTGTGAACTAAATCTAACTACAAATTTGACAACTTCAGTCTGTCTAATAGTTATGTTTACTTGCAACAAACTTTGTCGCCCTTAACACATGCCTCACAGATCTATCAGAGGCTGTTGATGTATATAGTGACTGGATAGATGCCTGTGAAGCTGCAAACCAGTAGCCCTCGTGGAACTAGCTTCAACAGATGGGTTATTGTGTGTAATGTGACCAAGACTGCATTGATCAGTGGCACCTGATTGTTACATAATGTACTATTTTTATATGGCTTTATGAACTGGCCGCTGTGATTTTGCTTTTGCCAATATAGATGGGAAATGGATTAGGTGTTTTTGGTGCATCCTTGGATGCCCTTTGACACCTTTTAATTTGAAGGTTTTCAATGCTGTGTTTAAGATGTTATTTTGAGTTTTAGTTTTCTTCGTTTTTAGTTTTCACAGTGTGCTTAATAAAGAAAATAATTAATCAAAGTTACTCAAATACGTTGACTTTTCAGTAGAAACATGTTAGTTGGCAAAGGTAACAGATTTTTATATTTGTCATCTCAGTCTCAGGACACAGTGGTCTGAACATGTACAAATGATGGCTGCTTAGAGCAGGGGTTCCCAAACTTTTCAGGCCGCGGCCCCCAAATTTACTCAACCAACAACTCGAGGACTTGCTGCTGTAAAATGGAATTAGTATTTATAATTATTTCAGGTGCAAAACATTTAAAATCGGGTTAATGATGTTAGTTGGGTATTTTGATATTTGGGTTCATTTACTAAAATATGCAGTTTTTTAATCAAATGCAATGTCAGAAATGTAAAAAATCTCAAAATCATCTTGCGACTCCCAACTTCAGTGCCCCACGATCCCGCAGAGGGGTCCCGATCCACACTTTGGGAACCACTGGCTTAGAGTAAGCCAGTTTTTACCTCACAATGTACACATTTAGAAATGCATCTTATTGAGCTGTGAAATAGGATATATATTAATTGTGTAAACGTGTATAATGCGCAAACTTTAAAGTTGTAACTTTAAAATTATGAAAGCAATAAAATCTTTCAGCTAGTGTTAGCTGTGCGGTTTTTACTAGATCTGGAAGCTTTCAATAATAAGGTGAAAGGGTGTATAATCATGTCTTTTTTAACCATGTTGTATATACTGTACTGTGGAATGTGAAAGTTTAGGCACTCCAGATCAACATTTCTAATGTGAGCAATGAAGCAAGGGGAACATGAAATGAACTCCAAAAGGCATGAGGTTGCCTTTTTAATTATTATTATTAATAATAAGTATTATTAATGATTATTAATAATAATAATAAAAAATCTGGTTTTAATTCAGTCATTTACATTTTCAAAATAATATTAATGTACAAAAGGCCAGGCAAGTATCACAGCTATAAATGCTTTTGTAGTCTTTCAATGCTTGTTTGAGGGATTTTAACCCTTCCTTCCAAACAAAGTCTTCCAGAACTAAGAGATTTCTGGCCTGTATGTCACGCACTGCTCTTTGGAGGTTTATCCACAGATCTTCAATGATGTTTAGATCAGGAGGCTGAGGGTCACAGCAAAACCTTTTGACTGCACCTCTTGATGTAATCCATTGTGGATTTTAAGCTGTGTTTACAATCATTACCCATTTGTAGAAGCCATTTGCTTTGTAACTTCAGCTTTTTCACAGATGGTGTTGCGTTTTCCTTCAGGATATAAAGGAAATGTATTTAATCCATTCTACCTAAAATTGTTCCCTGTGCCACTGCAATACAAACCCAAAGGATGATGGATCCACCCCAAGGATTAACAGTTGGACATAAATTCTGTGCGCCTTCTTCTCCAAACTGACCTTTGTTCATTCAGGCCAAAATCTTCTACTGAGGGGAGATGCAAAAGTCTACATGAGGTTGTAATCTTCCCCTTGCTTCATTATTTACATTCATAGAAATTTTGATCCGGGGTGCCAAAACTTTTACACTCCACTGTACATATTGCATTTATCTAGTAAGAATATAAAGCAGAGTTGCATGCTAAGTCTATTCTAAGCAACATTTTACTGTATAGGTCAACACCAAAATTTTGTGTAAATTAGATTTTTACAAAGAGACTTGGTACCACAAACAACCAATTGGCAATTTTGTTTACTTTTCTGTAACTTAACAGTTTGTCTTATTCAAATACCTCTGTACAGTAAGTACAGCGCACTGATCTAGCCTCCCTTGGCATCTATGACATGACACATTTTCCAGAAGTCCAGTATCCATTGCTCCCTGCTGTGAGCCCAGGATGTAGCAGAGCACAAATGAAAGCAGACACAGTGTAGCGGGCTGTGCAATAGCTGAGCTGAGTGATAATAGATGAGATGTGGAGTGCCTGTCTGAGCTCTCCACCCAGGAAGAGTGTATGCGCGTACTGCACAGTGCATTGTGTTTGATGATGGACCCCAGCTGGAGAGGTATTGACGACGCCTTATGAAACATGCTGGAGGATGATTACAATGGAGAATGATTATCACTGAGTCTCCTCTGTCTCTGAGCCCCCTCCCAGCTCCAGTCTTTCTTCTGTTCCTCGTGTCTTTTTTCTCTTCCATTCAGCACGCGAGGTCAAGTGTCACTCTGTCTTCGTTGTCAAGGCTGCCAATCACCCACACAGCGAGTGCGAGGCAACTGTTGCCAGGGAAACCGAGCGATTCGGTTGCTAGGCACCTGGAGCTGTGCTCACAATAGTCATTTTGTTGCTTAGAAGCGCACACTCACAGACAAATACACACAAAACACCAAAATGGCTTTGGCCATTCAACAAGTACACCCTACAATGAGACGAAATTAAAATAAATTACAATTATGTGCTGCCCTAATGAATTTGCTTACACAGCGCTAATAAGTCAAGGAAAAGTAATTATAAGAGCATAATTTATCATGCGTAAGTTTGCCAAATGCATGCAAATATATTGCTGAATTTGCACTGAAATGTTGGTTTTCTCATTTATAATACTGAGCAATGATGTTAATGTACTGAAATTTAAACCATGTTTGCTAGAGCGCTGGTTCCTGATTAATCAACATCCCTGACATTTAAGAATTGTAAAAACCCACCCCTTTACTGATCAATAAAAGGCATAAACATCCATCATTCTGTCTAAAAATAGTGACTCAAAAATCAATCAGTCCCTTATTCCCCACAGACTTGAACCCAGTGAACCGTGGCAGCATGTTACATCGAGCACTTGTATCTAAAGTGTGCAGTTAAAGATCATCAGTCCAACATTTGCCTGTTGGCGTGTGGATGGTGTGAACCCTCTGCAGTTTGTGCACTCACTTATACTGTGTGTTTACGAGACTGCATGACAGCCAGTCAGCTGAGCCAGCTGCTGAAATGTCAGACCATGGGTGTGAGACTTGACATGTCCTCATGTGTTATGTCTCCTGTTGCTGCTACAGGACATCTACACATTTTTAGCCTGAACTGAATAGTCAAAAATAGAAGTGGAGCAGTACTTAGAAACATAGTAGTACATTGATACATTGACAAGACATAAATCTCCATGCAGTATTATATCCAAAGTTAAGTTAATCTGTTCAATGTGAGGAAAAAAGTGTAGTATGCGAAGAAGGGCCATGAAAGACACTCATCAAGTAATACGATTATAAGCTCTTGTCTGCACAAGTGAGTGACAAGGCTATGCAATCAGAAAGGCTTTGACTTAATGTCTGACTGAAGATCTTGTTGTTAAGCTCCCTGAACTAATGCCCAGACTATGGCTTGGACCCCAATTTACTAATTTCTCCTCCTAGTGCTCCAGCTGGAAAACCCAGCACCTGCACAAATCCATTTCCAGCCAAGGTGCAAAAAGTGACACGCTTGATAAGCCTTGAGCAATACAACCTTTTCAATCGCTGGGTTTTATTTCACCAAGAATGTTCATACAAAACCTTCCCGAGTTAACTTCATAACAATCATATACATGTCATAAAAAGCAAAGTCTTTCCAGTGTGTGTATGATTAGATATCATGTCAGTCTAGGTCAGTGGACAATGCTACCACTCAACTACGCGTATTCTCAAGCAATAACATCCACATCTGTATTATCAACCCAAGAATACCCGTGGTCGAGACTGGAGCAGTAAGGCCCACCTCCTCCTAGTCCTACTCATCCTCTTCTTTGCACGGTAGCTCATTCTCTCCTTTTCAGCAAATATCCTTTCAGCTCTGTGCTCTCCCAACAATATTGCTGTGCGCTGGAAGGAGGAGGTCTGCGCGGACATTTCCCTTAAGAACAGCACCTAGAGGAGGAACAACGAGAGAAGGAGAGAGAGATAGAGAAGAGAAAAGAAACTCATGTTTATCCTTGAATCACAAAGCAGCTGAATAGCTTCCACACACGTTTCACACATGCGTGGCAGTCCCATCAAGGAACACATTGTCAGACTAATTGCCTTATTGTAAGTGTTAGAGAACGGCGCGTACACCCACATGGGCAGCTTGCTGTGCATCCTTACCTGAACTGAGTCGAGTAAACATATCATGCTGCCAACAGCCCAGTCCCTTTGCTCTCAGCGGTATCAAGTAAGCGTTTAGCCATGAGTGCCGAGGGAGAGGCCCCGCTCACCAATTATCAAAAAGGTGTCAGCGTGTGTTACAAGCGCTCCAAGGGAGAGAGTGATTACCAAACAGATGTTCAGCCTTCACCTACGTCCACCCCCTCCCTCCTCGTCTCCTACTTCCTATTCAACATGATCTTTTTTTCCCTTCAAATTCTCACTATCTTTGTCTCCTCGACTATCCTTCAGCACTCTCTTTGGCTGAAAGACTCCCTGGTATGGGGCCCCCCTTCCTTGCTTCCTCCTCCTCCTCCCCTCAGTACACACAGTCTTCTTTCTGTCTTCCTCGGTCCATCCCACGGAGAATAAGCCTTGGCTTTCCCTATCCGCACTTGCCAATTAGAGACACAGTAGTTGTCAATCAGCAGTGAAGCAGGAGAGAACACGGACAGTTATTGGGAAGAAAAAGAAGTGTTAAGGAAACCAATAAGCGGGGTTAGGATACAGGAAGAGGATCAGCACCATAGACAGCTCCCTTCGGACAACCCCTAGTTCTTATGTTCCTCCTATTAACCTTTCCACTCTAATTATGGCGCTCACTCTAGTCGCCTTAGACTCTGCCTCCCCTTCGCTCTGTGTTTAACCTTCCCCCCTCTCTTGTTTATCTAGCCAAATGTTCTTATCCATCAAAGCCACGCACCGTGAGACCTAGTGCTCACACGAGCACTGCCCCCTTCTTCCACCTCACTCACACCTGCACTTCCTAACCCCATGCTGTCATTGTTAAGCTCCGAAAAAGGGAGGAAATATATATACAGGCCAAGCACAGAAGATTCTCTTGACATTGTGTCTTGGTCATTACCTATATGCTTCCTTCTAGTAGTCCCTCATCTCGCCTACAATCCTCAACTGTCCGTGTCTGGGGCGGTGTTGGTGATAGCAACTCAAGTGGACGTGTCTTCTGTTCTCACCAAGAAGTGTGAAAAGATGTACGTAGGTGTCAGCGATCTGGGGTAAAAATACATGCTCCTATTGGTGTCTACAGAAGACAGTGGACTTGTGTTCGCCTTGTGTCACCAAAAGGTCTAATTTGAAGGAATGTTTCTTATGGTACTTATGGTGAATGAAGATACAGTATTGAGGTGGGATAGTCTCTCCTCTCTTCCCAGTCCCGATATGAGGGATAAGGGCTCTGCACTGGTCAATATTGATCGATCACAAATAGATATAACTTTCACAAATATGGTTATGAACAAGACAGAGCTCTAAATATACAGCTAAAACAAAACAAAAGAAAAAAATAATGCTTTTGTTCCAATGCTTTCAACAAAAATCTATTGTTCTCCAAACTCCAAACCAGGAGCTTTTACTGCCACAGGAGGCTTTAGACCTGACTATTAAAAAACATGACAGTAATTGAGAATGACCAGAGTTGAGATAGCAATTTCAATTAAAATGTGGTTAATTGCACAGCGCTACAATCCAGTGCAGGAACAGCATGTGACTTGGAGAAACATGGAAACTTTAGTATATTTCTTCAGTAGTACTAAGCATACGCATATTGATGTAAGCTGAGTTATTTATGAGGTCCTTCTTGTTTATGTTCATAAACCATATTAGTAAAGTGTATATAAACTAATTTCTGTGAATTATTTGTTGTCATATCGCCCAGTCCTAAGAGGGATGGGTGGGGTAGTGAGAGAGGTTACAGCAATTTAGCCATCAGCTTGTTTTTCTATTCCTACCTTTAAAATGCACAAAACGTTTGCCCACAGCTTTTGGATTTGTTCTGTAGACCGTTAATTTATGTTTTGGCACAGCGTTTTGTGGATGTTAATAAGAACACAAAAATAAAACGCAGGAGTCTCACAATTATTCACATTCTACAGTCCTCGTTGAGTACATGATCAGAATATGGACAAGTTACAGCTGTTCTTAAGTTACAACCAACAGACCATTATTCCTCCTGAAGGCACAGCAAACGATCTCCCCCCAAAAGAATGACTTGCATTTGAGCTCTGTGGCGGGATGCCGTTCCAGACACAAATATATTATGGGTTTATTGTGAGTGTACTACATTAATTTTGCTCAGTCATGTTGCAAATGAATGTGTGTCAGTATCAGTGTATTCTTGACATTTGCGCTTATATTTATAACCCAGGCGTCACAATGAGGGTTAAAGACATCTGGTTTGCATTTATAAGAAAAATCAATTTCCTGAATAGACTTGATTGAAGGCAAACTGGCTCCATCTGGGAGGCCTAATGAAAGAAAAATCTGTCTGGGTTTCATATTTATGTCTGATATCACAGGCTTATCAACCTTTTAATGCACCTGACCAGGGAGAGCAGACAAAAAAAATCACAAGTGGCTGCGCCTGAGGCAAAGACAAGACAGAGCAGAGCAGAGCTGGAGACAGACAGACAGAAGCTGCTGCCTGCACATTACTGCCTAATTGCTTGGAACTAAAAGGCGCTGTTATGAGCATGTTTATGTTTAAGCCTGCAATACCAAATCTCTTCTATCATTGTCACCTGTTGCAAAGAATAACTTAGAAATACTAAGCTAATGCAGCAAATGTCAGGCCAAGATGAGAATTCTCCCAATGGCTGAACTTTGAAACTATAATGCATGGTCTTCTTTGGCCATCCTCTTAGCCATCCTACTTTGCCCTAGACAAGCAGACAGCTTTCACCAGTGTAAAACACATAAGCAGCACCTGTCCTCTACGTGACAGGCCTGGGTATAAGCTTTCTTTGTTTGTAAATACATCCGCTGCTCCCAGTGACAGGGCCAGTTCAGAAAGGCCAGTGTGGGTTGAATCTTTAACCCTTTCCATGCAGTGTAGTGTGGCATTTCTCTCTCTTTTTTTTTGGACACAATACAAGGATTCACGCGCGCTGACATGCTGTGTGAGTGAAACGTGGAGCTGCCTGCAGGTGCACTTCTTCAAGTCGTTTGGAGCCCACCTGAGAGTGATGCTGGGGACCAACCTGTTTAAACTACAGGCAGCCTTACGGAGGTCTCGCAGCATGCAGAGTCATGAACGCGCTCGGATGGTAAACTCTCACACTAAGAGGAAATTAACAAATGTTAAACACCGCAACAGTAGGGTAAAGTAGCGCGAGCGACAGCATGGCGGCTCTCCAAACGTGATTGCCGCTTTCTCGGTTAAAAGACGTTAAAAGAAGGAGGGGGGAAAAAAGATGTTGAACTCACCGTTGCGCCTGTTGTAAAACGCTGTCCAGTGGAGATGCTACACACTGCTCCAGTGTTAGAAGAGACTGCCGTGCAGGGAAACGCCCCCTCCCCGCGATCCCTTTCTCTCCCGCGTTTCTCCTGCCGCTCGTGGGGAATCACAGAACCACTCCTTGTTTTTTCCTTTAGGTCCGAGGAAGGATGAAGCGATGCAGCAGCAGCAGCAGCAACTGGGCAGCAACCTCTCACCTCTCCCCCTCTGCCTCTCTCCTGTGCGTCGCTAGAGAGCGTGCCCCACGGTGCTGTTGTTATCAAGCTGCGGTTGGCGGACCAGTGTCCAGCCAGGAACCACGTCAGGTTGTGGGATATTTATGATATTTATGATAACAATAATGTACCCTATTTTTATGAGTAGCTCTACGAACTAAAAACTATATTTCGAGATTAAATGGATAGGCCTACTACACTATGGTTGATATGAATAAGCCCAGAGAGAATACAACCAAAGAAAGACATACATTACTATTGGAACATTGCATTTTAAAATCAATCCTTATTTAACATTTTTAACCTTTCCCTGCATGTGAACATGTGTAAGATATGGTTTATTTTTCTGTAGAGCCAATCATTATTATTCTACCAAAAGGAAAATATGCCACCCATATGACTCACACACACTAGGTTATATGTGTGAATATATAAAATATGATAATTGACTATTTCATTTAGATGCCCCATAAAAAACCCGCGCACCGCTCTAATTTTTCATTAAATATGTATGTTTTGTGCTCCATAAAGACGGTCCAAAGTGAATGGAGAGCTGGTGTTGCCATGGTGTTTGTGTCCGTCATGACCGCTGTAGTATAATTAAATGAGAGAAAGTATATATCAGGCATTACATATTTATTAGGATAGTCCCAGTGAGGGTCTTTTGTGCACCCCGCATGTTCTCTGCTACACCTTCATAATGGGGATGGACAGGACTATAAAGTTCAGTTGCACAGTAACAAATCACCTCAGCCTCGTCTCGCCTTACAAGACTTTAATACTATTACCATATAATATTGATCTATCTCCAAAGCAGATCTTCACGTCCCAGTTTGTGGTGCCTTTGAAATGTGTAATGTGCTTACACCACAGCAGTAACTCACATCATAATGGACAAAACCTCGCAGAACTCTATATCTGAGATCTCTATTCAAAAAAGGTCCTTATACTTGTTTAATATTCATTCACTTGCTAATTTTTCGGTTGCATACAAGATAATTAAATGATAAACGCTGGAGTGTTTGTGTTGCAGTCTATTGTAAGTCTAATGAAAGGACGGTGCAGTCAGTGCTTCAGAGCCACAAGTTGGTCATTAGCAGGAACTGTAATGTTTTTTTAGTCTTCGCACATGTCTCTAATGGGGTTGAGAAAGAGATTCCTGTTTGTTGACACACCTAATCTAGTCTCTAGGGTTCTGGGTCCAATATAGTCCTTCATATTGTGACCATATAGAAGTGGACTGCTCCTAGGGCATGCTGCAAAATACATATAATATGTTTTGGAGAGGATTTAACACATGCAAAACAGCTGTCCGAACACACACACGCACGCACACACACACACACACACACACACACACACACACGCACACACACACACAAGCACACACACACACACCAAGCACACGCACGCACACACAGACTGTTAATGGGTTTATAATTGTCAGAGGCAGACCACTGAGCATAATCAGGAGACTGCAGCACAGCAAAGACCAATATTTGTAATTTACTATGACAGACAGTACATTTTTATTAGCCCGGGGCGGCTGTTTGTTTGGAATGTGATATAATACGGGTTTGTACTGTGCTCTATGGAAAAAGCAGCTTCATTTATATATGAAGGTGCGCTGTCAACTGTATTGACAAACTTTGAGTTCCAACTTCTAATTTGCAAGTTAGAAATCATTATTGGTATTTAGGTTACCATCAGTTTTTAATACATTTTCTCACCCAACTTTGTAATTAAAAACATATGCTATGGCTGCTGGAATGTTTTGATTGGTACAAAGAAGTTCATTTTCTACAATGTTACATTTTGTCCTAAATAGCGAATGTGGTTGTTGCCCAGCATCATGAGTAGCAGATATTATTGGATGCTTTGTGGATAGTTGTATGGTTCTTTTTTGGTTCCCAAGAGGGATATTACTAATTCTTAATAGTAATTCTTGCTATTCTTATGAGAATCATTTTACTTCATCAGCTTTTGAGTAAAACATTCCTAGGGCACAACATTGGGCTGTCATGTTGTGCATTCTGAATCAGAACACCAGCCAGTATCTAGTGTAACCATGATTTGCCTCAGGCAGTGCAGCACATCGCTTTCATAAAGTTGATCAGGTTGTCGTTTGTGCCCTGGCTATGCAAAGTTTCTGGATATTGCAAGGAACTGGAACACACTGTCGTATTTGCCGATCCAGAGCATCCCAAACTTAAGCTTAATTGGTGTCATGTCCGATGAGTATGCTGGCCATGCAAGAACTGGGATGTTTCAGCTTCCAAGAATTGTGCACATGGTTCATTGCAACATGGAACCATGCATTATCATGCTGCAACATGAAGCGATGGTCCTGAAGGAATGGCACAACAATGAGCCCCAGGATCTCGTCACGGTGTCTCTGTGAATTCGAAATGCCATGAATAAAATGCACCTTTGTTCATTGTCCATAACATATGCCGGTCTTTGGGCCTCACAATTCACAACATTTATGTCTGCAAATCTCTCACCCACACACGCCGTCTGCCATCTGCCCTGAATATTGCAAACCGGGATTCATCTGTAAAGAGAGCACCTCTCCATCATGCAGGACACCATCGAATTTGAGCATTTGCCCACTCAAGTCAGTTACAACACCGAGCTGCAGTCAGGTTGAAACCCTGATGAGTACGACAAGCATGCAGATGAGCTTCCCTGAGATGGTTCCGGACAGTTTGTGTATAAATTCTTTGGTTAGCAAACCAATTGTTGCAGCTGCTGTCCAGGTGGCTGGTCTCAGACGATCTTGGAGGTGAACATGTTGGATTGGGAGGTCCTGGCCTGGTGTGGTTACATGTGGTCTGTGGTTGTGAGGCCGGTTGGCTGTACTGCCAAATTCTCCTTTGGGGACAGCTCAATACAACTTCTAATAGAATACACTGAAATAAATAGATACATTTGGATTTTGATTGTGTTAATTAATAATAAGATGAGCTCCATCCATCCTGCCGACATAATTTTCCTCATATAACTTGTCATGTGAACCAGATATTGATCCCAATGTAAATGAAGCAAACTTGGTTCTATTCTGCCTTTTCTGAACACACACAGATAATCACAGCATGATCTTGTTTTTGTGTGAAATGAATGAATGAATGAATGAATGAATGAATATAATATGAAATAGTCTTTTCACTGGATGTTGTTTGTATTTTGTCTGTTCTTAATATAGACCAATAAAACAATATTTGTTAAAAGACAAACATATACACAAAATACAAAGTGTTAGATATTTATGATATTTATAAGCCCAAATAAAATTCTACCAGCAAAAGTGAATAGACCAATTTTTATTTTCTTCCCACAGGATGCCAAACTTCACCTTATTTGACAATAAGCTCTACCTTACTAACTCACCTATCAAATTTGTAATTGTGAGGCTCTCCAGGGCTATCCCCTGGCATGACATGACATCCACTAACTATAGAGATTAATTTATTTTCCTCTTGGTTTTATGGAGAGAAAATTACTCCTGTCTATGCAATGATTTAAGTCAAAAGCCATTAGTGTACATAAATTATTAAATTGAGTGTTTTTTGTTTTTTTGTTGCACTTTTAAATGCCACTGATGCCCAGCCTAATTGGAGAGGAAGGATGCTTGTGGTGAGTCAGTTGGTGTTGGAAAAGCATGAGGTGGAGCAGTAGCAATCAGGATGTGTGTGTCAGTGTTAACAAGAGAGACAAATAGGACACAGAAAACATGAGAGAGAGAGAGAGAGAGAGAGAGAGAGAGAGAGAGAGAGAGAGAGGAGAGAGAGAGAGAGAGAGAGCGAGAGAGAGAGAGAGAGAGAGAGAGAGAGAGAGAGAGAGAGGAGAGAGGAGAGAGAAGGCAGGTGCATCACTAATGGCTTTTTAAAAAGGTTACAGCGTAGAGCTCTTCTTTTCTAATGGGGCTCCGGCTGCGCTTGAGAAGCAATTTCCGGAAAAGATAATGTTGTTGAGAACGCGCACGGAGTTCTGTGTTTGAGTGCGTATGAGTCAGTGTGGTTTGAGCGTGCCTTGTCATTAACGAGACTGACAAACGTAAAAAGCACCATAAAAGAGGGCGGGGATGCTGGTCAATTGCTGGTCAATTAAGAGAGAGAAGAGAGAGGGGGAGAGAGAGAAGAGAGAGAGGGGGGGGGGAGAGAGCGATAAGAGAGAGAGAGAAGAGCGATAAGAGAGAGGAGAGAGAGAGACGGGAGAGAGAGGGCAGAGAGAGAAGAGAGAGAAGGAGAGAGAGAGGGGAGAGAGAGAGAGAGAGAGGGGAGAGAGAGAGGGGAAGAGAGAGAGAGAGAGACGGGAGAGAGAGAGAGGGGAGAGAGAGGGGAGAGAGAGGGGAAGAGAGGAGAGAGACGGGAGAGAGAGAGGGAGAGAGAGAAGAGAGAGAGGGGGAAGAGAGGAGAGAGGGAGAGAGGGAGAGAGAGGGAAGACAGAGAGTAGAAAGAGAGAGACGGGAGAGAGAGGGGAGAGGAGAGAGAGAGGAGAGAGAGAAGAGAGAGAGGGGGAAGAGAGGGGAGAGAGAGGGAGAGAGGGGGAAGAGAGGAGAGAGAGAAGAGAGAGAGGGGGAAGAGAGAGAGGAGAGAAGAGAGAGGGGGGAAGAGAGAGAGGAGAGAAGAGAGAGGGGGAAGAGAGAGAGGAGAGAAAGAAAGGGAAGAGAGAGAGAGAGAGAGAGAGAGAGAGAGAGACGCCTCTTAATAAAGTAGATATTAGTTAGATAGGCTGAGATAGTTGTTAAGACATTGTTTTACTATACCGTTTTCAATATATTTGATTTATTTTAATAATAAGTGACGAGATCGTTGCACATTTTAAAGCGTTGCATGGTCAATGCTGCCATCTTGCGTTCATTGGGGCATACTGCTTCCATTTGTATAATAGCAATTTGCCTTTGTGATTTAGAGTGCTTATCTATTCAACATACAGTACACTTAAATGTCTCATTTTCTAGATTGCATGTGATCAAGTGCACTTGATCACATGTCGAGTGCCTTTATCAGGCAATGTGGGTAAACTTGTTGAGTGTAAGCTACATTTAATTGAACATATGCATATGTTTATGCATATGTCACAAGAGTGTCAACAATGAATGGAAATTCCTGTGCTGTTTCCGTGCATTTGTAGTTAATAGCAAACAAACAAAAATAAAGGTTAATTGTGATTTATTTTGCCAAGTAAATACAAAACAGATATCTGACCATGAAAATAACAATATTTGGACAGTTATGGAGTCTCAGTGTCTTTACAAAAATTCAAATGAAAATATATTAAACTGAAGATAAATCAGAGCCACTGTGCTATAACAGGCCCTAACGGGTCATCAGAAGGCCTGCAGTCACTGCAGTGTGTAATTATAGCAGCTCTTTCCGACAGCTTAACTGAGGAAACAGATTGACAAATTAACAGTTACGCTGCCATTGTGTGTACTCACTTCAAACACACAGATCTCTATAAACACACATAGTCAAACTCTTACACTGTAAAAGAGAACTTCCCACTTTCTTCATATTATGAAATCTGTGTTGTCACTCTTCACCACTGTGCACCTACCCTCCTTATGAGCATATTACAACTCCAATAAAACATTTCTGGTAGTTTTATGTATTTCATGTACAAATAATTGTACTGTGGATATAATATGTAAAGAAATCCATACATTGTTCACTATACAAAGCTCCAAGGTTGTACAAATGTGTGAAACTGAGGAAATATGTGATAGATATTTAGCAAATAAAAGGTGTGCTGCAAATTAACCACTGCATTTGGAAAAAGGTAATAATGTTACGCATATATAATATATTATAATATATATCCTAAATCTCCAGAAATAGAACAAAACAGTAATGTAAATGAACTGTGTGTACTTCACAGAGCAGACACAGACATAAACATCTATAATATCTGAGCTTTTTGTTTAGTCGATAGCAACCTGGTGTACTTCTCTTCAGCAATAGATAAAGCCTGTGCACAAAAATGTGGTATCAGACTCTCATTCATAGAAATATTTGAATCAATGACAGTACAGAAAAAAATCTATGTGTATCTCAAACAGTTCACTGTACTCCACTGGTTCAGCTGTGCTTTCATCTACCAATGTGCCTCCCTCCTTGAAAGAGTCTTGTAATTTTCAAGAAAGAGAGAACAGTCCAGATAAGTTCAGTAGTACCTGCTTAGATAACACAAGGGTGTTGTGACTCTGCGATTCCACACAGTGGTCCTGAGTTACAAAAGTCTTTTGAAGATGAGCCACTGGTCATTAACCTCGTGCTCAGCTCCGCTGAGTTTTAGGTTAAAGCCAGTGTTTTAACAGGATATCAGCAGCCAGTCGGTGAACAGCTGAGTCTTGGTAAAAAAGGATTAGAAAGAGGACATAGTATTGCTTCATAACGTCGGCTTGGACAAGCCTTCAATCTTATAACAGCGAACACAGGCGACTCAGATGTGATATCTGTGCACCAAAGCGGATCACAGTTTTCCTCTTTAGTCCCGGGGTAAATGCTCACACCTGAGTGGACTTTACTCGTCTCAGTGGGTGTCGTCCTTCAGGGTGGGCGGGGCATGGAGGGGGCAGGTCTAGACTGCGCTGGTGAGGCAACGTCGTGAGGGAAGGAGTACGTCGGGAGGGGCGGTGCTCTGAGTTGGCTGAGGTCATGTGATCTCAGAAATACGGTAACCCTGGAGCCTACAAGAGAGAGAGAGAGTTCATCAGCCAAGAACATTTAATTCTAATGAGTCCAAAATCTATGGCAACCAAATGAATAATAGGACCAAACCAAAAAAAAAAGAAAAAGAAGAACTTGTTGCAACATAAATAACTAAACAGCAGATTAGATTACCTAATCTCACAGTCTATGTAGTCTGTCCAGTTTTTCATATGGCATCCCTCCCCTTACCTGGAGGCCACTTAACTTTTCGAGTGGACTCTCCACACGGGGCAGACTGAGCAGGGGTATCCCGGCTGGGGATCTGGGCGCTGTGGAGCTGGTGGGGCTGGTGACGCAGTCTGAGTCTGTTTAAAGTAGTTGATCACACATGACACCTGGTGTAGAGAAGTGATATTACAATAAACAACCCACCAGAATGAGAACAATGTGGATTTAGGTTTATGCTTTCTATTTGGATTTTACCAAGAATGCTGCAATGGCTCCTCCAGTCACAAACCCTGCCAAGATATCATTCCAGTGATTTCTATGTTCAGTGACTCTCACAACCCCCACAAGAGCAGCTAGCGACAGCAGCACCAAACACAGTGTCGGCTTGGATAGACGTGTGCCCTTTGTCCGAATGCCAGCGTCACATACATCTGAAAACAAAGGGGAAAACGTAGTTTTGGCTTTAAGGGTCCCAATTTGCCCAATATACTGTTATTGCAATATTAGGTAATGCAATACTCATAACACAAAAACAATATTGAGATCTTCCATCTGCCTGAGATTTACATATTTTTTGCAAACCAAGTCTTAAAAATGAGCATAAGTGCAGTTTACTCAATTTTCCTAACCTTAATTGTTTGTCAACTTGTTTTGATCAGTTTTCAGACATTACTTAAACAAATTGCTTACAATTTTGTTTTCATTTTATGGAACTTACTGTTTTGAAATGGTTCAGTAAAATAAATATTGCAGTTACATTGTTATCAAAGATGGCAATTATTTTCTCACATCATGCAGCTCTAATTGTTTGGTGTACCCATGCCCACTTACAACAGTGTATATAGCCGAGTAGAAGCTGAGGGCTGCATCTTTGGAGGGGAAGGACTTGCGCGCAGAGGTCACCAGGTAAGGGTTGCCAGAGCACGCCCGTCGCTCGCTGATGTACTGCAGAGGAGACTGGCAACCCAGAGCTGTGTAGTTGGGTTTACACGTGGTCAGGAAGTGCGGGGCTTGATTTCCTGTCACCACCTGACCTGCATTGGCGAAGATGGTGGTGGTGAAAAGGCCAAAGGAGTAGACACCTGGAGAAAAGTATTGTGGGTAAGTATCTCATGTTAATTGTATATTAAATATTAGCAGAGAAGATGCTTTTGACACTAACTTTTCAATATGGCAACCAAAAATAGTATTCCTAAGTTGCAAGAATGTGATTGGTCAAAGCTGCTGCTATGTCCTCAAGTCATGGATGATTAAAAATAAGAATACATTATTCATTTTAGCCTAGTGAATGTAGTGTGTGAGTGAGTGGTTGGTGGTGGTCGCTGATGGTGCAGACTGGTTGCCTCGCTTACCAACACCGAGTATGGAGTGAATGAATAATGCACAAAATTATTAAGTGACTTTGAGCGTCTAGAAAAGCGCTATATAAGACTAATGCATTATTATTATTGTTATTATGGCCATTGGCGATGTTATGTAGAACAGCCTTTTCCTCCAACCAGATTCCGGGGTGGAAAGGGCGAGGGGCGAGTGAGAGGGGTTGTGGTGGAGTGGGGGTGAACATGTGCTTTTGTTTTGGTCTCGGTAACGCATTTACGGCCGAGCGAGTGCCAGTATGTGCCACAGTTTGACCTGTGAGAGCCTATAATGCTTAAGTACACAAAGCAGCGTGATGTAAACGAGGAAATGAATGTGAGGCTGCCATCAGAGCACCGCTGTCAGTGCTGCTTGTAATAAACCACACCTTCAGTCTTCTCTCTTTTTATAAGCGACGTCCTCACACAAGTGGCGCAGGCGCATAGTGCAAGAGCTTCGCCACTCAAAAAAAAAACATATTGCTAGAAGCTTGCGCTATCCTTGCACAAAGCACAAGATCTGGCCCAATGTCTTTATTGTCAAGCTACATACATTGCTGGTTTAATTAGTTGGCTTTAGTGGTGTGACGTTAGGGATGTTAGCTGACCTAGAAACCGTACTATCCGTCGAAGCAGGGGGTTGAAATAACAGCAGTCGGCCGTTACAATGGTCTTCTCTTGAGCCCCATCGGATTTGACAAAGAAACTGGTCACCTCCCCAATCAGGATCTGTGAACAGGAAAGATAACTTTTTTTATTATACTTGTCTTTAATGTACAGTTTCCTTAAAAAAAAAAGAAGCTTTTTAATCAATGAGCGCTCCTCTCCATTCCTCGACTTTAAACCACATTAACACACCCCATCTAATTCTATCACAGTAACGATCACTCTCAAGCTTTACAACAGCTTCAACATTTCCATTCATATCTCCTCTAAGATCAATATAACAGCGAAGGTGAGATACAAACATAAATCAATCAATTATATTTTTACATATTTTTAAGGTGATAAGCAACTTATATCTACTTAACTACATGTTACATGTAGTACATGTAGTTTATTACACAATACCTTACAGGGAATCATTTCTGTTCAGATTTTTAAAAATAGATTAATATTTTGCATTTTGTTAGTCAAATAACATCACTCTAACAAAATATAAATAAGGCTTATTGTGCTAAAACTGCTCAACATTTAAGTATTAATTTCACCAAGTACTTTTTTAAACTTACACTAGAAATTACTTGGGTTTGTTAATTTACTAGTTTATTTGTTTGGGACAGTGCATGCAAATAAACTCCCATGGGACGTGCATGTAAATACACCCCGCCAGATAGTAGCCTTGGGCTAACTTCCATCTGTTGTTCCACACTAACAAACTCTCTCTCATCCTGGCTTATAGTACATGGTTTGAGTGATAGTGGAAGCCGGAGCACTCGGAGGAAATCCATGCAGGCATGAGAAGAACCCCGGCCCGGGAAACCAGCCTTCTAGCTGTGAAGCACTATACTGAAGGTTACGGTTATTGAGTTACTATTTGGCTACTTTCCCTTTCACCTCTGGCCTAATCTGGAAATGCATTTTACAAATAATTTACAGGCCCAATACCAGATATTATTTTAAATCACAAACAATGAAAGAAGAATCCATTGTAATGTTAGTTAATCTCATTCTTAACTTTCCTATTTGAAGCATCCCAATTCTTCCCAGGGACGATTTTATACACATTTCACAACTTGCAGGGAGACTTTTCAGGGTTCTTTTCACAGAAATGCTAGGAAACTAGCCTCCAAGTCCATGAAATTGATAAAATGCTTTATATTTAGATTTTCCCACAAATGTGAGGACAAAAAAAACTAATTTTGTTCCATTACTACAAAAAAATTAGGTATAGGGAGCAAGATTAAGTAACTTTTCACAGCGATTACACAAAATTCCAAGCTGCTCTGCTGCATGTGTAGTGTGTACTGTCTTTGTTTATTATATATATTTTAATTATATTTTGTAATGTAGACCTTTTGTGAAGCACTTTGATCAACAATAGTTGTTTTTGAATGTGTTATATAAATACATTTGAGTGATTCCATAAACTGCCTGTGCACACTGTGTTGTGGTGGGACCCCATTCTGACATGAGTTTTGAGATGTAGGTTACTCATATAATATGTATGGCAAACAGCACTAGCACGAATGTGCTGTCATGTACTCAAACAGTGAAAGACAAGATCCACTAACAGACAAAAAGCAGTATCAAACGTGGGAGCTTTGGGAACTCTGAACTCTGGTTTTGGCAGCAATTGGTGCAGCGGGTATCCACTGTGACCCATCTCTTCACAGCAGCCTTCTCTCTCCTGCTCTGCAGTGTGGGTAACTCTGGTGTGGCTCCCCCTCTAGAGATGATCTTCAGAGTTCTCTTTAGCACCCTCTCCAGCTGTGCAGCCTGACCTTTGTTGCACCCCACTAAGATGACACTGCCATACTCCTACATGGTGTTGTGTAGATGGTCAATAGATCCTGTTGTAGTAGGCCATGTCTTACCCAGACATTCAGGAAGTGAAGGCGCTTGGAGGATTTCCTCACCATTTGGTCTGTGTGTGAGTCTTCAGAGGTGGAAGCCCAGGTATTTGGTGGTTGTAGCAACTGGGACTTTCTTTCCCCCGCCAAGACCAAAATTCAGAATTCAGAACACAGAATTCAGAGCTCCACTGATTTGAGCTGTATACTATTTTTGTTCGCCCATTTATCGAACTGCTGGGCTTTCAGGGACATGGTTTTGTCACTCTCAACCTTATTGACAGGAATAGCCCTTGAAAGGGTTAGGGTAATGCTTAAAAAGACATGATCTCATTGAAACAGGCAGATCAAGCTACAAACAGGCAGATGAGCCACAACTCATCTAGAACGAACATTTGCTCTTTAACAGGTGCCCAGTCACACAGTGGCAAGATTTACATTGTCAGAAATATCAATGTTGTCTTCTCTTGGAACAGTGTTTTACTCATAGTGGGAGACATTAGAAAAATCTATTAATTTAAAAGAAATCACAATATATGCAATCATAAAACGTGCGCATAACAGTTATATTGGAGGCAAAGAAGGACCAGGGAGGGGTCGTTTGAAAGCTTGACATTTCTAGTTTCCGACACAAAAGACCGCAAGTCTCTATCACTTTATGTCTCTATCACACAAGTTATGTCTGAAAATCTTCGATGTTGTAGAGGGGCTAAAAAATGAAAGCGCAATTCGGCGCCCCTCCAGCAGATGGAGCCCTCGGTGGCCACCTCGGTCGCCTATGCCCTGAGATGATGAGACTACGAAGGGGAAGGATCAGCGTAAGTGCTCTTGGGGCAGGCCAGTGAACACCACAGGTACGACATGCATGTTACACTTTAAGCTGTCGACTGCTGTGCTGATTCTGTCAATTGCACTCCAGATCAAACGCGAGCTCTGTTGAGGTTGGACCAAATACTGTCAATGGGTCGGACGCAAGCTTCCCGGTGATGGTTCAGGTCTGGGTCACTCTTTTCTCTTATGTCACTGTGGCTCGGTACCAAACGGCTCACGGCTCAGTTTTGAAGAAGAACTCCAGAAATCAGATCATTGTTCTGCATCGTGGCCATACCGCCTTTGCTATGAAAATCCCGTCAGACCTTGGAAGCTAAGCAGGGAAGGGCCTGATCGGTACGTCGATGGGAGATCGTTTGGTAACACCAGGAAGCCTAGCGAATGTAGTGAGTGAGTGAGTGGTGGTGGTCGGAGGGGCCGATGGCGCAGACTGGTTGCCTCGCTTCCGTCAGTCTACCCCGGGACAGCTGTGGCTACAATAGTAGCTTACCACCACCAAGTATGGAGTGAATGAATAATGCAATGTAAAGCGTCTTTGAGTGTCCAGAAAAGCGCTATATAAAACCGATGCATTATTATTATTATATGCATGTAAACGTGGCCACTGAAGCTGTTACATTTCATTACAAAGACAGAAAGGACCCATCTGTCATGTTTTCTACTCTGGCATGAAGCAGGAGTTTTGTGATAGCCCCTGAAAGGCAGTGTCACACCAAAGTAGTAGAAGCTTTGAATGTTGGATCTGAAATGGACGTCAGTCGCTCCCCTTTTAATAATAATACAGCAAATAGTGCCAGAGATGACATGCACATTTTACATCGTTTTGATTCCTTCTTTGTTCACTAACTGTAAGTATTGGGTCATATGAAATAGTTTTGTACATTGACAGAGGTCATGTACGGTATAGTACTTAAAGATCTCTAAATTATTTTTGATGAAAATAAACATTTTTAATACATTTTACCACAATCAATATTACTTAAGACATTGAACTAAGATGAATTCGCTAAAACACTGCAAGGTAAAGTCAAGCAGTATCATCTAAATATTTTCATAATAACGAACAGATCAACAGTACAAATCAATATTTACCATCTCTTGGTTTGCATCATATCACAAATCATGCTTATTCTACTGTTTATTGCACATACTTCCTGTGTGTTGTACTGAGATTTAATGCTTTTATGGCTGATATTGCCTTAATTAGTTACATTCTTAATGCTCTTGTATACTTGTGTTGCGTTGGGCACTAGTGAAATTGTGGGCACAACTGGTTTTCCCAGAACAAATAAAGGCATATTTGGGATAATGATACAGAAGCCATCAGGTCAACAACATGGTTTGATATCGATAGTCCTCGCAATGATAATATGAAGTAGTTGCCATTAGTTTATGATGGTAGATGTAGTTTTTGTAGTAACTAGGCCTACGGTCATTATTTCTCTTTGTAATATCTTCTAGAATGACTGTATTTGCTCGTCATTCGTGGTAATGTACGTATTTCCACATGAGGCCAATTTCTACAGCTCCACTGATTTGCCCCACTACTTACAACAACAGAGCTTAATGAGAAAAAGTGAATGCTTAGTAACCATGCATCATAGTAATCAGTATTCATGCAAACAATCAGCAATCACTGCCTTTTACTAAGTCCATGTGTGAGACTCAATAGGGAAGCTCCTACTTGAGAGACATTACGGCTAATCCTTCACAAGATTTCACATTGCACCTTGATATTCATTTGCACATTTGTAAGATACTATTCCCACACATGTAATGGCACGACGTAATGGTACTTCATATGTGTCTAGTATTTTATTTATTTATTTTATTTTATTTAGCACTTTAGAGTAGCCATTTAAAGGGACAAAAAGAATATAAAAGCATCCATTCGGTTGTATGAATATACAAAATAAATAATAATATAATAGCATGTGTATGGGAGAAGTAGGAGTCAAGTAGGCTTATAAGCCTATAAGTAGGCTTAAATGTTGTAAAATGTTGTAAATGTTGTAATCTGTAAAGCACTTTGTGATGCCTTCGGTATGAAAGCGCTTTATAAATAAAGTTTGATTGATTAAAGTTTGATTATAACAACACCACTCCCAGTAGACAATGAAATAAGAATCAGAGTAACTTCAACCCATGCCAAGTTACTACATACTCAAAATACCAAGTCAAATACAAACGTGTCAAATATACAAAATTCATACAATCATTTCCTTTGAGTCATTTGCTTTGTACTCAGCACAAATACTCAGCCATTAATTCATGTTTTAGTTTGTTTTTATACATGTATAATGTGGTGGATGAATCCAGAAGATGGATATGTCTGTTCCATACTTTACTGTAACTCCATGAATCTAATTGTCCGTTGATCACGAGAGGTTTTATATAATGGCAGATGAAGGTGCTGTTTTGCAGCCTGCCTTGTAGAATAATGATGAACCTGATGGTTATACATAAATAATGTTTTATATAAGAAGGCCAATCATCATCATACAATGATCTAAATACAAAAGTACACGTCATAAGAATATTTATATCAAAAATATTCAAGAGTTTTAATTCGAAAAACAAAGGTGCACTTGGAGCATCAGGTTTGGAAAGAGTAGCTATACGGACAAAATTTAGTTTAGGTAGGTAGTGAAGGTATTTCCCCAAACAATATTGCCATAATTTAAATAGTATGCTCATCTATCTTATTTTAGTCGTTGTGATAGGAGCAGTAACACTGTAGTGAGAAATGGTAGAAATCAAGTGTTCATTGTAGTTACGAGAAGGGTGTCAATACTCAGATACTAATCAAGTTTAAAAGTACAATCTAACTAGATGATAATTTGAGTATCGGTATCTGAGTAGCTGTACTGATCATTTCTGATTCTCACATCGAACGGTCGAACATAAATGCCAATGCAGCTACAAGTTATTCTGGCGAAATTAAATGGGTCAAGACCAGACAGTGGGTCGCAAGTCTTTTCAAAAATAACTGAGTCTTGATAGTTTTTGACCGTCATTCTTATGATTATTGCTTGATCAGCATAAACTCTTGATGAAATCTTATACTTCGACTTTATATACTATGAAAGGGAAAAACTGTAAAATTATTTTATTATGAGGTTCAAACAATATACCATGTCTTGATGGGTTGAACCAAATCCGAAACACACACAATACTGAAAATAGTATGGAGCAGAGACAGGAGTTCAGGCTGATATACTATTACATCAGTTTACCACATGTTGATTAACAAGTGGTTTTGTGTCTTTTACTGTGGCATTGAAAATGGTATTGAGTACAAAGGTTTATCTCCAGTATGAAAAGCGAGTTCAAAACTTCACTAAACTAGCAGTAATACACTAAAACAGCTCACTTAACATTCTAAAAAAAAACACTCAAAAGGCATGCAATTATTGGCTTCATTTTCCTATTATACCGTAAACGTTGTACCACATAATTGCATAGATGAGATAAAGTATTGATCTGTTGCAAAAAAAAAAGAAAAGAAAGTGTGTCACTGCGTCGCTGTATGGCCAACCTGACCATGTAACTGGGGACAACTCCGCACACCCAGGAGGCGACAGGTGCGTAGAAGACAAGGACCATGTGAAAGGAGGAGAAACCGGAGCACGAGCCGAGTAAACCTAACGTGAAGTTACTGTGAAGTTAACCTGCGACCTTTAAGCGGCGAGGTCAGAAGTCTTAAACACTTTGCCACTGTGTTGCCATATGGTGAATAGTTGGGACTTCTATGCCTAACATAATAATCCAGGACTCCACCTTGTTTTTAATAGTTGATGGCGAAGAAAACATAGTAAGAAGAGGAAATAATAATAAAACTGAGCGACAGAACTACCGCCACTGACATAATCATAACAGTGTAAACCTCTGCAACACAGCACAGAGCTGTTTCAAAGTTTCTCTCTGCAACTCGAGACTTATTTCCTGCGCACCCTCTCAACCCTGACAACTCCATAGTGAGATTCAAAGATTACGCGTTTGAATTGAGGAGAAAGCTGAAGTGTTTGTGGGAAAGAGTGACAGCAGAGGCTCCGCAGGTTGAGTTGGTTTTAATTGGCTTGTTCATTCACCTGCCTCTGTGACAATGTGACTGTCAGCCAATTTCTGCCTTTTGTGCGAGTTGCCCCAAACTATGCATGTGCAAAAAAGATGTCTGACAGAACAATGACCACATTTTTTAAAGGAGGTTAGAAAGATCAAGCAGAATAAAAAATGTGTCATCTAAAAGAACATGAAAAGCACCCTTAAAATAATAGTCCAAAATTATGCAGGACAAAGTGTCACATGAGTGGAAACATCAGCTTCAAATGACTATGCAGGGGCTTCCTACATTTCTACATAAACTTGAAGAGTCGGCTGGTGTCACTCATTTATGCATTTCTCTCTTCTTTGCACCAAACATTGAGTTCTGAACATGTTCAACACAATCTGCAAACATTCTGGAACAGTAAAGTATTTTTTTTTTTGTCGAAGTATCATGTTGGCAACTAAAATGTCCACTGTGTACTTTACCTGTCCCATAGTTAGCAAGTAGCTCAAGGGGAAACACGCATGTCACGTGACTTAGGCTGAATGATGTTTCATGAAACATCATTGTTTCAAATCACTTCACTCGAGGATGTCTGTGTCAAACCTTGCTCAGACCTCAACGCTTCTCAACCCTGTTGTCATGGCGACGTGAAAACAGGAAGCGACCTCCTCTCCTTGTGCAGCTGAGTTTTTTGCCTTTTTCTGCGAACTGCATTTGTGGTTTCTGTGTTCCACATTGTTTTTCTGGATACTTTTGTACGTCTTTGCCGTGTTTTTGTGGAGGTTTGGTGGATTTGTTTACTTTGAGAGTCTAAAATGGTCCTGAAGAAAGCGGCTTTTTGAAGGTAAACAAAATGCTAGCTTATCAGCTAAACCCATTTGAGACCTACAAATTTCTTCTTCTGAGGCACCAAGAGTCCCCACAGCTGCAGCACAGTGGAGGCACAAGAGGAGCTACAGAAAACAAAAAAGGGACATGGAACGAGGAGATGGTGAAAGACTGTTGTGAAGCGGAGGGGGCAGAGGGAGGAAGAGGAAGGAGGAGATGGAGCTGACCAGTGCAGGACAGCACGCTCTGAAACTGGGACAAACCCAGAAGGCGCGGCACCATTTCAAAGGATCAGAGGAGACAGAGAGCAGCCAGCCAGGTTTCTTCCGAGTGCTACAGTTTCCCCGACCTCCAAGGTCATGCGGGTCAGGTTGACACAGTGGCAGCGCGGCTCAGCCGCAGCAGCTCAGGACTAACACCTGAACACTATTTCTTTGTATGCTTGTACAATGACAATAAAGCACTTACTTACTACTTACTTTACTCATGTTTGTGTGGAGTTTCAGTGTTCCCAGGTAGCCAAGTTGGTAAAGTTGCTGTGCTTGCAAACAGCACACACCTGACCTCAGCAGTGTGGGTATGGGACCTAGCTGACAATTAGTGGAGTGTCTTTCTCATTCACACTGCAATGCAGCCCTCTAAGCCTTATGTTTATATAATTATTAATGCTTACATGTGTTTTGTAATTATAGATTAGTAAAAGGAAGCATCGAGTACATTTTTTTAATGACAATTGCATAATTGATTTATTTTTCTAGTACCACAGTACTAGAAAACCAGTGTTATTGGTTCAGAAAAAGTCCATATTTCAATGGCAACAATATCAAACATGGGTTGAACCCATAGACAGTAAATTAAGAAGGACTAAGGAGTCTGTCTTTCCCATGGCTTTCAGCGCAGGCTAGCTGAAGCTCGCTCATGCTAGCAATTTGGCTGAATTTATGGAGCCAGCTCAATTATTTAGAATAGGGAGAAAATTATAGTAAAAGAATAAAATTAGGACGATGTTGTGTATGTTAAGACAAACACGTGGAGGTTAATTAATTGCTTTAGTGTTTCTTTCAGCAAAGCGCACTATCCTCATTAATTGGAAAGTGCGGAAACAAAATTGTTTTCAGCTTGATAAATGGCTGGAAGAATATTTGGATCTTCTCTCGATGGAACAAGCAGCTTTAGCTCTTGAAGACTTGAGCAAAGAACACCCAAACATACAGTATTTAACTTAGTATGGTCTGCACTAAAACAAACAAATATATAGTATGTATGGCTTATGTATGGAAAGGGTTGATATAATTATCCCAGTTAAATGAATTATGAATGTCTGCATGATGATTTGCCTGCCATCGAATCCTAGACCTGATTTAAATTGATCATTCCAAATTCCATCCCCAATGCGGGTGAATGGGGAGGACAGGTATGGTGCTAACGTGTGGGAAGGTGTGTTTTGTCTTTTATTTATTTATTTATTTGGTCGGGACAGTGCATGTTAATGAACATACATGGGTCTCATGCATGTAAACAAGCCACACGGAGTGTAGCCTTGGGCTAATTTCCATCAGTCGTCCCCCATGCGCACTCTCAAACACACTCACATTCATCCTGGCCTATTGTACATGTTTTTAGCGGTAGGGGAAACCGGAGTACCCGGAGGAAACCTACGCAGACACAGGGAGAACACGCAAACTATTAAAGAAATTCTGTATTTGAAGTTAACATGAAGTATTACATTAAGTTTGACTGTTAAATCTGTGTTTTGTAGACAGTCAATTTATTGTGCAATCAAGCTTGTCTTGAAAAACTGACCAAGGGGATTTGTCTGTTTAGATGAACCCAGGAAAGAATTTGACCACTCAAGCTTGACAAGCCAGATGTCCATGGCTAAGCGATACGAGGTGACCTGTCTGTTTGCTTATCTCAGTTTGAGTTTTGAACAAGGGAAGTAATAAAACTAGCTTCACTGTTTTATGACTGGTCACACGGTCATTACACCCCCTCTCAGGAGGCAGGGGGGTTAAAGTTTACCACCCTGACTGAGGAGTCCAGGGGGCCAGGCTGGTTTTGGTTTTGTGATGTCACCGAAAGTTTTGTGTTGTCTTGGAGGAAAGTGGGTGTGCTTATTTTTCAATAAAGCCTTGTGAAAACTCTGTATCGATGGGATTTTGAGCAGGGTGACGGGCGAGGCTGCCTGGAATTCATCCTCTCATATTTCCCCGGATCCGATAAGATTTATTCTGTGGCAGAATTAACAGAGCGTTTCCAGATTGGTTGTGTCAAAAGATAAGCAGGCAAAAATTCCCTGACACAAACTCCACACAGAAAAGCCCTGTCCAGAATCGAACCCAGGACCTTCTAGCTATGAAGCACGAGCTCTAACCACTGTACTACCGTGCCACCCCTTTCATGGCATTTGTAAGGTTTATCTGGTTTCTTTGTTATTGAAAATCTTATGGCAGGATGTTTGGTGGTCACTGGATGTTCCTGTGACTCCACAAGGAGCAGAGACTTCACTAAATTGAGTTGTCAGTTTAGTGAAGTCTCAGGGGGTCTGTGTGTTCATGATTTCTAACTAGGCTTGGATCTGTGTAGTTATTGAGTTTCCATATATGAACCCAACTAACGGGGCTTGGTGTTACTTAATAATAATAACAACAACAACAACAACAACAACGTCACCCTGCTCATCTTTACCTTTGACGATGTAAAAAACAAAAAGTATGAACTATATGTTACCCCCCCCCCCCCCCCATTGTCCATTGTCATTCTGTCATTCTGTTTGTGGTGTGTATAAGTTCGTCTTTTTATGTATGTTATTGTCAAAAATATAAAAAAATATATGAAAAAATAAAAAGACAAACACGTGGAGGTAAAAATGACCAGCTTGTGTTCAATACTGACAAAAGGGCAAAAAAGTCCGTAGGCGTCAGGACCTTCTAGAGCCAGCCGCCATTTCCTTACGGTGTCAGGAAGAAGTAGGCCAAAATAAGTCCATTCTTTATTTTACAGTCTATGGTTGAACTGACTTTTTCTGAGAAGTAAACCCTTTAGAGTTGGCAAGGCTTGTAAAATTTGAGAGATGAGCAGACCAAAAGACTTCAAATCTATAAATAAGGCATGTGTTGCTAACAACGACTGTCTGGGCCAGTGGTTTTCAAGCTTCTGGAGCTATGATAACAATTATTGGGGTTTGTGACCTCTGCCCGTATCTATGTATCTTATACCTGCTGTTGAGTCACACTGGAGGAAACAGGGACATTAGCCTAAATAATTCCTAAAATCAAATGAAAAAAGCAAATGGCTAAATAAATAAATCAGAGTGAACAGATAATGACACTCTGGTAAAATAGCACACGTCACACATGCTACAATAAAATAATTTAAAAAAAATTTACCTACATGATCTGGCGACCCACAGAATATTTCTCGCAACCCCCATGGGGCTCCCGACCCCCAGGTTGAGAACCACTGGTCTAGGCCTCGGAAATGTATCAGAGACTTGCATTACAGGTTAAGAGAGAAATACAACCACTAAAATATATATTTCAATAATCAAAAATACTGACATCCAGCTCCTTTCAGTTTACTCGCTACATTGTATTTACTGAGAGCACAGAAGAGAAACAGGTGATGCAGCAGCAGGTTGACGTCATAAAAATATAAAAAGCAACACGAGCTTATGGGGGAGTGTGCAAATCTATCCGCTTTTTCCCGGCGATGTGACTAGAAGGAGGGCGAGATTACCTCTGGCATTACAAGAAATAAATTTAATGTATCATGAGCTTAGTACAGTATTAGAAAATGTAATATGTTCAATGCAAGTCTCTAATAAAGACAGTTAACAGTTTTAAAGACGCCCTTAAGGGGATTATAGTTTACACAAATATCACATGACATCTGTTGACATGGCTGTGCTCCTCTCCACACACACACACACACACATGCACGCACGCACACACGCACACACACGCACACACACGCATACACAACTCTCTAAAAGATGGTTACCATGACAATTTAGCTGCTTCACTCTCATCAGCATCACCCACTCACGCTCCATCCATCTCCTCCTCTCTGTATCATCCGGCCTTTATGCTCGGCACTGTGGCCAAGCGGCTTTTCCCAAGTCTTTGTGGAGGAAGAAACTAGGTTACGACAAACACAAAGCTGATTTTTCTTTCTGGAAATGAAATCTAATTTGTCCATCTACTCTGAGATAGGGGTTAAGGTTCTGAAATCTGAGGTGCTGCTTCTACGTATTGTGTGCATTTTCACCATCTTACTAAGATTAAAAGTACAGTTACTTTTAGCGCTGCACAACATTACAATTGTTTGGCAAGTATTGCGATATAATTTGCAATTTATATTTTAAAATCAGGGTTCACTTCACAGGGCATATTTTGAACATGCTTTGGAGGAGCATAAACAATTTAGTTCCTCCTACCACTAAACATGCACAACAGGCCAGGATGAATGAGAATGTATCTGTGACTGTGACTTGGGGACAACGGATTGACAATCCTCTGTGGTTTGTGTAAATGCATGCGTCTCATGTTTGCACAATAAAAAAAAAACACAGGTGTGATTGACAGGCAAGAGGAAAAGCTATGATTATCCTTTAGAACCTCGCAGGTTTTCACTGTTCCAACTTAGTGCCACTGTAATGATAACACAAATATTAATTTAACAAATGTGCTCTGTTATTTCATAAAACACAAGTGAGCATACCAGCAGCCATCTCGAGTAATGTTTCGTTTTAATAATGACTAAAATGGTCACAGATCTTCTTTGATTTAAGCTCCTTTTATCAGATCACCACAGCAAACCAGCAGGTGTAAAACAATTTCCTTGTTGATTTAGAATAGCTGCCCTGGGTCAGTGATCTTTTATTGTGCCTGGGATTTGCAAGAAGAGTAGCCTGGCTTATGCACTAGCTTAAAGTAACCCTATTGAAGGTTACGTTCCTTCTCAAACACTGGTGTTTATACCTTGTACAAATCATTTAAAAACAATACAACAATACCGATTTAATTTGTGTTATTTTGCTTTATGCGGTAGATCTTGATCTGAGATTTGCTCATTCTCCAATCCTTTTAGGCTGTCATATGAAACTACATTATTCATGAAAGATTGGCCTAAGGCGTAACACTATGCAAACTTCTGCTTCATTTGCATATGGCCACTGAACTGTCGGTTATTTGGACACTGGTTTTCTGCTGCACATATGTGCTCCTTGTCTTTTACGATAAAGGTTTATTGTTGTCTAATTCAATAACTCTTATGACATTTCCACTGCTAAATATTTACACTTTGTTTTGTTTTTATTTACCCTTGATTAAAGGCACCACACTGTTTGCCAATAAACAGTGTTTGCTTTAGCTTCATTCCTTCTCTTTAATATTCTTGCGCAACTAGAATAGCACATTTACAACTAGCGCTAGTCTAGTTGTAAATGATCTATAATCGTCCAGTCCAGGGTTTGGCCTGTTTGGTGTGAATGTGCCAGGTGCGTAAGAGTGCATTTTCATTTTGTTTCCTTTTTGTTCCAGATGACATCTGTGATGAGCATAAGAAAAGCGCAAGGATATTAATGAGAAGGTTGAACATTATGAATTTATGAACAAAATATAGTGTCATTAATTAAGCATGTTAATAACGGTTCCCATCAAACTATTTGTTATTTTTTTTTATTTCTATAACATGATGTGAAAATTGAGCCCATGTAGCTATCAATCAATCAGTCAATCAAAGAGAAGGAATCAAGCTAAAGCAAACACTGTTTATTAGCAACCTGGTGTGGTGCCTTTGCTCCTAATCAAGGGTAAATAATTAAAAACAAAGTATAAATATTCAGCAGTGGAAATGTCAGAAGAGTTATTGAAATAGACAACAATAAACCTTTGCCACACATTGAGAGAACTGATTCTTTTTTAAATTTAGTCTATAATAGTATGTTGTAAAAGCAAAAAAGATTTCAAATTCATTACCCATTTACATACGCCTTTACCCCGAAAAAAAAACACTGTCTGACTCCTACAAAGCTGTTTACATTTATTTGCATAATAAAACACAACGACCTTTTTTCTCAATTTTTTATTTTCACAATCAATTATTGCCTGTCCTTATGATACTTTTGACTTTTGAAACAGTTAAGTTACCAAAACATCCACCACTGCCTAATCCAAAGAGCCACACACAGCTGCACAACCATTTTATTTTATTTATTTATTTATTTAAGTAGGGACAGTACATATTAATGAACATATAAAATATGTAAATATGTCAGATTTTAGCCATAGGCTAATTTCCATCTGTTGTCCCTAGACAGGCTGATGTGAAACTTCACATTGAACATTTAACAATGACACACAACAAAGTCACAAGACAGTACAGGAACAGAACGACTGCAGGACAAGGAACAATGGGACCACAAGATACACATTCAAATATACTGTACAAAGAACATTAGGGATCTCAGGCAAATACAATGACAAAGACTGGACAGGACAGAGGACAGGGAGGACAGGGAAGGGTGAGGCAGAAAATGGGAGCGAAGGCGGTTCACTTCCACAAACCCAGGGGAAGACTTAATTCATTAATTGCTACGGATTTATAAAAATCTAAAATTTCATTAAGTTTTTTTTTTTCTCTTTAAAATACCTATCTAAAGTGCTGTGGTGCATTGCATAGCCCTAAGGTACGTTTTACATAAAATGTTATCGATTATGTTGACAGGTTTGTGTTGATCTGAGCCATTCCTTTAAGTGACTTTTAAATGATTTGAAGCTGATTGCCTCCCTCACAGTGGTTGGTAGTTTGTTCCACTGGACACTGCCTTTATAGGACAGGACATTTTGACCAAAAGAGGTTTTCCTCACAGGAACCTCACAGTCGCCTCTGCTCATGGACCGAGTTGTTCTCGAGGCACTTGTTCTGTATTTAAAATATCTTGTTAGGGGTGGTGGAGCCAACCCATGTAAGCTTTTATAAATTAGACAACAGTTTTTAAATGTTATGAAATGTTCAAAGCTCAATAATTATATTTGGAGAGGATATTACAATGGTGGTAACAAATGGTTTTTATCAAGGATTTTCAGTGCCTTTTTATAAGTCTTTCAATTGGTTTAAGAATCGTTACACCTGTCAGAGACCAACTAGTTATACAGTAGCTTACGTGCGAAAAGATCATACTATGTAAAAACATCATAGCAGCTTGATCACTCATTGACCTGCGTATTTGGTTGAAGTTGGACATTAGTAGCACCTTATTTTTTTACATGGTGTAATTTGATTTTAGAACGATGGTTCGCCGCAGTATTGATTTAATAAAAAATAAATACACAGCTTTAATATTCCTGAAGCCTATCCCCGATGAAAAAATCCTAATCCTTTCTGTCACACAATTTATCACGGCCAGATGATATTCACTAACACTGTATAATTCCACTCTTATCCAAGTTGGCTCTTTTTGACAAAGCTTGATTATGTCTAAACCCACACTGTTACTCATACCAAAAAACACAGCTTACCTTTTGTAAATGCATATATTTAAGCATCAGACTTTTCCAGGGCAAAAGCAGGATTGAGCATCATTCTCCTTATCCACATAAACAGGCTAAGCAGTCACAGTCGAAATGTCATTTACTCCACAGACAAATTCTCCAGAGGCTGTGCGCTAGTATGGCAGAGCAGTGTACTGTATTTCTATGGCTCACTCTGTGCTGCCTGTGTAGCAAGCCTGCTATTATTGCCATTTGATCTACTGATTGGGCCCAGCGTACCCTGTGAGTGACGAATGATGAATGGTTTGTGCAACACACATTATACAAACACTTCTCTGGGCTCTTAACATACGAGCCTGACTATGAGTATGGAAGAAGGAAGAAAACGGTGAAGAACTGACTAATACTTTTTAGTGGGTTGTTTAAGCATTAAAAATCCATGGTCCAGGTCAAACTCAATACTATTGTGAGATATGGCCACACATACAGTAATAACTCCATAATACTGTCCATAAACGATTTTAGCTGTTTAGACTTTAGACGTCAACAGCTTAGAACAGTGGCATGTAATAAAGGTCGCAAAGGCGATGCTAGTACGCTGCCTTCCCAATACCAAAGAAAGTGATCTGTCTAGTTTCTCTTTTACTTTTGACAGAAAATAATAACCTGCTAGACACACATAAGACACTGCGTGATGCAGACACTAGTACCACCGCCAGCTACAAGTCAGAATCCAGATGCTGGCATTGCTGCCCCACCCTCTGGTGGCGAGGTGTGACTTCAGAAAGTGCGGTACAATATAGAGTCTATGTAGATTTTACACCAACTTAAAAGTCTAGCTGCAAATATTAGTGTCTGAGGGGGATGAGCTGTAGATTGTTTAAGTTTGTTTATATTAACAAGGAAGGGTTTTGATTGGCAGGTCCTGTAGAGTTGTGAAGGCACATTACTGCCATGATGCATGTGTTCCAACCTGGGGCCACTTCGGCAGTGGGGTCTAGAGTGGTTCACATTTGGCACGGCTTTTGTAAAGGGGGGTCTACACAGCATTGATTGGATGAGAGTAAACTCGAACCAATCTCACTCTAAGACAAACAACAGCTATTGTCCACTGGTCCTATAATTATCATATTTGAGTTGAAATGTATACACTGCCTGACAACAACAACAACATTTTTTAACTAACTATTATGATACGGGTTTGCTGCAGTTGGTCAGGTCTAGGTTATGTGCCCAAAGAATGAGATCAGCTGACTACCTTAACATTCTGAATGACCAGGTTATTTCCCTGATGACACGGCATATTCCAAGATGACAATGCCAGGATTCCTCAGGCTCAGATTGTGACAGAGTGATTCAGGGAGCATGAGACATCGTTTTCACACATGGATTGGCCGCCCCAGGGTCAGATCTTAACCCCATTGGACTAAGATCTGGACTGAAAGGCTTTGCGCAGAGGTCACACTCTCACATAATCAAGACAAGATCAAGCTAAAGGAGGTCCAACATTGTGAAAGAGAGTGACATTGTTTGGGGGCGACTGTTTTTTGGTCAGGCAAAGTATCTGTGAACTAATAGCCTTAACTGCATAAGAGAACTCAGCCCAGCAAGTCCAGCATACTGTAACTATAGAAGTCAATGTGGAATTTGAGTGGCTACAACCGTCTACATCAGTCAATTCTATTCTCATACACTCCCAACTCACACCTACATGCAGAGGGTTGTGAGTGGAGGAGAAGAGCGCCGTCATCCGCCCACGCACCTACCTTCACTGATGCTCTCAAACTTGCAACACTCACTCCAAGTACCACACAAGCTGTCTCTCTGGAATCGCTTCGTATCTGCCACCCTGCCCTTCACTGGGCTATATCCGACCAACTTCAACTTGAGCTGATTCTGGCATTGGGCGTGACTCCCAGGGCGTTGGATTGTTGTGAATAGTGTAATGATTTGAGTCATCACCTTCTGTTATGGGGGTCACAGATGGCTGGAACCTACCCTCTTCAGTGTGGTGCTGTAACGCGGGGTACACCCCGGACAATAGCCACTTAGTCACTCTCCCATTCATTCACCCGGGGAGCAGTGAGTAATTCTTGACGTCTTACAATGGTGAATAGAGGCCACAGTATCTGGCAAGAAACCATGATGACACAAGGAAGATGAAGAGTCAGGCCTGGACCTGTGTGATAAGGGATTTCTCGAAATCTGTGCATAAGATATTACGGACTCGTGATATATTGCAGTGTCTTATCTGACTTTTTATTCAGAAGTGATTTAGTGTGTATCTAAAACAGTTAAAGTCACATCCACTTGACATTGGCGCATTGAGTTGCCTTGTGTACGAAATGCGCGGTATAAATGAAGTTGCCTTGTCTTGCCATTGTTTGGTGCATATTACACTACACTGTATTTTGTGTAGATGTTTTGTTACATTATGTATTCAAGTCACAACTGCTCAAGAATAATAGAATAATACAGCATTTTCTTATGAAAGATATTTGTAAATATTCTCTATTGAGAAGTCTTTAGGCAGCACAGGCGGCACGGTAGCGCAGCGGTTAGTACTCGAGCTTCACAGCTAGAAGGTCCGGGTTCGATTCCTGCCTGGACGGGGCCTTTCTGTGTGGAGTTTGTATGTTCTCCCCGTGTCTGTGTAGGTTTCCTCCGGGTACTCCAGTTTCCCCCACCACTAAAACATGTACAATAGGCCAGGATGAATGATGTGTGTGGTGGTTAGAGGATCATTGGTGCAGATGTGTTCAGTCGCAACAGCGCTTCTGTCAGTCTTTACCAGGGGAAACTGAACACAGAGTATGGAGTGAATGTAAAATGTCTATGTAAATAAAGTTCTTCTTTCATGTTGATTTTTTTAATCATGTGGTGAGTGAGTGAGTGAGTGAGTGAGTGAGTGAGTGAGTGAGTGAGTGAGTGAGTGAGTGAGTGAGTGAGTGAGTGAGTGAGTGAGTGAATGGTTGAAGGGTTGGTACAGATGTGTGCAGCTGTACTTCTGTCAGTCTACTCCAAGGGCAGCATTGTGGTTGACTTGTGTAATATGAAAATTGCTATACAGATAAGATTCCATTATCCTTCCCTTTCACAATCTAATGAATAATAATAAACAAATTAATCAATTAGCTAAACAATTGCAGCCTTAACTTAAAATACACTCCATATGAGCATTACAGACTACAGAAAAGTTCACAGTGTTAAAAGTCCTCTTAAATGGTGAGTTAGAGCAACTTTGCTTACAGCTTTGAGAGCGTGACAGTAAGGGCATAGTAAACGATGGTGGGAAATTACACTAGACCAAAGAGAAAGGTCAAATATAATCAAGATCAAAGTGGTTTGGGATCACTATCACTGTGGTGGTCAAATGTTAATTTGAAATATTTTAAATGGAAGCTGTATTTTGCTAAATCACTGATATGAGTGTGGAGTGGCACAAACCCAAATAAACTGAAGTGGTTTATTCATCCAACATTCTAAATATCAGCAGGAACTCACACATTTGCTGTGGCCTTTCCTAAAATTTAACAGATATACACAAGCTAAAGCTACAGAAACAACTCAAAGTGGAGGAGAACGCAGATGCTCTGACTTTTAAAAACACACTTAGCACTTGAGGCAAAAGCACAGCGCAATGCTCCCACTCCGCATCGCTCAGGTCCTCTCATGCCCACAGCCCACGTTTAGCACTCAGATTAGGCCAAAACAAGAATGAGACAACTACGCCTGCATCCATCTACACAAATTCAGAAATTCAGGAGCAAACATTCAAGCAAAGACAGCGCTGCCTTGTTGAGGGTTCTTAGCCCATGTATTTTTATTTCATTTTATGCAGACACTTAAAGTTCCTATATCATGCAAATCGACTTTTTGGAGCTTTTAACCATGTTGTTATGCTATTTCCTTCTCAAAAACACCCCCAGAGCGGTTTTTTGCTTTATCACGCAGTTCTAAGCAATCCTCCTGAATCCTGCTCTCTGAGCAGCTGCTCCTGGAAAACGACTGAGTTGTGACACTCTGACATATTTTACGTCATAGTGTCAAACAGGAAGGGCCAGACCTCTGTAATGTTATGCCTTATGCCCTGATTTTAATTTATAAAACAGCTTTTTCATTATTTCTGTTGTAAAAAAAAAAAAAAAAAAAAGAAGGAAGTCGCCGATGCATCTGTGCTGTCCCGGGAGAGTAAACAAACGCACCCCCGGAGGATCCGAACAGAAGTCTTGTTTGTGAATACGGAGCTCTTTTTTCTTACCCAACGATAATGTCACGGATGCGCGTTTGGCTACAAGAGGAACAGGACTATTCACCTTCCTAAAGAAGAGTGCACTCACCAGAAGTTGGAATTTCTTTCCGGGATTCAGTGACTATATCAACCAACCTGATGGATGCTTGGTGAACCTGGGCCAGAATCAAAGTGGATTAACTTTTATAACCAACGTAAGTGCCATAATGTAAACACCGATGATGGGAGGCCAGGCTGAGCGGTAAATCAATCAAAACGCGTGTTAGCGTGTGTGTTAGCCATTTATGAAACTGTGTTGCACATGTCAACTCCTTATAACTGCATTATGTGAAGTAACTTCACTTTTTCAGCGATATTTATATTTATAATACTGCAAATGTGGAATGAGCGGAGAGAGGGGCGGAGTTAACTGAATCGAAGTGTCTTGTCTTCCCCCAGAAAATACTTATATTTCTCTCAAAAATTAGTACTCCATAGTGATAGAGGTACAATATATCATATAAATGCCTATAGTTTACTTTGGAATGGCTAAAATAGCATGATACAGCTCCTTTAAAGATATCATGACAGTCACTGCCAATTACTCTCACATGTGTTTTAAGTGTTTTTACATTCATGACAGTTGGTACCATGAATTTAAATGACTCAAATAAACCCGCCTTATCTACTCAACAAGTCTGGGTCACAAGCAGTATAATCTTCTGTCTGTTTTGGAGTGGTTGTTATCAGGAGGGTCATTAATGTAAGCCATGTCAGAGGAGCCAAAAGAATTGCTAATAATGAACAGTGAAAAAAAACCTACAGAAGATAGAAGAAGATTATCCGAATTAAGTGTTCCACTTCAAATTAAGTTATTATTCTAATGTGGCACTTTCCACATTGCCTGAATTGTGGAAGACACTGTAGGTGTCCCTAAAATGCACACTTAACATTGAGATATTTTTCATCTGAAGTAATAACTCAGCACAGTTGATTTAACATAAGACTGAAGATGATGTAAAAATACCATGTGACATTGAACTAGATTTTAGCCAATTGTGTCAGCGTGACCTACAAATTGCTGTCGCTAATATCGGCTAAGAATAATGCAAATATGCCGTCAGTGCACCATCATATTGAAAATAACTTAGGGGGAATTGATATGCACTCTATCTTCCTATCTCCGACGCCTGCTCTAACGGAGGACAAATATAGTGTCCGTTTCCATGGTTACACCACATCCACACAAACAGTCAGCAGCGAGACCACGAGGATGCACACCTACACACATCCCTAACCATGTTACATTTATACCCAGCACATGCAGTTAAATGTACAGGAAAATGGATGCCTAAAAGCAAAAGTGTGGCTGTTAACCGTGGGACGCCGTGACACATTGGGGACCTGTGGATGTTGAAAGTTCAAACTCACCGTCACAGTGGGGATGGCAGTAACCAAGGAGTAGACCAAGACAGGGGGGGCTTTGCTGTTGTCCTCTGGTCCGGGGTATGGCTTGGAGTAGGCTTTGTCGAAGCAGAAAAACCCTTGGACGTGCACCGGGAACGTGTCTGTGTATTCAAAGTAGTACGCCAACAGCACGGTCCCTGCCATGATCACCAGCTGGAAATAAAACATATTGAGCCCAGCTTAAGAATCGGGAAAAATTTACTATAGATATTCTTAAAAAAAAAAAAAAAAAAGAATATAGTGTTTTCGCTTTCCGACGGAGCGAAGGAATGCTGCGTCTGTAATGTGAAGTGTGTGGAAAGAGAGAGCAGCATGGAGTGAGGGAGGGGGGAGGAGAGTCAGTCCAGGCAGAGAGACAGAAATAAAAGGGGAAAGACAAGCCCCCGTCTCTATGCAGAGTCGTTGGAAACAAATGGAGCAATCACAGAAAATAACAGTGCGGGCAGAAAGGACGAGGGAGGGACGTGGGACGCAGATGGGGGAAAGAGAACAGAGGATTTGGTTAGAAAAGTCTCAATATAGAACCGGCCAATCAGATGTTAGCATTCATTCACAGCAGAATGAGCAAAGCATGAGATCCAGCGTGATGACCTTCAGTCGGGAAAAAAATACAACTGTAAAATGAATGTGTGAATTAAACTGTGAAGACAATCTTATCAAAACATGCCGCGCTGCACAGACAGACTCATAAGCACTAATTATTCATTCCTACTCCAACGAGTTTTAGCCCAGGTTTCTTCAGAAATGCAACATCTGCGTGAAATAATAATAATAAAAAAAAATGGAATGAGCCGATTTGGTTTTATAATCTGCAGTCTAAATGTTTTCTTGGGGAACTCAGTGTGATTTTCTTTTTTTTTTGCCAAACACAAGAGGATAAAGTGCATGTGATTCTTGTATTAGTCGATCAGTCTCAAATGTGAATGGAAATCCTACTGGATGTGCTTAAAACGCGCTCAGTGAACTGAATCTTGACCTCATGAATTGCAAATCGAATCGTAATTGCAATACGAAGAATATGATAAGAATCACAATTAGATCTTTTACTAAATTGTTCAGCCCATAGATCAACTGCAGAGGAGCTTGGAGATGTTAACAGTGCAAACAACATACTTGACTTTGTTCAAGGTTGATACAAACAATATTTAGAAGAAAGAAAAAGAGTATAATGCTTCAAGAATAAACAAGGGGCCAGTCTTCAGTAGGATTGGTATTAAGTGAGAGTTTGACAGTCATAGAAAAATAAACCTACACATTTCAAGAGAAGGTTACTCAACTAGATGAGAAAGGGGTTAGAATGTATTAGTGGTAACAGTAGCAGTGCCAGTGGTACCTATAGACGCGCTAATACAGCAGTAGTGAGCACTGGAAACTGACCATAACTTGCGCTTAACTTTACATTAATCTATAGTGAAAAACATAAGCAGAAGCAGAAGAAGAAGAAGAAGAAGAAGAAGAAGAAGAAGAAGAGTCAGCTGCATCCATCTATGTATACAGTGGAAATGAATGCTCATGTGACACAAGATGTGAATATATTTTAATGATAATATATCCACATCTTGTCACATGTGCGTAAAATATGTATGACAAGATGTGAATAATTCTAGATGCCAATAGAGAGAATGCAGATGATGTAACAGGGTGACAACAGAAGCCAAGCAATGAGTGATGCGTTACACAGTTATAACAGGACGACGTGGAGTCTGGAACACCACGACTACACTAACCATATCATCAGTGGTCCATGTGACGCAACTGCACTCCTCACCAAATGAAACTGACACTGAGTCTGATACTGCTCAAGGTTATCATGGATTACCTTTGGCTAATCAGCTGTATGGATTGTTGCACAAAAAGTTTAGGCCCAATCGTCAAAATCTGCTAATTTGAGATAATCATCTTCATCGGCAGTGAAAATGATTCACATGAGCTTTACAGGGGGAGATGAAAGGTCTAATGGCGACAGAGGTCTGACACAGGATGAGAACAGCTCTTCCTGCATGTGGAAGCACCACTTGGTCCGTCACTCCAGAGAGGAAGTAGAGCAAACTGCAATACTCAAAGCTGATATACATATTGAAGAGCTACGACTGTGTGAGCTGACCTCATTTAAACTCACTCCACTGTCAGATCTTACTTTCCCCAGCGCCTCCTCTCCATTAGTGCGGATAATTCCCTACATGAATGCAAAATTGAATAATTGATAGGCCTGTTCCCGTGGCAACTTGGCTCCTTAATTGAATGCATTTAAAAGTTAAACTGCAATGTATTCTGCAACAACAGGACACTCACCGCATATCGAAGTAAAGAGTTTCATAATTAATTAACTGATACTTTGAGGTGTCTGTGTAGGCTCTCAGTTGTATAGGAGTTGTCCATCTTCAATGAAGGTTCTCGAGGTATCTTCTATACTCTGTAGTTGAAGTGAAGAACATTTTTGCCTCTCATCCACAAGGCTTCGTCAGCGACACTAAGATAAAGGCAAAACGTTCTACACTTCAACTACAGAGTATAGAAGATGACTCAAGAACCTTCACTGAAGAGAATTATAGATGACAAATGCATAATTGAGGCTTAAAACATTATTGTGGGCAGCTCAGCATTACAGTTTGCATAATAAAATGTAAACTTTTATAATGTAAAATGTTTACATTATAAAAGTCAATGAACTAAATGAACTAATGAACTAAAAAATATATATTCCAGGTAAGGTTTTGATGAAGGAATAACGTTAACATAGTTTAAAATCACATTATATCTACATTAAAGTTATTTTCTATCCTTTTCAAATTAAACACAAACACAGATTGCAGCATGTGCACTGTGTTACTGTTTTAGTGCATATAGCGGATAGACATTTTTATATATTCTAGTGTTATGTGAATAAATAGTACCACTTTGGTAAGTATTTACATTAAATTAATAACTTCACCTTAAGTCCATTAGTAGTAATACCATTGTATAAGAAAGATAATTCCTATAGTACTTTTTTCACCCCTGCCTAATACACGTGCAAAGTACTGTAAATAGGTCAAGGATCTCAAGCAGCCTCCATGTTTGTTTCCTTGCACATGAGCCTAGTATGTGGGCGTATGCGTGCACGTGAGTTTAGGTTCTGTGGGCATCAGGGAACTCTGACATCGGTTGAATAGTCTCTCTTCTTCTTGCATTGCCGAGCTGTGGGCCCACAGAAGGCTTGAGGGAGGGAGGAAGCGAGGTGTGGATTGGGTGGGT
The DNA here is from genome assembly GCA_007210695.1 of Neogobius melanostomus. Lineage (NCBI taxonomy): Eukaryota > Metazoa > Chordata > Actinopteri > Gobiiformes > Gobiidae > Neogobius > Neogobius melanostomus. The sequence continues at coordinate 1,015,689 of VHKM01000004.1, read as the reverse complement.
GGATAGAGCAAGGGAATTCTACCAATATGAGCAACAACCACCGCCATCAAAGTTTAAACCAACATTTGAAGACAAGTGCTGAGGGACTAGTCTTGTCATTTCGATTGTGTAACTACAGCAGTAACATCAAGTTTTGTCTTTTGTCACAGTCCGAAGAACTTAGTCGGCAAAATAGTACATGAGGGCAAGTGTTAGTGACAAGCGTATCCCTACTGTTAGAAGCCACAGTGAAGACATCATGTGTTTTTTTGTTTTGTTTACTTCACCCGTTTGTGCAATTGATCAAGTTGAATAACTCAATAATCATTATTATTATTGAATAACTCAATAATCATTATTATTATTATTGAATAATTCAGTAATAATAATGATCAAATCTATCTTAGATTACTTATTAACATGACACATTTTAATCAACAGGTTCAAAGCCAATCCTGTGGCCGTAAAAGCACAAACTTTGGAAATGAGTTTTGACTCTGCAGGAATAAAACAGACATTTCATAAATGGCACTGGAGGAGAAAGCCCTAATTTTGTTGCTTGTTTTTGTTTGAAAAGGTCTGTCTCGTTTATAAATCCTATTGGACAAGGTAAATGTATTTGTCATACGCACAGAACTGTTTTTAGTGAACAATCATGTGAACAATGTCAGATGAGAGGCCTGTCTAGAGACTGTTCCACAATTTAGCAGCTTCACCGTGTTTAGTCCTGACTCTAGCCACCAGCGTAAGGCCTTCGTTTATTAGTTTTAAATAAGTCAAAAACATAAAATTAAGTTTGATTACAATGAATAAATAGCCCCAAGTGATCATGTTACAGTGTGTCAGGTAAGTGTATATCCTGAAAAAGTTTAATTATGTTTCCATAATAGTTAATTCATTTCCTATTGCCTCACTCGGTCTGTCTTAATATTCGTTAAGGTCAACCCGGCTTCAAGTTGATAGCTGCAAATGAGTAAAGAGCACATGCAGCCTGGGTCACCTTGGTCTATTCATTTGCCTAGGAAATAGTTTAAAAGCCAGCACGGCCATGTGCAGTGGGTCCATCTGATGAGCAGGGCTGCACGGGGTCAAAGAGGCTGGCATCTTCCTGTCATCGTCGCAGCCAGAGGACATACCTCGCTGCAAAACAACAGCTGCTGAAATAATGAAACCCGGGGTGGAATTAAGCGGCCTTTCATAGTTTGAAGACATGACATTTAGCTGAGAATAATTGGCCTTTTCTCTCTTAGTGGTGAACATTATAGTGCAGTAGCTCCTGATCCTAAAAGGGAGATGTTCAGCTTTGAAGTCGACAAGGACGTGTATTTTTTTTTTCTCCTTCCCAATCTATAATGCCCCTATCGTGAAATGTCAAAGAATCTTTTCAAATAGCGCTCATTACCATATGAGATTCTTTTCTGAAATTGCTATCCAAATCCAAATATTTACAAATTGTATTCTTGTAATTATTGTATTGTAAACGAGAATGAATATTAACAAATGCAAATAAAAAATGGTGTCAGGAAGATGAAATTGTCAAGGCACACAAAACAATACGGCGCAGTAACACCAGAAAAACGCTCGCTTTGAACATGGTTGATGCTAATGCAGCTAAACACAGTGTTCCTCAAACCTGTCAGGATAAGCAGTGATTTACCAAAGCGGATAAATTAAAGATGACCCACTAAACTAAAAGGGGAGATCACACCTTGTAATTACAACGCTAATCTCTGAACTTCAAAGGTTACGGAAAGCGAGGAATCAAAGAGATTAAAGCAGCAGCTGACGTGTGAGAAACAGGAAGAAATTGTTTTTGTGTGTGTGTTTATTTTACTTTTTATGGAAATGAGCGTGAACAGAGAAAAAAAAAAGTAAAAATGTAGTGGTTATGCGTTTCTGAAGGCCTAATAGGGTCTATAATCCAGTTTTAAAATGCTGTGGAAAAGTACTGATTAAATTACCGCATTATCTTTATTTTTTACCTTTACTTTTTATGTCAATGTCAATTGTATTTATAAAGCACATTTAAAAACAACCTCAGTTGACCAAAGTGCTGTACAGGAACAGTAACAATATGTACAATATACACAATAAAACTTAAACACAGGTAATATAAAAGGCACAAACTGTGTCTCGTCTACACTGAACTGACGCCAAAGCAAAAAGGTGGGTTTTAATTTGGTTTTGAACTTGGTTTTGAACAGCGCACATGTTTTTACTAAAATTTCCACCACTGCGAACCTAAAATCGGGCAAGACACTGTGGAAATTTGGACAGAACAAAAACTCACTCCAAATGGACTGGGGGAAAAAAGGACATAAATGTGACAACACTGTATCTAAAAACTAGCAAAAACTAGAGCTGCAGTGGAAATAGCTGTTTATGCTAAATACAATAACAAAAGGCCAAAAGGCATAGCTCTTCCAAACCACCGCAATATGAAATTCAGGCCTTTATTTGCAATGATAATCAACAAATCAAATGTCTCTCTTTCTGATATGCAAGCAGACTGACGAGGCTATCAGGATTCATCAGAAGGCTGCCACAAAATAAATGGGTTTGACTGCCTCCTAGTGTCACAAGGATGTACTGCAACTGGATGAAAACAACGAGGGCAGATACGAGAACAGACAGTTTAATGGAGTAAGGTTTTAATAATAACACCCAAGGGACCGGAGGAGGTGGAGAGAACAGGTGATAATAAGACATTGGTGAATGAACTAGCGCGCGTGTAAATGGAAATAAAATAGTCAGATCAGTAGATAGACGGGAGAACGGCAGGGCAGAGACTAATTGGGATTGGGGTGAGATGAGGAGGGAAAAAAAAAAAGGTGCAGCATCAGACAGAACAAGCAACAGAGCATGATCAAAGGAAGGATTCATCTCTCGGGCTCCCACACACACACACACACACACACACACACGCCCCCCACTCCTGCCGCGGCTTCACACTGTCTGCACACTGTCTGCACACTGGGCGGATGTGATCACCATCTCCTCTTTATCTAAATTCATATCTGTCACAATCATCTTCTCTCAATCAGACAGAAGCCCACACGCTGCCTTCACGCCTCATTTACTTTGCTATCGTTCATTCACTCGCACAGGCTCTATATTTGCTCTCGCTACTAACATTTATTCCTGTCTTTTTTTTTTTTTTTACTTTTTGTTCTTTTCTGGGGGAACTGGCTGATATTAATGAAGGTTGCATGGTATGTTGCACAGTGAAGACAGCGCACAACGCCTCTGAGCTCTGGAAAAGTAAACAAGATTATGCAAAAGTATTTTCATAATTACAAGAAAAGTGACAATTGCCCTCAAATGTTGCAGCCACTTCCTTGTAAGGAAACTAATGGCCTTTCCACAGTACGTTCAAAGACCAAATGTGGGTGGAGTAGCCAAGTATTTACTCAAGTAAGTGTAACATCAAAATCATTTACTCAAGCTGAAGGAGTGAGCCCAATAATTATTCCAGAGAAAATGAATGTGGAGACAATACTTCCTACTGACGCTAAGCAACAGGGAGTAAAAGCCACAATGTGATGCAAAGTATATGCCCTGTGTCTCACATTAGTAACAGTACACTCCAATGGTTCTCAAACTCTGGAGTTTTACACTTTATATGTTTAATTTATGCTGTAGAAATGCATTTAAATTATGTTATATTCTGAGAAACCACTGGTATACGACATACAGTGGAAAGAAAAAGTAAGTGCACCATCTGGATTATCTCACATTTCTGCCTAAATTGGTCACTAAATGTGGTCTGATCTTCATCAAAATCACAGGAATGATTAAACAGTGTCTGCTTAAACTAATACCACCCAAACATTTACATTTGATCATATTTTTATTGGCCATATCATGTAAAGATTCACAGGAGAGCATGGAATAAGTATGTACCCATATAAAAAAGTCTCATCAAAAATGCATATAAATTGTATCTGTTTTAACAGAATGATATATGAATCCTATATGGTGTAAAACCACCATATACAAACTGTACAAATGTTATGTATAATCAAACTCATGTATGTCATATGTCCAACATGATAGCAAAAATTGTATAGATTGTGTATATGGAAAACATAATGAAACTCTACCACAACTGTTTCATATACTTTTCTTGTGTAAAAGTATCGTATGTGGAGCATCAACCATATAGACTAGGGCAATTTTTGGTTGCCCTCAGGCTTCTTGTTTATTGGCACACATCCCCAAAGATGGTGCAATCTTAATAATTCCACACAATTAAAACCTCAGTAACATGTATTGTGAGTCAGAGTATTATGGTTCTAAGCCTAAATAAAGGGCACAGTTCAAACCTCTCTTAAATGCACCCAGTTGAATGTTTGAATGCATTGACCATGACCTATGCTGCATGTCAATATAAGGCCGTCGGTGCAAAAAGTTTGGACATCCCTGGAAAAGGGGTTCCCAAAGTTTTCAGGCCGGGACCCCCAAAATGGCTATGCAAATAATCCAGGACCCCCAGAGGAAAGAAAATCCCTAAATGAGATCTTTATTGTCTCTTTGGTCAAAGCTTTCATTTTCTCACAAAGATCAGCGATATATTAATGTAAAGTCGTATCGTCATGAACAGGTTATTGAGGACAAATGCATTTTATTTTTACATTAAGGCGGGCACTGCAGACAAATCTTTATATGGGAACTTCAAAAACAGTTTCATAATTTATTTACATTTTTTAATTAATGTTACAGTTTGCACATAACATATTTTAATTACTTTACACAGAATGCCTTATATATTGTAAAAAAAATGTATAAATAATGTGAAAGTTGCTCAAATGTAAACATTTTACTTTTGTTTACTGGAAAAGTTTGTAATTGATGTCTTTAAAACATCTTTCCACTCTGAGAATTGAGAAACAGCCCTAGTCTCTGTTCATGTCCTTTGACATGTCTGTTTTGTTCTTGTGTGGTTTTGCTTTGCTTCCTGACCTGCCCCGCCCTAATGTGTTTCACCTGTTCCTTGTGTGTTCAGACTCCTGTGTTTTGCTCCTGGCTATTCGGTGTGAGTTTTTGTTTTTTTGTCCTTGGCGTTGTCCATTACATTTTATTTGCAGTCCCATTTGTGCCATTAATTTCATGCATTTGTGGGGATGTGGATATCATTTTCAGAGTTAAGAGCCTTAACATTTTGAACACTAATGGATTTACCTTAGTAATAATTCTAATCCAATAAATAGTTTCAGAACAGTATAGTTTAAGCTTTGTGCTTCTCATTAAACACACACCTGCAGCTAACTTTGCTTGATTGTTTAGCATGGAAACCCCTGCACGCTAAATGTAAATAAATTCTATCAAGCTAGCATTAATGTCATTTCTCTCGCAAATGTTACTTCACACTAAACTCAAGAAACGTAGCAGAATTTTAAATTAAAAAAAACTAACATTAGATGGTAAAAGAACAAATCTGATTTTCATAATCAAGGTGGGCTAAGCTCATTTTGAAATGAGTTCCCTTGTTGTTTTCCCCAGCTGAGTGAACGTTCAGGTGCATTTTCCAACTGGGGAAAATATTCTCCCCAGTTCCAGAGGTCCACGTGAACACTGCAATAGCCATACACTTTCTTTTGCTCTGTTATGACGCATGAGGTCTATTGTTTGACCTTAGACTATTTTATTTGTATTTACAGAGATACCAGACATGATGTGCACAAGACCGGTCTCGTGGTTCAACATTCTCACTTAGCTCTGACATTGAATAAGGGCAGCTTTCATCTCCAAGTGTTCCAACGCCCTCTCCACCTGCTGCTCCCGTCAAAAAGGTGTAAGCTAGTCAATTAAAACAACTATTTACATTCTTTGTTTTTTTTATCTTTCAGGAGCAACATTCGAAAAATGGCCTCATGTTGTACCATCGCACATTGGCGCTGTCATCAATGGAAAACTTAGGGGAAACGATAAAGCGACACTGGACACTGAAACAATAATGCTTTTTGATAACAGGAGTAATTGTCACATACTTTGTCATGTTCGATATTCCACTGGAAGTGATTTGCCTTTGTGCCAATGATATGTTCTCACAATATTGCTTTAAAATTAACATTTGTTTTATCAGGAATTTGTAAGTGATTTATTGAAATTTTATATAATATACATAATATATAATATGTAAAATACAGTAATCATATAAAATCATAAGCTGACACACTGTTGACTTATAAAAAACATTAAAATTGTCTAAGACACATATACAGAATTTACAAGATATTGATTTTAATGGTAAGTCGTCTTCTATATTAAATTTCATATGTTCATATAAAATGTGTATATATAACGAAATTAATGATTTATATCATATATCTTAAATTGTAAATTGCATATATAAATTTCATATGAAACTTATAAGACATTGAAAATCCCTTATCTATGATCTATGTCTTCTTTTTTATATGAAAGTGGCCATAATCGAATACAGTTTTTACAAGACGTATACTGACCTTATAAGGATTATTTTATCCAATTTATATAAGAAAGACATGAAGCTTGCCATATATGAACCATGCAGGGTTTTTTCATATGGGTACACCGCCTGAATTTCACTGAACTGCAGCCGTTTTATAAAGAGGAATGGTCTAAGATTCATCCTGATCGTTGTGAACGTCTAATCTGCAACTACAAAAGAAGGATCATCAGCCAGCTATTCAATACAAGGGATCACTTACTTATTCCGTGCATGTTGTGAATGGCTCAGGTTTTTCTGCAAATATCTTGATAAACTTAACTTAATTTTTCTATTGATGATAGCACGTTGTCCAGACCCTGAGGCAACTAAACAGCCCCACCCCATGATTCTCCCTGCCCCATACTTCACAGTGAGGATAGGGTTTGATGTTTGTGTGCGATTTCATTTTTCCTCCACACATGACGTTGTGTGTTCCGCTCAAACTACTCGATTTTGGTTTGTGAAAGTGCACTTGGATGCTCCACAGCACTACTGGAAAACACACTGTCGACTGATGGACTCAAAGTTGAATAGTTTCAGCGGAACACACAACATCATGTCACAACAGCGTGAAATAAGTAAGTGATTGTATTAAATAGCTGGCTGACTCTTCTTTTGCTGCAATAACTGCTACAGTTCAATGAGATTCAGGCGGTGTACAGTACTTACTTATTCCACACTCTCCTGTGAATGTTTACCTGTTATGGCCAATAAAAATATGATCAAATGTAAATGTTTGGGTGGTATTAGCTTAAGCAGACACTGTTTATTCATTCTAATGATTTTGATGAAGATCAGACCACATTTAGTGACCAATATAGGGAGACATGTGATAAATTCCAAACGATGTACTCACTTTTTCTTCTATAGTTGGTTCTCTCTTATGGAGATGAAAATAAAATGTGCTCCAGTCTTGCTGTACTGGCAAAAAAAAAAAAAAATCTCAGTATATGTGCCTAAATGTACCGAACATGTTTTTATCACATTCAGTCATTTTTCACATACACACAGACAACTCAAGTACTTTAGTCATTAGCTCTGTAATCACAGGCAATTATCCATGATTCATATACAAAGAAAACGACTTTCCAAAGCATCTTAACCCACTCTCAAACTGATTGAGCTAACATCTATCACACTGTCACTAAACCCGCGGCATGCATGCAGTAAGAGGCCATTCAAGGTCCATCTCTGTCCCTGCAGTGATTATAGGTGGAAAACCAGCGGCTAACAAATGTTTCGAACATCCATCTACACTAGAGTGAGAAATCTCAGACAGGCAGGCAGGTGCTATTCATGGACTCATCGAAATAATGAGGGCGAACTCCTATTGTGTCTCTGTGTCTCTCTGCCTTGAATGTGTGAATGCGCTAAAAACTAAATTACACAGTATAAGTTTAAAACCCCTTTAAGAGGCAGGAGATGTAAAAAAAATGTCATTAACTGTACATTACATGGCTTAGAGGATAGAGAGATGTGGAGAGATACTGCATTCATAGAAACTTCATTAGCAATCCAATTTACAGAATAGACTGGGAAGAAGATATTAGCAGTTCATGATGAGAGAAATGTCTCTTAAATGGAAGTCTAATTGGACATTAGAGTGAACAGCAGAAATAATTAAAGGAGAAGTATATAATTTGCAATAACAATACAATACAATATCGCAAATGATAGAGGCAAATTCACTATCAGTGTCATGAGAAGCTAAATGTATCACAATTTCTTCGATCTTCTATATAAAATATCTGTATGTATCTGTATGTCGATCAAATGTAATTTCCTAAAGAAAAGTTTGCATAAGCTCTCAGGATTTTCCATTGTAGCCAATCGTTTCAAACGCTTCATAGGTCATGACTTTAGCAGTGACATATTAAGGTTTAGGGCATGTCCTACTACTTGCCAGGAGGATTGCATTAATCCAGTTCCCAGACCAGAACTCAGGAGGCTTCTTGAATATGAAGTAAACGTTTAACACAACCTTGTCCAAAAGACTACTTTTTAAATTTAGCAACAGCAACAACAAATAAAAACTTCCTATATCATGCTCTATTCCATCTTATATATATGGCACAGTAACATATCTAGGTCTAGGCTCATGAGTCTGTCTTTAGAGGACATGATCTCTGAAGAATACACAGCCTGATACAAAGTGTGGCTGGAAGGTAGGAGCTATTCTGATCTGAAATCTATAGAGGATGTGCACCTGGAGACAACACAGGGGAAGGATTTGATGCATTTAGGATACTACTGTTCATTATTCCATCAAGGTAGTGATGTGCAAAAGCCACAGGCCACGTATCCTGTCGAGCAGCGAGCTGTTTCCTGATGCTCACGCACTTGGCAGCACTACAAAAACCAGGAGCACATGATTAGCAAAACAGACCATCCAAAGCAGGGACATGCAGGATAATTATGAGGGGACAGATGTCTTCAATCAACTTGCAACTAGAGCAACTTCATTGTGTTTCCAGAAGCTTCAACAATGTACGGACATATAGCACAGACAAGGAAGGAGCCTGACTGCAACAACTGATGACAACTAATCAATGATTAAGATAATCAACATTCAATAACAGTTATTTTGACAAACAACACTTGTAATGTGTATTTCTCTATGTGAAGTGACAGTGCACACTGTTGACACAGTATTACTAATACTACAACGACTCTGGGGCTTAAGCAGTCTCTGAATCTGACTGTAGTCAATCTGCTTTGGAACAGATCTTCAGAGTGTGCCCACTTGGCCTAGATCAACCCCACTCTCCTCCCACCAGTGTCTCGAGCAAGTCACAAATCTGTTGTATCAAAAATGACTTTTACAGAGGCTGCTTTGAAGCAAAGCCCGCGATGAGTCCCAGACCAGTCTCTAGTGTCTCGAGCGAGCAGTAGAAACATCAAGCTCGAAGAGAATTCACTTTGATTAGCCTACGTTGCTTTGCATAATGGGAATGTGCAAGGCTTTTGAGTTTAGAACAAGACACTAACAAGGGGCAGTTTTGCAAAGTTCACAGTGAAAATTTGCTGAGCAGGGATGATAATCAAGATGCAGAAACTTAATTTTGGCAAAACAGATTATCAAAGTGTGATAAGGGAAGAATGCTGATACGAGACCCTGAGGAAAACAGTCTTTCTCTAAATGGGATGGTTGTTGATCAGGAAAAGTCAAAAGTGATGAACACAGAGTATCGCAAAACAACACTAAGGAGGAGCAAGGACAAAACTAGGCATATAATAGAAATAAAAAGGCTAAGGAGATGCTATTGTAACAACAAAGAAGCGTGTGCCCTCCGGGGGAAGAACAGCAAGCAGCTTCGCTAAGAACACATACGCTGCATATAACTGCAGCATGGATTCGTTGAGGTTCAAGTAACGTCGGGGCAAGAAGCCATAGAGGGAGAAGGCACTAATTACAGTGAAACAAAGCAAGGTAATGAATAACACTCAAAGCTATGTGCATGATCTCTTTGCTGATAAGAAAACAGACTATCAAAAGCAAATAAAGAAATCAAATGAATGGGACTTATGTGAAATGGAGAGGGGTATTGTAATTGAATCAAAAGCTCTATATTATTTTTTTTTTAATCATTTAGCGCCATAGTATAGATCAGTGGTGCAAAAGATCAGGAGGCAGTCAAAGAGAATACTGACAGAGTTAAGCTTTGCGATACTAGATTCACATACCGAGTGGTAAAAAACGAGCATGCTTAAAGGCACATCACGGGACATTTCACAAATAAAACATGAGCATTTATTTTATTACAGACATTTTAATTGTTGAAAAATCCCGAATAAAGTAACCAAACAAACGTGCGTTTGCTGTGAGCGGCTCAGCTCTCCACAGACCTGGCTGTAACTTTACTGGGAGCCGAATGTCTCCGGCTCGTCTCCATGGAGATGTTGACTAAAGGCAGCCAAATAAGGATAGGTTAGGTCCTCATCCAAATCCATTCTTAGATTATCCACTGCAATGATAGTATTTTCCATGTCTAGCTGGTCATTAGGAGCATGTTTCGAGATGCTGGCAGTGAATCTAAAATGTTACGCAGTGTGCCTTAAATAAAAGGAGTTGGAGTCGACATGTCGTCTAATCTTGTCCTATCTATCTTATCTTTTTGGAGACAGTTGTGCCATGAACACAACTTGGGTTCACAATTTCGGTGTTCAATACCTAAATACAATAAATATAGTTTATAAATCATCTGACAGCAGCTGGACAAGTTTTGTGCATGAAATTAATGGCACATATCTAAATTCCTTCACCAAAAGTCTCCATAACGCTTCTGATTGCCTCAGGGTTCTATAGCTTCTAAACTGAACTTTTGACTTTTTATGTTCAGGTTCTTCTCTCGCAGATTTTGACGCCGAGCTTAATATTTAATAAGTGCTCCCGAAGGCAATATAAGGCAAGTCTCCATTTTAGGTTGAATTAAAAAGCGCCAGATTATTATAGTGCTCATTCAGCTGTAGCGTACAGTTAGCAAAGAGGCGCTGCAGGCTCGGAGCGAGTTTGTGGTTGCATGGACTAATTGGGTTTCCGTTCCTAATTAGGCCAATTAATTTAAAAATGCAGCTGAGGCCGAGAGTACTCCAGCGGCAGGTCATTTAGGGATTACGAGGAGGGAACAGTGAAGGCGTGAAGGATGAGAAATGAGAAGCTGAGAAGCAAAGAGGTCACTTGCACAAAGGTCTTTGTGTCAGTAATACTCAAGATCCATTCTCTCTGCAGCTCAGTGTTATCATTTCAGCAGCTCATATAAGCTCAATGGGTAATTAGCCGTTTGTGTCACTTTAATCAAATCAGCCACTTCTTTAGGGAGTCAATGGATGGAAAACAGAAGCCTACTAATAGACACAAAGTCCCAAATGACACTTGTGGTTACCAATCTGCCGTGCATGCCGAAGCACGTGCAGTCAAATACAGGAGCAAGTGGTGTGAGATGAGACAGCTACTGCAGAAAAGAGAGGGGAGCTTTAAACATGCAGAAGAAGTCTGTCCATCAAAGCAACATGTGGTTTCAACTTGTCTCTGTGTGTTCAACACCTGCAACAATGCAAGTTTCAGAACAACGTGACTGCACCAGAATGCAACAGAGATGCAAAGTGATAGAAAGGATGCTTGTCATTGAGGCGGATGTGTCATGCATATTTGTGGCTTATAAGTAGAAACAACAAAAGTAGGCAGGATGTGAATGAAGCAAAAGTACTAATGCAGGTACTGTATGTTTTTGCTTACGGAACAACATTACAAGAACATCGATCCTGCATGATAAGTCCCCTTTAAAGTAATATTGGTCCAACTGAAATGGAATAGATCCTTTACTAAAACATATATTGAAATATATCTTATTAAAATGAATAAAGCTTAAAGCTGCAGATGACCATGAGTACCACCTGAAGAAGCTCAAGTACCACAAGTAGTGCATGTACCACAGATACATAGATTGTTACTGTAGTACCAAATCAATGCATTCATGTCCCTTTTTCCAATGTTTTATAAAGGCAAGTCCCTGGTGCTTTTCTGTAACAGTCTATCTGGTCAGAAAATATAATTTTCTAGTTTAATATTCAAACTCTCACTGAGCTCTGACTTGGGGCTATTTATGTAAATGAGACTGATTTATAATGTAATCAAATTGATCTGCATTCATGTGCTCCAAGCGCATCCAGATTCTAAGATTTTTAGACTGGGAAAGACCTTGCAGCGCTAAGAAATGAACAAGATGAACAGAATCTGAAATAAAAACACAAACTAGTACAAACTAGTACATGTCACCTATACAGGTGCTAGTCATATCATACCATTCACTACACACAGACTGATATATTTCAAGTGTTTATTTTTTTATTTTGATTTTTATAGCTGAAAACTAATGAAAATTCCAAATTCAATATCTTAAATTAGAATATTACTTGAGAACAATACAAACAAAGGTTGTTTAGAAATATTGGCCAACCGAAAAGTATGAACATGGAAAGTATGAGCATGTACAGCACTCAATACTTAGTTTGGGCTCTTTTGCCTGAATTACTGCAGCAATGCGGCGTGGCATGGATTCGATCAGCCTGTGGCACTGCTCAGGTGTTATGAGAGCCCAGGTTGCTCTGATAGTGGCCTTCAGCTCTTCTGCATTGTTGGGTCTGGCATATCGCATCTTCCTCCACACAATACCCCATAGATTTACTATGGGGTTATAGTCAGGCGAGTTTACTGGCCATCTACTGATCAACACCAGTAGATGACATGGCACCCCAAACCATCACTGACTGTGGAAACTTTACACTGAACTTCAAGCATTCTGTCCTCTCTTCCTCTAGACTCTGGGACCTTGATTTCCAAAGGAAATGCAAAATTTACTTTCATCAGAGAACATACAGTAACTTTGGACCACTCAGCAGCAGTCCAGTCCTTTTTGTCTTTAGCCCAGGCGAGATGTGTCTGACTGTCTCTTGTTCAAGAGTGGCTTGACACAAGGAATGCGACAACTGAAACCCATGTCTTGCATGATGGTTATTGAAGCACTGACTCCAGCTGCAGTCCACATTTTTTAATGGGTTTTGTTTCACAATCCTCTCCAGGGCGCGGTTATCCCTTTTGCTTGTACACTTTTTCTACCACATCTTTTCCTTCCCTTCGCCTCTCTATTAATGTGCTTGGTCACAGAGCTCTGTGAACAGCCCTTCTTTAGCAATTACCTTCTGTGTCTTTTGGGACAACTGTCAAGTCAGCAGTCTTCCCCATGATTGTGTAGCCTACAGAACTACAGAGACCATTTAAAGGCCTTTGCAGGTGTTTTGAGTCAATCATCTGAGTGTGGCACCAGGTGTTTTAAGATTGAACCTACTGTATTCACAATATTCTGATTTTCTAAGATACTGATTTGGGGTTTTCATTAGTTTTCAGTTATGAACATTAAAAACAATAAACACTGGAAAAATATCAGTCTGTGTGGAATGAATGTATACATTATAAAAGTTTCACTTTTTGAATGGAATTACTGAAATAAATCAACTTTTTCATGATATTCTAATTATATGCGGAGCACCTGTATACGGAACAAAACCACTGCAAATCGTTACAGTGATTTGTGATGTGATTCAGTCAGGTGTAAAATGAGAGCAATTAATCATTTTATAATGAAAAGCTGATACATACAAATAATAATAAAGATTAAGGAGTGTTAAACTACCTCGACCAAGAGGAAGCAGGGCACGATGTAGGTGCTGGTCTTGATCAGACCTTTGTCTCCAGGAAAGGTCCCCACAGGCCTCCTTGGCACTGACAGTCGGTTCTCCATCATCTGAGGGTCAAAGGCCATCGTCAGACAGTGTACGTTCATAACATTCATATTTAGCCGCAATGCTGCGCTCCAGAAACGAGACAATTCAGGGTTATAGGCAAATGTAAGTATGTATTGGCTCACAAATTGGAAACAGGATATACAAAACTGACCATTTATGATACAATGTCCAAGAATACGTCAGTAGATTGTATTTCCTAACTTAAACATGTATTCCTCTGTCTATCTTTTAGCTTTTCCCACTTGGCGTGCAGTGATTTTTACATGGTTGTAGATCTGATCCTCTTTTAAAGGAAATATTTATTACCTGTAGGTTTAAGTGCATTCTGACTTGTGTAACCATCTGGATTAGTTTGAAAATGTAGCAATAATCGATTCTGTGCTTCAGTGAAAAATACTATTGGGGTATCAATAATTCAGAGCTTCATACTGCCACTGTGCCCTTTGTTGTTGTTATGCATAAAGACATTCTCTTTTATCTCGTTTCATCAGAACAAAAAAGAAAATATGCAAACCCTCGCCCACTCACACACACAGATACATTTTACTGCAGAGGTACACACAAAACTCATATCTCTGTGCACGAGAAATGCACGTCCAGGTAAACACTGCACACTCACACCGGGGATGGAAATCTGCAGGAGTAAAAATGAGGTTGAAAGGAGGAGAAGCAGAGTGGAAACACAAGAGAGGTGATCAAAACAAAAGGCTGACAGAGAGATAAGAGCGAGACAAAGTCATGATGCAGACGTTTGGAAAGTGTTCAGAAGTGACGAGGGTGGAGTGAACCAAGCCCACTCAGCACTGGAGGAGATGGATAAAAATGAATACGCAGGAAACGGAAAGACGTTTGGAAAAAATTAGAACTCAGACGGCTGGGGAACTTTTGAAATGTCCATGGGCTATTTTATATTGGATAAGGGATGCACTTCAGTGAAAGACAGAAAGCTCTCAGTCACCAACTCGACTTGGTTGTCTTGAAAAGACATTTCACCTCTTTTCTCAGCGTGGCAAAGACTCTGAGTAGAGAAAAGAGAAATTGAAAACCTCTACGACGTAGAAATATTTGGAAATATATAAATGCTGATTCTCCGATTGAACGTAGTAGACGACATCTCACTGACAACTACCAGTGAGATTGTATCGGCCTAGAGAATTCTTATTAATGGCTTTGATTCAAAGGAAGAAATGTCTCCTTGGTTTTGAATTATCACTTGGAAGTTTCTGCCTTAGTGTGAATATTTAAATGTTACTGGGATTTGAAGGAATCCTATTATATATGTATAAGTGAAGCATTAAATATGTAATGCAATAATGGATTCACTTGCATCCGCCTCATTCAGAAGAACCTTTTGCATAAGCGTAATTCCTCTATGGTACTGTACATTAATATTATTTGCTATTATTGCAAGCAACAACAGAACATTGTGAGCACGT
This sequence comes from Neogobius melanostomus, assembly GCA_007210695.1. NCBI lineage: Eukaryota > Metazoa > Chordata > Actinopteri > Gobiiformes > Gobiidae > Neogobius > Neogobius melanostomus. The sequence continues at coordinate 1,000,500 of VHKM01000004.1, read as the reverse complement.
CGGATTAAGGGATTAGAAAGCATAGGTTTTGTTAAGTATTCCAAGGTGTCCTCCTGCTCTCACAGAGTCAACAGACAACAATTATCTGGGACTTGATTTCCCTGTGGCACTTTGCGTTCCTGTCACTTATTTACCACACTTCTCTATTTATAGAAGCATGTACTATTTTAGTGGTCCAAATGTCAAGAAGCCCTGGCAGAAATCAGGATGTATTTACAAAAGTCACACATAGAGGACACTGTAGGCTTAGATATTTCTGGCAAAAAGCTGAGATGGATTGAAGTGCGCCGAGTTTTTTATTCAGATTATTTTAGGGTGTCAAAGCTATTCTTTAATTATTCTATTTTTTAATATCTGTTCTGTGACTCAAAAGTATGCCACGGAGACGGGTTGGGGTGCTTGTGATGTGAGTCTGTGTATTGTCCCGTCTGTGCTCACACAGAGGAGATCAGGCTTTAGGCTGCTGCTGTGAAAGATTGTCTCTTGTGTTGCTGTCACTGTCGTTCACTATGATGTGCATCCTTAAGCCTCGATCTGGCACCGCAGCAACAAGAGAGCGAGTCAGTGGCAGACACTCATCCTACAGACTACGGACTGGACTCAGACACACACACACACACACACACACACACACACGCACACACTTGTACTGCACAAACCCCAGGCTCCAGGCATGGTTGTCATTACACCATCAATTACACCACAACTCAGATGTCGAGCCAACAAGTGGTCCCGTGTCTGATGGCCGAGTTGTGACAGTGGGGAGAGGATAGAGAGAAAGAGGCAGGAGAGGAATACGGGACTCCAGCTGCGCCGTACCACAGGTTCAATAATATGGGTCACGGTGATGCACATGCACTGCCACATTCACACTCAGGGAATAGATTAAAAAGCACTGCTCTGAAAACCTCTCACCTCTAATCTCCGGTGATTCCGACGAGTTGCGTCTCTAGGTGGATTCGATCTGTCAGAAAATGGGCATTCCTTAGTCGCCTTGTGCTCTCAGCTGCGCTCCTCTGTCTGCTTCCTTGTGGTGTCTTTTGAAGCAAAGCGCTCCTCACTTGCGACGATGTGCCAGCGCGAAAGCCCACAGCTCTGTGCGCGAACTGTGAAAGAAAGAGAGCTTGTCCACGAGTGTCTCCAGTCAGCCCAGTCCGAACTCCATCCGTGGATCGCCGAGCTACCTATAATGGTCCACAGCAGCGCTTCAAGGGTAATTAGTCAATTGAAGAATCCACGGCTCGTAGAAAGAGGCTTCTTAGCGCAGTTGCCGGTGGATACAAGGGTAGCATGAGAGATGAGAGGAGAGATGGAGAGAGAGAGAGAGAGAGAGAGAGAGGATGTGTATGAGAGACGGCGAAGCAAGAAGGAGAGGAGTGAGGAGTGGGAAGAGAGAATTAAGAGAACAGTGGGATAGTCTGCTTGTGTGTGTGAAAGGAGAGACGTGTGTGCCACATGATAACATGGTCGGCACAGAGAGCTTTGATTCGCCACATCATACTGTATAGATACTGTATACAGCGTGTGGGCATGGCGTGTCAGAAATGGCAGATCAGAGAAAAAGAGAAATGTGTAAAATGAAATGTAACAAATCCTGCATCTGAGAAGAGTTCAGCGCCACTTATACTGAACTGTTTTAAGGGAAAACAATATTGAGATTTTTTACTGAACCATTTTACACAGTACAAATCCATTAAATTCAACCAAGAACCGTGTCCAAACAAGAACTAGGGAAACTAGGGAAACTAGGGACCAAGACAAGGTTAAACTAAATGAGGAAAATCATGACTAAAACAGATCTTTTGCACATCTTTCAGTTACCCTACTAATTGTTGACGGCTCTTGGCAACAAAAAACGTAAACCTCAATATTAATCTATCTATATATTGTGCAGCCATAGAGGACATGAGTCACCAGAGATGGCAGCTGAACCACCCCACCTATTAGAAGACAAGGCATGTTTTTGTAATTTGGATTAATCCATACATTTGTAACATAAACATAGACGTAAACTGTTGTGTCATGACAGCTGCATTCAAATCCCTTACCCCTGGAGCACATGCCATATTTTTCTGTAATTATATTTGCAACATTATGGAACAAGTCAAATGAATTCATGGTTCCTATGGAAACTTGGAACACTGACAAAACTGAATGAGAAATATGACTGTAATTGGCAACAGACTGTAATCAGCATTCAACACGTCAATATGATGCACCGGATAATGGACATTTGTAATAATAAAAACCTGTTTAAAGCGACTTGATTCTAGCTTTCGACACAATTATAAGATCTGCTTTAGTAGCAGCTTCAGACTGTTGGATCGATATCTGTAGTCTAGCTGTCAGGTGGTTAGATTAGTCTGAGATCTAACTAATCCACTTATTTGTTATGCTGTCAGACACTTCAATTAACTCCTATATTGTGTATGCATGACACTTGCACACGGATGCTGCAAGAGCATATGTCAAACTGCAATCGTAGATGAGATTTTCAAATATAATCAACTGGACTGGGGTAATTGAATAACGACATAATGCGTCTTCTCGCTCTTGTCTTCAGATGTAAGACTGGTTGAAAGAGAAAGAAGAAGCGAAACATTCTCAACCAAATTAACCCAGTCCAGTTGACAAAAAATTCTATTACAAGCCTGAGAGGCTAAACAGAAAATGAAAATAATATAATTATTATTATACAGTGTATTCAGCGAGAAAATCTAGTGTTTAAGATAGGACTTTACTTCACATTCATTTAAAGCCGTTAACTCATATCACACAGCCTAATGCCACTATAGATACAGTATGTTGAATGTGGAGAATGAAGGTACCACAGAATCACACAGTGGAACGCAAAAAGATAGAGAGAGAGAGATTTCAAGTCCAGGAGTCAAGCACTTTGCAAAGCTCTGTATGTAGAGTAGAGAGAGTACGCGCAGACACACACACACCTTTTGACTTGTCTTTCTCAAAAACATCTTTTCTACCTAGTCTTAAGCTTTCGATGCCTACAGGAATAAGATGTTATTATTGTAGCCAACCATTTTATATTTTTATTTTAGCACTGTATCTCCATGAAGTTAATCTAAAGCTAGAACTTGCAACATAGACAGCTTCTTAATGTGGTCATCAGCGTAATATATCATAGTTTCATTCTTGTATCCTTTATAATGGTTACTTTAGGGGTGGCTGCCTAAAAGGTTTGGGAAGTTTTAGGAGGTTATAATTTCCAACATTGAATAGTGAACCAACTAAATATGATTTGATCCCATAATAAAATCAGACACGGTGAATCCTATTTCATTATTATTTTCTTTAGGTTACAGTCCTAAATGAGCGAGTCTTGCCAGGTCATATGTCTCACACGGGTTATTTGACACAGAGATGCTTATAGACTACAGTATGAACAATAAAACAGCTTTCTACTGTATAATGCACATTCAAGCTTGAAAGCGAACAAAGAGAAGTGCTTCCTATGCATGGTTACACAGGTACAAAGCACAGTCATTGTCATCACAGAAAGGTTACTACACTGACAAACACCTCTTTCACGACTACAAAGGCAGTTGGCCATATTTCTCAAAGCTTTGTGATACTATGTTTGGCTCCGTACCTCCCTGTGGCTGCTCACGTGAAGACTCGAGAAGCAGAACTAGGCCATGTTAGTGGATGAGCTCATTTGTACAGTACCACAGTGGATCACGGCCAAGGACATTCTGCCTTCAAATGCAGTGCGAGAGAATTTACAAGATAAAGAATAAATACATGTGTTTGGTTGAATGGGATTATAAAGAATACTTCAGGTCAGCTCAGGTGTACTTGTGTGGCTATAAAACTGACACATTACACAAGTCTTTGAAATAGCCTATGACATATTTATTCTCTTGAACCGAGTAGATTTTCTCCAGTTGGCTTTACCCAAACGTAAAAGCTTATTTTAAAAAAAGCTTCGAAACAGCGTCGAAAACGAGGATGAAAACACAAGAAAAAAAGACACACAAAAAAGTGTGACAAAAAGACGATTAACAAGTGATGAAAAAGCAAAAAGAGAGCAACAAAAGAGCAATAAAAATTGCCGAAAGCAACAATAACACAATTAAAAAGTGGCAAAAATGAAAAAGCAACAAAAAACTATGAAAAACAGACGAGACGAAAACATGACCAAAAAACACTTAAAAAATGTGACAAAAACGTGACGGCAACGCAACAAAAAAGCCACAATCAGTTATGTACGTCTTAGCTTTCAAATGAGGCGTTACTCTGGCCTATAGGCTGCAAGCTCCAGTCGAAAGCTTTGAGATTTGGGTAAAAATGTGCTCGGTTCAGGCGGGGGTAAAAGGTTAATAGCGGTTTAAGAGATTCCGTTGTATGTGGTGATTTAAAAAGTGGTTGTCGTAAGATAGTAAATAAATATGTAAATGTAGTAAATAATTACACAGCCTAATTATACTGCGTGTACCTCGATTTGGTCTGTCCTTGGAGCCCTGCAGTGATTCTATAGGGTCCAACTTTATCATGTGACATCCCTGAAAAGAAACAAAACAAAAACCTGTTTCAAGATAAGTAAAGAAAACAAATGCAAATGCACCAAAAAAAAGCTATTCATGGAACTTTTTACTGATTCTTTTTGTCTGTTCCTTTTGCCGAGTTGATTGAAGTGGCTACAATTACAGCTCAACTTTGAAGAGCAACCAAACAAATATCACTCACTGAAAACAAATTGAAACGTGTCAGGAGCGGGGCTGTTACAAAATCTTACTTTTACAGGGCAATAAATATTGAAGAGGTGTAAAGGGGTGGTAAATGGTTATGTTGATGACTGCGTTGACAGAGTTTGACTGTTAAAAATCCCTCATAAATAATGACCCGGAGGGAGGGGCAGATACAGTCGCTTTGGGGGACGCGCCTCCGAGTGCGTGCTCGTCCCGCAGACAACAACAGGAAGCATGGGGCAGTAGCTGCGGCGCGCTGCTGTTAGCTGCTGCCGTCTGGAGGCTGGCCTCACCGGAATGACTGGAGTCAGGTAACCACCCGCGGCCACAGAGCGAGGCACTCCCAGGCAGCACGCAGGCTCCACGGAGGCAGTGCTCGGCAAGAAGAAGTGCGTTTCCACAAAGCGTCCCAGCAATGCTCCGAAAGACGCCATCTCCCTTTTAAAGTTGAAGTTTATCGCGCGTTTAAAAAAAAGTTTGCTTTGGAGTTCATGAGCTAGGTGTCGCTGTTCACGTGACGAGCCTCGCTTTGGGAGAGCCAGGTCAGTAAGAAGACAGCTATCAGGTGGCACCAGAACTACCACGTTTTGCATTTAACTATGGATGTTGTTGCGTTTTTTTCCCGCCCTCTTTAATGTTCCAAGATCAAATAATTAATGCTTAGTTTTTTTTATTTTGTTTCTATAGTTTGTTGGAATCGCCATACCAAGTGGCCAAGTTTGAACAGGTAAAGTACACTTCAACTAATTTATTGACACAACCGACAAGACAACAGTCACATGATCTACTGTAATACTGACCAAGCCAGAGCTAATGTGTAATGGCATGTCTGACCTGTTAGACAAACAAAAGTTGCGCATTCAACTGATTCCTCTTCCCCAGGTTCAGTTTTGTGATGACTTGTCTTTTGCCTAATTAGAGTTTCGCCTCGGGTTATTGTTTATGTTGAGTCTACTCATCATCTCATATTTATTTGATTTCGAAATTGATTCATCTCTCTGTGTTGTGAGCAATGAGGACCAAAAGTGTGCGTGCCATAAACCACGTATGATGAGGAAGTTTAGAGAGCAGGTTTAAATTCAGGGTCTGTATCTGGGCTGTGCATGTGTGCATTTTCACAAACTAATAGAAATCAATAACACTGCTGAAGCCCGTCAACCTCCTTGTTTTCAGCTTGTGAAAGACTATTTCTGGTCTATTTTCTAGCTTCCCTGCCAATCTGATTCATTAATTTTCAGCGACTGAATCCTGCCCTTGCTTGATGCTAATTTGGGGGAAAGAGCATCTCAACTTCTTTCCGCAATCAAAAAGAACTGCTGAGAATGCATGTGAAGATACTGATTAACAAGTTACCGCCACAGCAGGAACTCCTGACAGGGCTGTTATGCCGCTGCCGGGCTGAAGAACTGAGGGCTCATGGGCATGGTATCCTCTGGGTCTTCTTCACATGACTTTCTTGATGGTCTTTCTCTGTCTTCCTCTTGGAAATAGACATGAGAAGAGACAATGCAACTTCAAGACAAACCTTGATAGTTTAACATTTATGTAACTTATTGAAATATGGCAGTAAATCAAGATTACAGTCAGTAAATTGCCTGTTGGATTTGGATTCAGTTTGTGCTGAATGTCATCGCTGAAGCAATCAATGTTTATCTGAACTTAGGACAGGCACAAGGACTGGCTTCGGACCCTCTGTGGCTGTCTGTCGCTATCATAACGTCTAATCAGGTTTCGTCAAGCCAGCCATTGTTTATTTGTGACCTATTGCATAACCGTCGTGGTGGACAAAAATGGCATTCTTTGTCCACACTTGAAAATGTTACAGCATTTACCCTGCATGTTGCTGAAAAGCAGTCTTGTTGTCAACTGCTTGGTGTAACTAATCCAGAACGCTTCACTGTGATATCTGTTAAGCCTGATAAAAGTGCATGCATAACCGTGACCGGCTGTGTGGTCGGCAGCTCCACCACCGTCGCCTCAAAAATCTTATCTTTCGCATCGCATTGAAGTGAGCGAGGGAGACTGTCAAGATGAAGGGAGATTAAAACGCAGAGATTAGCCGAGTGCCGACAAAAGACAAGCTCAGAATGACGACATCCACCTCCTCTATCCTTGAGCAAATGGCTGAAGGATGAATTTTCAGAAACGGGGATATTCTATACTGACGACGGATCTCGCCATCTTTGCGCTGTTTTCAGTTCGAGGCCTGAAGCCACACTTTGGAGCATTTCACCCAATAAACCGACACATCCAAGCATTTCATTCCAAGCATTTTATCTTTGACAAATCGCTCTAAAAATGCTGGGTGTAGCTTCATCACTAGCTTGCTTTGACTGCAGGTAGCCAAACATGAGGATTAAATACATTAGGTCTTCCTCGTCCAAATGCTATATTGTGAACACCGGGAGCACTTTTATCATCACTAATATGTTTTTTTTGTTTTTTTTTTTTACTGCAGTTTAGTTGTTCTTGTGACATGGCAACATATAACCCTGAATGTTCCGCAGTGTTGCTTTAATCGATTCTCAGTTGTTGCTTTCCCCTTTTCGACTCAACAGCGGTTACATTTGTATGCTCCAGCTAGTCCTGAGGCAAAATATAAGTGTTCTTGTACTTCTCGCTTGTGTGGATGTTTCGATCGCGACGTGGTTCAAATAGTGCCGTAAATATCTTCCCGGTGCGCTCATGTGCATTATGTCACTGATATTTGGCGGAACATACCTGAGCTGTTAACCACTCCCAGACTTTCATGTATGGACATACGCAATTTTCTACGCACTCATCCTTTTGTGTGTCCTCTTTAGCAGGATGTCGTTTTTTTTTTTTTTTTCCTCTATAAAAGGTCATGTTGAGACAGGCCATCAGCGCAATTATTATAATCATTCTGTTTGTGGGCTTCTGTGCGGGATTTCCTCTCGTGTGTGAAAATCTATTATCTTGAAATGCCAGAAATTTTCTTTTGACAGGTGTTCAAATAGACGAGATATGAAACTTTACTCTTTCTGTGTATGCCCTGGTTTGTCAAATAGGCAAATGGATCACCCACAGAAACATCGTCTTCCAAGGCAGTGGCACTGGCCTCCACGTATCATGAAATTGACTCAAAAAGAACTTAATGGCTTGATTATACACCCAAGCATCGTTCTGCAATATCTTTCACTTGTGGAATATTTTTGAATGCAGTACGAATTACACAAAAACATGCCTCATTACTCACATTTTCCATTCAAACAGATTGACAACCCAGAAAACACAAGCAAGCAAAAACATTTTCGTACACATTCTTCAACATTTAAAAAAGATCACGACAGCAATGATCACGACTTGGTAGATGTGTGTGTGGTGTGTGTGTGTGTTATTGCATAGAGTGTGACGACGCGTGGAAATCTGTAACGGAACAGGCCGTGGATGCCATCTACCAAATTAATTTACTACGCTGTACCATCAATAATACCAAGCAGAACTAAGCCCGCGTTTACGTGTGATGAAATGTTTTTGTGTTTTGAGGGATCAGAGCGGTAAGAGAGTCTTATTTTGCATTGCCAGCCTTCACATCCTCGTATTTTTCATTATGGATGTAAGTGGAAGTAAATATTAGTACAAGGAGAAATTGTCAGTGCGAAGTCATGATTATTTAGCAAAGCACACAGTTATAGCTGCATTGTACAAGTTGCCGGCAATAGGTTCAAAATGTATTAGCGTGGGATTGTTTTCTGTGACATTTCAGGGATGAAGTGCAGTATTACTATTTAGTAGAGAGAAGATACTAGAATCTTGGGTCATAAACAAATCTTGTTGTGGAGGCAATATTGTCAAAGTGTTACAGACCTAGTTCCTGTTCGTGTAACTGTTCCATACTAGAGGGTAGGCTATATCTTTTGAAGGACATATCATTTTAGGAAGCCTTGATGTCTCAAGCAGTTGCTGCTGTTTTGTACTGTATTTTGACCATGGTGATTTGTGCATCAGATTGTGTTTGCATTACCCTTGTTTGTTCCTAAATCAAAGCGTGTGTCCAGAGGTGACCGAGCCTTCTCAGTGGCGGCCCCTAAACTTTGGAACAGCCTTCCCCTACATGTACGCTCGGCTCAGTCTGTAGAGGAGCTCAAAACCAAATTAAAAACTCACCTTTTTGCTTTGGCCTTCGGTTCTATGTAGACCAGATACAGTGCCTTTATATTACGCTACTGTACATGTACAGCACTTTGGTCAACTGAGGTTGTTTTTCAATGTGCTTTATAAATAAAATTGACATTGTTTGTTTAACTTCTACACAATGCTGCATCATCGTTTGTAGTTCTATAAAATTGTTAAATTGGTTTAGAATTTTGTCTGTAATTTTCAGTTCTCAGCTGTTGGGAAACAACAACAACAATTGATTTATTATTAGGCTGTTGTCCAAAGAAGCCAAAGCAGCAAATTGCAGATTTCATCTTGCGAGTGACGCAGTAGTTTTTTAATGTCTAATATTTGATCATCTTTGACTCACTTGACTCCAGAATAAATTATTTGTGTAGAAGCTGTTGGATTGCCTTTCGGGGCTAACTGTTGTGCTGATGTATAATCATTTGACTTTGAAAGCAACAAGTTGCTTTGCCAGTCATTGCTTTGCCTTTGAAATGACAAAACATTTAATCGTTGTTGCAGTTTTATAGCCATTAGCTAAACTGCTAAAAGGCTGCAGACTGAGGTGGATATTGACTTTAATTCAGTTAGTGCTGCCTGGAATGTCACGATGTTTGTTTAATAAGAAAGAGAGGAAGTTAAACATTACATTGTCTCACAAGATGCTTGCAGGCAACTTAAAATCCTTACTGCGTGTTTTCCCAACAGCCAGTTGAGGTCTGGTTCGGACAGCGGTGTGTTGTGAGATAATGTGTGTAATCATGGCTCAGCTATGAGGCCCCACAGCACACGGCCCACAGGCTTTGACTCATGACAATAGTGAAAATGAACCGAGACCGGATTACACCGGTCCTAAATTCCTCTCCAAACCTGTTTGAATCCTAATCCTGCACACAGACAAATCGCCACAGCATGCCAATACTTGTCAAATGAAGTGTGCTTTTGGTGCATACTTGGCAATTAGAAATTATCTGACATAATTTTGCATAAATTCTTGTTCCAATTAATGGGCTTTTAATACAATACAAATCCAGGTCACCTCCTTGGTTTATTGTAATCCATAGCACTGCAGGAAGCACACACCGTCCAGAACTTTAGTTCCCATTAGCGCCCTTCAGTCTGCCCTGATGTGAAGTGGTGACTGATTAAACCACACGGCACACAAGCTGCCACCAGCGCGCCTCTGCAGTCACACATTGACAGAGTGCTCCAGGGAAAGGCCCACTTGGGTCAGAAATAGGCACATTGGTTTAGAGTTTATATAGAAATGTAATTCTTAGCCACGTGCTGCTATACTTTAATATTTCATATTTAGTGGCCAAATATTGCAAAATGAATATGTTTTACTGCTATGGACAGTTGCACCAAAACTTCACATTAATTTTAGGCATTGTTCATTTTCAACTTTTTGTTGTGTCTTTTGTGTAACAACACTCACTAATACACAAAATGCCAGAAATATTCAAACATTGGGAGTTGTAAGTAAAGCTGTGATTTTATACAAGTAACTCAAATGTGTGCAAGGCCTGAAATTCTTTAATCAATGTTGCAACAAAACAAACATATCCTGAAATCATGTGATTCCTTATTAGATTTCTGTTTCACGCTTCTCTCAGATTTGAATGCTTTTCGTGTCATTGTGCTCTTTATCTCAATAAAAAAAAAGTGTTTTATCACAATTGCGATAATTGTAGGAAATTTTGCCAAATTGTCATACTACTGTATAAACACTGTGCTTCCAAGATAAAAAAAATAAGAAAGATAATGAAATAATAGAAAATATGCAGCATCTTGTTGAGGTAAGCTGATGGTAGTGGCAGCTCTTTTTTTCTGTGTTTGGTTCCAGCGATGGCAAGACAGTAAAGCACAGACTGGCTCAAAGGGAAGTGGATCTCGGTGAGAGGAGTGAAGCTCGAGCTGGTGCCGAGACTTCTGTTTTGTGTCACAGCCCGAGAGTCTTGTCAGAACTTGTCTGAACAGGTGTCTGACTGTGATCTCTTCCACGCTTCAGTTTTTCGGTCACTGAAGCCCATTGTTTGGTGCCAGATTTTGTGTTTTAAAGGAATCTTTGTCCCATCTCTAGTTGGATACATTTTCTCACTTTCAGGGCTTTGTAGCAGCTTTCTCAGACTTGTTAGTTGTAGGGCGATAGATTGTGAATACTTTCTTTTTTTTAACCTAGGTTTTTTAATGTGGTAATTAAAGTACAATCTCCTGAGCGCCTTTTTTCTTTTGTTTTTCAGCATTTTAGCAAAATAGAGCTGGCAAAATTTGCCATGGCATTTAATATGTTTTGATTTCTACACCAAGCCTATTAAATGTGGCACTAATATGAAGTACTTTTTCATATAAGGAGATACTGGACATGGCAAACTCTCTGATAATACTGTATTTGGAAATATTTGAACTGTTTAAGTGATTTCTATTTTTCATCAGGAATCGGGCTGTTGTTCATGACCTTGATATTGGCTTGTGTTTTGATGGAAGTTACGGCTTAAAGGAATCTCATCAGTTTTATATTCAAGGCTTTACAAATAAGGATATCGTCATAACCTTCAGAGCAGATTACAAGACATTGTGTCCCGGTCACATGGTCTTGTTGATGAAGCTCAAACTTGCATTCAGAATTTCACATCCACTTGCTTCTGTTCTAGCTGTGTAACTTACCAAGGCTGCACTGAAATATAATATATATACTGTATATATATTTATTAGAGAGAACATTCTGTGTCTTTAAGAAAGCTTTGACATGAAGATTGAACATGAAGATTACAGTCTGTCTTTACATCAACAAAGATGATAACCCTGTCTTCTGCTTTCATGTCAAAACATTGCAAGGTCAGTGTGCACATGGTATTACTGTCACTCACCTGAAGTCTCGACTTGTTTGCCTCTGCGTCTCTTTATTGCAAACTGCATCGGTGATTGCTCACACTGTTTGTCTTATTGTGTCAAACTGGTGTTACAGGTGTGCTTACTATATTTATGTTTTTTGTGTTAGCAATTAACTCACAAGGCCCTAACTACCCACTAAGAGTACAAGAGTAAAAGTCCATACGTGATATACGCAGTAAGGGAAAAAACAAACAAAACACTAAGTCTCATTTATGAGGGTTTGTAAGTATTATTTTAAGCAGTTTCTGGAGAATTGTTGGTGAGATTTTCCAAGCTCTTTTAAGAATTAGAAATGTTCTTCCAGAAGAACACTAAACTTTCAACAAAAAACAGATTTTGTGGATGCCTAAAATACCTCCTGTTTGTCCTGTCCTTGTTTTCTGTGGCTCCTCTTGTGACGCCTCCACTCTGCTGCAGGTGTGGGGGCTCTTGGTGCCTCTTCAGTGTTTCAGAAGAGGACATTTGTAGGTCTCAAATGTCTTTAGCTCATAAGCTAGCTGTATAATCTTCGAAAGAAGGCTTTAAGAACACATTTGTCTGATTTTGACTTTGGCTCAAGGATCCTTTATTTTGTTTTACCACATTCTGTACTTGATTTATTGATAGATGTATTGTTTACCGAGGTAGAAATGGATATTGTCTCACCAAGACATAAAACACAAGACAATACAGACAGGCCGCTTTTCTTTTTTCTTTCTTTTTTTGTTTGTTTGTTTACAATTCTGAAGATTCACAATTTGGGTCCTCGTCTGTTGGAAGACTAGGCCAATCCAATGCAGCTTCTAGTAATCCTTAATATGAAATCATAATCCTCCTGCTGCACCCAGACTCACACTCAGCATGTACCTATTTCCACTTCTAACTATGGATCTTCTGTGTATAATCACAGGGGTCCATCTGAGTGAATGACAATGCTTTCAAAAAGACTTTCATTTTCTATAGCTTCTCTTCATGCTTTTGCAGTGATTTTTTTTTTTTTAATTTTCACCCTTCAGGCCTAATATTTGAAATGTATGAAACAGGTGAAGACAAGTTTAGTCCACTTTTTGGGGACCCGCTTATAGCTATATGTAGTATAGATACAGTACAGTGCAACTTGTGCTGGATATTGGGGACCTGTGTGTTTGGCTGTGGAGATAATGGCCGCACAAATAGTGTGCTGACGGCTTGAAGGATACAGTTAGTCAGCAGCTACAGGAAGAAAACCCTCCATTCTGGGTAATAACCCTGCTTTATGGTGCTTGCTGTTTCAGAGCAGAGTGTGGTTCACATTTCTTTTGGGTTTACCGGTAGAATTTCAAATGAAAAGGAGTTTCGTGTAAACTTCAGAGTGGGATTTAACAAAATAAATAGGTAGAAAATGTGCAGTTTGATCCATTTTACACTGTGTAGATTAGAAACCCTAGTTACCCTGTTGGTTACTAGATACCAGAGGGGAAAAAGTTCAGGAATATGATACGGTGATCTGATCTTTTAAGAAACATTGCCTTCCTAAAATAGTTTTGTTTCATTCATTTTTGCGTAATTCTGCACATTTGGTGGTGATGAAATTAGGTGTTACTCATTCATGTTTATCAAGTCCAGACACCTTTACTGACTGGTTTTGATCATTCTCAAACGTCCTTTTGTTTTTTGCACTATTTGCTGCTTTACTTTCCCCATTATCAGCTGAGGGCAAGTCCAGGCGTTTTTTGTACTGTGACAGAAATTATGAATACATTTCGCGTTTTTCGATACATATATTTTAGTTATGAAATAAATACTTATATATTGTAAAGTATTTTAAAAGCGTGACTAAAGCATCATGTGACCTTTTACTACGCTAGTTAAATACATCAGACAAATCATTTGCATAAGCATGTCCTGTTTTGCATAATATAGCAACAAACCACATGGTTCAAAGTGTAGGTGACATTCTTGTGTGGACTAACCAAATATAAGAACACCCTAGACCCTATCTGAATTATTTCTGGATCAGCCCAAATGCTGATCGGATGTACAGGCCTAGGCGTGTTGTGTATTTAAGTGTCCCTCCGCCAAAGTACTGCGAGCCAAATGACGACAACTACATCCTCCAAAACAGACCCGCCATTGTACACACTTCTGCAACTTTTCTAATGCTCCTCCACTTTCCAAATACGTATTCAGCAACTCGAACATGTTCAGCTGTTATGGTGTAGCGTCCCTTGGAGCTGCAATGTGTTCGTTTCTTGAAATTTGCTAAAAGGGCACAAGATTCTGTGAGAACCACTTTATGGCCCTAAAGTCGAAACAAAGTTCAACGCAAAATAAGGGGCTGGTGCGTTAAACTTGCTTTAGTCTATCAGTTGAACTGCAGTCCCTGCTCAGGATCTTTTCACATTCCTTTGCACTGATGCCTTTGATGCTCCCGGGAGAATTCGTGTCGAGCTGTGATCTTGGTGCTTCTCAGATAGAGGCAGGTACGATATGTCTGATGCTTTTGAAATGCTGGCTGTAGTGTCTGATCTTCTGCGTAATTGCGAGCTCTCACTCTAGTGGGGCTGCCGTGGCGCTGAACCCCAGCTGTGATCATTGATTCGGAGTAAAGTGAACTAAGGTTTGCTGTTCATGTAATCCCCAATATGTTTCATAGTCTCCGATCCATCACAACATGGTAAAGTTTACAGACCCTTTATCATGCTTTGATTTGTATTTGTTTATTGCCATCGTGTATATAATGTTGTATTCGATCTCAAAAGCGTACGCGGGTTTGTTATTTTTCATTCACGCTGCATAGCTAATAACTGGTTCATTCATACCCACGCCCCAACCACACAGCGAGAGAAGGAGTAGGAGTGTGAGAATTTAGCATCGCATCCAAACAGCATCAGGCTAGCGTGTCATTACCGCTCCGTAGAGGAACTAGCACCACTACAGCTGCGTGAAACTTTCTGGTGTTTATCTGCAATGCTATATGCACAGACTGACTCCCTCCACGCTCACTGTCACTCTCACCACGGTCATCCAGGTGCTGCCTACAGGTCTTTTAGGACTACAAATGAGGACGGAGTTGTGTTGAGTTGCACTTTAAATTGTCTGTCTCTCCACTACAATAGCCGCCTTGTTTGTACAGATTTTTTACGTCAGCTATAGCCTAGTATATTGTAGCTGCTGTCCTGTTTAACAGAAAAAGGGTGAAGTGTCCAAAGTAGTTTAAAACGCCTGTGTTGTGGGCCTTGAATGCTTCAACACAAATCAATTGACATCGATTTGTTTCAAAGTGCTTTGTTGCTTCTGTTTTCACTGTACTTTGCTATTTCATACCATTTTGGACATTCCCAAACTCCTCCTTCCTCAGCCTCACATTTAAAACCATTACAGTTTGTGATTTATGCTCGAGTGACCTGCTTTTTACCCCCATAATAAAGCCCAATCCTCACTAATAACCGTGGAAAACTGTTTTACGCCTCCACATTGCAATAGACACCAGGAACACATGCACTCAAACGCACTCATACACAGTGGAGGAATGTGCTGTTTTCATTCCTCGACCTGGCCTGTCAGTCAGAGGAACTTGGCTGTGTGCCGTTGAAACACCACCATCCAAGACACACAAATTCCACCAATACCACCCACACTCACAAATGCACACGCCGAACTGCACACTCTCCCTCCCTCCACGTGTCAGATTTATTGCCATCTGGATAAGCTGGATATCAATCTCCAATAATGCAGTTTCTGCTGCAGAGTCTGTAAAGCAACCAAAGATCAATAGTTGGTGAAAAAGCACTTTACAACAACTCACTCTGCCGTACCTCCTGTTGGTGAGTGATTGCCTCTTTTCAACAGCATGCGTCTCAGTGAAGTCTTGTCGAGGATAGTTTTACAGTCCGCTGTTGTCTGTCTGAGCGGACTTTCCTGAGAGACGCGCAGTGACGACAGTGAGGGATGTTTGAGTGCAGAGATCACGGCCACCGTGAAAGAACTTTCTGCCTCAAATTCTTGCGAGGACAACCATGTTTGTCCCCTTCCTGTTCCCAAACATTTGAACGGAAACAGGTTTTCATGGATTGCCAACGGTTTGGTCTTTCAGCCAGAGCTCTTGAAATTCAGCCATATTTGCATGATACATTTACTGCTGTTTAGGATTATGAACTCCTCTGAACATTTTTCCCAGAGCCATCATGCAACGCTGCAGGGCAATCTAGCCATATGGAAATATTTATCATAGCTCAGTGATTCTTTAATCTTGCCTCCAAGCTGAATTCTCGCGGTATTTGAGATTTCACAAACACACGAGAATCCATCTCTGCTTCTGTCGATCTGTTTAAAAGCCGAACCACCCGTGGTTTTGAGCCAAATGGTAATGTGAAGGTAGGTGTAACATTTACTGACAACAAGAAACACTTGTATTGATAATAATAAGAATGCGGCAACAACAGAAAAACACAAGGTCTACTGCCACAGACTTCAATCAATCTTTATTTATATAGCGCTTTTCACACATGTCATGTAACACAAAGTGCTTTACAGATTTAAAAACATTTTCTCACACCCACCTCCTCCCACAAATACAAACGCATTGTTGTATTCACCCACCCACCTTCCCAGAGACACACACACAAGCACAACACACACACTCAAGGTAAAACAATGGACGCAATGGACATAGGGCTGAGGTAAGGCTGGGTACAGATAAACCAGGTAAGGAAACACCATCCAAGGAGCCGTCTGCATCGGGAGCGGCACCCACAGCAGCCACAGGCACCAACACAGGACGCCCGGAGGAGGCGCGGTAGAAACACCACACCTCCACCCAGACACCCACAGGACAGCACCCCAGCAGCCACAGCCAATCCCCACTCCCGAGGCAGAGGGCTCCTCCAGAGGAAACTGGGAGAGCATAAAAATTATCTATCAAATCATAGGATCACTAAAATAAGACAGAGGTAAAATACAAAATAAATATGAACAATTAAACATCAATTAACTTAATTATAAGGTGCTGAGATAAATAAATAGACCTAGCAAGAATAAATATCAGTTAAAAGCTAAACTAAAAAGGTGGGACTTGAGCCTGCCCTTAAATACATGAACGTTCTCTGCAGCCCTGAGCTCCTCCGGCAGGTCGTTCCAGAGGCGAGGGCCGTAATACTGGAGTCTTTTTGTTGACTTTAGGAATAACTAGGAGACCCCTGCCGGAGGAGCGAAGGGGCCGTGAAGGTTCATAAGGTAAAAGCAGTTCTGAAAGATAAGGGCCCAGACCATTAAGACATTTAAAAACCATTAAAAGAACTTTAAAATCGTAAAAACACATTCAAATCTTAAACACATAAATTTTTTAAAAACTAAATATTGAATGGTTTGCTGTTTGTTGTTTTGAGACATGGCTTTGATTGGATCAAGTGCACTTTGTTTTAGCCAATCAGCAGCAAACGCTGTGAGAAAAGCTTGTCCTCTGCCCAGTGCCCAAACAATTCTAGCTGTAGCCATCCCAGATTAATATTCAGTGCCCTGTAATATCAATCTGGCTCTTGCCAGGTTAGTGGCTTCTAAACTGTGTTACCACTGTTGATACTTGGGGTTTCTCTGGTGGTATTCAGGGTTATCTGCAATCTTAGTCTTTATTTTCATATATTAGTAGTGCAATTGGTTTAGGACAATTTTTACCTCCTTTTCAGACCTGGTTTAGTCCAGATTTGGTGATGATCTAGTCTTGGTGGTAAGCAAAGTATTTTATGACACATTGCTTGATCATTGCCTTAATTAATATTCTTGTATTTGCCATTTCTTTTATGCAGATGCAAAAGACAAAACAGACTTATACTAAACCAGTATAATACTATGTTTCGTGACATGAAACACTTCCCATGTGTGGTCAAAATGATTCTTGATATTTGCTATTGGTTACAAAGATTCCACAGTAACTACACATTGATGTAAAGCTCTGCCTTATTTTGTTCTTAAATGTTTCCTCACTGATCCTTGCTCCTCTCTGCCCATAAATACAAACAGAAAACTAAATCCACACACCAAATGTATTTTATTATATTTCCTTTTATAACATTTCTGCCATCATGTATGGTAGACAATAAAGATATTCTATTCTTTTATTCTATTCTATTCTATTCACACAGTGTCTAGCAACAGTGTTGTTGCATCATCAGAAAGAAACAAAATGTCACTGAGTGCTCCTGTATGATTCCTTGCTCTGCCCTGTGTGGACCTGCCGCCTTTCATCCACTTTTGTGTGTCCAGGGTTGACTATTTACAGACAGGAGTTGGCTTTTGTCAAAAACCACAGCCCTTTGATCAGTGCAAAAAAAAAAAAAAAAGCTCTCTCATGGTTTCTTCTTTTGAAACTTTTTTTTCTCAGTCAATAATTTAAGGTGCATTATGCAACTTTTTATGTGAAAAAGTTAATATTTGTATGTATTTGACCTTGTAGTGATCCAGCGGCCTGAGTGGTCAGCATGACGCCTTTACTTTCCGTCACAGTGGTCTCGATGATGCTCCAGAATCAATTGTTTGGAAGGTTTTCACTGCTGACGGACCCTCTAACCTGGAGCCCGCGGGCCGTAATTTACCCAGGTCTGATCAAGACTGTGGTACAGAGAATTACAATAGTCCAGACATGTAGAGCTGAACGTGTGGACTAATTTTTCCAGCTGGTTAGAAGGCACATATGGTTTTACTTGAGCAATCAGGCGAAGCTGAAAGAACTTGTTTTAACCCAAGAGCTGATTTGTTTGTCAAATTTATAAGAGCTATCAATCATGACTCAAGATTTTTTACATGAGAGCTGAAGGGAACACCAAGATCAAAGGTCTGGTCAGAACTGCCGAACATAACAATTTCAGTTTTGCTCTCATTTAGGTTGAGAAAGTTTAGCTTCAGCCAGTCTTTCACTTCCTGGAGGCGTCTCGGCAAAGACTGCATTGAACTGCTTTCTGACTTAAGAGGTATGTAAATTTGGACGTCATCAGCAAAGCAATGAAAGGAAATGTCATATTTTCTAAAGACAACTGAACCACTTCAGTGTTTTACTTTATCTTGAATGTGGCAAGTGACCAGAGTGAGTGGGAGGTCGTACCTCGGAGGGCAACCAGCCTACGACCTGCTGCATCGACAAAATACATAACGACTGGTGGTCCCTTGAAATGCCAAAAAGTGTCTATTCAAATTAACTCAGCCTTCGGTCCTCTCTTTCGTAGCGCTGGCGGGTACCAGGTGTTACAGATGAACTTCTGTCTGTAATTAAATACTCTGCTCAGAGCCATGTGGCGGCTGCTGTTTTCTGCTGCTTCTGAAGACGGAGCAGTATGAAACCGCAGAGGCATCACTGAACAAATGAATAGTGTTCAGACCCAGAGCAGTGGGCTGCTTTGCTCTCTCTGTCCCACCCGAGGATTGTGGGTGTTGTGTGAAAAATCACAGATAAGGTGCAAGAATCAAGTACAAATTTTACATTAATAAATGTGAACTGGCTTGGGGGATGGTGCCCAGTAACCCAGTGTTCAGTTATCCTGTACAAGGGCCTAATGATTTCTTTGAGTGATCAATCCGCCTTCAGTGACTCTTTGAATGGAAGACCTTGGCAGAATTTCGTCTGTTAATTTTTGACTTTGTCAGCCTTCTTTGCTCATGTCTAGTTATGCAAGTGTGTGCATGTCTAAGGGGAGCTCCACAATACCTCCTCATCAAAGCTGTGTTTGTGTTTGCTTGTTTATCCCTGGCTGCTATTCTCCGCTTTCTCCTGGAGCCTCCACTCCCTATGGAGGCTTATACTGTAAGTTGTCACTGCAACCAGGCGCCCTGAAAGCACTGCCATATTCTCATCTTCTGTCTTTGTTTCTTCAGTAGAAATCAGTCTCTCTTCCCTCTGTGTATATGTGAATCTTTATCTCCATCAACATTTCATTTCATTGTCTTGCCCAATCCTTCAGTTGTGTTTTTTGTGTGTGACCCCGGCACATAACCTGCTCCTGGGTTTGGGTAATATTCTTAGCCAACGATTGATTTCACACAAAGAAAGCTTCTTTGGGTGATACAGCTCAGCCTCATACTGGTCTTCTATGTGAGAAACAATATGAATAGACAGTGCTCCAGAGTCAACGAGCTGACTTCATTTTTTCATGATCCATAATTGCGAGAGGCATTTGCTTCTTTGTATTATCCTATGGGCCGCGGACCTTTTGTGTTGTCTTTGTTAGTGGAAACTGCTGCATTCACAAAATCACACAAAGTGCCAGGTTTGCAGCAACACAAAGGCACAGAGAGTTGTTTGTCTGACATGCCTGCCAGTTGCATCAGCCTCCAATCAGTGCAGGAGAGATGTTCTGTATTATTCCTTCTCATTACAATGTTCTTGACCTGTCAGAGAATATGAGCTCTGAAGGGCGTTGCTTGCTAATAATTTTTTTTATTAATTTCTTTGAACAGGGATAATGCACATTAATCAACATCTCTGTAAATGTGCTAGTATTGGCCTAAAGCTAATTTTCAACTGTAGTCCCTGGGCAAGATGTAGATTGCCAGAAACAAACAATACACAGTACATTTTTGCGATAGCCTATACAGTAGATTAGCGCTGGTGCTTCACAGCTAGAAGGTCCTGGGTTTGATTCCTACCTCGACGGGGCCTTTCTGTGTGGAGTTTGCATTTTCTCCCGTTTCTGCGTAGGTTTCCTCCGGGCACTCCGATTTCCCCTACCACTAAAAATATGTACAATAGGTTCCCCTCTGTGGCTAGGACGCCATTGTAAAAGAGATTCTTAATCTGAGTGGGACTTTCCTGGTTAAATAAAGGTCAAATAAGATAATGTGTCAGCTTATATTGCTGTAATTACTATCATTTGGCGATTTATTGTAAAGCCACATCAGAATGAGAATTGTTTTTTATTACCATCATCAGTGAACAGGTTCGCAAAGTAGAAATTTTCTTCAGAGCAATCGTACAACATGAAACATATAACATGAAACTTGGTTGAGATAAATAATAAATTACAAAAACGTTAAAACTAGAGGGCATGCAAAAACAACTATGACATGTGAGAAACAAATTATTATTGAAGACCTTTTTGATATATATTGAGATACAATATATATAATAACATTGAGAATGGGTCTGGGACTATATTGCTATTGTTAGCAAATACTTTATAGAGCTTGAAAGAGACTGTTTGATTGAAGCTCTGAAAAGGTGTGTGTGTATGTGTGTGTGTGTGTGTGTGTGTGTGTGAGGGAGAGGAGGTGGATCTGCAGACACCAGACTCATGTCCACTTATATGCTCCGCAAATAGGACATCCTGCCACTGATTTATCAACAGCCTGAGCATCCTGCCGAGAAGTTGGGGGGGATTTGTGCACTAATGCTGTTTGATGCACATTTTTACTCTCTGCAGAAGCCTAGACGTTTGTGCTCTTGGAAAGTCTGTAAAGTGAAAGTGATAACTGGAGAGTATAGACATAAAACCGATAGTCTGTATTTGTCTAAACTCAGATTATTTTTTTTCCTCGCATCAGGTGCCAAGATGGATGAGGCGGAGAAGTACAAGCAGCGTCTGGAGGCCATAGCAGTGAGTCCATAAACGCACCGGCTCTCATTTAAATGTGTGCACGGCAGGCATAAAGAGACTACATTGACGCTCGCTCCGCCGGCCACAGCATCTGAATAATTGAACTCAAGTGCAATGTGGCCTCCCTCAAAAACAACACGGTGCTGCCATGGAAACAGCAGCTCAAAGTATTATGGGATATTGAGTCTGCCTGATGTCTGTGGTGACAGTGTCCTGGAGACAGATGGCTGACCAGGTGTCCCCGTTTTACTTTTTCACTGATGTTTTATTTAATGCGTCTCTTCTTCTGTTTATTTATTAACACACATGGCTTACCGTGCATGCCATGACCGCTTTCTCTCCCAAATCTTAAAATCAAGTTAAACGTCACTTATAAGCAGTACTCAGTTACTTTTACTCTTGTTTAGAGTACTTAAGCGAAGAGTTAGCATTTGTATGATACCTTTTACTTAATAATAATAATAATAATAATGATGCATTAGTCTTATATAGCGCTTTTCCAGACACTCAAACAATACAATTTGGTGCATTATTCATTCACTCCATACTCGATGGTGATAAGCGAGGCAACCAGTCTGCGCACATCAGCCACCACCACCAACCACTCACACACACACACACACTACATTCGCCAGGCTTCCTGGTGTTCCCAAATGGTCTCCCATCCAAGTCCTGCTTAGCTTCCGAGGTCTGACAGGATCTTGCATGTCAAAGGCGGTATTGTAGTATGTTATTCTTGAAGTTAAAAACGGATTAATCTAACAGTGACAAAAGCTTTAAGTTGAAGGGAAAAAAAGGTTAGTGTTACCTTTTAAGAAATTCCTCTAGTTTTAATCGTGGTCTCTGGGAATATCCGAATTTCACTTTTTTTTTTATTGTTTTGTCTCTTGGATTAACATATCATGGTTTGATAGAAATTAGCTAGCATTAAACTTAGAGAAAACAAAATGTATGTTATTTGGAAAATATAGATATAACGCACAGGTATAGTAACAAATAGAAAGAGTGCATGAAAGAGATGCCTAGGAGTTATAATAGATGATCAATTTAATTGGAAGCCATTAACGGCGATGTGGGGATGACAAGCTGCAGGTAGGGACACGAGAAAAGGACATCGTTTTTGGAGCAGAGCGCATGCACGATGCAATGCTCTGCACAGAGACAGCCAGATGTGGTCATTGGTCCTTCAGACAAGGTGCTGCAGACCGCGCAGCTGTCTCTGTCCTGGGAGAGACAGAGGACACTGAAAGATGCAGACCGTCGTGGGGGGGGCTATGGATTAAAGTGGGTGAGCACAGGCCCACCCAGGCCTACCCGTGTCACTGCGTATGCCTCAGGATCTCATCACTGCTGTTTGCAGATGATGTTGTTCTGTCCATTGAATCAGGACCTTCAGCGCGCACTGGGGTGCTTTGCAGCCAAGTGTGAAGCGGCCATGGTTTTCCACCAGAAAAAAGTGGATTCCCCTCTTCAGGTCGGTGGAGAGTCCTTGCCCCAAGTGGAGGAGTTCAAGTATCTCGGGGTCGTGTTCACGAGTAACGGATGGAGCGTGAGATCGATAGACGGATCGGTGCGGCGTCGGCAGTGATGCAGTCGCTGTAACAGACTGTTGTGGTGAAGAGGGAACTTAGTCAGGGGGCAAAGCTCTCGATTTACCGATTGATCTATGTTCCCACCCTCACCTATGGTCATGAGATCTGGGTAATGACCGAATGGACGAGATCGCAGAAGACCCAGGACATGCTGGAGGGATTATGTCTCTGAGCTGGCCTGGAATACCTGTGGCCATCTTTAAAACCGCTATTACTTGAGTGAATGTTTTGCCTACTCTATTCAACTCTGCATACAAGTTATTTTCACTCTCATTCCCAGGAAAAGCGGCGGGTGCAGGAGGAGCAGGAGAGAGCCAAAAGAGAGTTGGAGGATGAGCGGATAAGACTGCAGCAACTTAAGGTCAGACTCCTAAACCCAGGAAGATCTTACAATGTCTCCCTTTACAACTTCGGCTTCAACACCCGCCTTAATCTCTCAGACTCCAAATCCTCTGCAGACACCCTCAAAATGTCTTTCTTTACACTAACTCTAGGACATACCGTAATTACATGAAGTAAATAACCTTTCCTATACCCTGCAGATAGTAGAGATTGGTTTTGCAGTTATGCTTCTCCCTAAATTGTTAACACTTGACATAGAGCCACTCTGTTGTTTTCTTGCCACTTCCAGACAGTCGTTCTCACTTCCTTCTCCGCTGCGTAACATTGTCCCAAGGTGCATTCCTAAAGCTATGGGCAGTATAATTAGCTTGTGCAAGTAA
This sequence comes from Neogobius melanostomus, assembly GCA_007210695.1. Lineage (NCBI taxonomy): Eukaryota > Metazoa > Chordata > Actinopteri > Gobiiformes > Gobiidae > Neogobius > Neogobius melanostomus. Next base: position 976,918 of record VHKM01000004.1, on the reverse strand, counting down.
ATGTACAGCAATTCTCAATATGTTTGGGATAACTGTATTATCTTTTGTGAGTCAGTCGAGTTTGACTATTTCTATAAGATTATAGCCAGCTTCTGACCTGAAGGAACCATTCAAAAAGCTTCCAGTCAAACAGAAACAGCAGTGCTTGTTCTTAGGAGAGAAAACAGAAAATAGTTATGGTTTTGTAGGTAGCTAGAACCACACATTTGCCAGATTATCTAAATGTGGAACTGTAAGCTGACAGGAAGCAAAGGATCTCCACAGCCGTGCTCTCAAATTAGAAGGTTCCAGACATAAACAAAAGGAAGAGTGTCTGTCGTGTTTATCTTGGTGACTCTCGCTTTTATACTATTTTTTTTCTTCTATAAAATACTTTATCTTGTGTCTAGTAGAGTTACATATTTAGCTAAATGTACCTTACTCATTTATTATGTTTTGAATTATGAATGTCTCTGTTAAGTAGCAGTCAACTTTCTCCTAAAGGGTGGACCTAGCCTCTTGACAGAAATTAAGCTGGTACAGTAAAGTAGCAATACAACTCAGTCTAGCATGTCCTCTGTTGTTTAAAAGGGCTTGATTGGGCTGTAAAAAGAGCTATTACTTTCTTCTGTTGCAAAGAGTTTCAGGAAGCACATCTGATATTGGTCTTGGCCTGTTTTTATAAGATACGTTTTGAATGTGTGATATGGAGCGAATTCATTAACAAGCAGATCCATTGATATGTTAAAAGCCACTGAGTGCTATCGATACGTAGCACCGCCATGCGTCAACGTGTCTGATCATTTAGCAGGTTTTTTCTTTCAAAACAAATGTTACCAAGTAGAATTGCCACTCATTTGTCTTCTAGTGCCATGGAGTTACTACGCTGTGACGTCATCTTCATATTCTGTACCTCAGTTGGTTCCCTTCCTTTTTTGTCCCACGTACCCCTTGAGGCATTCATTTATACTCTTAGTACCCTCAAACTGTACAAGCAACTTAATATAAAATGTTATGTAGATATGTGAATATGTACATGACTTGAATATAATGTATTTTGTACAATTGTGAAGACTGCAAATAATCATGCAAATTTACAAGAATTTGTCATGTATTAATAACTCAAAATAAATTCAATCAGTCCAACAATCAATTCTACCAAAATTTTAACCAAGTGAGCAACTACACGTGATTTATTTTAGCTTTTCTTTGAATGTAACTTATTAAAATTCTGCTCTGTCTACACTGTTTCATTTTCTTTTTTTCTCTTTCTTCTTCTTTTTAATCTGAGGTCAAAGGTATTTTATTTATTTATTTATTGGTTTATTTGGTCGGGACAGTGCATGTTAATGAACATACATGGGTCTCATGCATGTAAACAGCCACACCGGATTGTAGCCTTGGGCTAATTTCCAACCGTCGTCCCCCATGCGCACTCTCAAACACACTCTCATTCATCCTGGCCTATTGTACATGTTTTTAGTGGTAGGGGAAACCAGAGTACCCCGAGGAAACCTACGCAGACATGGGGAGAACATGCAAACTCCACACAGAAAGGCCCCATCCAGGTGGGAATCGAACCCGGGACCTTCTAGCTGTGAAGCACGAGCGCTAACCGCTGTGCTACCATACCCCCTGCCAAGTCCTCAAGTACCCTCAGGGGTCCCTGTACCCCTGGTTGGGAAAACACTGCTGTACCATTACAGTATTACTTTTAGGACGATTTAATTATCCGAGACTGTTTTATTATTTCATTTCATTTTTGTAATAACAATGATTCCTATTGTACTTATTTGAAATTATTCAATTTATTCATTTCTGCTTTTTTTATATTATGCAGACAAATGTTCTTGTTGCTAGTAGCAACGCTCGCAGACAGTTCAGCAACTGTTGCTTTCCAGCATCTCCATACACAGATGCCCAAGTTACTTTGTCTATTTTTGTAGCTGATTACTGTAATGTAATAAGTTGACTGTGTGTGTGGTTCTTCCATTAGAGGAAATCTCTGAGAGACCAGTGGCTGATGGAGGGCCCTCCCTTGTCTCCTTCCTCCTTAGACCCACCTCGCTCCCCTCTGTGGGGAACCCAGGCTCAAGAGATTGAGAAACACATAGACAAGTAAAGCTGCCATGCCTTATGTTTGTGTGTGCCAGACTTATAATGATGATGATGATGAAATTATTTGGAGCATTTTATTGATTGTGTGTATTGTTTGGTCTCAGGTTGGAGTCAAAGACGCAGCATTTGGCAGAAGCTGAGGAAAAGCTAAAGGAAGTGATGGAGTATGGCCAAACTGTAAGGAACTTGAATGCATACACTTATTTCTTAGTTCCTTCGATCAGGCAGTAAATGTATGTTGTATGTACAGTATGGGAGAGCATACCTGAATAATTCATACTCTGTTAATGTAGCTTTGATGTAGTGCCTCTTCTTTGGAGACGCCTTGTGAATATAAGAAGCCCCTAGACATAAACAATTCAGTGCGCAAACCCACGTGGGAATTGTTGTTTCACTTTTAGCCAAGTAGCACAATAGGGGCCTCCAGCTTTTATGTGTATCATATATGCACATTTGTAATTATAACCCCAGCTTGGAGAACTATTTAGATCATGCTATGCACAGATGATTGTCAGGCTAATGATCATGTGACACTACAATACAATGTCTTCAATGTTCCAAGTAATTGTAAAGATGTGCCTTGAGTTCACTGATCTTACAATTTCTCTGTTAACAGCAGAAAACCGTGGTGGTTGAAGAAACACAAACGGGTAACTTTTAAGTTGTTTGACGTACTGATTATGTCCCCTGGTGCACAAGTCTAAAAGCTGCATTTCCTTCCCTTTCTCTCCAAAACCCTGCAATCTCCCCAAACATTTCCCATCTGTCGCTTCTATAGATGTACCACACAAGCTTTCGGCACAGTCATGGGTTGTAGTCCCTAAAACACTGTCTTTTTTTTTTTTTTTCTTTTTTTTTTTTTTTTACAGAAATGAATCAAGAATTTGTGCACAACGGCAAAAATGCTGCTGAATTAGGTGAGAAAACACCTAGTCTCATCTGAAGTGCACATTCTAATTAAAACATTGAGTGGTTCTTTAATCTAAGACTAAATATGTCCCCAGTAGTGTTACTTTCATGTTGTATTCTAAACACACTCCCTTTCTACACTTGGATATACAGTATATTGAAATTTGCATTATAAAGGCATTGGGATTTGGTCCCAAGCATCCTTTTCCATAAGAAGAATTTCTTTAATGTATTACATGTTGTTTTGTTGTTGTTTGTGTGTTTCACAAGAAAAACATGGACCATATTGGAATCTGAGTCAAAACCTGTCAGGCCACAAAGTTATACAAAAGATTATTATTTAGTCTTATTTCTATTCTATCTTTGTTGGACTTATTACTACCCATCAGTGGACCAGACAGAAATCTAAAACTTGTTAGTGGCCATAATAGTACACAGGATTTCACACAAGATAAATGTTAAGTATATTTCCATTCATCATTGTTTAACCTATCAGAGTAAAAAAAAAAAGATCAGCCATCAGTCAACTGGAAATTAATCTGGATTTTATAGCTCTAATAAGTCTGACATTTGAATTTAATGACATTTGCATCAGCTGTGCCGAGGCGTTTGATTACCTCCACTGTAATGAAATATTATCTCTGTTTAATGGATTTAACATCCTTCATGTCACTGCAAATATTTTTAATTACAAACGCTGCCTGCTTCTCGACTCTTAATTCTTTTTTTTTTTCCACTTTCAAAGGTGTAGACTTCGGGACCGAAAGCCCACAAGCGGATGAAGTTATATTCACAAATGGCGTAGGAGAAATGGAGGAGGACATAAGTCACGTTGCTTCAGTGGAGGCGCTCCCGGCTATTAATGGATTACGTGAAGAAACTAAATCGGTGCAAGTAGTTAATACTGATGATAATGATGAAGATGGGACTATGGTAATTAGAGCAGAGTGCATCATGATAGTAGATGAAAGTGATGAGGCAGCAGAAGAACCTACCGAAGAAAATGTGTGTCCTGTGATAAACCCTACTTTGATCCCAGAGGAAACTCAACAGACTGTTACTGAATCTGTGCAAAGTGAAGGAACAGTGACCACTAGTGTTGAAGCAGGTTTACCCGAAAGTGCAGTAATACCAAATGGTGTGGGGGAAGACGAGCTTGAGAGGGAAACCGCCGCACAACTACTATCCCAGACTGAAGAGGCCGCCGTTGTGGCTCCGGTGCCGGTATACACTGAAACAAAACCATATATTACAACATCATCACAGGTTGAAGTGAAGAATGAAGACACGAATGAGGAAGAGAGAATCGAGGTTGTGTCAAAAGCAAAGGGAAACGTCACAGTGGAGTTTCAAGAGGTCCCGCTGTCCGAGCCGCTAGACAAGAAGGCCCCAGGTGAACAGGAACCACTTCTGTCTGGGATCAAAGCTAAAGATGCAGAGCCAGCAACCTCCAACGATCAAACAAAAACCCCAGACAGAGCAGACCAGGAGACCAAGATGCCTAAAAGAAAAACCTGCCAGTGTTGCTCTGTAATGTGAGCAGGCTGCTGCACTTTTTTAGACAGCACACCGTTCTGCAGTTTTGCCTAATTCAATCCGCTAATAAACCCGAACTTTACCTTTTTATTTTTTTTTACATGCGGCTACTGAATGACAAAAAAACAGGGAATGGTTTGGACTTGAATTTAAGTGCCTTTTCACAGGAACTTAACTGTGTGGCTCAAAGTCTGCTTTTGTCACACAGCTATTTTATCAAGTCTGAAGACAAACTAAAGATCTCTTATGATCTGCAGGAAACTAAAATACAGACTTATTTGGAAAAAATACTGTCTTCACAAGTCATGATAAAATTTTGATATAAGGGCTTGTATAATAAATATATTACTTGGTGATATCATTCTAATTTAATATTTTATGGATTTGAATATAGTAAATGGACCGCATTTTGCCTTTTCATCATTTCAAGTGTTCATGTACAGATTATGAATTCCAAAGACTTTTAAGGCATTTCTAAATTTCATTTTACCAAATGTGTTTTGTGTCCTTTTTTTTTTTTTTTTTTACAGATGCTCTTAGGCCTGAGCTCAGTGACTGTAAATATATTGTATAGCTAAAGCACATGCGACTGATGTGTCAGTTTTGAAATGAAATAATTTAAGAATTAAATTGACATTTGTCTTTAGTTGTTTCTGTGTATTTGTTTTGCTTCACAAATACATTCTAATTTGTTTATCAAGGGTGGTGTGCCGCTCATCTTCAAAAGAAGTGAGGGCTAAACTCCTTTAAGTGTAAATACCATAGAAGTAATCTGTAAGAAATATGGTCAATATCAACAATTGATAGATAATACAAAAGCCTTCAGCTCTAAAAACTGCACCAATATTGTTAAAAATGTTCCTTAATTAATTGGCAGCCTCTTGTGGCGGCGCAAAATATTGCAAGCATTAAATACAATTAAACCACAGACTGCAAATTAACATAACACTGTATAAGGCATTTACTGAAGTTCACATGATAAAATGCACTTAACACGGTCGAAAGATTGAAGTTTAAGATCAAAGAAAAAAGGCTTTTTGTTATTACAAGAGGTGTGTGTGTGTGTGTGTGTATATGTGTGTATATACACAAGAGAAGTGCATGTGGTGTGTATATACTCAAGGGCGCCGTAAAGGGGTGGAAGGTTAGGACGATTCTAAGGGCCCAGGCTGATGAAGGGCCAGAAGAGCAAACCCTCTTTTTCTTTTCTTATTTCTTTTCTCTTTTTATACATACGTTAAATGTGCTAGGGCCCCTCATACACTTAATGTGTATTTTGTCCGTTTTGACCATAGATTTAATATTTAACAAACAAATAATGTATTTACTGTTTAAGTCACACCCTCCCCCTCACAATGGTTCATTCCACCTGCGCTGTCCGAGCTACGCTCGCTAGCGTAGCGTCTCTTGCTTATTGCATTTGTTATGATGCAGTGCAGATAGTGACACACGCAGGCATGTCACATCAAAAGTCAGGGCATCAAAAACGGAAAGAAAGAATGAAAGAGAAGACCGAGAACGCCGAAGTCGACAGTATGTCACACAGTTTTCAAAAAGAAAGGTAGCTTGCCCTATTCCTGTATTCCAAAACTTTCAGACTTATTTTGTTGCTACATGACCTGCTTTTATCTAGCTAGCTTAGTAAAATAATTACTGAATTATGATTTACATCCAACAATAATAACATCTCTGCTGTCTCCGGGTTATCATGTCTCGTAGACACAGATTCAGCGGCCGCTGCACACCCACGTCCTCCTTCCCCCGCGGCCCCCGTCCCCGTCTCAGCCAAACAAGGTGAGCCTGAGCGCAAAACTTCACGAAGATTGAAGGCTCTAAGCACGTCTTATCTACTGTGTTCTCCACATGATGATTACTTTACTAAACAAAAAGTAATCTACACGCTTCAAAAATTACAAGATGCAGCTGCAGAGTATTTTTGGGCAGGTCTGCATAGTTTTGCGAATATTTTGCACATTGCCTGTGACCGTTGCTGGTGGCGAGAGAGCATTCAGTAAGCTGAAACTGATTAAAATGATCTTAGGTCTGCTATGTTGCAGGAGAGACTTTGTCACCTTGCCATACTATCCATTGAAAGCAAACTGGGAAGAAAGCTGAACTTTGATGATTTGATACATGATTTTGCCAGCAGAAAGGCGCCGCTGGGCCATTATAAAGTGATGTTGAACATAACTTTGTTATACCTGGATCAGAGGTTAGACTGGGTTGTAAAATGTCGGCCATTCACAAGAATTACCGGCCATTAAAAATATATACAGTAGCCTATAATGAATGTGGCTTATTATCAATAACAATATTTATTTAGACCGAGCGCTACACGAGTGCTTTAGTGAGTCCAAAACAAGGCTATTTCTAATGAAAGAATGACGGGAGAAAATGTAACAACAACTCAAATCCAAACATAAAGTTGTGCGCGTGGAGACGATAGAGGCAGCAGGTGCCACGCGGATGTACCCGCTTGACAGAAGGAATCTATGACCCGAACGCTGTCCAGATCTGACCGCACATCAGCTGCACACACGAGGGCTGGGCTGTAGATGCTATTCCGCGCTTTAACGTGGCTTCAGGTGTAACATTAGCAACGTCTCTAACGAGTAACGACAATGCTAAAGTCACCAAAAGTCACTCTCAAGCGATGCACCCCGGACCCAGCTCTGACACACTCAAGAGCGGCTCCAACACCGGTGACTAAACCGAGGCGTCTGTGCAGACTGACCGAGGGAAGCGCCTCTAAACCCGGCCACTCTCCCAGGAAGAGCCGCTGTGGGACTGCGCGTCAGTCTGACTGAACACACAGAGTTTACAGAATATCCTAATCAAAAGTATTAGCTGTTGAATTCTTTACACACTTTTATTAAAGTAAATGTACCTGTAGTTCGCCGTTTTCTTGGAAAATGTGAAGAATCACGAATAAAAAGCGTAACATATCCAGAGAGCGATGAAGGCGCTTCAACTGCGCTTCGTAAAATGGGCTAAGGGCGTAAGTCTAAACTTTTTTTGATAGAAATATTGAACCTTTTTTAATATTTAGGCCTGTCTCGAAAACACTTTGTCATGTTAGTCACTGGCTTAGGTCAAATGTTAATGTATTTTTCTATATTCTCTCCATATTTTTTTTATTTTTGTACCGTCGGCCAATTTGGCTGATGGAAATAATTTTTACCGGCCATTTAATTTTCACACCGGCTAACGGAAACCCTGACCTGGATAACAAACAGTTTATGTCTGGTTCAGTACTTGTTTAGTCCTGGACTGGTTTAAGCCTGCATTACTCCTGGTGTGTCTTGATTTTGAGCCCTTTTGACCTAGTTTTAGTCTTGGACTGATTTAGTTATGGGTTAGTTCTAGCTGATGTTTCCTGATTGAGCAGTTGGACCCAGTTAAAGCTTGTTCACATAAAGTATATGTCAGTATGTGTACATTATGATCTGTTGTGTTTGCAATTGCAATTGAGATAATAAATATTCTCCTTTTATGTAAACAAGTACATATTTCCATAGTTTTTCTTGTTTTTGTAGGCTTTTACCCATCAGACATTTTAACTATGCAATGTGCTAAGTATCTTTTTTAAAGTATACAGGGCATGTTTATTGGGTTACATTTTATCTGTAAAAAATGTAGGGGGCCCAGAATTTTTTGTTTCCATAGGGCCCAGAATTTCTGGCGGCACCCCTGTATATACTGTGTGTATACTCTTCCTGGGTGCTTGAGGGTTCTGCGCAGTTCCTAGAACTGCACTTTTCTGGACCGAGATGTCTGATGTATTTCCTGGGATCTGCTGGAGCCACTCCTCCAGTTTGGGAGTCACTGCCCCGAGTGCCCCAACAACCACGGGCACCACTGATGCCTTCACTCTCCAGGCCTTCTCTAGCTCTTCTCTGAACTCCAGGTATTTCTGTAGTTTCTCGTGTTCCTTTTTCCTGATGTTGAAGTCGCTTGGTATTGCTTTGTCAACCACCACGGCTTTCCTCTGCCCTTTGTCCACCACCACAATGTCCGGTTGGTTCGTCATTACCATTCTGTCCGTCTGTATCTGGAAGTCCCACAGGATCTTGGCTCGATCATTCTCTACCACCTTTGGAGGTGTTTCCCACTTTGACCTCGGGGTTTCCAGCCCATACACAGCACAGATGTTCCTGTACATCTGTGCTGTGTGTATATATATATATATATATATATAGGCTATAATTTGATTTTATAGATAAAACATAACTTGGTTATGCTCACTTGCTTTTCGTTGTGAAATGCCATTCACTAAACTCACATATTTCATCCTCCTCCTGTGGACTGTGATGACAAATGACGGCAGCAAACTGACTTGTCACTCAGACATATGTTTATAACTTGTATAACTTCTCTATCTACTCCAAACCCTTGCAAAGTGATTTCTCTGTTACCACCATACAGTGGCGAACGCTTTGACAAAGTTCCAATATACTCCGCTATTAGTACCTTATTCACTTCAGGATAGTGTTTGCCCATGTGTAACGGCCTTAACTTGTCTTCTTTGCAACAGGTGAGTCGCTCTCTACAATGCACCCACATAGTCATGGTGGTCACAAGGTTTTTTTCACGGGGCGCTTTAATGCCAATTGTCAAATCTGAAAAGGTCATTATAGACATAAGACTATACACACAGGACTCTGCACTCTGGTCTTGGATTTCTGATTAAATACTCGGATATTGTTTAAAGTGAGCCACTTCTAATCTGATTCTCAACAGAACACTTTAGACACACATTATTGGATGGGAGACCGTTTGGGAACACCAGGAAGCCTAGCGAATGTAGTGAGTGAGTGAGTGGTTGGTGGTGGTCGGAGGGGCCAATGGCGCAGACTGGTTGCCTCGCTTCCGTCAGTCTACCCCAGGGCAGCTGTGGCTACAATAGTAGCTTACCACCACCAGGTATGGAGTGAATGAATAGTGCAATGTACAGTAATGTGTCTTTGAGTGTCCAGAAAAGCGCTATATAAAACCGATGCATTATTATTATTATTATCCTAAATGGGCAATTTAAAAATGCAGGTTGCATTGTCATCCTTTTCCTTGCCTTGCTTCATCACAACCAGTCAGCGCCATCAAACTGTCAACAGCTTCTTCAACCTTTTGACCAAATCTTACCACAAAATCTCGAGGGACGTTGGTTTATTGTGGCAGGCGGTTTCAATGACACCGCAGAGCGCTTCAAGATGAGGGACAGTGGTGTCATGAACTGGACCGCCATCAACGGTACAAACATGCACTTTGTGCGACACGACGGCTTCAATGGTTCTTGCCAGTCCACTGCCTCCGTGATCACTCTGGAGAACAGTGGATTTAAATTCAGAAAGGACAAGATCACAGTGGCCTTATGCACACGACATGCCCAGATTGTTTGGTGATGCACTTCGATACGCAGGACCTACACCCATGGCTGGTCTTATTGCTCAGCAAGAGAAGAGAGGTCGAGGGAGCTGAGATGGAGGAGTTCAAGGCACATGTGGGGTGTCTGGAGATGCCTTATGTGCAGGTTATGGAGCCCACTAAAGAACTATGGGACATGGGTCAAAAGGGCAATGGAACAACCACACAAGATGATGCTGTGAAAGGTGGACAGACGGCTTGAGAACTTCTTAATCTTAACAGTGAAAGAAGGTGTCTCAAGTACCTTTGAGTCGCCCAGTAATTATGTGATACTGTTACCGTCTCAAATAATAAATCTTTTTTTTTTTTTTTTTATGTGGTGTGTTGTAATTTACTGACCATGTGTGTATAGCATGCTTTATTAACATATAATTAAGGTATACAGTATGGACTCGTATTTTAAAATTTGTATGAAAAATGCTCAGTTTAATCTAAATGTGGAAACATGTCTCCTAAAAACGTCACAGACCGATCATGTCAAAACTATAGGTTGAGATGGAATTTTAATGTATAGGACTTCTTTAATAATAATTGATATTAATAGAAATTCCTAAATGATTATTTTTTTAGTCATTTGGTGCTGATCTCACAGCTGATGGAATACTCATTATACTTACCAAGTACAAAGTGAGGAAAATATCTTTGGCAAGAACAAAGTAAGAATAATGTCAAACCTCAAACATCCCGTTCTGACCACTCAACCCGAGTTATTGTAAACCCAATGCTAATTTTGTTGTAAGGAAACTGTGACCATATTATTCTTGGTTCTTGAGGCAATGCTTTTTTAAATAATCAGTAATATGGGGAAAGATTGTATGTGTCCATATAGTCTATATATTTTGTCTTGATTAATACAGTGAAACTCATAGTGATTCACGTTAACATTATTGGAAAACTTCCCCTTTTACTGGCATAATCAATTTGTTTAAGGAACAACTCACCAATGTTTATTCACATTGCTCATTCACTGAAAAGTCAAATACACTGGTGCAACAAAACAAACCTTAAAGGGACATTTTGACCTGGTACAAAATGTGACAAACATGTCTTACCCTGTTAGCCAAAATTGGGAAGTCCACTGTTGAGGCTGACAAATGTTACTGAACGTATAAAACTGAGCTTCTGAGCTGTCGTCAGGTCACTCCCCAAGTCGAACAAAAATACTTAACATTTTCACCATGTTTGCCGCATTTGCAATCCTACTTTGCCTGGTGTTTGTGGGTCAGTCTGCCTTTCCCGTCTGTGAAAAACTAGTGGGACCCAGGGCTGCGCTATCGCCTGCTGACTTGAATGGAACATGGGCTTTTATAGCAGGAAGTCTCAACCATCCTTCATCTATGGAGGCGCTGAAACAGAGAGACAGCATCACCGCCTTTTTCTCCAATAACAACGAAACATCGACCTGGTCATACACCCAAGTCAACCGGTTTGGAGACCAGTGCGAGCATATGCCGTACAACATCACATTGGAGGGCAGCAGGTTCACCTTTGATGTGGGTAACCGCTTCAGTTTGAGTGGATCCTTCCTCTACACAACCTGTCCGGACTGTCTGGTGATGCAGTGGGTGGTGGAGTCCAGGAAAAGGCGATCTATGGACCTGTATTTACTCAGCAGAAGGAGGATTTTGACCCAAAGTGAGTTGATAGAGTTTAAGGCTCAGCTCAGATGTTTTCAGCTGCCTGCGCCCATAGAAATGGATTCATTTAAGGAACTGTGTCCTAAAGAACCAGAAAACTAGGTTTTGTCATCAACATGTACACAACTTATAACATTCAGATGTGTATTGTGGCTTCACTCTAACAATGTCTTTGTTACTACAAATTAAATGGTATTGGACAACAATAGAACTATAAGTTGTGTTTTCCCTGATTTAAACAAAAGCATTATTTTCATGTTATTACCCCAGAATGCAGAACATTTTGTTAATCTAACAGGTTTCCCTCTGGGGAGTCCTGACCAGGGAAACCTGTTCAACAGATTTCTGGATTGCTAGGAAAAACTGTAAGGTCTATACTGCAATACACAGTACATGAGTAGCCTGTATGTTGACTTTTCAAACAAACCTGAAAACACTGGATAAAAATGAGCCTCATCACAGCGATTATGTAAAACAGAGACAATCTTTATGCTGTGCAAAATAAGCTTACGGTTGACATGTCCCCTCACAAAGGACAATTTAAGAAACTTCACATTTTATCCCGAGTCACACGGCTATTACAAAAGCACAACATGACATGTCAACACATCATCAAAGAAAATTCAATAAGGTAAGATTATGAAGTAAACTAGATAATAGTGACCAAACCAACCTTTAGTTTAGTTTAGTTTCTTTGAGCAGTATTCACTCTGCTCAAACCTTTGTCAACTCTTAGTTTCCCAAGTTTCTCAAACCTACCTGAGTGTGACAGCTTTGGGACATAAATTAGAAAATAAATTATCCAAGTTTTGATGTTTTTATCCACTTGACAGTTTAAAAGGGACCAAATTATTTATCTATTTATTATTTGGCCAATAAGTTATTGCTTATGTAGCATACATGTAGCCCTTTAGGCTACACACTGCAACTTTTAACACCATGGAATAGAAATTGAACCATGCTTTGTTCCCATGCTTTATGTATTGTATTGGTCGCTGTAGACAAAACAATAACACCTTTATAAACTATAATGAGCTTAGCGCACGCTAATGTGCAGTAGTGGGCGTGCACTATGGCGCTTACCATCCGTGTGTGCCATGAGGGGCGAAGGTGGAGTCTGTCTGCACACGAGACACTGCGCAGCTGGGCCGTAGAACAGCGGCCAGGACTTCTCCGGCCAACCTTGACCAAGGAGTCCACAGAAACAAACAACCGCGCTGTCTGGAGGGATTTAGTAAAAGGTACGTGGCTAATCAGCAGATTGAGAGTATTCATTTTCCAACTGCGTTATGAATAATTATACAAACAATTGAAATAGGGATTGTTTTGGTTAAAAGAGGTTTCGGTATTAAAGAACCATGCATTTCATTATCTTCAGTATATTAAAAGATTCCATTGTTACCTACTGTGAATAATTCTACAAACGATTTAAAATGATTCATTTTGCATGTAAGGGGAAAAACAAACATAATATAATATGTATGATTATTATACTTATGATTATAATAATAATTATGAGTATTATTATTATTACTGTTATAATATCATGGCTGAATGAAGAACTTGAATTGAAATTTTATTGATTTGCAATGCGCAGTAGGGGAGTTGGTTAGTTGCTTAAGCACTGATTTATTAGAGACTGGGTACAAGGCTTAAAATATTAAATGTTCGTTTCATGAAAATCCTCTGAGCAAGATGACATACAACAATTAAACATGGAACAAACATACGGGCTACAATATAAGTTTAATCATTAAGAAACTTCTGTAAATGCAGGAGCGCCCCTTCTGTTTGGATGTTTGTCTTCACATGGCCTCTAATCAGCTCATGTTAGGTCTGACAGAGAGATCACTTTGTAGCTTTGCCAATAGTTATGCCCCACAAGACAACAGACTGGCAGGAATAATGTGGGCCTCTTCATAATAGACTCAGTGGCACGCGAATAAACTTTGTAAATGTCACATACAGCAAAATGTTTTTGCAAATGGCAGGGTGTTTTCATAAAGATTTAGATGACAGCCTCTCTTTGATTGTGGTAATACATCTTTTATCACAGCTATCCTGACTCATTCTGACCCATTATTTACTTACTTTAATACAGTGGCCTCTATTATACCTTACATGTCACTCTGACACATTCTATTGTATCTGTGCCTATCTTTTTCAGAAGAGACTAGTGCCTCGCTCTGTGATTCCCCGTAATGATCACGCACAGCACTGCAGCAGCCTGCTGAGGAGCACAGTGAAGTGAGGTGAGCTTGCAGGGGAGAGGATGCTGTGTGAAGGTACAAAGAGACTTTGTAATCAACATGAATGTAATAAGTAAAGGAAACTGAGCTTCATATCAGCAGTGGACTGTGTTTTTCAGGTTAGGTATTTGTGGCCCCTCCTGAAAACGCCACCTTAACGTGGTGGAGGGGTTTGAGCACCCAAATGATCCTGGGGGCTCTGTTGTCAGGGGCTTCGTGCCCCTGGTAGGGTCTCCCATGGCAAACAGGTCCTAGGTGACGGGTCAGAGAAAGAGCGGTTCAGAAGTCCCTTATGAGAGACCAACAGGCCCAATTAAAACCATGAGGCCGTCTTTCTGTGGACCTACCACCTGCAGGAGGAGCCATAGGGGCTGGTGCAATGTGATTTGGGCAGCTCAGACAGCTGCCCCCACGACCCGGCAACGGAAAAGTGGAAGAAAATGGATGGATGGATGGATGGATGGATGGATGGATGGATGGGTATTTGTGGCACTCATTTTGTAAGCTGATTATGTGGATTCAGCAGTGCAGTGTATTACACAAAGGAAAGTGAGTGCAGCAGGATGAAGTAACTGTTCACAGTATGAGCAGCTTCAGGGGAAAAAAAGTACAACTTTTTTAACCTAAGTACTGTGCACCTTAATAGGAGTGGATGTTTGCAAAATACCAGCACTGCCCTTATGTGGTGTGTTTATGTTGATAGTGGCTGAGATGGATACCTGACACATTTGTGCCCAATTATTAGAAATAATCAAATATTTCTAAAATATCATCGTGTTATACTTATTTGTATCCATTAAATTAGGTAAAATAAGTTACCGATCCCTGACAGTCACTGGGTTTCTCCATTGATACAGTATGTAATCCATTAATCTGCAAACATTTTCATGACAATCACCATTCACTGATTTCTTTCACTGTAGGAAGGTTAGTAAATTAAACCCATTGTAAAGCATCTCTGTACGTGCAGTCTATAAGAATGAAACAAAAAAGTGAAAATATCCAGGTAGACAATTATTACAATCCGGTGAAACAAAACCGCTTTTCTGGACAGCACTGACATTTTAGATTTCATATTTAAATAAGGATCAGGGCAATATTTGCTTGGTGACAGGGAGCAATCGCAACACCGGTGCACTGTTGAGTGTTACTGCCCACTTTTGTAATATTATGGAATCCTTTTCACAAGCTCCGACTAAGGGATTTGGATCAATCTCGAAAGGTCAGGCGATTGTCTCAAAAAAGTCCAGCTGTATTTATGCACTGCACTTGAATTATAGTCTATATAAGAATGCTCCTATGACACTGAATTGATAACAAAACATTAAAGCTTTTACAACAACAAAGTAGGTAGTTTATGTAATGTTCATGTAGGAAAGTGCCAAGACAGTTAGAATATATACTTTGACAACAGTTTCACTAAAGTATGGTGTTTTTAGTAATTAGCGACAAGAACAAGAACTGTTATTGGCAAATCGATGTTCCTGCTTGTTATTTGCCCTGCATGAATTACGTGCCCCTTTGTCTTTCTCATTCAGACTGGCTGAAGGCCAAACACACACGGTCTGTTCCAAACTATCCACATCAGCACCACTTGTCCCCATGGAGACAAAGCCCACGGCCTTTCACTCACTTGACGAGTGGGTCAGCGAGTCCCAGATATCGGCTGCGGCAACAATTTACAACCCCACTGCGGTGGACAAAAAGGCTCCCGCAGCAGAGCCCGAAGGAGAGGACATTGACATGGAAGTATCCCCAGAAATCAAACAGCCAGGCATGTCTGAAACAAAGGCAGTGAGGAGCCAGTGTGCACATATGGAGGCAGAAAGTATGGGAGAATTGCAAAAAACGGAGACTCACCAGACTTTATGTGAAAATGAGTTCCCACCTCCCCCTCCGGATTTCAGTGATCTCCCAATTGAAGAAGCCAGGGACCAAGACTTTTCCATTGAGGTGATTGCGGCTGAGTGGATAGACAGTGAAATGTCGAATCCAGTGCATGATCTGTACCGCTGTCAAAAGCGGTGTACTGATGTTTTCAATGTTAACCATACTACAGATACCACCAATTTAACAGTCAGAGAGTGTACTGATAAAAACAGTGAGCACATTGTGCCCTGTCTGCCTTTTGCTGATGAAGGTGATGAGGCTGCAGAAGTTGACATGAAAAGCTTGACTTTAGACAAGTGTGATGTTTCAGAGTCAGATTTATCTGCACCCGCAGTAGATGACCTCGAACAACAGGGGAACAATTTCCACAATGTGAACTGTCCACTGGGAGAGACATCCAAGCATTAACATCTTTTGACTATCATAAGTGCACTTTTGCCAATGGAAGCAATAAGGATGTGGGTGCTTACGATGGTGCGATGGATTTCCAGTGTGATGTATCAGAATTCACAGCTTCAACTTTGCAGAGGGAGCTTTCACTACAATATGAAGGGCCCTTAGTGAGCGGCATCGAGTCTGGTCAAGAATACAGTGGTGATGTTGGAGAAAGAGAGGACACTATTGACCTAATTGCCTTCCCAGATGAACTTACTAAGGAAAATTCAACAGCGTTTTCCCCACTTTTTGCAAATAACAAAGACAATGAGAAAGCCTCTGTCTTTCGAACATATGATTACGAGAGCAGTGAATCAGAATACATTGTCTCAACTTCACTAGCACGAGATGCATCCCAGCAACAGGGGGAGCTATTTCCATTACATCATACAGAATACAGTGGTTATCTTTCCAGTGTTGAAGTTAGGGAAGATGAGGACATGACTGGGTCAAAAGCCTTACCAGATGCACTTTCTGAGGCAGCTTTATTCGTGCAGTCTCCACTTTTTACACATGAAAATGAGGATGAGGAAGCCTATAATAACACCTTGCATAACTTGGATTGCAAGAGCAATGTATCAGAATTCACAATCTTAACTTCACCTGTTGAAGCTGTATCTGAACAACAGGGGAGTTGTCTCTACAATCTGAGGTACCCCTTGTGAGTGACATTGTGCAAAGTGAGGACACTATTGAGCCAATAGGCTTACCAGATGAACTTACAAATGTAACAGTGAGTAAAGCTCCTTCTAACTATGGTGAAGATATTGCGCAGTCTCCATTTTCTGCAAATAAAAGCAATGAAAATGAGGAAGTTTACAATGATACCTTGCACAATTCGGATTATGTATGTGATATATCAGGATCCACTTCCACAACTTCACCCGTAGTAGTTGTGTCCGATCAACAGGGGGAGCCATATCAACAATATGAACTGGCCTCTGTGGGTGTAAACCATCAGGAAGCCACACAACAGGTGCTCAGCCAGGCCTCTCCACCTTTGTCATCGGTTTCCATAGAGCCAGCCAATCACGCTGCTCTCAGGAGAAGTAGTGGTGGAGTCATAGGAGAGAGCAGGGTGGGGCATGGGACTCTAGAAGGAGAAAGCAGACCGATAAGTGCAGATGAAAGGCTATTTAAAGAGATTGAGACAGTGGGACCACTCAAAGAAGTTTTCAAGTCAGTCCAGGAGCAGAAAAGTGAGAAGCCTAGACACGTTTCTTTTCAGCACAGGACCATGGAAAGCGACTCGTGTGATGAGACTGACAGCGGAGTCTCGACTGACTACTCCCCTGGTAGCACTTTGGAGAGTGCCGGCAGTTTGGGTAATGTGCACAAAGAGACCCCCATCGAGAGGGAGATCCGCAGGGCTATCGAGCGAGAACACAGTCTGAGAAGGTCCAGGGGCCTCCCCAACCCGCCCACCTCCGTGGAATATGTACAGATCCCTTTAAAGACAGCGATCCTCCACCAGCCACTTCCACCCACCAAGTCGGAAAAATGCCAAGGCAAGGACAGGCAGTTTGCTGGTAAGAAGATGCAGCAGGACATTCACGAAGAGGTCCAAAGGGAGCAGGATTTGGTAAGTTGGGCAAAATCCCAGGGTTTTATGACAAGGGCACTGTCCGACAACTGAAAGAAAAAAACAAATTTTTGAAGCATTTCAAAAGCCAAGTGATTCATTCTCTGTTAAAACCAATGCTGTATCTAGTTCAAATAACATTTACTTCTCAGAAAATGACTGTCATAAAATAAAAGGAACCGGGTCTGACACGAGAAATGAGTTGACAATTGCAAGTCCCACAGTATTTCCAGAAGCAAAGAGTTGCCAGATTATCATTATTGAAAATAAGTTTGACCTCCCAACAGTACGACCCAACACAAACATAGGCGCAATTACAATTGTTGATTCGAGTGTAGACAAAAAAACAAGGAAAGCTCAGGATGAGAACGGTCTGGATTTAAAAGCACCTAAGGAGAACCTTTTTTCAAGTTGCGTTCCTCTACATCTGTGGTGAAAGTGGAGCAGGACATCCGGGAGGCCCAGGAGAGAGAGAGGGAACTTCACAAGCAACGGATAAACCTTTATGGCACTCGAGTAGAGAAAGGAGGGGGCAGACCGGCTAAGACAGAGGAACACAGTGGTACATTGTCTTCACTCAAAGCTTTGCCTGTTCAAGATTTGCCTGACTCAAGCCAAACTGGGGTTACAACAACCACAACAACCACTACAGGTTAGTGCTCCCAAATGTGCAATTTATTTTTCTATGTGCTTGACCAGTCTGTAGATCTGTGTGAGTGTGTGAGATTTTTAATAAGATGATGAAAACCTTCTGAAACAGCCCCTGAGTACATTATGTCAGTTTTCCTTTGGCCAGGGGAACAAAATAAGTGAGCTAGTGGTAGCAATAATTTTCCACCAGAGACAGTGAAAAGCGCCACAAGAAAACACAACTTTGTAACCCACTCAGTAAACAGAGTGTCTGCCTGTCACATTAGCGAGTGAAAAAATAAAGAGCAATACTTGAGTCATATCTCTGGGCTTGACAGTCAGTAAGAGACGAGAGTGAGGAGAGCATGTGCATCAGGAACATCTCAATTTAACAAGCGCCAATTGGTGTAACAAGTTAATATTGTTTGACTTTGTGATATAAATTTATGTGAGTAGATTTACCTACAAAAAAATTACCCATTATTTATTACAAATGCAAACAATAATTTTAAAAAAGCACAAAAGTCCCAATCTATTGTCCCATAGACTTAAAATAGATAAGTAAGATTTTAAAATAATGACGGAGGCTCAATAGCAATGTGGTAACTTGTGACAACAAAATACATGAGTTTAAATAGAGAAAGCCTTTTGCTGTGTTTTAAAGTATTTTGGTATTTTCTTTCAATTTAAGTATTCATCAGTTCTCTAAAACACTTACAGTGCCTCTCGAAAGTACTAATACACCTTGAACTTTTGTACATTTTGTCATGTTTACAACCATAAACATAAAGATTTTATTTTGAATTTTTTTACTGAAAGTTCACACACAAGTAACAGGCAACTGTGAAGTGAAAGCAAAATGATACATGATTCCGTTATTTTTCAAAAAATAGAAAACCAAAAAGTGGGGCTTGCACAATTATTCATACATCATGAATTAATACTTTGTGGAACCCCCTTTTTCTGCAATAACAGCAGCAAGTCTTTTGGGGTATGACTCTACAAGATTTGCACATCTAGAGACTGACATTTTAGCCCATTCCTCTTTATAAAACAACTCAAGCTCTGTCAAATTAGAAGGAGAGCGTTTGTGAACAGCCGTTTTCAGGTCTTTCCACAGATTTTCAATAGGATTTAGGTCAGGACTTTGACTGGGCCATTCTAACACATTAATATGTTTGTTTTTAAACCATTCCATTGTAGATTTAGCTTTGTGTTTAGGGTCATAGTCCTGCTGGAAGGTGACTCTCCGCCCCAGCCTCAATTCTCTTGCTGACTCCAGCAGGTTTTCCTCCAAAATGTCCCTGTATTTGGCTCCATCCATCTTCCCAACTATTCTTACAATTTTCCCAGTCCCTGCTGAGGAAAAGCAGCCCCATAGCATGATGCTCCCCCCACCATATTTGACACTGGGGATGGTGCACTCACGACGATGAGCAGTGTTAGGTTTGCGCCATACATAACGTTTTGCATTTGAGCCAAAAAGTTAAATTTTTGTCTCATCTGACCAAAGCACCTTCTTCCACATGGTAGCTGTGTCCTCCATATGACTTCTAGCAAACTTCAAACGGGATTTCTTATGGCCTCCTTTCAATAATGGCTTTCTTCTTGCCACTCGTCCATGAAAACCAGATTTGTGTAGAGTACGACTTATAGTTGTCCCATGTACAGATTCCCCCAGCTCAGCGGCAGTACGTCGCAGCTCCTCCAGAGTTATCTTGGGGCACTTGGTTGCATTTCTGACCAGTGCTCTCCTTGTTCGGTCTGTTAGTTTAGGTGGACGGCCGTGTCTTGGTAAGTTCGCAGTGGTGCTATACTCTTTCCATTTCCGAATGATGGATTGAACAGTGCTCCGTGAGATGTTCAAATCTTGGGAAATCTTTGTATAACTTAACGCTGCTTTAAACGTCTTCACAGCTTTATCCCTGACCTCTCTGGTGAGCTCCTTGGCCTTCATGATGTTGTTTAGTGACCAATACACTCTGACCATAGCTCTGAGGCCCTCACAGAGCAGCTGTAATTATACTGAGAGTAGATTACGCATAGGTGGCCTCTATTTAATGCTTAAGGCAAGGTGTGAACTTTCTGCAGTCATTAAGAATGTTATAAAGGCAATTTAATGCACTCAGAAAAATGCTGTATGAATACTTATGCACGCCCCACTTTTCACTTTTCTATTTTTTTTTTTAAATGTATCATTTTGCTTTCACCTCACAGTTGTCTGTTACTTGTGTGTGAACTTTCAGTAAAACATTCAAAATAAAATCTTTGTTTATGGTTGTAAATATGACAAAATGTGCAAAGGTTCAAGGTGTATTAGTACTTTCGAGAGGCACTGTAACATAGGGATTTTTCGATGGGAAAAATGAATGAGAATTTAACTTCCAGAGCTGAAGCAGGTTTTGAGGTGGACTGTTGAGCTCCACTGATGGCAAAGGACCCGTAAAGTGGACAATGAAGAAAATGTATCCTTCGGGATTTAATGTTCCAGTGCCCACAGCCTAATCTAAAGGTTCAGGTGTTTGTTTACATAGCACCATTGAAATTATACTTCAGTGAAAGTTTAGAGGATTATCCATTCCTATTATCTCTATACCTACAAAGCCCAAGTGAATCAGTAGTGCACTGACATATTGCACATCATATTGAATGATTTAAACATGATTTAAATTTGATTTAAACACACACATAAAGTAATTATAATTGAAGTCCCTGCCTATTGACTACAGTTTTACAAAATGTTCCTCTATGAGAATATAGCTGGAATATTGCGTTTGTATTTTTTCTTTTGTTGCATAAATGTAAGTGTTTTTCTGTCCACTTTCAACCGGGGAGTGCCAGTCCTGATGATGACTCACGTAATAATGGACTGACGCATGCACCTTTTCTCTAGTACTTTCTGTTCCTCCCATGTCCAAGCAAACCCCTCCTTCTGCATACTTTCTAATTACCTTTTCAGTTCTTTCATTCATTTATATTTTTATGAGCTCATAACGGCTAACAAAGCCAGTTTCATTGGCCCATTGCCATGCCCCCTTTAATTCTCTTTTGTTTGTTGTAGCTCTCCATTCATCGGGGAAGCTTGGCGTTTGGCCTCCTGCTCCAGCTGAGCGGAATCACCAGACAGAGGTGAGTCACTGTTGTCCGTCTGTGTCCATTGTAATGACATCATACAGATTCTTTCTTTTGGCATGATAAATTGAAGACGGAAATGAGTGTGCATCAAAAGATAGACATGTAGGTTCATTCACAAAATGCAGTCCGCCTTAGCCAGAGCGCTTAGATCTAAATAGGAAAATGTAGTCAAATATCCTCCCTTGGTCTCCCTCGAGTGCAGCTAGGCAGAGAGTACATTGTTACAGACTGGCAGTCACATTAAGGGAAAGACTAGATGCTTTCTATGGAGATGTTAACTGTTGGCTTGGGAGTGTTTTAATTAAACAACAACAAAAACTAAAGCTTGTTATAAGAACTAGAAAATTAAATGCTACCATCCAAGCTCACTTTGGTACCTATTATATTTTCACTATTGTTGGACCAGACATGTACTTTTATGCTGACTACAGTACATGCAATACTCGACAAGAGCTGCACTTTTGTAGACAGTCTCACCCAGAACATAGCCATAACAATGTTTCTCTAATCCTAATCACTATCATTACATTTCCCCATTTTTACAGCTTCTTTAACACATCTACTGCACAGGTGAATTGACAGCTTTTTCACTTGCTTGAAGTGTATGCCACCCACAAGTGCCATAATGGAGACAGGAGAGATTAACTTTACCTGTCAGTTTATGCTTGAAGATCAGAGAGGTGATTTAGAAAGAGTTGGTGTATGAGAAGAACATGTACGTTATGAGGTCAGACGAAGGCAGATGAGTCGCAGAGTAGGCAACAGCTGAAAGCAAAAGAACTTTATGGATTTTTCCGCATGTAGAAAGTTTGTAAAGGAATCAGCAAAGATTGGCTCTTGGGAGCGTGTCAGCATCTCTGCGCAGCATATATGGGCCACAAACATCTGATAACATACCAAACACGCAGTAAGTAGCTTATCTCCATAGATAAGGCCAAGATGGGAAAAGGCCTTAGAGAGAAAAAGAAAGGAGGCAGCAGACAGCTTTGGGATTGCGGTTTTAGCATGTGTGGGCAGATTTGAATGTGCGAGTGTTTGGAGGGTATATCATTGAAGAGAGACTGACAGTGCTAAAGATTTCTCCTTTGTGAGGTTTCCATGATTTTGATTTTATACACAGTGCAAGAGCAGTTCTCCTTTCAGATCATGTTTCACAATCCATAAGGTATAAGCTGTCATGAAGACCATAGCTGTGTCCAAAGAAACTTGTGTCAAGTTCAGTTCTGCACTAATATAAGGGCAACATCACATATTAAAGTAACCACTTCATCAATCAAATTAGGGGGGAAAATTAACTTTTGTCTGTATTAACCCTTTCAAAGTGAACAAGCAGCAGAAAAAAAAGAGTGTGCCATCTCACTGCACATTAAGCCTGTGGATGGTTGTGACGACCAACTTTAAATGATAATTTATTGATCATTAAGTATCTGTACTAAAACCTTATTTACCTTTATTTAAAGTCCCATTGTGATATCAGTCCTGACCCCAGAAGAAACCCTAATGGCCGTTTATTTAGTGGTGGGAGAAACTTAAACAGACACGGAAAAAAGAGTGAAAGACAAAAGAGAACTCCCCCATCAAACCTTTTTCAACTGGGCTTTTCAGTGACTAGTGTCTTACTAACATTATCAGTATTAGTTTAGCCAGATGGTCCTTCAGTCTAATGTTTTACAGCACATTGATTAGGTTTGACAGTAAGTACGTTCCCCTCTGTGTGTCTATCCGAGCTTGTTAGTTATCTGTGTTCCACAGCCTTGCCTCCTGATTACAACGAAAGAATAATGTAGGAGTAAATTGGCTTCAGTTGTTGACTTTGGTCTCAGTGAGTGTGGCCTTGGATCAGTAGCATTAACCTCGCTCTGACATACAGCCTCAGCTAATGATGCTCATCCAAAGAGCTGCCCCCTGGAGGAGGCAAACTTCCCTTTTCATCTCATACACATTTTATGTCCAGTCTATAATTACGCTCTTTCTTTCGCTCATTTCCATACAATAATGCAGTGGTAATTTGGTTGATTCATTTCTTTTGTCTGAGATTTTGTTAAGGTTACTTTTTTTAATAACTAAAACTCAATTAGTAATGAATGATAAGCAGTTAATAAACACTACATTTTCAGGTGTGTATGTTGACAAATAAAAGCTTTAAATGAGTTGAGGGCATTATTTCCAACTTTCAGTGATGTATTCTTGAAAGGTCTAAGAGCCTGTTTGCGGTTCTTTGAACATGTGGTGGCGATACCTTGCAGTAATTCACTATCAGCTGCCCTGGGGTGCACTGGCAGATGTTTGGCTGCCAATCTGCACCATCAGCCCCACCAACCACCACCAAAACCTCACTCACGCTACTCATTCACCCTGGAATGCTCTGAAATTGTTAGAGCAAATCTATTCTAGGCAAGGCAAGGCAACTTTATTTATGCCGCGCATTTCGTACACAAGGCAACTCAATTCTAGACAAATACAAATGGCATAAATAAATATGGTAGATTAAATGTGTTGTCAGCAATAACAATGTTTTTTACATATCCCCCAGGTTCAGCCCTGCCCACGCACGCCCCGACAGAAGAACCCGCTGGTGCAACGCTGGGAGTCAGGACTGATCAATGCACAAGAGGACTGAGAGACACCAGCCGCAGAAGATGAGAGACTGGAATATGCTATAATTTTAATAGGACATGTGAAGGCAGAGATAAGAGAGAAAAGGGTTGTGGATAGCGACGGGAAAAGGGGGTCAGGAGGATTGGGAGCACAGGGAGAGGAGCGGCGCTGAACTAAAAACCCTGAAATGTCCTTTAGTCGAGGAGGAGCAGGAAAAAGGAAGAGGCGGAGTAGATGATGTGACTGTGTAAGGACATGGCCTGCTTGTGCGCTCCAACGCTAATGTAGCCTTCTTCTCCTGCTGAAGAGAAAAATGATATGTATAGTAATGGGTTTATTTTTTAATATAATAATCTGATGTCAAAGTACCAAGGTTTTACATAATCTGTCTTGCTGTTTTGATTGTAAACACAAGACTTGCTGTATTGGTGATTTCTGCTTTAGATCTCTGGTTCTTTACTGATCCAATTAGCTGATAATTTTACCTTTTTTTAAATACATTTTTATTTGCCATGTCTTTTTGCTCAAACCCTTGTTGGGAAGCAGTGACTAGAGCTTTATTATTACTAATCACAACAAGACTTGTACATTATTAGCATATAGGCCTGTCTTGATAACGAAATCCAAAATTTGATATATTGAGGTAAACTATCGCAATAAACGATAATATTGAAAACCTTCTAATGCGACAGAAACAAACTCTGAAGTTTAAAAATGACAATGAACATGAAATACAATGAGACACTCCTTACTTTGGGTAAAAGAAATAAAGCAAAAAAAATGTAAACGTAAAGTTGATAGAGTAATTATCGTGACAGCCCTATATACAAATCCAATCCAGGTAACGCTTTAGAATACAGCCCGCGAGTTCCAGGTGTAAGTACGGGTAACAAGAAAGTAATTACACATATAAGTACAGGTACTCTTACAACGTGTAACAAGGGGGAACAATGTGTAACAAGGCAGTAAGTTAAGTTATCCTTTATTAATCTCTGTAGAGAAATCTCTTTAGAGAAATTTATTCTCTGCATTTGACCCATCCTCAATGTCGCAGGGGCAAGCTGTAGGAGCAGTGAGCTGCTGGCGTGGGCCAGCGCTCGGGGGGGCAAGTAGGGTGAAGTGTCTTCCCCAAGGACACAACGGCAGTGTGCATTTTTGCGGGAGCTGGGATTCGAACCCCGGATCACGGGGACGACCCGCTCTTCCAGATGCGCCACTGAGTACAAAGTGTTAACAAGAAAGTAATTACACATATAAGTACAGGTACTCTTACAACGTGTAACAAGGGGGAACAATGTGTAACAAGGCAGTACAAAGTGTAACTACGTGTCAAGGTGTAGTAGTAGTTATTCATTTTCATTTTTTTATTTATTTATTTCATTCAAAAGTGACATCATACAATCACAACAAAACTGCTAAGCCAATAGAGTATGAATGAAACGGAGCAATTAATGGTGCTGAGCTATCACATAGTTGTGGCAAAAGGCAATATGGTATTGTGCATACATTTTAATGTTGCAGGACAACAGTATTACTGTTGTGAAAGTGAAGACATGACTCCAGGCATTTTATTGATTGTGGTTTATTTATTTTTTATAGTTGACAAAAAACTACAGTAAAACAAGGAAAATTACCACAATATCAATGTGCATGTATACTGTAACTAATGTGTAGGTAGAGGAGTGCACGCGCTGTAAATTGAAGTGAGACACTGTTGCATGTAACAAGCAGAAACAAGAGTGAACAGAGAAAAATAAGTCTCCAAAATTATCACACTTAATTATCATTCCTAAGTGAGACGGAGCCTTTCTGTGCTGATGTGAATAGTTTCTAGTTGTAGGGGAAACGGGAGGAAACCTATTGGCACAGGAAAAACATGCACCTGGACCTTCTAGCTGTGAAGCAAAAGCGCTAACCACTGCGTCATCATATCACATGTGATAGTGTGATAATTTTTGGAGACTTGTTCTGCTTATTTTTTCTCTGTTCACTCTTGTTTCTGCTTGTTACAGGCAACGGTGTCTCACTACAAAAAATAAACAACAATCAATAAAAATGCCTGGAGTCATATCTTCACTTTCACAACAGTAATACTGTTGTCCTGCAACATTAAAATTAATGCACAATTTATAATACCACATTCCCTTTTGCCACAACTATGTGACAGCTCAGCACCATTAATTGCTCTTTGAATACCTTTACTACACCTTGACACGTAGTTGTACGTTGTACTACCTTGTTACACATTGTTCCCCTTGTTACACATTGTTCCCCCTTGTTACACAGTGTTCCCCCTTGTTACACAGTGTTCCCCCTTGTTACACATTGTTCCTCCTTGTTACACTTTCTACTGCCTTGTTACACATTGGTCCCCCTTGTTACACTTTGTACTTCCTTGTTACACAGTGTTCCCCCTTGTTACACGTTGTAAGAGTACCTGTACTTACATGTGTAGTGTGTATGAGCAGTACTGTATTGTAAATAGGGCACTGGTTGCACAAGTAGTGTAAAAAAAAGGCTTTTGTAGGCACTGATGCGGGAAAGTGGAAGTGAGGCATTTTTGGAAAGATGTGTACAGTAATTAAATTGTAATTCTCTGTTGTAAAACGATGTGATATAATGCTCTAAAAGTTTACATTTTAAATGGCGTGCGCCTATTTTTTCCTATCACAGTCACATAGTAAGTAACAGAACCCAATTATCATTTTAGGTTCCCTCATTTTAATGAAATGGCAATGTGTCGCCATGGATACACATGAAAAGGAATTGCAGAAAGGAGCGGCTTGAATGGGTTATGCTGATCTTTCTACAAAAGCTTACATGGGGTCAACTAACTTACCATGCAGTCTTCTAGCCCATAATGTGGTACGGCATTGTACAGAGCAGGGGGTGAGATCAACAGACCATGCTTTGGTGACCTCCCAATCTCCTGTGAATAATTTATCAACTCATTCTAAGTGGACACAAGCCAGTGACATCGCAGGACCGTTATAATAGACGCACATATTTCTCACAACCCTTTGTCATTTGAGCTTGTGTGTACACATCGTCAAATATGACATCTCCCTGTCCTCCTAACCCGTCGAAGGTGTTATGATCTCATCAGCCAACGCCACAGGCCAGTCACAGAGAAGTCAACCTCATAACAATAAAAATGTGTGCACACCTGTCTGTCACCTGCCTAGCTCCCCACATCATGCTTCATTATCATCCAAGGTCCTGCTGGCACAAACCCTCGAGGCACTACTGAATGAAGGGCAAATAATAACCCAGCAAAGCCTTCGCTGACACGTGCGGTCTTTGAATACCCAGCAAATGTGACAACTATCACAAAAGGGTACACAGGGATTGCTTCTCGTTTCTCCTTTTATGTACTGTATATGGATTTTGTATAACAACGTCTAGCTGGTGTGGTGGGTGCGTGGGCGTCCTCCACTTTGATGTTAAAGAGAATGCATGGGGAATAAAATGGCAGAGCTGAGTCACACCGAATCCAAAAGAACCCCTGACAGTGGCTTTCAATCAGGCAATGTTTTATTATTGTACCAAAAGGGTATAGAAAAGGGGCATATTGGTTCACTACTGTGTTCACAGTGTAACAGGTATTTACCTAATGCAAAAGTCAGAGGTGGTATTTTAGTCCTATTTTTACACATTCTTGTTTCTGTTTGTATTTTTCCCAGTTTATCTGTGGAGCAAAGTAAAGAATATCCCCCTCCATTTTGCATTAGGCCTCTCGGAGTGTTTTTCCTCCCTCCATATGTGCACTCGAGAGTGTCAGGCAGTATTAATCAAAAAGCTTTCATGGCGCATTTGCAATTATGGCAGATTTTTACACTAATGACTCTGAAATACTGGCGCACACCCACTCCATATAAACGTTCGAGGCCTGAGTTTCCAAAACCTTCTTGTTTAAAACTAATTCAATTGGACAAACCTACATATGCTTTTAAATAAAGTATTTGTTCAGTGAAAACCATATTATGTATCATATTACAGACACTAGTCCATAACACAGTTTGTGACAGTCACATGAAGAGCCACACTTCGTGAAAAGTTGTTTGAGTTTTTATTTCGAGCTACAACAAGGCACAAAAGCCAAGAAAAGAAAAACAGAAAAATATATATACATAATAAAAGAAAAAAAGAAAAAAAATTACATTCTAGCTCGAAAAGGAGTAGGAAGAAGACAAGCTAAAAAGTAAAAGTACATTCACATCTACAACTTCTCATTAATCACCATGCTCAACCTTTGTACTATAAGAGTGCTTACTTCGTCAGGCCACTATTCATTTTTATATCTCGCCTTTAATTCAAACAGATCTGCCCATAGACACCACCCTAACTGCACCTTTAAGTATGTGCGTACGAAAATGTAAATTATGACTCAGGCAGGAATATGGGCCAGACAAATGTCAGAATTTCACCCTCTCCTCTCGAGTATAAAAACAAACTGTCTGACACTTAGAAAAAGCCACGATGCAGCTACTGTGGGCAGAAATACTTGTGTATGATAAAGTAATAATATCATGCTTCCTTAACAATAACAAGCTTTAGTGTGTCCTCAAAACACAGAGGCGTGTAGGTACAGTAGGCTACTTGTTAGTACTTTCTTTGTCTTATTTCCCCAGCTCATATTTACAATAGAAAAACAATGTAAACAACTAAGCTGCAAAATGAAGTGTATAAGTAGCCTGCTGTATATAAGAGCATTGTTACTTCAATATAATTCAAGAAAAGTCACTTGCATACAGATTATTTTTTTATTAAATACATTTACTTGTTATAGTTGACCATACAATATGATTTAGGGCCTAAATATTGTTTTAACTAAATAGAATTGTAAAGCTGGAATTGCACACATGCTCAAAAGGATGTACCAAAATCAAAAAGACAAAAATGTTCAGTAGAAGGGGAGCACACAGAGACAGAACTAGGCTTACAGCTCATTAGTTTCATTCTATAGAAATAGCGCCCTCTTCTGAACATCTACTCCAACTACAGTGTGTGCAACAAGAGGGCGCTTTATGGTTCACTTTAAATTCTTGAATTCACAACGCTGAATTACATCTCTAAAATGCAACAATTATTTTGCAACAATGTAATATAACCCAACAATAAAGTTCAAATGTTCATCTCATAAACATGCAACACAATTTAAAGGCTAACAACATTATTTTACAAAACATGCGTTGCACAAATAAACCTACCTCATATCCTGTCACTTGTAGAAATTTGTCACCAAACAAACAAAGGGGAACTTGTCTTTCCTGTCCTGCTGTTGCGCTGAAACTGATGCTGACTGGACCGAGTGTAAACACAACAGAGCTAATAGTTTGGGACGATGGGTGTTGTGAATGTAGACAGTGGATTCCACAAGTTGGAACTTGATGCAGACTCTCTGTGACTATTGGTCCAATCCTGCACACAGACAAGAAAATACAGGGTTAGCTAAAAACGGAGAGATAATGTTTCACTATTGCGTAGTGTAGAACAGCAGAAATCGAAGGCTCGAAAGTTTAAAACTTTTTTTATTATGAGTATGGACAGAACTCAAGAGATACTTGAGTTACTTGACAAAAGCAAACTGTAACATTTGGCTGAATTGGCTTAAGCGTTGACTTTTAGTAACTTGTGCTGGTACATTGAAAGCACAGAAATGGCTGCACTTGTTCAGGGCACTATATCGAAAACTTTATGGCTTTTTGTCATTTGGTAATAACTGCTAACCCTCAGAAGTGGCAGTCCATAAAGAAGACAGAAAAATTGCAACCTCATTAGAGCCTTTCGTGCAGCTACTGTAATTAATGAATCTACAAAGGGACGATATAAGCAGGTTTATGTTCAGCGTGTAATGTGGGGATTGCTTGAATGTGTGTCTCTGTGTGTGTATATGAATCTGCTGTTGTTTATAGCAAGGGTAACGTGGATGTTTAGAGTGTTTATTCGAGAAGAGTCAGGCTGAAATTCTATCAATACCACAGGCATTAAAATGGCGAGCAAATGTTGAATGAAGCAGAAATTGCAAATACAATTTCTGCTCTGTCAAATATGGATAATAGCTTAAGAATGAAATCTTGTGTTTACCTGAGAAGTGAAGCTTGAGCGTCGGAGTGTGAGATCTGCAAAACAATAACACGCTGAGGTGAGAAGAGACTTAAGCCCTATACTTGATTTTTTTTCTAGTTGTGGAACAAAATGTATTTTTGCCCTAGTTTAGTATATTGTAAACTCAGACATTTGTGGAAATTATACTGTGGATCAAATTATAAAGCATTTGTATCAATTTAATGAACTCCCAGGCTATTTTTCCAAGCATTTCTGTGATAGTGACCCTGAAAAGTGTCCCTGCAAGTTGTGAAACGTCATCCTTGTGATGAATTGGGATGCTACAAAGGAAAGTTAAGACTGAGTTTAGCTTTAGCTTTGCTTTAAATAATACACTAAAGGTACAGAATGTCAGTTAGCCTTTGTTAGCTTTAACTTTACAACATCTTTTATTTTATTTTTTTCTTGTGAGAAGATACCAAAAGTATATTGCGAGGAAAAAACTCACCCACAACATGGTCTTTGCCATGAACCTGGGTCCAAAACTGAGCCCCTTCTCTGAAAACGTATGATTTAGTAAAAATAAGTGGCAGTGTGACATGCAACAAGTAATTAACCCATACAGCCAAACAAGTATGTCAATGTTCTGAAATAGTCTATGAATGAAATATACCTTTCCTTCTTTGCCTCTGCTGCTGCTTTCACTGTAATAACACAATACAAAGGCAGAAATGATTTAGATGAATCAAAACCACAGTCGGTACAACACTATCAAAGAGAGGAAAGAGAGGACACTGTGCCTTTTCTGTGTAGCACCACAATGAGGAGTGCTGCAGCGCAGAGGAACAAAACCACAGCCGAGAGAGAGCCCACGATCAGGGGCCAGTCCACACCCGCGGAACCTGAAACATCATCCAGCAATGAGTTTAATGCAACTCATCAAAGTATATGAAAGGAAATGACACCTACCTCTTGGTGCATAACTGCTATCTATAAAAAGAAAAGATGTACACGCGTTAGGTTTGCATAACTTTGTATCAGTGTAAATGTGAAAAGTGTCATTCAGTTCAGTGTAATAAGAAAGGTAGATATTTATTCTTTGGTTTTGTAGACATGCTTACTTTGTAGTTTTCATCCCTTTTGCTTGGAGTTTTCATACTGACATTATAATAAGATCTAACCCAATCTGACATAGGACAGTGTAAACGTACCCAGATTTCCATTTTTACCTTGTGATACAGGCAGCGACGGGCTACGCTCTGACCTGCTCCATTCTCTTCCCAGCAGGACACTGTATTCACACTGGTACAGAGCCACTGCCGTGTCTTGGACTGGCACTGGGAAAACCGCCTGGTGTTGAGTCACTCTGGCCTGATATACAGCGATAGATAGAGCAGTATCAGCCACGTAAAGAGAAAACACGGCACCGGGGTACGAGGGGGAGCCACTACACAGCAAATGCCATACGTCCGACTCCTGCTGGAGGGCCAGGGTGGGGTGGGCAGCAGGTCTGAAACCAAAGAGTCATCAACACATTCAAAAATACACTTTCATTTAAAGTGGGGTTACAGGTGGGCGAAAAGGTTAAAAAAAGAGAAAATAATATCCCTTTAGCTCACTAACAAGAGTCTCAGTGAAGAGCTAGACCTATCCGTCTTGTGCACTCACCTGTGACAGTGACTTGAACCATATTGCTGACCGTTGAATTTAGCAGCTGCCGCCCCCTGTTGATCTGGTACAGGCAGGAATATTGACCCTGTTCTGCTCCTGTCACCGGCCCCACACTGAAGACCCCGGCTGGGGCTCTGAGCTCGATAAGGGACTGGACTGAGGTTGTGGAACGACAGATGTGGCCCCCTCTTTAGCTGTACCTCTCAAGAGCATAAAGGACACTGGCCCGTTGTAGGAATTCACTTGGTATTGAGGCAGGGGAGGTGGGAGAGAACAGTGGAACGAAAGCTTATCTCCACGTTTTACCAGTCCATTTGTGGGCTCCACTGTCAAAACGGGGGGGTCTGGTTTAGGTGGAACTGGCCAGCTTGGATCAGCATCTAAATACAAGCAAAAGACAAGTCGACGTGACGTTCGGGCAACAAGAGGTTGATTAGATCGAGATTGAAATCCCAATGGTTTAGTTGGTCTTGAAAAAATTATAGTACAGATGAGTTCCCGGGCACTGCACTGTGGTCACTCACTGACCCAAACAAAAAATAAATACATTTGTATGTAAATGTAGTATAAAGCTATTAAATTATGAGTTTTTAACATTCGTGCATTGAACATTCGTAGTTTAATTTCTTATTAAGAAAATAACAACCTTCATTCATGCTCCAGCACTACATTCAAGTTTTTTGCTAAACCAACTCTTAAACCAAATTCACCACAGTAACCGTCAACAAACTGCTCGCTCTTTGACACTGTATCTACAGTTGAATGAGTGCGAGTGTGTGGTTTTTCTATAAGAAGAGCAGGATGTAACTACTGCTGCACACACCCTGCGCTAAGGACAATATGAGACCACAGGGAGCACCTGCACCTCACATTATTGTGTGTTAGAGACAGCAGTGGAGCCGGATAGAGCTGTTTATTATTTTAAACCACATATAGTACCTCTACAATGTTGAGATTACACAAGGAAGTCTTTAACTAATCTCTGCTTCATCTTCCGGATTGTTCCTATTCCTTATTTATAAAGTTGTTTTCAGTTCCGTTTCCAAATTAGTCAGTGCTAATCATAGACATACCTCTTTGCAGATTAAGATGGAAATATGGACTGAATGTGCTGTAACTCCCCTCCTTTGTTTTGTACAGACAGCAGTACAGTTCATCTTGAGATGAGCCACTTAGTCGGACGGTGAAGTGCACCTCTTCAGCACCAAGAGGCAAATCGCGGGAGTACACCTAGATGACAATAATTACCATACAAACTATAGCCTCAGCTCCAAACCACTCTTATAATTGTTTGGATTAATTACCTTTTCTTCTACTCGGTACAATACAAAGTGAACTCCTTTGAGGCCACCTGGAGCACGACACACCAGGACAGCAGTGTCAGTGGATCTGGAGAGCAGGTCCAATGTTGGGGATGAAGGCTGAGAGGTAGAAGCTGTGAGTCTTACTGAAAACAAGTGACAACATTGATTTGGCAACTGAGTTCTTTGAATAACCAGTTTTTTTCATTTGACTATTCTACCAAATAAAGCAGAATAATTGACCGTTTCTTTCAAAAATGTTGTGTAATGCTCCTACTACGCAAACAATGTGGCACTCAAGAAAGTGATTTATCTGACCACTTTAAGTCCAGGTCAGTAAATAAGACAAAGAAAATGATTTTATCCCCACTGTTATTGTAGTGTAAATCATGGTTGCTACACAATCTAATGAAGTACTGAATTGAATTTACGCAAAGCCAGTTATTTTTCTGTTTAAAACAGTGAAAGAAAATATTTCCAGAAAATTATATTATCTACAAAAATTGTAATTCCCCTTTAACGTTTTTGTTGCTCTCTCTACTTCTCTACTAAGGACTATACACAACTCATGACTATTCAAAGCAATTCACAATAGCCTCCATTAAAAGTTGCTTAAAGCGCTTGCTTACCCCAAAGATGCAGTGATGCAAAAAGCAGTCCAAGCCAAAGTTTTCTCTTCAAACTACTAAACAGCATTCTTGCCTAAAAACAGCACTCACTAAGCCGATATGGAGATTGCCTCTTCAAATGTGATTGCTTCTCTCTTCCTCAACCCCTGCAACATATGACATCCTGGACTGAACGTGGGGGAAGTCCAAGTTGTAAACAGGCTTCCTTTTAAGGGTATTGTATCAATAAATATTGGGACTGTTTTTCACTGGCCAAATTTGTGGAGATCAAAACCAGAGAGTTGCCTTTTACACCTGCTGTTTATCTTACATTAAATTAATACAAATTGACAAACAGCCTAATTGAAATGTCGTTTTACTATGAGTAGCCTCTATCCTCATTCGTAACTTTACAAGTTACGAAACATAATATAGTTCCTCTTTTAAAAGCTTTATTTTGATGGTAAACAAGATCATTGTTGGTATCTAGCTGAGCACTGGGAGCCGTTTCGTTATTAGTCATGTCATTAGGCAATATATAACCTGCAATGTTCCACAGTGTGTCTTTAATTTATATCAATCAATCAATCAATCAATCAATCAATCAATCAATCAATCAATCAATCAATCAATCAATCAATCAATCAATCAATCAATCAATCAATCAATCAATCAATCAATCAATCAATCAATCCATCAATCAATCAATGATTTTGTATAGCCCAATATCACAACAGGAGTTGCCTCATAGGGCTGCACCGAACATTAAGGCAATAAAACAGAGCAGTAAATAAGACAATGTAAAGTTCAGGTGAATCAAGTATCCAGGCAAACATAATGTCCAAATAATCGTCAGCAGTAGGTGGCGACGAGCGGCGCGGGTGTCCCCTGTAGACTCTCCAGCACGGCAAGGAAAAACTCAAAAACCCAGTGGGAGAAAAGAAACCTTGGGGAGAACCACAGATGGCCTGATATAGGCCTAGGCGACATTATCAGGCTAAATGGGGTGTTAAAAATATTAGTTAGGTTACGTAGAGGAATAGACCTAATCGTATACTACTTGAGTTTGTATTTATTATTAAATACTTTAACTGATCTGAAATGCCATGATACTGTGACCTTACTTCCGGGCTCACAGCATCCTTCAGTCATCTCTCCAGCTCCTTCAGCCTCAGCATCCATGGACTGTTGACATGATAAGTGGTCACGAGGAGGTAAAACTAATAGACACACCTTACGCCGCGTAGAGTATGGACAGCTACTCCAAACGGGAACCCAACACCCCGCTGACACTACTGAGGAACCTTAAACACGTCTTTGATGCCCTCGATCTCAACAAAGAAGGTTTTATCCAAGTCCAGCACGTGGTGAAGTTAGCATGTCGGTTCGGAGCGCAGCAGGAGCAGGTGAGGGACAAGCGTGACTTATGTAAGCTTTAAAAGTTGGTTCGAACAACTTTAGATTTATTTTTAAGCTGTATGCAGTACAACACTATACTAAATTATGAATTATGAACGAATGAGGAAATGTAGGCTATACGATCCAGTGCCATAAAAACGCATGATGTTTACGATGATGCAGTGATCCAGGCCTAGTTAGTTTTCCACCTCACATCTTGCGTATTTATCTTTCAAAATAAATAATGACTGGCTCTGTGTATGTATCAATTTTCCTAATACAAAACGTATAGCCTTACTTCAGATAATATCAGTGAGAGTCTGTAACATTTAGGAATGACACCACACTATAATGGTTTATGTTAGAATAATGGAATTAAAAGCTATCCCTGTAGTGGAAGTTTGTATTCCTCTCCACACACCGCAGTGGTCACTTTGCCCCAGCAGCACTGCAGTATTGATCAAATGCAGTCAAGTTAAAAGTGTAAAGATAACCCCCATGTAAAAGTGGCCCTTCCTTAATGCCTTTCTTTGGTTCTCTCAGTGCAGCCCTGAATAAAGCATGCCTGATTGGCTCCCCAGTGCTGTGTCGCTCATCAGCAGCAACAGAGCAGAGGCACTGATTAGCCCCTGTGGGAAGCCTCTCTCTGACCTGCGAATGGGATCAGCTGAAATGAAATAAATGCACATACTGAGTGCTGCCTAGTGAGCACAACACATTATGTTGAACACACTTTCTAAGATGTGTCCCTTTACCATTCCAAAATGCCTAATTAGTGCTGTATAATTGATAAGGCTCTGATTTATTCAAAGATCAACCTAATAATGTGCGCTCATAGGAACATTTTATTGATATCTTATTTGCTTATTTCTATTATAGTTTGATCTCACCAGGCTTTGCAGTTTTTTTGCACGTATTAGTCTTATCTTCTAAAGAGTATTTACTGTGAAGGTTATTGTACTGTATGTAGTTCTGTGGCTAAAAACCTGTTCACTCTGACAGATTAAAAACTATTTCAATAATTTAGTCATGTTTAAAGCCATTCTACCCGCTTTACCTAAATCACTCCATGGGGTGTCCCTATGCATTATTTGCTGAAATGTTTGTAAAAACCTGTCTGCTGGCTACATTTATAGGAGACCATGGATTATTCAGTGGCACTGCATCTTAAAGAGGGGGATCTCGAAAGGGATTCAATGAGGTGCATAACCTCACACGTGGATGCGTAAGCTCGTGCACAAATACATGCATGGAAGTACTTATTAGACCAATACTGCATAGGTTTCCTGGATGGAACCACTGCGGCAAATTTCTATGGCAGAATTCCTTCTGTATGACAGTTTGTAGCAGATGTACAGTATGAGGTTGTTTTTTGATCACGTAAGCTATAAATGTTGCTGATGCAAACCATTTCAAGATTGTCCATGTGGTAAAATCATGTTAAGAGGTGCAGTACTACTAATACTGTGGCCTAATGGTTTCTGATGGTCTCCTCTCTTAGGCAAGGAAGTTAGCCAAATGTTTGACCCCCAACTCACAAGAAAGGATCAATTTCCAAAACTTCTGTTGTGGTGTGCTTGCTTCTAAAGGTATGTTCACTAAAATACAACTACTATTTACTTATGTTGTTAAAACTTTGATAATGTGGAGAATTCTTCTTATGGCCAAGGTATTGATTACAAATGAAGTAACAGGAGTTCAGCAGGTGATTTAGCAGACGTTTCTCATTGAGGTCACTTTGTGTTGGTATTCTGTCCATGAAGAATTTCTGTGTCTTTGTAAATCCAGGTCAGCTCCTTCACTTCATAACAGACTATAGCACAGACTGAAACTGGCTCTGCATCTTGATACAAATCATCCTTAACTTTACAATGCATCAGCAGACAACATGGCCTTAACCTTTCTGCAGTTTTATTTTTCATCCATTTTAACAAACTGACATTTGCCTGTATTAAATTGTCATAACACACTTGCACTTTACTTTGCAGGTTACCTGAGGTTACTACAAAAAACAAATGACACACGTTTCAAGAACAGGCCACTTCACGCTTCTCGGCGGTTTTGTCAGGTATAATGACACTTGTATGCTGTTTGTGGTGAAATTAAAATGCCATTATCTGTATAAAAGTAATTAAGAGCAGACTTTACTGTCACTAGAAGGCATCTGTGTGTCACTGGTGTTACATACAGTAAATATCTTATCTTAATTGCTGCATTATTCATAGCCTGTAATTTAGTTACATAAACCATCCACCAGAGGGCGGTGTAGAGCTTTAGATTTGCAGCGCAGACAGGTTTAACTTTCTTCGTATTCTCTTAAACAGAGGCGCCTGGCCCTCACTCTCTTTCTATAATTTATATTATTGTCTGCAATTAATTTGAACTCTCTGCATTTGCACCTATTAGGATTTGACTGGAGGCAAGTGCTGCATTTGTGGAAGTAGGAGATATTAGCCATAGGATTCGGCAACCCTAACATGGGCCTCATTCTTCTTTCTGCTTGGATAATCATCATGAGGATCAAAACAAAAATAATGTATATTTTGTAATGTAAAATAACTTTTAACTTTTACATCATGTTTTTTTACTTTAATCACACCCAAGCACATTTTTGTGCTTTTGGACTTTTATTTTTGCATAACTCCTACATTTTTTAAGCCAATTGAGTGAAATTTTCCCAGGGGGTGTATTCTTGGATGATCTAAAATAATTTTGTGTCATTTGGATTTTTACTCCATTCTCCATTGTAAACACTCATTAAAAAATACTCAAGTTAACGTCCCTTCGACACAAAAATGTGCTTGAAACTTTAGAGCTCTATAAAAAATGGAAGGATTGATCTTTTTAAAAACTTTTTATTTTGAAGGTCTAACTCTCCTCTTTCCGTACATATAAAAATATTATAACTTATAAATTTTTAACCCTTTAATTGCCAACTTTCTGACCCAAAGTCACTATAGTGCATGTTCAAAAAAAAAAAAAAAAAAAAAAAAAAAAACAAATGCCAATGCAATATGGGAAATTTCTGGTCTGGCTGATGTGGCCTGATGTCATTTTCATTCATTTCATTTACTCATTTATTTCAGGCAATGGGCAACAAAAGAAATAATATACAGTATGTAAACAAGATGATCCATTTCTACTTGAATGGGAGTGGGAAGAAGATAACTTATTTAATCCCACCCCAGTTCCCATTCCCCGTTTAATACATTCAGCTTCACTGTTACTTTGTTCAAGGATTATTATACAAATGTTATATCATGGTGGCGTTACCATAGGTAACAATAATTATTACATTGTAACAAAATGTGTACCAACAATGTAAGGAGAACAATACCAACAATGGTAATGGACAATATACCAATAATGGTAAAGACAAATTATACCAATGATGGTAAGGAACATTGAGCATTTGTTGACAACAGCAATTTAAATTAAAGACCCTCATCTCTATATTTTGACCAAACCCAATGTTTATATAACAGTTTGAATCGATGGACAGTTTGGCGTCCAGTTTGTTCAGAGTTTCACTCCGCATACAGACACACAGAAACGTGTGTTTTGAGCTCTCGGCAATGAAAATATCCAAAACCTCTCAAGTTATAAGCTCGCACTGGAGGTATAAAAAAACATTATAGGTTAGGCGGTAATAATTTGTTGAATGCTTTGTATAAGACTATTGCTGTACTATATTTTACAAGATCATCAAATTTTAAACAACTTGACTGCATTGACTGGATTATTGTGTTCTTGTAAGTATTTCCCCACACTCGAACACAATACGTAAGTATGGGAGTACCAAGGTGGAGTATAGAGTACGGAGTGCATTTTCATCAAGGTATAATTTTGCTTTATTTATATTGAAGGCTTTTTGAGATTTTTGTTTTGATGTTGCCTGGCCTGCCAGACACTCCTCCTTTCTGTTCAAAAGAAGAACCGTCTGGCAGCTGCTCGCAGCCAATCATTTCACGATTTGACCCACATCGGTCCAATCACGCACCAAGAGACTGAAGCCGTCACCTTCACCACCACGCACTCTTCCAAAACATTAAAGATGGCGGCCGATACACTGTTTTCTTCGGCTCTTTCGTCTGTT
The DNA here is from genome assembly GCA_007210695.1 of Neogobius melanostomus. Taxonomy (NCBI): domain Eukaryota; kingdom Metazoa; phylum Chordata; class Actinopteri; order Gobiiformes; family Gobiidae; genus Neogobius; species Neogobius melanostomus. The sequence continues at coordinate 937,677 of VHKM01000004.1, read as the reverse complement.
TTAAATCATTTGGAAAATATGAAATCCCTAAAACCGGAGCAAGAAACAGCGTTCGAAGCGTTCCTCATAAAAAAGGACGTTTTTGGAAAGGCTTTCTGCCGCTTGTTACTGCAACGTATCTAGCGTTGCTCTAATTGGTTGATGCCGTCTGTCAATCACGCCCACCGGGAAATTGTTGAGATCACGCTCGCTCCCAGACTATATGTCTTTGAAATATCTATGAAAAGGCATGTCGTTTGGCAGGCCAGGCAAGTTTTGATGTGTCTGACATGGGATTTCCATGACAATTTACTATCAATTATTACGCCCAAAAATTTAGTCTCACTTACGATTTCAACCTGGGTACCATTAATACTTATTTTCTGTTCAGACGTAGTATTGCGATTACCAAACATCATTATCTTAGTTTTATTTATATTCAAGGATAATTTATTTGTGTCCATCCACTTTTTTATTATATTTAGTTCCCTGTTTACCGTATTTACGTGGTCATTATAATCATCACTACAGTAGAATATATTAGTGTCGTCTGCAAATAGTATGAGTTTCAGATCTTTGGATGTGTTAAAATATCATTTATATACATTAAACAGTTTTGGCCCCAACACTGACCCCTGGGGGACACCGCAAGCAACACCAAGAGTATCTGATAAATACTGACCCATTTTTACAAACTGTACTCTCCCTGTTAAATAACTTTTTAACCAATCCCCAGCCAGCCCCCTAATTACATATCTTTCCATCTTATTTAGTAGGATTGAGTGATTAATCGTATCGAAGGCATTTTTGTGTTGAAGCTCCCACAAAGGGAGTTTTTTACTAAAACTGCCGCTACATAAACAAATTTTAACTTAGAAACAAATCCTTCGGGTCATCTTACACAGACATCAGGCCACATCAGCCAGACCAGAAATTTCACATTTTGCTTTAAAAATTTAAAAATATTTAACTTTTTGTGGTTTTGGAACATGGACTATAGTAACTTTGCGACATAGCGTTGTAAATTAAAGGGTTAACATTTTTTAAAGTTATAATATTTTATATATATGGAAAGCGGCCACATCAGCCAGACCAGAAATTTCCCATTTGCATTGGAAAATTTTAAGATATTTAATTTTTGTGTTTTTTTGAACATGCACTAGTGACTTTGGGTCAGAAAGTTGACAATTAAAGGGTTAAAAATTATAAAAGTTATGTGTTTATATGTATGCACTACTATGCAGAGAGGAGAGTTAGACCCTCAAAATAAAAAAAAGTTTTGAAAAATATCAATCCTTCAATTTTTTTTAGCGCTCTAAAGTTTCAAGCACATTTTTGTGTCGAAGGGACGTTAATTTAACTTTTTTATAGGTGTGATTAAGTGAAGCCAATATTTGATTTGAACATGTTCTGGGGACACCGATAGATTATCTTAATGAATTATTTACTAAACATCTTGCATACTATACCTTTAAAATTGGGCATGTTGAGTTCTTTTAGTTAAACCTGAAAAAGTTGTAATAATGAACAGCTCAAATCAGAAATGGAGATCCATTGTCACTTAGAGGTATGGGTAATTGATTCAAGCCATCTTAGTATCATTGCAATACGTATTTGTTTTCTGACTTCCCTTTCAGCGTGGGGGGAAACTCCACTACACTGGACACATATTTCAGACATTCTGAGTCTTTCTCTCGAGGAATGTGATATCTTGGGACATCCTTGTATCGTCTGTCCCCAAGCACAACATGCACCTGTCTGTGGTGCATGTTGGCTCAGCTTTGTAACATAGACAAAGGTGCTTCTGCCTCATGAAAAGTTCCTTGAAACAAAGGCTATAGTTTGTTGGTAATAATTTCAGAAGTTTAAGCAGTTAACCTTTAACTCTTCTTTTGTTTTGCTATTGTTCATTATACAAAAGGAGAAGCGCTCTTGAAATATTCACACTGGGTGAAATGTAATCTGGCTGCTACCTACTGTGCCTTTAACACGCAAGACACAAAACACTTCTCTTTTCTTGAGTACTTCCCTGTGAACTGTTTTCTACCATTTTGATATTGTTTTGTGCACCCGGGCACAGGTAGGTGAAACTTACAGCTGACTATCAAGGTTATTAGGAGTGCTGTGTTATTCACATGAATGTAATTTTGTTTGATATCAGTCTTTTTCACGGCTTTTACAAGCAATGAAAAACTTGCAAATTGGTTATTATTTTGGATATAGGAATTCTTAAGCTACAGGTAAAGTACTAAGGATAAAAAAAAAAGACATTTTGGCATTGATTCACTGTCTGTACCAGGGTAGTTTAGGTGGTTGTGAGACATATAAGCTTGACAAATGTCCCAAAGTGTATGTTTGGACCTTATATCTTTACACTGACAGGATCAAACACCTGAATTTTAACCTTTTCAAGAGACTGTAAACTGTGCACTGTGTGTTTGCATAATTCTGTAAAGCGTATTTGTGGTCTGTAGAAATGCAGTCGTCTCTGGGCATCAGTTTCTTTTAATGAGAAAAATCTTGCGGGGTAAAGTTTAGTTGCCATGGAGAGAAGAGAAGAGAAGTGTGCGAAAAGGGGTAACTGTCTCATTGTGATTTACATGCTCTGTGTCCAGTTATGTTTATCGGTTTGGGCAACTCACACATAGTACTGATGTGTGCTGGGCAGACACTCGGCACCAGCGCAGGTGCAGAAGTGAAGAGCGATTTGTCTTTTGGTGCATTTGTGCAGGGGTGCCTTGGCCTAGTTACAACTATGGAAGTAAATGGAGACATAGCAGGAAAAGTGGAAGCATTCAGACTTGTTTTACCTATGGCCTATATTGAAAAGCATGTGATTGGATATTGGTGGCGCTTAATGAAAACATAATATAAAGTATGTTGCTACAGTGGGGAAAAAAAGTATTTGGTCATTTCCCAATAGACTTTCTATTGGATTTCGGCCAAATACTTTTTTCCCCCACTCTATGTAAATGGGTCAAAATGTACGGTGACTTAATGTTTGACTAGTATATACTTTTCTTTACTTCTTCTCCTCCAATTCTTGATTCTTGAGACACACCATTTGCATTAGTCTTGGTGGATATTAACTGCAGATTAAACACTCCAGGCCAACTGAGACACCAGAAGGCATTACAACTTTGAATTTAAAGCAGTACTAAGTTACTTGTTTACATTGATAAATCCTTTTCGTAGTCCATCTGGGGTAATACAAGTGTTAATGGGATGATTGGGGGTCTTTCATCTCCCCCTGGTGTCTCTGGCCTGAAAACCACAATTGCAACTTTGCTGACTATGGGTCGGAGGCCCAATACACACTAATGGAATCATAAAGAAGAAGCTAACAGGCTAACGGGTAAAGCTAACTGTGGGCTAGTGCCACTTTAGCAGTGTTTACAGCCAAAAAATATATCCATTGTGTAATTGGGTTGTGGCACAATCTCCAATATCCCTCTCTCCCTTTGTTTTTTTCTGTCAGTGTAGTATTTACTCTCACAGACAATAAATGAGTACAGTAATAAAAACGCAACATGCTACGATACCTGCAGTGGCGCTTATGGCCTCTAGGGGCATGAGTTCCTTAGTTCTGCTTTAACTGCAAATGTCTACACAACGGTATATCAACTGTATTCCACTAAAGAAAACAGACTTGTTGTGTGACCTTCATGACCAGGAATCATTATTATTAAAATTATGTAAATGTCGCTCACACACTGATTAATTAGCGCCATGGCACTTATATAATCTCATGTGTCACATGGTACACCTTGTGCAGTGATTTGAAGTGAGGGCTTGCTGTCAAAATGTCTTGTCGATTACACAATGTGCACCATGTAATCTATTAAACCACAACAACTAGTGGTCTCTGTGCAAATGTGAAGGTGGATCAAATCACAGTGATAAATTGCCTCCTTCTGGCTGCTGTCGAGTTTGATAGATGAAACTTTGGACAGTAAATGGAATGCCTAAAAAATTTGAAAGTCTGTGCAGAGATAAGAGGAACAAAACAGAAAGGTGTAGATAGAGCTAAGGTGTGAAAAAGAACAGGTTTGAGATTGCCTTTTGGTCATTTATAAACGAGAAGCGTTTAGCTGTTGGTGTGAGTGACAGGGGCCATAAACAGAGACGACCACCATCAGGCTTTGTGCTTTGGGCAGCGGGAGCAGCTGAGGTTAGCCAACACACTAACCTGGCCACCATATGGTTAAAGGGTGACAAAAACATAGTAGCTGTTTTGGTCAAGTGTCTCTTTGGTTACTGGCTAAAAAGATTACAAAACAAGAAAGTCTATGTACCTAATTGACAAGTATAATAAAAACATCAAGAAATGCAATCAGATATTAAACTTACATAATGTGCTTTGTATAAACAGTGCACTTAATAACATAAGCATTCTATATACGTAATATCCTGAGTGGTATAGGTGTTTTTTGTTGTAACTGGGTTATCATTAACATTTTGAGCACACTCGTCTGGAACAAAGAGCCTTGCAGACACTCTCCAATAACATTCAAGGACACTCACTAGCCCTTCGCAAGATTAACTCTGGGCTGGAGCTAATGAAGCGAATCTGCAATCGGCTGTGTGACCTCTCTGGAGCTCTTAGTGACTTATGCTCTGGTCAGTCTGTCAGTCCTCTCATGTTGAACTATGGGGCTATACTGTAAGAGGGAACACACGCACACAAAAGGTACGCACAAAAACGTCACATTTCTGTTGATGTAAATCGAATAGTGTCTACATGCATTGTGTAAAATTAGAGGAAGATGGTGTTTTCTACGTAAAGTAGTTGCGCATCATGTGAAAAGTTTTCATGTCCTTAAAATAACTTTGAGTCGACTTTGGTTGTGGAGCAGCTCATTATGTGTGATTATTCAGTGTGTTTTTGCCATAGTGCCAGACTGTCTCTTTCAGCCAGCAGGATCTAGGAGAAAAAATGTTTATCAAAGTTAGAATGTAAAAAAAACTTTTAGTAAAGATCTTTTCTGACAGGACTTTTAACAATGTTTTGGAGGTCAACCGAAATATCGGCCAGCTATCGGCCAATAAAAGGCTGATATCTCCGGTGATAGAGATTTACAGTTTTTTCATTGGAAAGAGCGGTCAGAGCTTTAAAATGTGCTTTATATTGCGCCTCCCACATCTTCCTAAGCCTCAGAGGAACGGAAGCACATCGCAATAAAATCGGTCACAAGTTTGTCCGACAGCTCAGATCATATTTGTAGACTTTTGCTTGTAATTTCAGAACCGCCCACTTTATTATAGACAAGACATTTGGTAAAAATGGGCCAAAAATGATCGGCATTGGCCTTAGATTAACCCCGTATCGATCGACATCTACTCTGTTTTACCACAACTTTAGTACTTCAAAGTTTTCACTTCCTGGAAATTGATGTCAATTCCTGTAAGAAATAACATGTTGACTCAATATGCCTTCCAGTAGCCTAGTCAGGCTGTGATAAATGGAGAAAGAAGAAATGTATTGCTCAGCAAAACCCACAAAGTGCACATACAAGCAGAAGATTATGTGCATCATTTCACTGCTATATCCAGCTTGGGCAGATGTCACCATATTAAATATTTCTTGTGCATGTCAGTAAACCTGTTCTTACTAACAAACTGCGCTGTAGGCAAAGCTTTGCATATTGATTCGGCGTACTGGCTGAGAGAAGCCTTTGTGGCTGTGTGGTAACTCCCTTTTCATGTGTTTTTTCATGTGTCGTTAAACTACTCCACATTTATCTTATTTCCGCCCCACTTTTCCCCTTTTTTCTCTTTGTAATTGACCGCTGTGGATTTTTTTTTAAATCACTTGGATCAAGTGAAGTTAGTGCAGTCTCTTTCAATATATATTTCCCGACATGATTTTGTATGTTTTTCACTCCCCTTTATCTCATATCTTCTTTTATTTGTGCCGGTATTGTCTGTGTGTTGGTTTAATTGGGTCGCTGGTCGGGCTGTAATGTGTGGCCTGAATAGAGAAGCTGTCACAGAGGCTCAGTGCTGGCCCACTGCATCCTTCTTCTCTCCCTTTCATTCGGTTCTGTCAGACCAACAAACACAAACACTCATTGGAATGGGACAGTGGCACCTGGATCAGAAACTAAAGCTTAATTAGTTTAGTTCAGTTAGTTTCACCTGTAACATATAATGTATACAAGTGGTTTTAATGTTTCAAAGATAACAAAGATTGACCCATAAAACAACAGAAACCTTTCACTTTTATACAGTATGGTCGAGCTGTTATTTGGTATCAGAGATGGAGGAATGTCTGCCTAGAAAAGCTGGAGTAAGTGTGCGTGGATAGGGAAATCTGGGTATCTCTGCTGAGACTGCTGCCCCCGGATAATGCGGATGTCAACCAAAAATATACTCGGAAAAAATCTGTAAAATTTAGTGGTGAATAAAATGTATTATAGTATACAGTACTTCCAGAGTCAAACTTCTCCAACTAGGGCTTTATCAGGGCTCTAGGCTAACATTTTGTGTTGGTTGCATCATCATTTGACAATGAACTCAACAAAAAATTAAGGACAAAGGCAAATAAAACGATTTAAACTTGACTACAACTAACACAAGCAAACTGTGGCACCGGCTGTTTTACAAAGACGTATTTGTTAGTGGCCTTCAAACAATCACATGGACCTGCTAACCCAGTCTAAACCTTTCAAAGCACCTAAAAGTTTGTGTGCTTTTTTAAAACAATCACTGCACAATGGTGTCCCCAGCTGTGTGTCTCTTACTGCCTGTTTGGAGGTCAGTGAGAGTCGTAAGTAACCGTAAAGCAACATCTGGTACATTTTAACGACAACTTCCTGCATCCTTTTGTCAGGTGTCTGGAAGTCTCGGAAACCTCTTGCTTGTTTCTAGTCCAGTAGATAGTTCTGCATTCTTACCTTGCTACAGCCCTTATTATGCAAACTACTGCTTGTGTTGTGACATTGTGCTGTATAACCTTGGTCAATGACTCTTCTACTCCTGTCCTGTGCTTTTCCCCCCGTCTTTCAGGCTAATTAGCTGCACTGTTATTTCAGTTCACCTCACACTAAATGCCTCACACTCTTGGTAACCTTTAAATAGAGGAAGACTGACTCAAAACTATTCGTTTGCATTCACACTTGTCTATAACTCGTGTCAATGTGATGCGATCACATATTGATCACTTCTTTTATTCGGATGGTGCATATGTGTCTGATGGGTGGTTGTCTCGACGTTTATTGATATTCTAGTTGTGGCGGCAGAGACCTTTGCTCAAGGGGTCATGTACTCACCGGCACGGCATGTGAATATGAGAAAGCCATTATTATAGAGGGGACCAACAACACTAACTCCAGCTAACAGTGATTAATAAAAGAGAAAATTATTAGTTTGTGGTGCGTTCCATTTGGTTCACACTTTTGTGTTCATAATATAGCATCTTTAGGATAATAAGTGACGGCATGTGAGCGTTGAATTGTCCGTCTGCATTATGTAGCAATGCATTGTTTTAATTGCTCTGTGTATAAGTTATCCTTTATTTCTCAGAGAAATTTGTTCTCTGCATTTGACCCCTCCTCAATGTCACTGGGGCAAGCTGTGGGAGCAGTGAGCTGCTGGGCTTGGGGCGGTGCTCGGGGGGGGGGTGCTGGGATTCGAACCCCCAACCTTCCGATCACGAGACGACCCGCTCTACCAGATGCGCCACTGTCGCCCCCAGAATGTGAACATGTAATCAATGCTGATAACTTTCCCCTGAAGGCAACACTAATAGCTTGGTTTCACTCATGTCCAGCCTATAGTCATCACTATATACTTTTGACTGTTTTTTTTTTCAAATAAATTGACCATGTAATTTGATCTTCATCTTTAAACAATGTTTGTTTTTTATTGCTATACGTTGCATAATGTATATCCAGGAGAATGGACTTGACTGCGGCTGCAGTTTCTGTGTATCGCCTCAAAACATTGTTGGAATCAGCACTGTATTGTGTAATGTGAGCAGTAACATGGAGGTTTGCTGAATGTGCACATCTCATGTTTTGATAAAGTGGACCAAAAACCTTTTTCCCCAACTATATTTGGAATTATTTATAGTGCCATTTTGCCACTGGCGCGGAAAGGAGTTGCTGCAGAATTGAAAATCATATTCACTTATCTTTTGCCTGACCCACTTCTTGCATTGCTTTCAAATATTTTTTGTCTAGAGAAGCATTTGCAAATATTCCAAACATCAGTTGATCATGTGACTATAACATTGACAAATTATGTTTGTACAATTATGTGTCCATAACAGTATGTATTTTCATATCATTGGAAGTTTTTGACCCAGCAGCCTACCTAGTACCCCATGATGAGTCTGCCCATCCCATTTGTTATATCTCAACCCCCCTCTGCCTCTTGATCATTTACTGCAGTGCAAACCTCCAGCATTGACTACAGCAGATCTCCACACTTATTTGTATTTGTACTTATTGTCTCTGACTCGCTAACAGGAGCATACATGAATGTGCGATTGTTTGTAGCTGTGGGAAATACAGTGCAGAAATCTAACAGCATTCTCGTTGTTCTTGTTATGGCTTACTGGATTCTCATGTGATGAATTATACAGTGTTGCTGCATCTTTTGTTATAATGGCATCCGTTTCCCTCCCATGTCTGAATGCATTGAAAAGCACTGTTTGCAGCGGCATGCAGTAAAAACAGTGGCTCACTGCATAACTCTTCGCTGCTGTCTGAAGGAGGCAGGTAGACATGAATAGAATTACAAATGGATTCTTTGAAAAGAGGAAAGAGGGCCAGCCCCTGAACAAATTGGACATAAACAAACAGCCACAGGCTATTGGTGGAGGCGCTGCCAACATCTTTGAAAAGTGAAGGAGAAAGAGAAGGAAAGAGAGACAGCGCGTCAAAGAGCATTCCTTTCTACATAATAGCTTTAATTTAGGATCATAGCTCTTCTTTGCTTGTCATCTTTCTCACCCTTCTCACTGTTTTTAAGGTGAAAGAGTATCTGGATGCTAGCTATGACACACACTGTACAAGTCTGGCCTGGATGCTGTGAGTCATGGGATTTTAGCAGAAACGCTAAAAATACCATATACCAATGAAATACATTGTGAAAAAGAGAGACGCCTTGTCAGAATTCCTGATGTTGTCGTTGTGGTAATCTTCCAGTTAGGCCTCTGTAGCTATTGCCAACATTACCAGAGATACTGTTAATGAAATAATACTTAAGTGATGAAATCCACAGTAGACGGTATCACAGAGTGTTACACAAGTGGGACATGGAGTTTGGCCGAAGCCTCTTGCAAAAAGAGCTGTAGACAGACAGTATCAGAGAGGTTTGGTTATTATGGAGAATAGTGTTATTTATATTGTCATGTCCATAATTTGATTCTATAATGCTATGGTCTTCTAGGTGGGACCAGGTGAGAGCCAAAGAAACTAGAGAACTTAGGAGCAAGATACTTAATGAACAGATACCACTTGAGTAAGTTATAATAGTTAAGTTATAGTAGCATTTTGTTTTCTAGCCTGTAGCATGGGTCTGCTTTAGTCTGGCCCCCCAGCAGTTGTTTCGTTGTTTTGGAGTGGTCTTGTGAAATCTGCTGCATCACCGAAGACAAACTGTTTCCATTGAAGGGACAACAATCACTCCCTCCCCCTCAATGCACCCTCTTCTGGAGCAGGGCACTCAGCGCGGCCAGGCAGGGCTACATATGCAAATATAGCCCGAGTAGGCGGCCGCCGAGAGCACACTGTGGAGCAATGCTACGGCTCTCACATGCCCCGCCCACAGAAGCCAGTTACTAGGCAACCGGCAGCAGGGAGAGGGAGGGGCCATGAATTCAACAACTGTTGCCTGATCTGACGCTCACTGTGTGAACACTGAGCCGACCAGGCAAGAGGCAAGAGTGGGGCTGTGTGTCTGTGTTGGAGACGTGATATCTGCAGCTGGACGTGAGCACTGTGCGCGTGAACAGACCGTCCTGCAGCGCTGTTTTGTCTCTGTGGACTATACCAATAAGTGGACTCACCCTTTGGACTGTCCCAAGGCTGCTGCTTCCCCTGTCCGCTGAAGGGAACACCTGCATGCATGTGTGTGTGTGAAAGGCTGTGTACCAGTGTGTGGGGCGTGGGACAGGACTACACCGCATGAGGGCTTGCCCGGTGCTCAAAGGAGGCTGCTAACCATGGACTCCCCTCTCTAGTTAACGGGTAAGCACTGCAGTACATCTGTACCATTGAGCAAAGTGGCAGGGGATCATTACTGGACTGAATGAGGACCGAATTTGCTAAGTGAAACGATGAGATCCTGAGTGCTGGGGAAACATTTAGTGTGCAGTTTTCTGGGGCAGCGGAGTGGCTGAGCATGGCCATTGTCCCCACTTTGTGTCTGTTTGAATGCGCTTTGACCCAGCCTCACACGTCGCTTGGCTGTCTCTCTCAGCTGTGGGCGACAGTGTGACCCTCTGTCCATTCCTCCTGTTCACTCCTTTTCATTCCCGTCATGTCTGTGTTCACACGGGCTGTCGTGTCTGCTTTAGGCACCGGTGAGCTGCTGTGCTCTGCCTCAACATCTCTCTGATCATAATGGGATTAATTTGACAGAGTGAATGGAGGGAGAGCAAATGATGCGGACACACTATTTAGGGAAGACTGTCATAGCTCACAAAAAATAATACTTGAGAATAGAGACTATATTTATTTATTTTGAGAATAGAGACTATATTTATTTATTTTTGAGAATAGAGACTATATTTAACTTTCTTTAAAAGTTTGTAAAATAAAGTGTTTTGTATAAATAGTTGTTTGTTATGAGTTATTGTAAAAATGTACCATTGCAAGGTGAGTTTAGTTCTTCTTAAGAAGCAATTACCTCTGACGTCAGACTAGAGTTGGTTGAATAGTCACTGACTGGACTTTGCGTAAGCAGATTTGGATTTGAGCTGGGGACTTCCTACTTTACCTGGAAACCAAAATATCTCCCTAGTTCTTTGTGTTTTGTATAAACAAATTCTCTTCTTTATAGTTTCCAGTTAAGCCACTTTTTTTTTTCTAATTTCGATTCAATTTGAGCTCAGCATATTAACTAATGCACAAAGTGTACAGTGGGATGAGAATAACTAGATTAGCAGCACACAGCACTCTGTCCTGAATGCAGGCTAATCCACAGTACTTAAACAGTTGTCTTTTTCAATACGTTTCAATGTGAAAACAAGGCAATAAACAAATCAGCAGTGAGAGTTTCTGCAAGTCCCAAGAAATCATTTGGTTCGGTGTTTGGAGTGTTATACTTGGATGCGGGACTTTACTACAGTGAACAACCACCTGCTGAGAGTGTGCCTCCACATTGAATAGGCAGAGGCAAGAGGCTTACAAACGCTCACTTAAGACCAAGACAATGCACAAGAGACAAGCTCTTTCCATTGGACACGAGTGTGATGTCACAGAAAATTAACAATTAGCATGCTTTGCTAGTCCCAGTCCTCTTATGCAGTGTTAGTTCCATCTGTCGTAGAATGTTAGCTGTGCAGTAATGATTTTTTGTAGGTGCTTTTTTTTTCAATCTATCTTTTTGTTTGCTTACTATAGAAGTGTTTTTTCAATACTGAACCAAAGCTAATGTTGATTCTGCTCTGAATATTCCATTGTCTTTCCTGTTTTGATATGATGTCCAAGGTTTGTTTAGGGAAGTTGGCAGTGACACAGTGATAACAAACAGCCAATAAGCTTAGCCCACCTGTCTAGTTGTCCTTCAGCTGCTCTAGTCATTTATTTCAAGTGAATTTTAGCTTGATCTGCGGACCCGATACGCTTCTGTTGCCTGTATAGCGTCACACCCTGGCACTGATGCACTTCTCCCCCTTTATGGCACTGGCTGTTTTGCATGGGCAGAAAAATCCAAGGTTTGCTCTGCGTGCTACACTCCACAGCTGATTGGTCTGAATGGGTCTTGTCTTGTTGTTGTTATTAAGCGGTTCACTCACTACCAAGGAAAACCTAAATTACACTTAATCAGAGGATGTTTTTCAAGTTCTCCTTGTTTAACGGGCACAGACACGCCCTCACACACATGCACACACCGTCACTGAAGGAAGAAGGGTCTAATTACTTTGCTGCTTGTAATCAATAATCAGTGACTTGCGCAAGTTCAGAACATGATTCAAAGTGACTTTATTTGTGCAATTTTGTATTTCGTTTTCTTTTCTTTTCATGTCGTGTTGTTTGGTCACAGACAGCTCTTTGAAACTGCCCTCACTGTACTTGTGCCGTCCCTCCCTACATTGTCCTTTGTCCAGCACAGCATTCCAGGTAATCCAAGCAGCTACCTGTTCAGAGCGTCTAAGGTGGGGAATGTCTGCGTGTCGTTTGCATGTGCACTGGAGCTGCCTGTGTATGTGTAGCCATGTGTTAATCTCTGCTGAAAGGCCCCTTTGATGATTCGCAGTGAGTGAGACTGTAGTTGTTTCAGACAGACCGAGAGCTTGGTAAAGTGGCAGTGAAAAGTTGAGTCATTATTTTTGTTATTTGTGAATAACGTGAGTGCCCGGGTCACGGCTGTAGTACTGATGATGGGAAACTATTACACCGACAAGTGGCTGCAGAAAACACGCAACTTGAGGTGCCAGTGTTTTCTTTAGATCTTTTTCTATTCTTTTCTTCTTGTTTTATAGGTTGTTGAGGGCTAGCAGCGAAAGGTCCAATGTGAGTCTGGACATCAGTCAGTTGTGTGCAGGCTGACACCTACGATGTCTCATTCCAACAAAGCACATGACACTTTATTCTTCAATGTAAGGTACAGCCTGGCAGAGACATGTCTGCCATTCTGTGCCTACACCTCATCTACACCAATTGATTCACATGCAGTTTAAAAGGTGAAAGAAAGCTATCCCACTGGATTATATGGAAGATGTGCAAGCTCCACACAGAAAAAATCTGTTACTAATTTTCAGGACAAAGGATTATTACTTATTGTAAATTTTCATTATTGCTGTTGCAATTCCATCGTCATTGTAGTTCTATGCTAGTGCAATTAAACAGATATTGCCTAACCCGGTCTTACAGACCGCATTCGATTTGGGGATTAAAGGTACAATGTATCTGTTTTAGTCTTTTCTTTCCCATTTGACACCGTAACATTTTTGATTTCCTTGTATAAATTCTAGTCTCAGACATGACACTGAGTGGAACTAACAACAACAGTCTCTTAAACCTTATTTCACCTCGCTGCAGAGGAAAGACTGTCTGTACAGAAGCATTATAGGCTTTAGGTGAATATTGCACTTGAAGGACCTGAAGTGCTCAAATAAAGAGGAGAGAGAGGATGAGATAAACACAGAGCGGAGCGACGCGGGGGAAGCCTCTGTCGAGACGCACCTCTTATCTCACAGCTCTCAGGATCTGTCTCCACTGTTTCCTTTTATTTTCTTTACTTTTTCCTTTTGAAATCCATCACCGCTCTTCTTTTCCTGATTTACTCCTTCACTCACGACCTCCAGCCCTTTGTGCATACTCACCAAATTATAGCTTGTGTGCGTTCGATCTAATCAATGTGAGTTTCTTCTCACTCTTCACGTATGGCACATAATAAAACATGTCATTGTGGCTTTTTCACACAACATTGTTCTGAATAATATTGTCCAACTAGTTTTACAAATACAACAACACTGAAGACACCTTCAAATCCCATAAGCTTTGTTTAATCCAGCTTTGGTTTAATGGAGCACTACAGAAATGTTCCTTTGATGCCACTCCCTGAATCAGACCTTTTGGTAGGTTTCTTCTATTCAAAACTCTGACTTAAATGCTGCAAACATCACGTTCCAATGTAGTTGTTACATGATAATCATAAAATGCTGAGTTGTCCTTTAGTACGGCTGAGAACGGTTTATACACTTGACCCTGCCTTTGAGTGTTGTGCAAACCATAAAGACCTCCGGGCCTTTGACGGCTCTAACATTGAGCTCTAACCTCAAAGGCATTGTGCCACTCTGTCAGTGTCTGTGAGTTAGGCTGATGTTTGTATGTGGAAAGCTGACTGAAAAAAATCTGAAATGTGAACACATGTTTTTAGATATGTCAGGAGCTGGCTACTTGAAAGAGGTTTATCACAGTCAGTTCTGACCTCAAGACCTTGATGCATTTCTGAGTTACCTTGAATGAAAGATAGACACTTTTTATCCGTTGTCTCTTGGATGATATTGTTGACATGTTGTTTCTCAACAGTCTTTGCATTGTTATAGCCTACCCCTATTTGTTACCAAACTAAAACTCTTATACTCCCTGAGTTTCAGTGTGATGTCACTATAGTTTTGGTTACAAAACTGAGGGAAAGATTATGTCAACCGCACATGTAAGTTGATTTGCACACACCTTTGAGGAAAGGTAAGGTAGTTCTGCGGTCATAATAATAATACATCGGTTTTATAAAGCGCTTATTTGGACACTCTGTGACTCATTGTTCATTATTAATTCACTGCCCCTGTAACCCCCACCAACCACTCACTCACTCACTACTTTTATACATAGGCTAGGTGAGGGAAGTGCCTCACATAATGTCAGTGGGAATATGAAGCCAACCTTCCATTTATAAGACGACCTGCTTTTACCATCGGAGCCACTGTCGCCTCAGTCTCGTCCACAGGCGAAACAACCTAATACAGAGGTTGATATTTCACCTCCCTATTAGTATGGTGCAGAAACTACCCTATGTTTAGTCTTATTGGCAACACAGATATAAAAATAGAAAAAGTCATTGTTTATTTATCTGTTTTCAGGGGGGAACATGATGCTTTAGAGGAATGAAGGATGGTGTTTTAAGTAGGTCAGACCTTCAGCCATTCAGGACTGTTTATATTTTCATATTGTTTTGTTATTGTTGCATTCAGAATTTGTCAGATTAAGTGAGTAATGAGTTGGGTCTGGATTGCACCATTATCATAGATATATATACTCACCTCAGCTTTGTACTTTTGTGTTTGTTTTTGTGATAAAAGGTCATACTCTGACAAAAACCTACTCTGACAAAATTCACTGACCACGAACCTTTTAACTAAACAATAAACTAAAAACTGCTTCATTTCTTCTTTTTTTGTGTGTCATCATGGCAGGTTTGCCAAATGCATGGAGGGATCACACAGGAGCTCCAAGACTTGAGTGATGACTTGATAACAGCAGCTCTGACTGTATGTGTGAGGTGTAATATTTAATGCTTTAGCACTTGTGAGGCTCAGCACATCTCAAAGCCAGTGGCAGGTCGGCAGCTCTTTGGCAGCCTTTCTTTGTTTTTGCACTGAAAAGTCAAGCTCTCTAACGCTGTGTGTGTATAGTGCTTGGGCCTTTCCTCAAGCCGGCAGATAGTAAACACACAAAGAAACATCTATAAAATCATCTCTTTATCACTCATGTGTTAAACGTCTGTATGGGAAAAGTCTTGAGTTTACCCAGTAGTATGCTGTTGTCAATCATTGTCTTTTAAATCAACAACTGTCAGTTAGGCTTGTATCCTGAGACTAAACTTGACATCCTTTTGAAATCGATACGGTCGAGACAAAATGCTTTCTTCTCAGGTTGAACCAAAGTATGAAAAAGATTGCAGAAGCACTTAGCCTTATATGATGATACAATATAATGCAGTATAATGATGGACTAGCCTTCCTCTCTGACTTTGATATAGGTTTAGGTTTAGTTTATTTTCAAAAGTGCAATTTCATAAAACACATGAATAAAACATGAGTAAAACAGCCAGAATTAGCCAAAGAGGTTATTTTTCATCTGTAGTCCCCCGGCCATGATGTCAAAATGGCAATAAAACGGACAAAAACAGACATTGTTAACAAAAACAGACATTGTTATATACCTTTCTTCATTTGTAAACTGGAAGGTGTTGGTTTACCCTTGCTTTGTTATATAATATAATGCTCTCTAATGTAATTCTCGTCTTACGGTCAGGATTTTCCTTACTCTGAACTTTCCGAAGCCTTAATCTTGCCCCTATAATACCCATACTGCTAATTCCTTTGCAGTTATTCTTTGTTGTTTTCTTATTGCTTTTATTCTGTTTTCAGTCCGTCTGTCCTTGCCCTAACACTGCGCTGCTGCTGCCCACTTATGCCATGGATAAGGCC
The DNA here is from genome assembly GCA_007210695.1 of Neogobius melanostomus. NCBI lineage: Eukaryota > Metazoa > Chordata > Actinopteri > Gobiiformes > Gobiidae > Neogobius > Neogobius melanostomus. Next base: position 921,590 of record VHKM01000004.1, on the reverse strand, counting down.
TAGTTCCCCGCTACATTAAGCAGGTTTTAAGCCTTTTAAGAGTGCAACTTGATGGAAGTGGTTCCTCCGACCTTTGACTTTTTACTCTCTCACCGAGTGAGACGTCCCGGTGTGTGAACCAAAGACTGTTCTCACACCAATGGAATGTATTAAACCTGTTATAGTTAGACATATTCAAATGATATGATATAATACTATAGCTGTTGTTATTGAATTGGTAATGATGTAAATGTTTGCAAATATATGCTGTTATAAGTTGGTCATGTTTTAGCTTCATTGCCTACAAATAAGCCAAAGAAGAAGAATTTTTTTGTTGTGGATCCAAATCAGAATTCTTTACTTTACATTTTTATACATATATTATATTTTGCTAAAGTAATGCTACATGTTTGCAGAAGTCCGAACTACATGGTTAGTGGGTTTCATTTGTAATAAGGCCTGTAAAGTTTGGATGTTTTGCTTATTTGCAGATAATTGCAGCCCTTGCGATGTGTGCTATATGTGACCATTGAATGTCATACTGCAGAACATTCCAGGTTATACATTGCCACAAGGTTAACTAAACTGTCATAAAACTCTGATACATAAACAAACATGTGAGTCATACCAAAGTTCTCCTAATTATCAGCTGCTACACAGACTGCTATTTACGTAGTAGGTTAGCGTGATTAAGCATTTGGAAGATGAGTGGGCAATTACCTTTTACAAGAGGCCACATGAGTAACCTGAATACAATTAAAGGGCGGCACCAATAACTTGAACTTATGCTCAACTTTCTCCCATTGCAAAATGTACTAAATTATATCTGGAACTCGCTTGATGGTAATTGTCAATTTTGTAATATAAAAGAAAAAGTGACAAAATGACAGAGCTGATGTAAAGTGAGTGTCAAGTTAACAAAGGAGCAGATATAAGCTCCTTTTCATTCAAACTGCATCTACTTAGCAGTTTTGTTGTATATATTTTATACATTTTTGAATGAAATAAAAAAGGAAAAAGGAACATGAAAAATACAGAGCCATTTGAGACCAAACACAGTTGGAAGTTGGTGTGGAAAATGCAGAAAAAATGCTATGCTTTTTATGTAAAAAAAAAGGGCCGTGTTGGCCGCCACAGAGCCCTGAGCTCAACCCCATTGCAAATCTTTTGGACGTGCCGGAGAAGGCTTACACTCTCCCATCATCAACACAAGATCTTGGTGAAAAATGAATGCATTGCAGAAGCTTATTGAAACAAAATCACAGCGAATGCATGCTGTAATCAAAGCTAAAGGCGGTCAAACTAAATATTAGAGCATGTGACTTTTTTGGTGAGCCGTTTAGCATGGAAATTGCTCCGTGCAGGGTCTACACAATGAGACGAGAATGAGTGGCTAAAACATTTGTCTTTCATTGTAGGGCTGTGCAGAGGAGGAGCGGGTGTGTGCGGTCATCATGTGCACTCGGGCCGACCCTGAGCCTGTCCCTGAGTGCCAGCTGTTCCCCACAGAGGTGGACGGGCCGGAGGAGAGAGAGTCAGACCGAGACAGTGCCGTGGAGAGCACACAGGGCTCAGACATTTCAGAGGGACTGTCCAGAGCTGAAGACAAGGAGGACGTACTGGGAGAGCTATTCTTCCACAGGGACAAGTAAGATTCATCTGCAAGTAGCACTTTATTATTGTGGGCACGAGGCTGCAGTATAAAATATAGTACTGTGAAAATATACAGATTGCACTGGAAGGACTAATAATATATATTGTAATATTTCACAATAGAACTTTCCACTGGGGTCAAATTAATACAAAAACAGCGAACACAGTGTCCATAAATATATGACGGTGGGCTGCGTGTTATTCTCAGGTGTGGTCAGACCAGCATCTCAGTGACGTCTGACCTCTCCACACGCTCCTCTGCCTCTCTGAACGAGGAGCAGTTCGAGGACTACGGCGAAGCGGAGGAGCCAGACTACCCTCCCAGCAGCCCCTGCCCCGACGACGACACACGCACCAACGGGTACTCGGACCTTGGATCCTCCGTCTCCTCCAGGTAACAGCCACACAGAAAACAGTTGCATCATTGTTTGGGCGTAATCCATTTCAGTTACATTTTGATGGCTAATAAAAAGTCTCTGTTGTGCTGGTCCCTCAAATGTGTCATATTACAATTAGATTTTTATGAACTCCACGGCAGAAGTTCCAAACTGACCCGTTTTATTATCTAGAAACCGGACTAGGTTTTCGTTGACTGTAAGAGAATTCTAACAAACGATGATCGAGAGGTTGATGAAGAATAGGCAGCAGTCAGGATGTCTTATGCAGGAGAAGTTTATTTGCCATCTTGGGACCCAGAGACAGAACTCAAGACATTATGCTAGTCCTAACATTCAAGCCTGTCTGTGCTTCCCCAGAGGACACGTAAATACCCTCCAAGCGCGTCACACTAACACGCACGCAAGCATTCAGTGGCTGATAGTAGGCGCCTAAACACCTAGTCAAGGCTATAAAGAGATAGTACGACTGCACAGCTTGACCTACGGGCAGTACGACATTATAGCTTAACCCAGTATGATAACTAGCGATTTAATATTATTCTTACATTGACCAAAATAAATGACTTGCCTGGAGATAATTCTGTTGACCAATGAGGGTATTGAAATGAAAAGAAATACAAAAGTAACATTGTCAATACAACAAGAATTTGATTCTTTCTTTTACAATCAAAGATATATGACTGGATTTAACATCTGTTTTTGTACTTTTACAGTTTCCAGAAGCCAAGCAATTTGTAACACTTTTTAGTGAGAAAAGGCTTGATTAGTTAGTGAACAAATAAGGTCCAGGGGCCACATGCGGCCTGTGTAACTTGTGAAGCATATAAGCCTGAATGACACTCATCACTTCTGGGAAAAAACAAAACTAAATTTGGTGCGTTGAGTACCTGCCGAGCTCATGCGTAGAGAGTTAAAACACAATGTGGCCCTTAGATCCAAAGGTTTGCCCATACCTTGTTTATGCAGATTCATTTACTTGGCATTTTGTTGACAAAAACGGATGAAATCTTGACTATAACTAAAAACCTTTCCCTAAAAGGCTTGTTGCCAAAATGAACACTGATGCTGACTGTACAAGTGTATGTCGAGCTTCTGCCCTTAAAGCCACATTAAAATTCATCAAAATCTGTTAAATGGGATTACGTTTCCGGCTGATAGACTGGCAGCACCCGCTTTCTTCGCTTCTTGCATACCAAGCAGACAAACGTCACTCTCTGTCGGTACTGAGATTTAAATTCACAATGAGGCCCAGATTTTCTAGCCTTAAAAGACTTACCCTGGGAAGGAAAGTCCAAGCAGAGCAGTCTTTCTCTGTGTTGGGCTCTTAAGTGTTTCTCGTGTGTGTGTTAAATCGAAGCCAGTTCTCTTTAAAATGGCGTGTACCCAACTATTGAATGGTGTGGCTTTGTGTGTGTGTGTGATTGCAGTGCGGGCCAAACTCCTCGTAAGGTGCGTCAGCATTGCACTGGCGAGCTAATGGATGTCTACTGCTCTCAGTGCAGCAAAAGGTCAATCTTCTCATTGACCTGGAGGCACGGCTGAAAAACCTTAAGGCAAACAGGTACGTCAATTACAATGGTTTTATCGACCAGCAGTTCTCAACTTAGTTCACAACTCTCGGTTGTTGCAAAGCAGAGGCGCATAAACCGTAAAAGCCCTTTGTCCAGAGCTCTGACTTTGGAACTATTAAGGACCTGCCGGAGGACACTGCATTGTCTTATAAAACAAAAAATGTAATTTCAACTGTGCTTATTAATTTACCTTGTTAAGTTTGTAATTACATAATTAAATAAGTAAATAATTAAATATACAGGTAAAGTCTATTTATAGTCTATTTATAATTGTTTAAGTTCATCTCTGTGTAATTGTGAGTCATTATTTGGGTTTCACTCTGTATGATAAGTACTTACAGAAGATTTAATTGTGTTACATAAAGCTGTCAGTCCAGTGCTTACCTAATCGGCTATTGTTATCAGAGGCCTATTTTAAAGGTATGTTCAGATCAATTGCGTACAAAGCTCCAAGTACAGGTGATTTCTATGTATTGTCTATGGCGCGCACACGTGCATCTTCAAGTGTCCGGGAGAGGCAGGAAGTTTGTTAAATGTTTCACATTTAATCCATTTGAGCAACACAAGCAATATAACACTATAATTGATTATGTTTACACCCAGATTTCCCTTTGTTAGGCCTACTCATAATGATTAATCTCATGTGACATGTGCCCATAATTAAAAACAAAGTGAATGTACCAGGAGTCGAGGAAAGTACCCATTGATTGGAAAACTACTTTCACTTGTCTACTTTCATGAAACATATTTGGTTTAAATAGATTACTCCGAACTACTTTAACAAAGGCTGAATTATAAATATGTGTTAGCCTACAGAGACATAGATAAAGAATAACCTCCGCTTTTTGGCAGTCCCTCACAAGTTTCTCACTCACTTTCTGCTGCTCGATTTCCGTTTTCGGCTGCATATATTGTAATCTGCAGAATTAGATTTTCATTTGGGGTACTCACAGTAGTAGATACTGGTACAAATCCCTAGAGTGCCCTTTAGCGGCTGTAACGAACATGTAAAATGATATAGTTTGATATATAAGTCGCACCTGAGTATAAGTTTAAAACCCATTCAAACTATGAAAAAAAGTGTGACTTATAGTCCGGAAAATACGGTAAACAATAATCCTAACGTTAGCTTCATGCTACATATGCTAACGCTAGCTACAAGTGCTGTTTTTTGTTTTTTTTTGCTTCAACTGGACAATCTGTTGTGAATAACCCTTCGTAATGACCCATTTTAGACTTGAATTTGTTTGTGTGATAAATATGTTTAGAACTGTCCAGAAAAATGTCTAAAGAGAGTGAAAAACATACGTCGTTCCCCTCAGGCTAGGCCAAGCCCCATTGTATGATACGTTGCTGTCTGAATTTCTTTCTTTCTACTTTTCTTGAATTCCTTATTAAACTCCTTTTCGTTTTACTTGTACTGTCAATGTCTTTGTTTTTACTTGAAAGAGGAATTTGCTTCACAGATGAAGCTTTTGTTGGAGCTTTCTTTTTATTGTTAATCCACATCTCACTGAACTAGCGGCTCTGCCGTTGTACCCCTGAGACTTTTGCTGACCTAGCTGTAAAAACTCAAAGCAAAGCAAACATTTTAATTGTAGTGTTTGCACTGTTCAATTTTGTATTTCAAATGTAAAATCTTAACTGTCACTGTCAAAGCCAGAACTTTAATTCATTATGTAATTAATTAAAATGTTCTTTTTCTATTGTAGTCCCAGCAGAAAAATCTCCAGCACGGCTTTTGGAAGGTATGTTCTATTCCATTCTCCTGAATTGTAGTTCTAAAGTCAAATTCAAGGAGGTTATTATTGTCCTTTATCGGTACATTTAAACCTACTTCTTTCTGTTGACATACACACACACTAAAGCAGACTTTTACCTCCGTTATCAGTCTGCTGTGAGGCAATCGGGCTGCAACAGTTAATTAGTAACTGGATAATTCGCGACAAAGCAAGGATCGTGAGCGCTGCTGGTAGATAAAGCTAGTGTGGACCTCGATACAAATCAGCCCTTTACATTGAAGTATCACTTTTATAGCCTGTGCTAAGTAAAGTGTCTTGTAGGCTTTGTCCAGTATCCACCCACAGTCAGTGAGTTACGGTGATAGAGTAAAAATGCCCTGTCAGACCTGATCTATGTTTCCAATATACACTAAAGCCCTCCCTCCTGTCCTCCACTGTCCTCTGTGTCTGCTTTCATTACGTCTTCACTTTTATTGTTCTCATCTGCCCCCTTGTTCTCCCCATCACTTCCTGTTCTCTGTCTCTATGGTGGTCTCACATTTGGAAACAAGCCATGGCAGCCGTTTATTACATTTTATTCTAGAAATCTATCTGTCACCTTATAGTGTCCCACTGTTCTAAGCCTCTTGTGTTTTCTTCTTGGACAACAGACAACTGCTTCACAACAGCAACTTGAGCAGCAGAAATGGCAGCACGGAAGATCTGTTCAGAGACAGCATTGACTCCTGTGACATTGATATTAATGAAAAGGTATGAGCAAATGTTTTGTTCTCCTTTTTGAAAGAGCTACAGTATCTATGAAATATGTTTCTACTATTTGCAGGTCAGCTTCCTGGAAAAGAAAGTGGCAGAGCTGGAGAATGAAATCATTACTAACGGAGATCTCAAGTCAAGGTTAAAGCAGGAGAACACTCAACTAGTGCACAGGTGCGGAAAAATTACATATAGCAGTGGTTCAAGTAGTGGTAAGTGATACTCAGGGACATCTACAATGTTGGATTTTATTCATTTAATAACATACTTAATTACTTCATTTCATTCTGTCCTTGGGCAAGACACCTCGCCCATCTTGTCTATGTACAAATGTGGTGGTGGTCAGAGAGGCCAATGGAGCAGATTGGCAGCCTTGCTTCTGTCAGTCTACCCAGGGCAGCTGTGGCTTCAATAGTAGCTCACCACCATCGAGTTTGGAGTGAATAATGAAAAGCGCTATATAAAACCAGTGCATTATTGTTTTGTTATTATTGATTTAGTCCCATTTAGGTTAATTTCAGGACCTTCTCTTTGTTCAGTCAAATATTTTATGAGCCGTTACTTGCTGTGAAAAGAATCACTGTGCTATAGAATGCACTGTTCCTATTGTGATTATGATTATTCTCAGGGTAAATGAGCTGGAGGAACAGATGAAGGACCAGGAAACAAGAGCAGAACAGAATCTGGAGCAGCAGCTCCGGCGGCACAGAGAAGCCTACAGCAAAATGGAGAGAGACAAGAATACACAGATAGAGCTACTGAGCAACAGGTGAGGATATTCATAATGCATAATTTTACCAAAAGCTTCATTGTTGTCTTATATAAAGGTTCTAATATGCTGTAAATATATATGGCGATTTTAGAGTAAAGCAGTTAGAGGAGGAGAACAGTGAGATGACTCTAAGTATGTGCCGGCTAAAATCCCAATCTGAAAAACTTGATGAGGTATGTTCAAAAATACAATAAACACATACGAATGTTTTAGGTGCAAATATATACAAATAAAAAATATAACATTACAAATAGCATAATGTCGAAAATCTATTCCAAGGAGAAGCAAAGAATGACAGACAAGTTAGAAGACACTAGCCTACGGCTCAAGGACGAGATGGATCTCTATAAGAAAATGATGGACAAACTGCGACAGAACAGACAGCAGTTTCAAAAAGAGAAGGAGGCCATGCAGGAGGTGAGTGAATCAAAAAGCCATCTATTTTCTGTGTAGTTGCTTTGTGACTAGGGATGGGTATCGAACCCCGGTATCATAACGGCCCCGGGGCCCACGTGCGCCTGTCCACCCGCACCGATAAGCTGCAGCCTTAACGGTCTTCTTAACGGGGCCGCTGCATTGCTGCGCTAATCATCCATCCATCCATCCATCCATCTTCTTCCACTTTTCTGTTGCCAGGTCGTGGGGGCAGCTGTTGGAGCTGCCCAAATCACATTGCACCACCCCTATGGCTCCTCCTGCAGGTGGTGGGTCCACAGAAGGACAGCCTGACTATTAACCGGGCCTGTTGGTCTCTCATAAGGGGCTTCTGCGCTAATCACACGCGCTCAAATAATCACTAAAAAAGTCTCTCTCCGCTCTCATGGATGTTGCATCGGATCTGTTCATCCCCGCTACCCCGCATGAGAGCGCACGGTCTCGGCCCATCCCCGCGCTCTGCCAATGCACGTGTGCAGCGAGACAGGTGCGTGCGGGAAAGACAGCCTTCTTTTGCGTGTGGGCTGCGCAGCGAAGTGGATTTCAGCACTAAAATGTGCAATAATCACTTTTATAAATCAATTTATGTCTATCCAATCTTGTACTTGGAATACTTAAGGAAATATAACTTTCGGCGTATTAATAACATAATTTTCCATACATTTAGAGTTTTTTTTTTTATTATGCATAAAACACATTTTGCGCTTTAAGGAGACATATCAGTTGTATTCCTATCTAATTAATATAGTGTTGCTTTAGAATGAACCACGAGGAGTTGAGTCCAATACTACTCTGCGCAGTGTGAATACATGCGAGGTAGTTCGGCCGCAAAGGGCGCTCGGCTCTGCGCTCGGCGTGCAGTGTAAAAGACATTCAAAACGTGCTTAAGCTACTCAGAAACCCCCCGAACTGCTACCGCTAACCCGCTGTAAAAAGCAAAACATAACGACTCTGTATTGAACAGACAGACGAGCCATGCGCACTTTTCTTCTTTCACAAATACTCGAACTAAACAGTTTCGGGTGGAGTCTGTTTTTCCACAAACTGCGCACAAGGCAGCGTGTACGTGCACGTCAGCGTGTACGTGCACGTCAGCGTGTACGTGCACGTCAGTGCGAGGCGGTGTCGACCCGCTGGACACAAGTTGAGAGGCAGATGACAAGAAGTGACTCGAGTCTAGTTCATTATTTTACTGCACTAAGTTTGGACTCAGTCCTCAGAGCTACAGCCAAATCTAACCAACAGCCTTGATTTACTAGATAATAATAATGATTAAAAAAAATAGTAAAGTAAGTGAAGTAGCCTATTTTAACTCCCATATATTAAGTGTAATAAAATGTAATAAAAAATAAATATAGGCCAAGGATTAATGCCTACTTATACAGTAGCCTCTATCTAACTTTTTTGTCCTTTTAAAGTACCGATAAGAGTACCGTTAAAGTACCGGATCGATAAGGAGTATCGATAAGAGTAGTAGTATCGATTAATCCTTAATGATACCCATCCGTATTTGTGACATTAGCTAACAGTTGTTTTGCTTATGTGATCTCTGTTTAGTTGATAGAGGACCTTCGGCGAGAGCTGGAGCATCTGCAGTTCTTTAAGCTGGAGACGGAGCGGCCGGGGCGAGGACGCAGCTCGTCTTCTAGTCTGTCAGATTTCACCAGAACCAGAGAGGTGGAGCTGGAGCATGAGGTCAAGAGGCTCAAACAGGTAAAGTCAGCAAGTTTAGAGAATAAGAAAGTCACATAGTATCAAAGTAGTATTTTCTGTACTGCTTTCTGTACTCCGTTACCAAGCAATATTTCCAGATAGTAGAGGAAACTTGCCTTAGGTTGTGGAGTGAGAGTGGCAAAAGAGATCCGAGGCACTCTGATAAAGATAAAAGTCCTTTATTAAGAGAAGGGAAGTGTCAACCCGTTTCGACCAAAAACAACTGGTCTTCTTCAGAGCATTGTAAGATTGATACAAACACAGGTGGTATAATTACCCAATCAAGGCATCACGTGCTAAGTCACGTGTGCTGACCACAAGAAAAAAAAAAAAATACAAATACAAATATACCCACACAAGTATAACATAGTTTAGAAAATCTATGACATAGTCATAGATTTTTACTGCATTTAGAAAAAACCTGACCCTGTGTAGCACTCCCGACCAGCTTCACTTCACAAGTGTAATTTCTAGATAAGTATTGGTCCATATTTGCATACAGGTGTCTGTTTTGTGACAGGTCAAGTCATTGTATCTGTAAAAAAAATACAAATTGTTGATTCACAACTATATTTATGTTTTTCCCAGTGGGTGCCCAGTCAAACGACCAAACCAAAAACCATAAACTCCTGTTTATAAGGCACGCGCTTTACTAGTTAAGCTACACGAGCGAAACATTGCCCCACACTTATATTGACTAAATGGACTGACTCGCCCTCGCCAGTGAGAAGAGAAGGAAATAGTTGTCATGGCTGCCCAAAGATTTGGGAGGGTGCTTGAGCCCCACAGCACCCACAGGATCGGCGCCTAGATTCACAACCACTCTATTCTGAATCATAAACGAAGTGTACACCCTTGACACCAGAACACAGAATGAAAAAATGACACCATTTTGTTCTTTATCCTATTATCACCATCCATCTTTGTGTAGCCATATGTGTCACAGGACCTTCTTCCCCCTGAATCCCAACACCTGATGCTTTCTGGAGCGTGGCTCCTTACCAGTCGAATGGTAAAAGACACTATTGTAACCTCCCAATTAACTACTAATCTGTGTAAAGTAGGATTCAATTAATCAAGCATTTATGTACAGTACAAAGAGGCAAATCTTTTAATTAGTATGTGATAGTGAAAAAATACATTTGAAAGCCCTTTAGTAAAACTTTAACATGCTCCTCTGATAACCTTCCAGAAAAAGCTGGCGAGTAGGTTGTTTCTGTAACACACATAACCTCTATCATGTCCTGTAGCTGCTGCCCACGTAGAGTTGCACTGCTGTGGCTATGGTGGATGTGTCAAAACACTGTGTGGATGAATTGACTGAGGCTTCAACAGTTTACAAGGACACATCTTTAACAGTCAAACCTTTTTAGAAAACTAGATATAAAAAGAGATCTATGTTTTCGTTTGCACCCTGTCCTAATTCTAGGAGAACCAGAAGTTGAAAGAGCAGAATGAGGATCTGAACGGGCAGATCCTCAGCCTCAGTCTCCATGAAGCCAAGAACCTGTTTGCCACACAAACAAAGGCCCAATCACTAGCTGCTGAGATAGACAACGCCACCAGGGACCAGGTACGCTCAGTAAAATATACGTACATCTCTCGGCATTGAATACAGCACATCATTAATGGTGCAAAACATGCCAAATAATATTCATAACAAATGAGAAAAACATATTTCACTGTACTCTCTGTCTACAGCTTATGGAAGCCCTGAAAGAACAGGAGGAAATCAACCTGCGGCTGCGACAATACATGGACAAAATAATTCTTTCTATATTGGACCACAACCCTTCAATACTGGAGATCAAGCAGTGACAAAATAACTCTTCCGAACTGCGATGATGATGGTTGTTCCAGTTTTACAACTTCAAGCTTATGGACTTGTGGACACAGGAGAAGACTTTACCAAAGCTTTGAAAGTGGAGTAGACTTTACTGTAAATGGATGAATATCTCCCCCTGCTGTTTGTGAAGCAAAATGCACTTGGCCTGAAGACAGGAAAAATGACATATATTTCGACGTAGAGGCCCATAATTAATGCTAGACTGCTGCTGCAATTGTATCTCAGTTTGATTCTGTGCATAGAGAAATATGCTTCTGATTTCATAGAGAGAGACTGGAGATGCCATCATTGCAATAATTAGACTACATTAAACTGAAATTTAGCTATGTTACAGGCATGAAGGCAGTACTGTTCCTGATCTGTAAGTTTGTCTAAACACAAAGTCGCATTTTTAAGAAGTTGTATTTTGAAGGCCTTTGAACAGGCATGGGAGAGAAGGCACTGACTAAAATGTGTATAAGGCAGGTGAATGAGGGATGACTGATTGCATGTCTTCCAGAAAACAAGAGGTCAATCAGTTCAGGAAAGAGTTGAAGAAGAGTGGGGCTATTATAAGATTAATGGCAAATAATCTGCAATAAGGTGTGTAAAATATCCATTAGATAGGCCTTTAGTATGTGTTGCAAGTACAGCATGTGCCAGAAAAGCCATGTTGTTACATTAGATGCACTACTGTTGCACAGTTACATGACTTGAATGTACATGGTGTGTTGAAGTTTAAATATAATAACAAGTGTGACTGGAAGACACTTTAAAATGTTTTTCTTACAAATCATCTCTCTTAACTTTTGATACAACTATTTGCTATTGGCTCTTTGTTTAAGTAGACAAAGTGACAAAGTTGATTGGCTTAGTGGCCAAAAGCACCTATTGAGGGTAACGTTTTAAAAATGACTAAATTTCAATCTGCCTATATATGTAAATGTTTGAGTTTTGCTTTCTTGCACAACATCTATCCTTTGCATGGCTCACCTGTGTGTCTATGCCTTTTGATGTGATTCTTCACATAGGCCTACAGTTTAGGAAAATTTTTCACAAAGTGTGTGTCATATTGACTTAACTTGTAAATGTTGTAATTATGCATATAGTGATGATTTGTACAAATGTGCCACTGTTTCAGAACATTTATACAAAACGTAAACTTTTATATGGTTTATTAAGGTAAAACTGTAGTTGCTTATTACTCACAAATGGAGGCCCACACGAATTAGAAAATATAACCAACTAATACAACAGTGACTGAGATTCTTTTTAATGTTAATCCAATGGAATACATCACATTCACAACTTGATTTGACTCACTTAAATGTAGCGGTTACTTGTAACACTGTACTGTAGACCTGACCTGGAAGCCCTTTGTTTTGAAAATACAACCATAAAAATTGTCAATACACAAACTTTGAAGTAAGTTAATGTGTTGTCAGCATAGTTGTCAGTCTCTGATATGGCGAGTATATGGTAGTAAATATTAATATTACAGGAAAATAAATAACTGGACTTTAAACTAGGATGAGGACGCACGTTTTCCAAACTAATGGCTACAGCAGAAACATCCGTGAAACGAGCTCTGCGCGCCACCTGTTGTCGTCCTGACCTGGACCGGATAGAGCAGCACTAGTCACGGCAAGCGGCAGAAGACCACAGCAGGTGAGAAAATGGTTGATACAAAGCATCGTACACAAAGTTGTTTAATGCAAACAAATGTGTCTCGTATTTTGTAGGATGTTGCTCATAAACCCATTTTGATATGTCAATCACATGTGGCTAAAGGGGCTGTTAGCTTGTTATGCTACGTTCATTGCAAGTTCAAAATCAAGTTTACTGTTGTTTTAAATTAAATAAATGCATTTACGAGACATTACCAGCGTACGCTTAAATACAGCTGAAAGAAACCAACAAACTAGTTATGAAATATGACTAATTTAAAATGCGTGTGTTTTTATTTAAGGCCAATTGTGAAACTTCTACAGGAAAATAATGCCTGTAAATGAATCCAACTGTGGGAGAAGACCGCACAATACTGAAGACGACTTCAGTATTGTGCGTAATGAACATGTCCTGGACACAAGATTGGTCAACGGCACCATGCATGGTGACGGTAGTACCTCTTCAGATGGGCCGAGAACAATACAGCCTGCACAAGCTGCCACACATAATGGTGTAAAGCCAAAGAACAAGGTTAATGGTTATATTAGCCATGACCTTTGGAGTGAGAGGACTAAAACACCAGGTGTGTCCAAAAACAAGACAAGAAGTCCAGTAGCAACTTTAGAGAAGAACAACCTGAAAGTAATGGTAGTTTTTCAGTAAATGGGGCCAGAAGTCTTGAGAGACCACCTCTGTCTACTGCTGTATGTGACCAAATACCTGCAAAGCTTGACCCACAGTCTACATCCAAGAGTCAAAGAAAAAGAAGAAACCATGGTTTTATAAAAGGTATTCAAATATCACTGTCACATTGTTACTGTATATAATATATATAAACACTTAAATCACATTTTATTTTTATAGGAAGGAGGTTGCCAGTACTGAAAACATTGTACCTCCTGCCCCAGAAGACTGGGAAAATGAAATCCAAGAAGTCCAAGCCAAAAATTGGGAAAAGATGACTTTTGGGATCCAACCTTTTGGTAAATACAATCAGTATTGAATATTTTGAGAACTAAATAGTGATCATGGTCAAATTCTGACCTCATTATCTCAACCAGCATATTTTTATTCATTTGATACATTAGCTTGTTGTAATCCCTGCCACCAGAAACTCTAGCTAGTTCATACCTTTCGATACCTTCTTAAGCAGGGGTATCGAACTCGTTTGTGTCGTGGGCCGAAATTCAGCCCCCACGGCGGGTCGCAGGCCGTATTGTAAAGGACTGTGGCCTAATAAATAACAATGGCTTACTCTTATTGTGCTTTAAAGTGCTACATATAGACATTATTCATTCACTAATATTAGTTACTATTGTAGCCACAGCCGCCCTGGGGCAGACTGACCATTTACCACGTGGCTATACTGTGTTGTTTATACCCTGATCTCTTATGTCAGTGCCCTCTGTTGAACATGTGTGGAATTCTTTCCTTTTTTTAAATTCAAGCTGCCCCTAGTGGCTGCAGTGAGCATTCTGGTTACAGTATTTCTTTAAAATACATAACTCCGCACAGGAATGGGCTAGAGACTTTTTTGACATACTCAGAAATTCATGCTCTACAAAGGGGCACATTAACGGGCCTTGTGTTTGACACATGTGTTTTATAGAAACCATAACAGTTGCAGTTTTGGAGCTTGTCAGATAATTGTCAAAGAGTCAGTTTCTTTTTCATGCACATTAAATGTTTGGATAAAAGGTTAACTTGTGGCCCAAGCCAATATTTAGAGGGAGATCTGTGATTTACTTTTCCTATCCCAGCCTATGTTTATTTGGGACTGTTCTTTTTAATCTTGGAAGACAGGTTTATTCATGGAGTACAATTTGTACACAATGTGTGTACCGCTTTACACAACGGTAACATACAAAGTAGGCAGCATAAAATTGCACCTAAAAGGCTAATCAAATCAATAAAACATAAATGATCACGAACAGTACAAATCAAAGTAACTTTAATTATGATTTCTCAAATGCACCGCTAACTAGAACCATTTTCAGCCTGCTTTTGAACATCGTTAGAATAGGCCTCTTCTGGAAGGGGGTCCAGAGTATAGCTTCAAAAAACTGAAACGGCCTTACTGTGTTAAGTCCTGACTGGGCTTCAGAATGAGACAACTGCCTGAGGTTTTCAGAGCCCAAGATGATTCATATTGCTCAGGCATGTCAAAACATTGAGACGTGTGCACAAGTAAAGATCTCTGAGCAATAGGAAGCCAGTGAGCCAGTGCCATGCTCTGGATTAATATGGTCATACTTCCTGGTTCTGTGGGCCAAAGGCAATGATTTCATTTTAGTTTTGTCTGAGTTAAGGAAGTTCCACACACCAATCTACCAATCAAATCCGTTACGGTCTTTTTAGGTCCGGAGGATGTGGTTAACTTCACTCTGCGAGACTTGAGTCTGGAAAGAACCAAAGCTCCTTTGTGGCAAGTGGCCTCCAATAAGTACCTCCCAGCCGCTCATCACCGGAGGCCTGTCGACTGGTTCAGGTATGAACCCTCCACTGAACCAGGCCAGTTCTCTGACGTTGAAGACTGAACAGCTCGTATTTGAGAACCAGTCGACACATCCGGGGCGTTTATGCAAAGTCCTTATACTCCAAATGGTTTCAGATTTAGGGAGGTTTGTAATTATTTTCAGTTAATCTTCATATAAATGTTTGTATACTACATTTTGTCACAGGTCAAAGCTGAGAGTATGAAGAGTATGTTGATTAGATGTTTTTATTGCTTTTATTTATCTATTACATTCAGATTTTATATTTCTTTTAATACAGAGTAAGCTCACTTTAAGCCATCTATCAATGATCTGAGCTATCTGCCATGCTTTCTCGTTCTGCTGCTTTGGTCAAGTTAATATGAGTTATCGGCACACATTTCCTGTTTGGCTAGTTTTTCAGAAATAGTTTTTATCTGACAGGTTTTTGTGTTTTAACATGTCTGCGTTATTGAATTAATTTGCTCTTTAGTCTTTTGAGCAATACTATACATTTGTTACTGTTTAAAATCTGAATTAATGTCTATATAGGCCTACTTAGTATTTTAATTTGGCAATCACTGAACCACCACCGTAAGCAAGAACCTGCATTATTCTTTAAATCAATGGTTATTAAATGTCATGTTCACAAATCTACAATAAATCAATTTTCTTCCCTTCGCTACAGTTGTGAAGATCCTTGGCGCTGTATTGAGTTGTAATTGCAGCTTTCGGTCACTAGATGGCGTGGTTGGTGTAGCGGTGTGATCTTTCCGTTCACGTTCACACACCTATGGGAGTTCACTGGGTTCACTACCAAGGACTTGAGAGACATACGAGTTCACTGTTTGATTGTGAATGCATTGGCTGCTCCGTTAGATGAAGTTAGGAACTTCATCTGCATTTAATACACCGCTCATTTCTGCAGTGAAAGCTACGTCTCAATCCACTGTCCAGAGATTTGCTTAGGTTCGCTCTCTGGTCAAGTTTTTTATCTTGCATTCACAATATAGATACAATTTTTTCCCCCTGAAATACAAGCTTTTGTCAGTTGGTGAGATTATATATCTAGTTTTTGTTTTCACCTTTTAGTTAAATTAGCTATGGGATGCACAAGAACTCCTCCAACAATTAGGTATCCAGAATTAGTTAAAATGCTAGTCACCTGTCTTTAAGTATTTTCGAGATAAGTATGAAGTTTAATTAAATGGTTTTATTCCATTTTATTTTTTGTATGAGGCCCTATGCCGTTTTGTTATTGCGGAAGAAGTACATATGATTTTACATTACAATAACCAGTCATTGCAAGCGAACAAAATGTGTACTATATGACCAACATGCCTATACCCTTTCCCATTTATTTATTATTATATTTTGATCGATCTTGTTTTTTAAGGTCTGGATGGTCCGGCTTTGCCAACGACAGAGTCATGGCACACGAGTAACTTCTTTGTCTAAATAATAGCTGTCATAATAAGTTCCAGATACTTGAAGCTTAACAAGTTTCAGTGGCTTTTTTTTTATCTGGCAACATAATGATTTGTTAGTCTGGTAACAGGAAGACCACCAGGAGGAATTGGGCAGCATGGTTGTGGTTTGCCTCCTACAGCTAACCAAAGCCAGAACTTTGCAGGAGTAGATTGTCACCAAAGTCATTTTTCCTGGTAATCCCTGCTGCCAAATGTTCACCTCTGAACTCGCTTATTCAGAGAGAAACATGAGTTTGCAGTTATTTGCTTCTTCTGAAAATTCTTCTTTCGAGTTGAAATGTTGGCAGAAGATATTTAGGCGCAGCAATCAAAGCACTTCTTAATATTTCTGTGTAAGTGGTTTAGAATGTATGAATTTTGACATATGCGGAGAAATCACCTGAACTGATTTTCAAATGGCGTAGAAACAATAAGCATTTGTTTTAAGAGACTGTTTACAACTTTTCACATAAAAGCACATTTGATGAAGTCATGCAGTGTTGCCCCATTCATTAAAAGTAAGTGATTATCTTGCACTTAATGGCAGCAACATTATAGAGCTTTCCTGCATCTCTTGTTCAGGTGTTGACCATACTGTTCTCATTCTATAACCTAAAATTGCCAAAAAGAGACGAGTTCAAACTTTGAATAACAAAAATCCATGGCCTAGAATTAAAACTTGCCATCACCTGGTTTTATAGAAATGAATGGAAATATGAACCTTGTAACCTGTGTTCAATGTTGAGGATAAGTCAGTAAAATTAATAATGTTTTCTGGCCTCAGTGTTGTGAGTTTGAGTCCTGGCCCCCAACAATTTCCTGATTTGTTTTTACCCCCTTTGCTGTTCTGTATAATGAAGCCTAAGCTATGGATCAGTATGCATAGTTCTCAAACCTTTACCACATTTAATGTTGCATAAAAACTGTACCATTTGAGGCTGGCACCCGGTTTTCTTCTGTGACTCACCTCCAGTCTTGGGGTTTTTCCATCCTCTCCTGTTGGATGTTCGGTCAGTTTCTCAACTTGCTCATGATTGATCTTGTGATGGTATGTTGGCAAGTACAGGAGATGCTTGTGGTTGGTTAACCACAACCAGTAGAAAACATGAATTGGCTTCCGTAGTATTCCGGTAAATTAAAGCGATCATCCACTAAGCACTTGTTAAAATGGGTAAAATGTTGGTGAGACTTATGGTCAGAGCATTTTTATTTCTGTACTCTATAGTGTACACTGCACACAGCGTACAGTGTTACAACATTGGAAATAACTGACTTACTGACACAAACAACATCATTCATTTGTCTTATGTGGTGAAAGTCACAAGTCTTACTGCTGACAACTATGACATAATGACGTATTTTGTGCTGTTTTGAAAAAAGTTATAATTATAACTTTAAACACAGGGAGCCAACGATTGAAATTTGGCAAAGTTTTTTTGTGTGTGTGTGAATGTGTGTTGAATTGAGCTGCCACATCTGTTGAGCAGAGGAAGAACAAGGAGGATTTGCTGAATCAGAGTGATTGGAAGGAGCCTGGTTTGGTTCTAGGCATATGGCAAATGTGAAGTCATGGAATTGCAGCATGCTGGAATGGCATAGTACAAAACAATTGAGTGTCTTTTAGATGTCTACAATGTGGTAACAGTTTTTGAATCTCAAACCCCTGCATTATGTTTCCATGTTTGAAATAGCTAAACAGTGTATGCTATTCATATTCACATTATTAGTTTAATGTTATTTTGTCCCCATTTATTTTTTATTTAATTGTATACCTACATATTTTTTACACTATATAGGTGGCATAGTGTTTATTTCCACAAATACTTTAAATGTTTCTCTCTGCCAGGCGCGTTGACAGTGTTTGCCATGCATAGTACTGTATTGTCAGAGCTGCAGTACAGTGGCAGGCCCTGACAGAGGCAGTGTTTGTCTCCTCTCTCTGACCCTCTGGCCTGTTGGGATGCTGGGCTCGTAGCTCAACGGGCTGCTAAGCAGCCGTCTGTGATAACCTGCTCCTCTGGCTGGTCTGTCTGTCTACCTGCCTCACACTCTTGTGCTGCTTGGTAGGCTATAACTTTGAGCTTTTCCATCCCCTTGTCACAGTACTTGCCAGGCTGTCTCTGTGGACATCCGTGTCCACTTCCATTTCTCGGCGCTTCCCTCTGTCTGTCAGTTTTGCTGCAGTAGCTGCTGAGCTGTCAGTCTTCTTGGAGCTCTGCTCATCTTTTGTGTGCGGCTCTCACCTCGTCTGGCTGTCTGGCTTCAGCCAAGGGATGTCTGTATAGTTGCTGGATAACAAGCGCCCCACCGCTCACATTAACAGTTAAGGCAGAGAGAGGGAGAGATGAGGGACAGAGGAAAGTAGACATACATTAAATTATGAAAAAAATTGACCGTATATACTCTGAAACTGTTGATATAGACATGAGACGAGCACAAGCTCATTGGTAACAGTAGCATGTGGATAGATGAATGTATGATGAAATGTACAAAACATATAAGCAACACTCTCTCACACCCTCCACAGTGGCTCCCACACAGACCAGCTCCAGACTATAGGACTCGGCACATTCTCATTGTAAAGTATCTGAATCACTGATGAGGCCAGCTTGTATAAAAACTGTATTTCAACTGTGTATTTCGACTAGTTGTTCTCTTTTGATTAGTATTAATAACTAAAGCAACACAAATAGAAAATCAAATATTTCTGCATCAAATATTTTCAAGTTTCTAAATAGAATATTGAAAACTTGCAAAAGTATAATGTGACCAAGCTGTTTAAACTCGTCAATTGATTTAATTGTTCTAATCTTCGGGCTCTTGCTTGTGTTTCGTGTGGTGCCTGTGTAGAAGAAGCATGAAAGGGCTATAGCAGCATGTCGCAGGAAGGTGAATTTTGTATCAGCCTTACTTTCTGTCTTTGATCAGGAAAGCAGCTCCCTAGAATCCTCACTCTCCACATTGCTCTGTGGAGCGATAAGAGGAGTTGTAGCTGGCTCGCTTACACCTCCCACGCCCATTTTTACAATCCACAAACACACACATGCACACACTGGCAGCCTGTGCACCATACATCATACAGGAATCTGCCCTTTTAAAGATGAATTACACTGGCTCTGCTCACTGTCTGCCTCCCCTTTCACTTACACTCCGCTATACATCTACTGAAGATCCCAAAATGAGCTGTGTCAATTGGGCTGCAATCCGTTCAGAAAACCCTCTTAGGCCTGTTCCTCCCTGGTCTGTCCAAGTCATGTGTTGTCTTTCCATGCCTTTTGTAGCTCTGGTCAGTGGAGCCATCTTCACAGCTGTATCCACAGTCAGAGAGTTTCCAAAGGGGAAGGCCCATCGGACAGCACATAACAAAGGAATGTGATTGGACTGTCACAGCTGATGCAGACATCTCGGCCCTATTCTGTTAATTTGTGCTCAGCGGTAGCTCAGCTGTTTGATTCTTTAATCCATACATTGTGTAATTGACCGAAAATAAGACCGTGTTGCCATGCGTTCCTCACCATTGGAGACCTTTAGCTGTTGCAGTCCTCACTGTAAGACTGTGTGATTTTGAATGTTGATGAGGAGTACACTGTTGTAACAAAAAAGTACGCAGCATTTACCAAGGTTATAGTGCTCAAGTTGGCCATTTGTTTAATTGGGACTCTGCCAAACTACAGTCAGTAGTGAATAATTTCCTGCATGGGTTAAACTGCGGTGGAACTCTGCATTCTTTTTTTTCTTTTTTTTTCCTGGCACATTTTATTATGCGATTTCTATCTCAGACCATTTTTTAGTGAATATGTTGTGTGTCTATTCAGAGCTAATGGCACCTATAAAGTTGTTACTGAGGAATCCCTGACCATACAAGCAGTTGAATGTGAGTAGTAGCTCATGAATGGCTGGTGACCTGCATTTAGTTTCCTGTCTGTTCTTGCTGTACTATACCAAGGAGCAAAGGAACTGATCATTTTTATAATATAGAGTGCAAGTCATGTGATGCTGATCTTAGCCTATAGTTATTATAATATTTCCATGCTATACACAGGATTGATACAGCGTAACATGGTTGCATCCCCAATGTCCCATTGCGATCATCCAGCGCGGCCTCTCCAGAATGTGACGCAACACTTTTTTTTTACCAATAGGAGAAGATGCATTTATCACTTTTTAGTGCATAACGTTTCGGATGAATCTTAACACATGGCTGATTTGCTGCCATGGCTCTTTTAACCTCTTAACCCCCACCTGAACCGAGCACATTTTCTCCATTTTGGCTTTGCCCAAATCTAAAAGCTTCTAGAAAAAAGGGTCAAATAGCGACAAAAACTAAGCCACAAAAACGCACAAGTGAGCAACAGAAAAGTGATGAAAAGTGACAAAATGTGTGATGAAAATGCAACCAAAAGAGCAACAAAAAAATCCACAAAAGAGTAACAGAAAAGTGACGACAACATGGCAACAATGCAGATCAGTTATGTAGGCTTTAGATTTGGGTAAAGCTGAACTGGAGAAAACGTACTTGCTTAAAGGAACAGGCCACCGTTTCTTCCATACTGAGATATGTTCTTACCTGAGCTTAGACGAGTTGATGCGTACCTGTCTGGTCTTTGTGCGTGCCCTCAGTCACGCAAAAGGAGCAAAGATGTTGTTAGCATTTGGCCTCTCCCAGCATATTCCTATAGCTCTAAACGGGGGTGAAGTTGGAAGCGACCAAGCTCTTCCACGGCACGCACAGTATGGAAAAACGTGACCTGTTCCTTTAAGGCGGGGGTTAAGAGGTGAACCTAATTTAGGCTACCTGTTTTTGTTTTTTAAAGTCTATGGGAATTTTGAATGGGAGCGCCATTGCTCTCCAATGTCATCAAAATCCTTATTATTGGCTAAATTATGCAAATAAGAAAATGGCATTGCCCCTTACCAATTAACCCAGACACAAATGGCCTTGATCTCTGTCAAGGAGCGCTCACCAAACCACACACTGACGTCAAAGCCTTCCGCTGTTTTTCTCTGGCTCTGAGCAGCGTCACATAAAAGCGGGCATCTGGCGGACCGGCACCTTTGAGCCCGTGGCGCTGTTACCTGGCACGGACTGCAGAGAGATGGCAGCGGGATGGCAGACACAAACACGGAGAGGCACGGCAGTATCCAGGACAGGCAAGGTCACCGGTAGGTTGATTGAATGCTCATAGGTGTGGGTGACCTCCTTCGCTTCCCCTCTGCGGCGAAAGACGGGAGAACAAGAGGACGGGAGGAGAGACGAGCCTCAGTCAGTGTGCGGTCTGTCCCAGTTTCTCTGTTGGGCCTGCTCCTGCGGTCACACTGTCACCATGCCATTATTTTGGATCTTCGCTGTACACTGTTTTTTATTAGGGCACAGACTTAATTGTCCCCATTTCATTTATGCTTCAGGCACCGAATTGTGCAAGGAATGAAAATCTAAATCTCAAATATTATTCTGGCCGTCCATTCACTTTTATAACCGTGAAGGTGCTGACCCCAAATTTCTGCTGACTTGTTCTTCATAATACTATTCATAAACAGCACTCTGATTGGCCATACCACCTTGTAAATGTCATGTTGTTCTTGGAAGCTGAGCAGAGTTAGGCATGGTTAGTATCAGGACGGGAGACTGGGAATATGATACTTGGGTAATGGTTCGACCACTGGTTCAGATGTAGTTGTTCCAACACCATTCTTACAAATCTTTTAGCCGCCAATACCAGGGGGTGTGAATAAAAACAGCGAAGCCTGTTCAACGGGGCTAAGCCTTTCCTTTCTATGAGTTTTTAGATCTTAAAGAGTCTCCGCAATCAGTGTTTAGATTTGGCCACAATGCAGTCAACAGCAAGGCAACCAAATGGTTTCTTACTTTTAAAAATACATACATGATATCGGTTCCATGATAGTTTAGGCACGTGGCGACACCAATACCTGTAAGATCTGCCAGTATTGGTATTGAAACCTTACCCTACAAATGCAATTGGCAGCTGCTCTGGCATGAGTCTGCCCCAGGGCAGCTATGGCAACTACAGTATGTAGCTTACCACCACAAAGAATGAAACAAATGAGAGGCCCCAGTGAAACTCTGTGGGTAACATAGAAATACAGATAAAATGTCTTGTTGTGAACTGGACAATATTTGGATATATATACCCCACCTAAGGCCCAAACTCTCTCCAAATAAGTTTGGAGGAATGAATAAAGTGTCCCAAATCAACTCCTGAAGTCTAAAGTAAATGTGGGCTATTTGCACATGTGTGAGTATAAGACCTGTTCACCTTCCCACTTTGTGCTAATGCACTTTGTTCTTTAACACGCTGCTTACATATTATGTGGACTTTTCATGTTACAATACCTGACAGTAACCATTAGCCTCTTTTTGCTCTTAAAGCAGCTGTACCTTTACTCAGCCATAGCTGTAGCGCAGCATTGATCACACTTAATCAGGCTGACAGACGAGCAGGTTGGTGAGTCAGCGGGCAGGCACGTCCATGTGTGTCAGGGGGCTGCCACTGAAATGTAGCACACATGCTTCAAACCAAATGTGAATAGTGCTGCAGAGTTGATACGGAGGGCACAGTGGAGAGAGAGAGGAAGGATTTGAGAGTTGCTCCACTTTGGTTTGTATTAAGATTTTGAGACTGGCTGCTGATTTCCACTTTTCATTTGTCCTTGGCCAGCTCAGCGTTTGCCAACAAATCCATCTCCCTGTGTCTACTGTGTTTTTACCTCCAAGCTTTAGAAAGGGGTCTTTAAACTCCCACACGTTTCCTCTGTTTGTCGTTTTATCATATCATACTGTATATACACAAACTCACAGAGCAATTGAGTTGCAAATTGCAGCGTGTATGTGTGCCAGACACGCTCTTCCTCAGGGATTGTGGAACATTCTTGCTCCTTCTCCCCTTTCGGGCATCTACTCGCACCTACCTTCTGCCTGGATTTTTAGTGCTACGATATGGCAACAACTGTGACTCCAATGTTTCATTTAATACTGTCCCAAGCCACAAACACTTAACATTTCCACTGGAAATGAATTCTCTGTAATTGTGCAAATTTGTAGTTACATTGTTAAAATACATACAGTATTATCTTTGCATATTTTTTATTCTAGGTCGGAAAATGCTTTAACAACATTTTGGCTTAATGATTATTTAGTACACTGCTAATTCATCTTTTATGCTGTGATTCTTTGTGGTTATTTCTTTTTTTTTTTTTTTTTTTTTAAGCACTGACTAATTTAACATTTAATGTGGAAATATATGTTCAAGGATACATTAACTACTTTGAATCACAGTCTCTAACTGACTAAAGAAATATGAGCAGGCTATTTATTTAACTAGTAGCCAAAACCTAACTTGGCCTTGACACGAATATAGTGGCCTGTAGATGATCTGGATTCACAGAGAATACTGAGAGCAGTGATGCAGATGGCTAGACATGAGACTTGTGGCTTCAAGAGCTTTTCACAACCTGCTGTGTGACATAATTTATTAATTTAACTCAACTAGCCTTGGTGCTCGTCCAGAATCTATCTTTCCGGATGCTTCTAACAGGTGCCCCTTAGACTGACCTGTATCTATGTCAGCTGAGCCATGCGGCGGGTGAAGTGTGTCCCTTGGGTGGGTGTGTGTGTTGGCAGGCAGCGCTGCATCCTCCGGGGGGTCAGTCGGGTCATTTGCTGAAAGCAGATCTTCGTGGGCATCAGCAAATCCCCCCCTGACCCAAGCATGTGATCTTCTATCATTTTCTCTTCCACACACAAGTGCTAACTTGGCCTCAGCTAGCACATAAAAGCTCTCAATTTATGCATTAACAGGCTTTCCAGGTGAATTTACTCATTCACCTAAAGTTTAGTAAAAACGTTTCTGGGAGATTGCTGGCATCTAAATCTTTTTTTTCTTTGTGTTTTGTGCAGTATAATTACAAAATTTGATATAATCCTTTAATTTCTTTTATTTTTTGCTGATTATTTTCTTTATTTAGTTTTCTCTAACACTTTTCAAAGTTACTCTGCAAATTCTAACTTCATTTTATCATTTAGTTAATCAATTAGGTGTTTGTGATGTCATTCACTAAAAAAAAAATCTGCATTACTCCCGCTCAGCTAACCAAAAACCTGCAAAAGACAAGTCTAAAGTTTGTTCTTTCAGCTGCTTTTAACTTGAGTTAAAATTAAGTAAAATCTCTATGTGACCTGCAGTTCCTCTCTGCCCCTTTCTCCAGAGCGTGGGCCTCATGCTCCTGCTTTACTGTTTCCAGGAAGCGGGTCAAACCAGTCTTGAGTTTTCCCTCCCTCCTCGTCTTCTGTCCACGCTTCCAGGTGGAGAAAATAGACTCCGCTGTCACCCCTGTCCAAATGTGTCCCCACCATGAGAGTGCAAAACAAACATAGCTGCCTGTCAGGTTCTTTGGGAGGGAGAGGACATTAGAACCGGGGCCAAAATGAGAAGTGATTAAAATCTAATTTAAAATTACAATCAAATCAAATCACACACAAAACATCATTTATTCTGCTATTATGTAGCTACAGGGTTAGCAGTATGCTAATCTACTTTGAAAACTCATCAGAAAAAGTCAGTTTGATATTTTTTCCAGCCTTATAGATTGTACCTTTGCTACCCTTTGTCAGAAATAAATCTGCTCTATTACCCCACTCAAGGCTATTGTGTGATGGCCTCACAATTGCATAGAAAAGATGAACTATAAAGTCAGAGGGGTCGTGCTATTGGCTGCTATGTCAACTCGCCCCATGGCAGATGTGCCGAAAGTAGGGTTATATAAACGTGAGTGTTGTAATTTGTACTTAATAGCTCTTGTATGCCATTTTCCTTTAAGTGGTTCTGCAGTTACTACACAGATGGTCCTCTATGCAAAGCATTTCTTCCCATTTTTAAAGCTCACACTGAATTATTTTGTCAAAGTGCCAGGCGAAGAAAACAACAGATTCTTCCAAAGTCCTCCCAAACTTCTCACACGACAGTTTTCTCCATTGGCAGGTCTGTTGTAAGCACAGTTTGGCAAATCACTTCGCGTTTTGTGAGGTTGTTGTTCGCTGACTGTCAGGGTAGTGCTTTCTCTGCCAGTGGCCACAACAATAGATCAGTTTTCTCTTAGCTTGAGTCTGTATGCTGGCCTTTTTGCCTGGGAGAGAGAAGCAGCCCTGCAACTCAAGCTGAACTGTTTCAATATTATTATTATTATTATTGAGGTCATCTTTTTTATGTAATAAAAACTAGGGTTGCATGAGTGCATATGAATCGCCAACAAGAATCACATGCATTTTAGTTGTAAGTGCTGTAACTCCATTGAAACAGGATCTTTGGCAAAGACAAATGATGAAAGACATCCCAATTATATCAGCAAGACCATGTTATAGGCCACCAAGCTCGCCATGATCGAGTTCCTGAGATTGAGGGTGAAACGTTGCTTCTCTTAATGTAAGTCCAGTAGTTTTAATATTAGATGATTGAAAGTACAAGAAGGTAATCGTGACTAAAAACAGAGCAAGTTTTGAACAAGTTGAAAATGGCAGTTAATTTTAATGATAAGTTATTTAATTCGTGATGTTTTTTTTTATTGCTTTCTGTTTTGTTTTTTAACTGTAGGTGTCTTTTTCTCATAACCTAATCCAATGTCGCTTCTCCCGCCTACCTCGTTTCTCCGCCTCCTTCCTCCTCTCTCCTCCTCCGTGATGATGACTCAGAAAAATGTGCTTGGCCCGGGCTCCTCCTGCCAAAGTGCAGCAGTCTCCATCAAGAGGAGATTCCGCTAGAATCATTTGGCACATTAAAGTCTTTAAGCTTTTTCCGATGTAAAGTTCAGTGGAGTGGAAGAAAAAGGCTGTTCTGGAAGGAGAACACTTGTTGCCAAAACACTACTGCAAATATATCCAGCCCCTTCATCATTTGGAGCTTGGAGTGTTTACCAAACATTTGAATGCTTATTGCAAATAACAGTACTTGATAATAGTATTTTATTTCTTCAAATGTGTAATTGGCATAAGGAAATATCTGGAAATGTATTTTACATTTTTCTGATAAATATCAAAAATGTTTACTCTGGCTGCACAGTTCTGAAAGTCCAAACTTGTGTCATTGACTCAGATTTCACCTTGCTTTTGTAGTTGTAATCTAAAATAGGGGTTCCCAAACTTTTCAGGCCGCGACCCCCAAACTCACTCAACTGTTGGGCTGAAACAACTAATCAATTTATTGACAACTAATAACAACTAATAGTTGTCGACTATTTCAATAATCAATCAATTATTTTCTGGTTCACACAGACTCAAATAGAGCAAAAATTACATGAAAATGTAGTATTTTTGATGAAAACCTACTTTGTTTTATAGTTAGTGTCTGTAATGTTTTGTACATTGTAAATTTCATGAATATATGTCTTTGTCTCATCCAATCAGAAAGCACTTTAGCTTTATGTGATACTTTTTTTTTTTAAATAACATTTTCCTACACCAGTCAGAGCCAATCAATTAATTGATTAATCGTAAAAATAATTGATGGATTAATTAATTAAAAAATAATCGTTTGAGCCCATTCATCTGCATCAACCAACAACTCGGAATCCATTCTGTAAAATGTGTAGCATATATCATAATTTAAGGTGCAAAACATTTTAAATCTGGCTTAATGATGTTAGTTTGGATAATGTATAATTGCAAAATATGCTGTTTTCAATAAAAAATACATAAAATTCAAGGTCAGAAATGTAAAAAATATTGTCCCAAAATCATCTTGCGTCCCCACTTCAGTGTCCAGCAACCCTCCATCGAGTCCTGACCCCCAGTTTGGGGACCACTGATCTAAAATTTTAGATTACATACATATTATTAAGATTGTAAATGATCTATTAGATTCTCATGATTTTTATATTTCTCTGGTCATAGTTTGCATGTTCAGGGTCATGTTCTATTTGTTAAAACGGATTGACCTACTGCATTAATGCACTACAAATATCAATTTACAATGGTTTTAAATATGAAAAAGAAAAACCGTGACAGCTCATTCATACTTCATAAGATGCAAAAACTTTGTTCTTACACTGAGAGCTGCCAGAACAAAATGAAGTGATTATGGACATGTTATCAGTTTCCATAGTTGCAAGACAAACATTACCTAATTTTGTTCTTGATGATGCCTTACACGTGTATTGCGTTTTACAAGCCTGCATTACCAAGTTTCTCAAGCGCTACAGTGTAGTCATTATTCATTCACTCAAGCAGCAAGTATGAGGCTTGGACTAAAAATCTGATTTGGGTTCTTTAGGCTGCAATCTGAACATAGCCTAAATGTCACATTTGTTTTCTCAAAGTGTCCCCAGATAGTGGAGAAAGCATCTGATCTGTTTGGCCGAGCTGGTGTGTTAAGTCTACATAATTGGCCCCAAAACATTAAATCCGCTGTAGAGCACACTGCGGAGGGGTCCCCCAGGGCTTGCTTGCTGGCCCGGCACATATTCTGCGCTGGGATAACGCGTGCTTTGTTCCCATCTTAAGTATCATGTTCCAGATCACATTGTAACCCACTGATCATAACGCCTTCACTATTAGACCCGACCAGTGTACAAATGCCAACTGACTGGGCCTGGTCATGCCTTACACTGAAAACAAGAGAGACATAGTTCTCCGTGGATAAAAGGTTTAAGGAAATGATGACCCTCTGAGACACATCCCTTATCTATTTATGGGGATGTTTAGTTTACCCACAAGGAAAGGAAACATTGGACGCATACTTAAGTTGTAAGTCATATTTTTGAAGTGTTTTATTTAATTCTGTGAGTGACAAACCACTTTTTATTGGTGCCATGTATAAAGCAATTCTATCTTTATTCAAATAGTTATTTAAAAAGTCCTCCACATGCTGACACAATAAAATAACATAAAACAGGTTCAACACAACGATGTAAAGAAATAACTGTGCAAATGTACGGTAAAGGCCCTTTTTATGTCATTTCGATTTTAAAAACGTCCACAAAATTGCCTGCTTCAGGCAATTCATAGTTCCACAGTTTTGCAACTCCAGCCAAAGCTTCTAACCAGAACCTCTACAACAAGAAAAAGGTATCCGAAGGCATTTTGTTTGTATTAGTCGACTGGTGTGTTTCGGGGGAATGCAGCTTTAATAATTCTCACAAGAAAACTTTTGAGTCGGCGAGGGACATGCATAAATATATACACACATCAGCTGCTCTCGGGGTTTGTCCATGTTGGCAGAAATCCCAGTGAGACGGCGAGATAAACTCCATCGTTTGCATATATGTGTGTATGTGGGAGTACGAATGCATTAGGCAGCAGCCGAGTCACTGCCTGTTTGAAGCCTGCCACCGAGACTAGCATCAAACACTAGTCTGTGCCCTTCAGCCTGTAACACACAGCCACACATCCCCGAGACATCGCACAATTCCTCCCATCTTAGACAGAAGCACACTTCATTCTATTGCCTTTCTCATAATGATACGGCGACAGGCACAGAGGGATTCACATCAAATACGAGCTACTTTTCCCGTATGTTTGTTTTTTTGTCCATCTGTCCGAACAACATTGGGACAGACAGAATAAACCTGCGTCAGTCACTTCAGTATCAAAGTCACAAACGCTAAATTTCCAATAGAGTTAAAATTGTGTTGGATGGGCAGCTATTTTGCCTTTAAACTAAATTATATTGGAATGGAAATTATACTTCTGGAGCCCAGAGGCGGGTGAGACTGTTGCGCTCCATAGCGAGTTACCAATTCAAATGTGCTTATATTGGCCGAACAAATATGGGAAAAGGAAATTTGCCATTACATTTTTTTTTTTTGTTCACACCCTTAAAGACATGGGACGGCTCAGGTGCTACCCTTGCACACACTTTCGACTCTACTGCACTAAACATGATTCGAATAGATTTTCTGCTTCGGATGCTACTTGTGCTTGTTTTAATGGCAGTTTCTTATACCCTATATCTCACTTTAATTAATCACGGCTCATTTTGGTTGAGAGCGTGTGTCTGTCGAACGCCTTGGTGACCTACATTAGCAGATGGATGCCACACATCTCCAATAGGAACACAAGAAAGGACTGTCTTTGGTTAAAAATGTGTCAGGGAAATTCCTCGGTGACTCACTCGCTGGCTCGGTGTCGGCTTGTTCGGGCTCAGGGCTGGTGGAGTTTTGGTAACGTCCACCGGCTCATGTGCCTGTACAAGAATAGGACCGCGGGCATGGAGAGACAGGTTTCTGCATTTGACTCCATACCCTGCATGTTGGGAAGTCTGGTCTGTGATTCTGAGTCATAGCTGCTGCTCTTTTTTCATATAACTCAATATAGTAACCACACCCTCCAACACTAATACACATTTCAACCAGTGTATAGATCTGTTCCATCCCCCACAGGCTTTTTTTCTCCAATTGGGTCAAATCCCTGTTGAGAATTAAGAAATGAGAAAATTCCAACACAAAATATGTTTTCATCGTATGCCTATGCACAGAGAGAACGACCCAAGGAAAGTCTTGTATCTTTGCAGTGTTACAGCAAAACTCTTTGGCCCCTAGATATGTCATTTTTCATGTTAAAAAGAAGGAATTGCATCATTCATTTTGAGTACAGTCGATGTGATGCAACTTGGGCCGCAGATAAGCACAAGCCCACATGATATGAGTAGATGTCTGTCTGGGGTAAAAACATCTTTGGAAATGTGCGCTGTGTAATAACCAGTGCAGTTCTGTGGACAATTTTTATGTTTTTTTTATTTGTCTTAAAATGAAGGCTCTTGGAAACTGGTGTTTGACCGTCATTGTGGCTGAGGATATATTTTTGCTGACCCTTTTTTCTCGGATGCCCGATCTCTTAATTTCACTCCTGATTTGAATGTGTTTGGTTCAATTAACTGAATGATTGATTGAAAGGGCCAGGCAGTAAAGAATTAAGTGACAATTTCAGCTCGAGTGTTCGCTTATCCTAGTTGACCTAGTTACGACTCACGAGTATGTATAATTGTTAGTACATTTGCTGGATAGGGCCCCTTGTAGTCGGCATCTGTGAGAGCTATGGTGTAGTCAACCTCGCTAGTGCAAAGACAACAAACAAAATTGATTAGCGTATAACCACTGTATGACTGCAGCTGAATTGTAATGCTTTGTCAGGATGTCAGGGCTCTGAAGTGCTTTGTTTAGTCAAGGCAACATGAGTGGTGTAGGCTCTTGCAGTCAGAAAAAAATATCGGCACAATGTAGATTTCAGTTGAGCCTACGAGCTGTTAGAACAAGTTTAAGTTATTTGTCCAAAATAATCTTGATTTAAAAGATCACATTTCTATAACCCTCATTGTGTCGTCAGTGTTTACCTTCTGCTCACTTTTTTTCTCTGCAGCTCTCAAATTAACTCCTCGGGTCAAACCATTTAGCCCTAAATCCTACTTGAATTGTCTGGTTCGCATGGAACTTAATCTAAAGCAGTATCACTATAGGCGGACTTTGAAAAACATGGCATCAGGTCTATCTGC
This sequence comes from Neogobius melanostomus, assembly GCA_007210695.1. Classification (NCBI taxonomy): domain Eukaryota; kingdom Metazoa; phylum Chordata; class Actinopteri; order Gobiiformes; family Gobiidae; genus Neogobius; species Neogobius melanostomus. The sequence goes on along the minus strand of VHKM01000004.1, from coordinate 890,643 downwards.
ACACTTGCGCTTTCTTTTCATATTGCCTTTGTGCATAGAAACATGTGGTTTTACATAACTGTGCTGCTCAGTCCTGGCACACGTTCTTATTCCGGGACCAGCATTTTTCATGAGTGAGATCTTTTGTGTTGAAATATTTCATTTATACAAGAGCCTTGAAGATGTGAAAGCGCAGTCGCTGTGGGCATACGACGTCATGAGATGCATGGCCAGGAATTTGGTTACATATTAACACGTATAAAGGGGGGACTGTTTTGCATTGGCTGGCCACGAGCCAAAGTCAATGCACTTAATTGTGCTTTCACGACTCGCATGTATGTCACAGGCGCAGCAGGAAGATGATATGAAAATGTGCTCTGCTAATGCTCAAAATGCAAAACCATCTGCAGAAACGCTATACGAGATCGAGTCGTGTTCAGTTGTATGTAGAGACATGTAGAGACCGTGCCCCACTCCATTGCATAGCGTCGGAGGCTTTTCTTCTATGAGTAATTGCTTAATATCTCACAGGTAGATTATTTTTTCCCAAGGATCACTTTTGCCCCCCAGCCCTAATCCTCAGTGTATCAAAGAAAACGCACTGAGTAATGTGGTTGTTTCATTTGGATCGCTGCCCCATTGCCCTGACAATAACCACAGTCAGTTTTTATCTGCAAATCACTTGCCAGTTTGGGACTTCAATTAAGACTTGTTGAAGTGTTAATTCTTTAGACTGTAAAAACTAATAATTTATTTAAGATTTGTCAAATGGACTGGCCATCATGCATGTAAAGGATTGCCTCCTGTTTGCAAACAGCCACTTGATTGTTTCTTATAACACTTAACACTTTTGAATGTAGCTACTGTGTATTTCTCCATATGTGTTTCTCGACCAACCAGGACCTACCTTCAAACTATCACAACACACCACAACCCACATTTGTAAACTTAGCTTGTAATTAAACAAAAACATGTAGCAGTTTGGCGTTAGTATATAATGCATAGCACAGTATATAATATAAGAATACAACAAAAGTTGTGTCCAATCATACATTGATAAAGCTACTGACTATCAACAATCAGTGATAACATTAATCAATTATTTTTGATGAAGGCTGTTGTACTGTTACCCACTTAAAGCTGCACTACCTGAATTACTCAGTTATGAAACTGAAAGTAGTAGTTAAGAAAATCTCTCAGCTGTTGCCTAAACCCTTTCTACCTCACAGACTCTCCAGCACATCCTGATGTGAGACATGAATAGGGCGGACCGCCAATGCTAACGCTGAGCTAATTTAGCGTCTAAAGAAAATGCACTATTTTTAGACACACAACAGCGCAGAGAGTCTGTTTTTCTTTCACAAATGTCACATTTAGATCTATGGTGCCAAAGTTTACTCTACTACTAGAAAATATATAATTACCATTTACCACAGCTTTAAAGGTCTGCAGTCGCAAACTCACTGGTTGAGAACCACTGTAGTGAGAACACATTTTGTATTCTGTGTAACCTGCCATTTTTGGTTGCTGATACTAATTCATCCAAAGAAAATAGTACTTTGGTTGAACTGAGCTTAAAGACCGTACAAGAGGCAATAGAACAAGATAAATCACTTGTGTCATGAAGCTGAAGCTATTAGCACAGTCTATACATGGCATCTACACTGGAGTGCGAAGTCAACTCAGTGACCCACACAGACATTCTTTCAGTGTGGACCTCTAGTGTGAATACTGGCACAGAGCCTACAGAAGACCGCTTTCTCTTGTCAATATAAATGTGAGAACTGAACAAAAAAAGCTCCATCCGCACTTGAGACTATAGCTTCTATTTTAACATTGCGATAAATATACAGTGAGTTTACGGTAGCTTAGCCCGAAAACCCGTCCCATTTTTGCCAATAGATTGATTCGCTTTGGTGTGTCACATTGTTGTGTATCTGTTCCAGAAGCATCTCTCTTCCTTCCAGCGACTTGCACAATTGAATGAACAAGAGCGCTATTGTAACCATCAGCAAAGGATAATGCACGGACTCTGCATATTAAAACCAAGACCTGTTGCACACATCGCCTCGGTGTCAGACAACATCTTATTTTACATTCAAAGCAACACCATTTTAGTTTTTTATAAGCTCTTTTGCTCTGTGTTTGCCCTAAAACCATTTAAAACTATGTCACCCAAAATAAAAAGCCCTGGGATACAGTAACACCTCTAAAGGTCCATAACACTGCAAACCTTTCCCACTTGTAAATAAAAATCTTGGAGATGCACAATTTTCACATTTCTATTGCAAAAATAATCCATTTGAGAATGTTACTAACACGCAAAATTCGGATCTAATTTAGCTGTTACTCCAATGTATTTCTTCTCAGTTCTTTTATTAGAATTGTATTGCATTGACCTTATTTTAAAATGAGACCTCCCGGTTGAGTTGACTGTTGAGTTGACTGTTTTTGTATTGGCTCTATATTGACACTTGGAAAAAAAAAGCATCAAAATAGCGACGAAAAAGCGAGGATGAAAACTCAACAAAAATGTGACAAAAGAGCGACAGAAACGCACCGGAAAAAGCAATAAAGAGGCGACAAAAAGCACGACTAAAGAGTGATGAAAGAACAACAAAAGGTGATAAATGATAAACACAACAAAATATGACACAAAAACTACGAAAACACGACAAAAAAGAGACAAAAACGCTTAAAAATGTGTAGGTCTTAGCTTTCAAATGAGCCTTTACACTGGCCTATAGTCTGTAAGTCTGCCGTTTTAAGTGATCCTGTTCACTTTGGTCATTCAAATGCTCCGATCTGTATTTTCTGTATTTTGTTGCGCCATAAAGGAAAACAAAATTGTCCTCCACCAAATTTTAAAAAGTCAAATAATAACCGGCGCTGAAGTACCCAAAAATGTCTTAAAGCCTCAATTATGCATGACATGTCCACTTCAATTTCATATTTTAAGTTCTGTCTTCCTTTTCCCTACTCATGGACACAGACATTTCCCAAGCTTGGGTTCTGTGATGTGGCAAGAACCTCTGGGGAGTTTGGGCTTGGACCAGATTTGGTAATTTCGCCCGGTTTGATCTGGCTTCACCACAGCCGCTGCACTCTGGTTCTGCCTGGTAACATAAGGGGTGGGGCGCACAAAGGGGGAGGGTCTTATTAAGTGAAGAGTTTGCCAGAGCTGATCACAAGGTTCAATGAGGCTTTTTGTTCCAATGTGACTCACCATTCTTCAGCCACAGACAGCGCCAGGAAGGGCAGATGGAGGCAGTACCGAGCCGTTGACCGAAGATGTGGCGAAACTATTAGAGAATAAACACAGTTTGTGGCCAAAAAAGTCTTTTGATGACAGGAGAACAAACGGTACTTGCTTTACAGTGACTCATAAGTATTGATCTTTACTCACATTCCGGTGATCATCAGCTTTTTCCTATGCAGTAATGCCTCAGCTTTATAGAGCATGTTGTTGCTCTCTTTAAACTACAAAGACGGCATTTATTTGGAAGTGGTTATGAATGTCATGCTCTAGAAAAACATACCACTGTAATTCTATAAAAGCGTTTCAATTTAAGATTTCGATTTTTAGATTTCAATTGTAGATGAAGGTTCTTAAGGGAACAAGCCACCATTTTTACATACTGAGATATGTTCTTACCTGAGCTTAGACAAGTTGATACGTACCTGTCTGGTCTCTGTGTGTGCCCTCAGTCACGCAAAACGACCAAAGATGTTGTTAGCATTTGGCCTCCCAGCATATTCCAATGGCTCCAAACGGGGTGAAGTTAGAAGCTACCAAGCTCTTCCACGGGCACAAAGACCAGACAGGTGCGTATCAACTCGTATAAGCTCAGGTAAGAACATATCTCAGTATGGAAAAACAGTGGCCTGTTCCTTTAAAGGGATACTTCAGGATTTTTGACATAGGGCCTCATTTCCTAGTTATCCAGAGCGTTGTTGATGTCTGGAGATATGTTTTCTTAAATTCATGCAGTTCTTATATTTGAAGAGTCTAGTTGCGCTAGCCTAGAGCAAGGCTAAAGCAGTTCTATGGTAAACGCTAGCCCGCATTAAAAAACAGTCTGACTCACTCCACAGTGCACCTGAGGTAAATCACATATAACACCAGACTAACCATATAAATGTCTGTGTTAATAGAATAATTTTTTTAATAAAACTGACCTTGTATCACATGAATTACCGCATTTTGAGGGACTATTTTCTCGCAGATCACTCCGCCGCCGCCTTAGCTTACAGCCACGAAGCTGATGCCGCTCAAATATAAGTTATTTTAAATGCAAAATGGTTAAAATTAACCTATCGACACAGACATTTATATCGTTAGTCTGGCGTGATTTACCTCAGGTGCACTGTGGAGTGCGCCAGACTGTTTTTTAATGCGGGCTAGCGTTTACCATAGAAATGCTTTAGCTGCTAGCCTAGCGCAACTAGACTCTTCAAATATAAGAACTGCATGAATTTAAGAAAAAAATATCTCCAGACATCAACAACACTCTGGATAACTAGGAAATGAGCCCTATGTCAAAAATCCCGAAGTATCCCTTTAAGCCTTATATCTGTACTCTAACTACAGAGTACAGATGATGGTGTAAGAACTTTTTTCTACAATGGGAAACTCCTGTTTGACTTGAGCTTACGCAAACCAAACAGTATCCACATTTTTGATAGTTGATATGCCGGGCCATGTTAGCTTCCATTTGCTTAGACTTTGTTCTACACAAACATCCATATCAAAGTCTTCGCCCAGCCTGGCGTCATCTAAAATCACGTTATTTTTCTTGAACGCCACCACCTTTCCATTCCCAACCTCCTGTGTCACATGAGTGTAAAGAAACCTCCATTCAGGCACACCCAGGGGGCACTTCTCTGGTCCCCTCAAGTGTTTCCACTGTGGCCCTTATTTGCGCTAATGTCTCAACCAATCTGACCGGGCCTCCTTAACAGGTGGCCTATTTTGGGACAGTGATGCCAAACTGTGTGCTTGCAGAGGACTCGGGAAAAAAAACTGGTGGGTTTGCTGAGAGGGGGCTCGCGCTTAGAGTTGGGACGTGTGGGTCTTTCTTGTGTATAGAGTATTACCCACGCTACATTTGCTCTGGGAATTCTGTGTTTTGACTGGCAAAATTTGATCTTTCGTAAAACTGCTACCACCGTTCCACCATTTCAGTGTTTAAGCACAGGGCTTCTCAATCTGTGGTACAAATGCGCTTTGGCTCGGTCCTGTTGGCCCCTTTTGTCACGAGTCCTCGTCAAGTTCTGGGCCGGTGCTTTCACTCAAGACCTGGTTTAATTCTGGGCCTGTTGGTATAAAAAGTTTAATGTATGCCCAAGACACTTTTAAAATTGATGCCACAGTGCACTGCATGTCAATTTGCGCAAACTTGATGGAAAATGTCTACATTAATTCATTTTAACTTGAGGCCATTGGCAATAAAAGCCAAGCATTACGTTTGAACTGCGCTCAGTGAAATATGTATGTAGGCCCTTCGGGAAGGAGCTCGATCAACAGGTTGAGCGGTGGAACATGCCAGCGTCGGAGCAGGGCATCTGTGTGCTACGAAACACCCTCCATGGGACTAGTCACATGCACACGAGAGGGACGAGCACGCGGGGCAGACAGAAGCTATAGAGTGTCTTCACTCTATAGCTTAACCCGCACATTTTCTCCAGTTCAGCTTTACTCAAATCTAAAAGCTCCTCAACTGGAGTTTATGCCTATAGGCCAGAGTAACACCTAATTTGAAAGCTAAGACCTATAAAACTGATCGTGACCATTTTGTTTTGTTGTTGCCACGTTTTTGTAATTTTTTAGCTTCTCTTTTTGCTTCATCGCTTTTTTCCTTGCTTTTTGATGCTTTTTTTATTTTGTTTTCATCCATTTTTTGTCACTCTTTTGTGGCTTTTTTGTAGCTCAATGCTCATTTTGATGCTTTTCTCAAGGAGCTTTTGGATTTGGTTAAAGTCAAACTGGAGAAAATGTGTTTTGTTCAGGTGGGGTAAGAGTTTAAGTGTAGACTTTTAATCATCTGAATAGGATTTTGCTTACTAGTCTCGTCAACTTGAAGTGCATATGACACATTTTTTGTTAAATTATTACATTTAACATTACTATCGGATACAAAAAATATATGCATGGCTTTTGTATTGCTAACAATTCTAGCATATAATGAAACATTATTAAAGACATTTGAACAAATATGAAAAAGAACATCTGAATATCGAAGACCTACATCAGACCCTTTCCATCGCAATTATTGTTTGTGAACTCGTTCACAAAAGTGTCTGTGATTTATTCTATTCACTGACCACAACACTGAAAGAATAATAATAAAGAATAAGGAATAATAAAAGAAATGTTTTCAGTTTATATTTACTGCAGATATTTAAAAAAAAAATCTTGAATTAATCTTGAAATTGATTTGAATCTCAATGTATTTATTTTTCATTATCAGAATGTACTGGTTGTATTTTAGCTTTTTTATGTATTTATTTTTAGTTTATAGCTAGAAGTAAAATGCCAATATTTATTTGATGTCTACTGCTGTTTAGCCCGGAGCTAAATTATGTTAAAACCAGAATTAAAATTGAACAATTGTCATACTTGCTGTGACATGTGTGACATTTATAGCTGTTTTTTCACTTCTTTTTTTCTTACATGCGGACACTAAACATGCTCGGTCACAGCTGACCGGAGAATGGACTGAAGTCAGCCAGTTCCTCATACTATTCCTTTTAATGTGTCCCATGTGCGTACAGTGTGGGGCTGCCAGCATTGTTCACCACAGCTGTGTGTTTTTAACAAACAAAATGCTCACTTTTTTTTAACATTTGTAGCGACATTAACTTTCTGTGAAGACAATGTGTTTGGAGTGTGGGATAAGGCGTGTATAGCTTCTCCTTAATCTCTGGATGCAGTGAAGCGCTGAAAAGGGTGTGTTGTTTGCTTATAGCTCACGCTGTACTGGCCATACTGGACTACAGGCAGTTCCTCAGCGTCCTCCTGATGCTGCTGCTTTATTTGAGTTTAGGCCCCACGGTGCGGCTCCAAGGCTTCACAGCTTTATATGATTGGGCCTTATGATTGAGCCATTGGGTGTGGTGAAGTGGGAGTTTGACCAAGCACAATAAGAGTTTTTAGAGGATTACAGTGTGTTTGCACTATAATGGCCCAAGATGAATGAATATCTGAAGACATGACTGATCTTATGGCCTATCTGGTTTGCTCAAAATAGTATGTCCATGTATTACTGGGTTATTTCTAATATTTTAAGCTCCTATATGAAGTAACTCATACCTGACTCGATAACGGAGTAAAAGTATTGATGCAATTGTTAAAACTGTATTTAATTAATCTTGAGCACCCACGCAACTGACCCACAAATTGTATCATCCTTTCATTGGTATGATTACATTTTTTCAAGAGATGCTCAAAAATATTTGCCCTCAAAAATAACCCGACATGATTAATCCACTTTACTGCAAACGTTCTAACGATTAATACTTTAGTGACGACATCTGCAGGGATTATGGGGTTTGCCAGATATGTGTGTTTAGAGAGCAAACTTGGGGGAAATTGCTTGGATATGAATCACTTCAGATTAGACATTTTAGGCATTCTTCATTTCCGCTCATTGATATAGAGCAGGCGGGCAGCATGTGACTTTCCCGCAGCATTGACTTGAAGGCGGTCTGAAGCAGCCCGTGTGTGGTTAACAGAGTTAGATCATTTACGTGTTCATCTCCCTGCTGATTTCACCACACACTCTCGCTTAGGCTGTCACTTTGCATATTAAATAAAGAGCTGATTACTTCACAAGAGGCCGTTTCATACCCAGTTATCCCTTTTCAAGTAGTTTGTGTGAATTTGATAACACACAAGATAACACATGAAACTTGTGGCTTAATTTAAAGATTAATTTAATTATTTTACATAAAGTCATACTCAGTTATATTTAAAAGGCCAACGTGTACTTTTAATTTTGGAGTTTAATAAATTAGTTTTGTCTCTGATTCTGGAGCCACAGCCATTATATTACATCAACATATGGAGCCTATAATTTCTTGTCAGAGATTATGTGATGATAAAACTGTTATTCTTCATTGACACTAATTTACTATATTGTATACAGTACGCAACACACATGAACAAATGAGATTAAAATTTTGGTTCATATCTTTATTTAACACCAACAACACATACATGGTGGACTCACCTCATTAATTTAATACACACTTCACAGTACTATGCTCCTCTGTGTTGTCTTGTTCCGGTGGATAATTACCCGTGGACACATAAGGGCTCGCTGATTCAAAGCTCCTTTCTTCTGGATTTCCACATGGCCATCAGCATCAGCAGACAATTGGGCCTTTTCATATCAGCAAAAGTACGAGCCCTGTAACTTTGTCTTCGTATAATGTGCCCCAGGAGAGTGCCTCTTAACGACACTACCTTGTGATGGGGCTTTTCCGGGCTACACACACTTATCACACAGTGGAGTTTTACACTTTTTCGCACACTGTTGCTATCCTCAGTGAACATTTGAACACATTGTACACTTCTATCACTGTAATTTCTCTCCTGTCTGCCTGAAACGGTTTCTTTATTAGCCATTTCAACACCTGCAAAAATAAAGTTTACAGACTGCGAAGCAACCATGTTCACAACAGGTGCAGATATTTGAGAGAAAACATTAAGGCATTAGCTCTGTCGTTCACAACAATATACATTTACATGTCCTAAATATAACATGCGGTACCCACAGGTGTTCAGCATTAGGAAGAGCAAAACATTGTAAGTACTGATTTATATGCCCTCTGGAGGAAAAGGTACATGTAAAATAAAATATTTTTTCTGACATTCTCTTTAAAGTGCATATGACAGGTTTAAATGCTTTTGAAAATATGACTTATTTAGATGGATAACATCTGTTGTAAATAATTGTTTTATTTCAGTAAGTAGCAAATTAATGAAGAAATGTTTTTAAGCTACTGACAGGAAGTGACATGGATAGAGGTCAAGTTCCATAGCAGTTTGACTAATTTCCCATTGACTTAACATGGTCGGCACGGCAACAATTTGAAATTGTTTGCCTCTACAGTATCTACATCACTTCATGTCAGTGTCCAATATGGAAGTGAAACTATAAATATCACAAACTAAAAGCTGGGCACATTTTAAATATAACTGTGGTAACTAGGTTTTAGGGAAAAAAGTGTCTAATGTGTCATATGCACTTTAAACTTTAGACCAAGCATCTTTAGAAGAGGCATTGAATAATTATATTCATATAACATTATTACATTGTAATGTATATTACTTTGACAGTAATGCATTTGGAAAGTGAAAAGACAAGAGACATGAGGTGCAGCCAATGGATTATTTGCATTTAGCTTTGAATGCTGCATGTGTGATAGTCACTCTGAGATAAACCTGGTCATAGTCACTGAGCCCTGTAGGTGAAATATCTATTAGACATGGCGCTCTTGAACACAACTCTTCTATCCCTTCCTCTTCTTGTAATGTTAACTGTCCTCGGGCCAAGCAGCTGATTTATTGACAAACCGTCTCTCTGGCTTGGTGTTTTAAAGGGGGATTTTTTAGTTTTTTTTTCATGTCTTTGCCAACCACGAGACACAGCGTGGCGAACCAAATGGAGACCTCATGACTGTCCATACACAGGACAGGGAGTGCGGTGGGGGGGGCAATCTTCTCCCCATCAGGCTCTCGATGTGGAACGCTTTTGTCCGATAAGAGGTCACGCACCACACCCAATTTAAGTCATGTGCTGCTCATCGCATGAACAAGACAACAGGGATGTGTTCTCGGTTAATGTCTCAGGATGTTTATATTTTGTTTAATAAAACTGAGCATTAAAGGATGCATCACAACCGACTCAAACATTGTTAGTTACATTATATTAAAGTGCTCTGGGACATTAGGACCTTTATGCTCACTGTATATTTTTCAGTTTTCTTCCAGCCACTAAATGTTTTTACTAGCCATGATTTTAAATTGTTGTGATGCCATTTTTAATAATAATCATATTGATTTTAAAGCTAGTCTGTATAATGGGGGGGAAACAAAGAACAACATGGTAAAAACTAGACCTAGATTAATTGTATACAAAATTAGATCAAAGTATATGATCAAATGGCCAAACTGGCAACTGAGAGTAAAAACATTTACAAGCCAAAATAATATTTACCAGTTTTTGCTATAAGTTATCGAAAAGCTAATGTAAAAACCTGCAGCGTACAACATTTGGACTAAAAGTAGTGAGTCCTCACAGTAAGTATCTTTTTTATGCTTTGGTTGCCATTTTTCAATAAAATTGCAAGAATAACTTCTCTTGTAGTAGCAATAAGGATAGAAATGATAAAAATGTAATCTTTAATATTTTAGCTGTGTCATAGAGCCAAGTTGTACATAAGTTGTACAACAACTCTATTCTGGCTCTATCAAGATGAAAGTGTGTGTCTTTTGGATTTGTGAAGCTGCTGTATGAAACTGTGTATCTTTGGTGCTTTTCCAAAGACTGAAAGGCAGTGAAGGGCAGGAAGAGAGGCAGTTCTCTGTGAGTGGGTGTGAGGGTCTGGGTCAGACCCTAACTGTGCTCCAGGGGAACGCACTCCACACCCACGTCCCATTCACTCATCCCGGACCAAGAACACATTCTCATGGTTAATGCACTCAAGAGCCACAATTTTAAATCAAACGTTTAGATAATAAAAGTTGATGTGTCATTGCTTGTCTTAACCAAACAAGTCAGTTGGTGTTTAGCAGTTTGGGAATTCATATGTGGAGCAAAGTCAGTTTTAACAGTGCACTCAGGAAAAACAAACTGATATAGTGAAGATGTCACGAAAAACATTCTCGATTCTTAAAACATGAACTTAGAGGAAATCCTTTGTATTTTTTTTGTTTAGTGGTTACATTTTGTCTTTAGATCTTAGCTTGACTGTGCAGCCAAGTTGACAGAATAATGTTTTCAAGACACATGTAGAAAGCCATTCTTTCAGCGTGTGTAAAGAACTGGCACAAGGACAGCAGTCATCAGACTGAAAGGGGAAGCCCAACTACTTCCAAAATGCTTTCAGCTCAGATTATTTGTTTACATTCTATTAACCAAGAGTCATTTATTGGAAGGAAACGACCCATACATTGAACATCAATCAATGTTTCATTTTTCCCTATTGAAAGAGTTGACCTAAAACGTAATTGCCAGAATACTTGGCCTTCTTGCCAATGGTAACAACCTTGTTCCCAATAACTCTTAAACATTTGACAAATAGTACATGCTCCCATTTGGGAGTGCCAAATCAATTCTATGAGTAATGTGTGTTTTATTAATTCAAATGAAGCCTTGATGAAGTCTGTATACATTGGCTTTAAATGCTGAACATGCAATTACATGAGAGATGGGCACATGTCAAATTGGATATGCTCATTAAATAAATTCACTGTACGCACATAGTTCATTCTAGTTGCATTAACCTTACAGCCTCTGTAACTGAAGGGCATCCATTGTTAAACATGCCCATACAATGTAAACCACTGCACACACATATGCTGTATGCTCTGCCCAAAACTATACACTTGGTCAACAGTTGTATATGATTAACATAACTTCAAAGCTCATAGAAATAAACATGTTTAAGTACATTCACTGTGGTGTAAATTTACATACTGTGAGTACAATTTTAAAATTGAAAATAACATCTTTGCTGAGATATCAACAGTATTTCCATATCTCATCATTATTCAATTACATTAATCAAAGATACAATCAATAACATTTTCTTCATCTTTAGTTGGCCTATCCTACACTATAAAACATATCATCTTTTTTTAATCAGAAGCTCATCCCAGTCCCTCTTCCCCTTCGACCATGTTTACCCAGACGGATCAATGAAGCAGATCCCACAGACCTTGGACTTAATTTGAGCTGAAAGCAGAGACTGTGCCATCTCTACGCTGTATATATGAACAGCGCGTGTGTTGGTCTATGGCATGCCTGTAATGTTTACATGCCTTATCGGTGCGTGGGAGTTTGTGCATATGTGCTTACTCATCACTGCTCTGTTCAACGAGGGCTGAGGGGATGCAGCAATACACAGAGGATGAGGCAGGCTGCTAATTATTTTCAGTCTGTACAGTAAAGAGAGGAAAAATAATGGCAGCGTTTCAATAATAATGGCACGAGTTTCAAAATCCGGGTGAAAGTGCCAGTGAAAAGAAAAATTTGCAAAAGCTTGAATTTTCTCTTGCTGTGGTTTCACTAAAAAATTCTATTTTAGTGCAAGAAAATATGAAGTTATTCCATCTTGATTAAATCTACTCAACTGTAGTATATATATTGTACAGTTGTGCTCAAAATAATAGCAGTGTGTTTAAAAACTTAAGCACGAAATCTTCATAATAGATTTATTTCAATGCATTGGAAGCATTGCCCATGGTTTTCTAAATCTAAAAATGAAGAGAAATGTATCATTTCTTCAAGTACTTTGTAGAACATTTAAAAAAAATGAACACTGGGCTGTTCAAAAAAAGAGCAGTGTCTGCATTTGTCTTTACAAGCTCAATATGTACTACATAAAAAAGAAATTCCCCATAGGATTTAGCTTTCCTGTGAATCAATAAACTAATATTTAGTTGTATGACCACAGTTTATTAGAACTGCTCCACATCAGTGTTGCATAGAGTCAACCGACTTCTGGCACCTGTCAGCAGGTATTCCAGCCCAACATGCTTTGACAGCATTCCACAATTCCTTGGTTTTGTATCAGAAACTGCATTTTGATGTCACCCCACAAGTTTCCTATGGGATTAAGGTCCGGGAATTGGGCAGGCCACTCCATAAAATTAATCTTATTGGTCTGGAACAAAGATTTAGCTTGCTTACTGGTGTGTTGGGGTCATTGTCTTGTTGAAACACCCATTTCAAGGGCATTTCCTCTTCCGCATATGGAAACATGACCTCTTCAAGTATTTTGATGTATCCAAACTAACCCATGATCCCTGGTATTCGATAAATAGGCCCCACACCATAGTTTGAGAAACATGCCCATATCATGATGCTTGCCCCACCATGCTTCACTGTCTTCAGAGTGGACTATGGCTTGAATTCAGAGTTTGGGGGTCGTCTGACAAACTGTCTGCAGCCCTTGGACCCAAAAAGAGCAATCTTACTTTCATCAGTCCACAAAATGTTGCTCCATTTCTCTTTTGGCCAGTTGATGTGTTCTTTTGAAAATTGTATCCTCCTCAGCACATGTCTTTTTTGTAACAGTGGGACTTTGCGGGGGCTTCTTGCAAGTAGATTAGCTTCACACAGGCGTCTTCTAACTGTCACAGTGCTCACAGGTAACTTCAGACTGTCTCTGATCATCCTGGAGCTGATCATTGGCGGAGCCTTTGGAGTTCTGGCTATTGTTCGATCCATTCGAATGGTAGTCTTCCATTTTTCTTCTGCATCTCTGTGTTTTTGCTTTCCATTTTAACGCGTTGGAGATCATTTTAGCAGTTTTAACCCCTCCAATCAACCTTTTAACAAAAGAACACAGTACTTCTGAACAAGGTCTTGAACGACTCATTTTTGTAAGTGAAATGCATGTATAACATGTGCTGACTTCCTAAAATAAGGGCCACCTGATTCAAACCTGTTCTTCCACAGAATGAATGACCTCACCAATTGAACTCCCCACTGCTATTATTTTGAACACACCCCTTTCAATTGAATATTCAACTACACAGAAGTAAGAGCATGCATACCATGAATGCTGGGTCTGTCTGTGTTTCTAAGAATCTACTGCACCTACTGGTAAATTGTTGTCCATGTAGTTCTATGATTTATACCAAAAACTGTGAATAATCTGGTTAGTCATGTTGGACTGCTATTATTTTGAACACTACTGTATGTCCATTGTTGTATTGTTTTATTGTTGTCTTTAATGTATGAAGACTATGAATGGACAGTGGCTCCTGGCTAAATCTGTCACACATTTACACAAAGTAACTGTAATGAATGTTCATTAATGTGCATTATCCAATCCAAATAATGAATGAATGACTCTCGTGCCAATTTTATGTGTGTTTGTTGTCACCGTCTCCTGAAGATCTGCGTCTAGTTGTTTTGTTCTGTTTACTGGAAATTGGGTTTAGATTCACCTGTACTCACTTTGTCGAGTGTCCCAGTAGGTGACAAACTATTTTTTGACAAGGCTGAACATTATTATTATCACATTACTCGTGCATAAATAGGAAATAACATAAAAATTCAGATAAGTGGTCTAAACTAAAATAATCTGTGACTGTCCAATTTGAGTCAACTAGAACCAAACTCATGGTTTGCATAAGTATGAAGTCACTTCGGCCTAATTGCTTGATTCATATTTTAAGGTTTTAGGAAAATGGAAAATATATTTCCTCACCCTCATAAAGATTATTTAGAGAGACCGAACATAAGTTTTGTTTTCTTTTTCGTAACAAACCTTCTGATTGGGTCAGGACATTAAAGTGTAAATTAACTATTAATTATTAGTATTATTATTACTTATTAGCATGCTTTCAAATAATGATGTGAAATGCAGCAAAAACCTCTTTGTTTGCCAGTGCTGCAAATTGTGAGCCAAGTCTGCTGATTGTATGTCGACAATTGTAACTACATTTAGATAAAAGTTAACTCACAAACATGTACAGGTATATAGTTGTGTTTTGAAACTGATACAGAATACTCAGGAAGGATTGTTTATCTGATGTAAATGTAATGTCTAACTGTAACATCATGAAATGCAAATGTAATTTACATGAACAAGGGGTTGGCACTTAAAAGCTTCTTGCTTCAGTCTACGCCCTTTGAGCTTCCATAAACTGTATGACTGAAATTTATGAGAAAGAGTAAAAAAAGAAATAAAATAAAAACTACTACTACTAATACTACTAAAGTAAATTGTCAATGTAATATAAAGTAAAACACCTCACTTACACTTTTGATTAGCTTACTATGTATATTATCCAACTTCTCTGTGACAAATAGAAACAAATCTGTCACACAGTGCAATATTAATAATTATAGACACAAACTTCCTCAAATAATCCACTCTTTTTATTTTGTTCCCTTTTGCCTTCATTAAATGTGTCCATATCCCATTCGTGAGTGCAGTAGCTGTTGCATAGTGTGCATGTTTATGAAAGTCAGTTTGCGTGTGTGCGTCTTATGGCAGTAACTCACCATGGCGCCACTCTCTGCCCCTCTGCCCGTCTCCGCAGGTGGCTGCTGAAGCCTGTGAAAAAGTACTCCAGAGTATCTCCTTCTCACTGGGAGGCCCTCTGGGGTGAAAACAGGACAGTGTCATCATGTCAAGAATTATATTGGCAAGCGTTTCAAACTCCACAATAGCCCCTGACTCATACAACTAAGAAAGTAGCCAGGACGTTTATGCCCATTGATTTGTCTTATGTTTGTCATTTTTTCTTGATGAACAGCAGTAAAAGCTGTGCCCTCGTGCTACACTTCTGAAACGTAACTCACACTGCCACACTCCAGCCAGCACTATAACTGTTGTCAAATGTCTGTGTCCGAAAGGCAAAGGCATACAGTCTATAGAGCAAGTACTTCAAAGAGGTTTACATTGTGGAGGACTTCAACTTTTACCTGTGCTCTTGCAGGCTGCTGACAAGATGACTTGGCACTTGGCCTTGGGAACATTGTGTGAGATCAGTGCGTACAATATGTAGTCCAGGTCCTCAGAAGGAGGTGTTTATAGCTGGCAAATTGCTGGGCCTGTCATCGCTGAGGGGAAAGTGAGACATAATCATAGTTAAAGAGGGAACACATTTAGACAATGCGCCAAATGCACAGCTATTTACAGGTTGTAGTTTTTCTATATTTGTGTATTTGGTTCGGACGCTCACACACAACACACATGCATGTAAGCCACACAATCACAGCCGTTCACACACACACACACACACTCCTCTGTACACCGTTGTGCACAACTGCTGGAGGCAAAGTAGGTGAAGTGTCTTGCCCAAGAGCCCAAGACCAGTACGCAGCGGTCCAAGCAGAATTCAAACCAACGACTGTTGCTTCCATGCACAGATGCTTCAACCAACTGAGCCACTGTCACCTAATAAGCTTACAGCCGCTGGTATTCCCATGCAGTCCCCCATCCTTGTACAAACCAGACGCCGGCGAGCAATTCATCATTTCCTGCTTTTTTCTCAAATAGGAGGCTGCCCCGGGCATTAGCTGAGGTACATCCTTGAAGATGGCAAGCCAATTTCTTGGATAATGCAAAGAAATGGAGAAGCAATTGCCGTCATATTCATTCCACAAGAGCACAGAGTCACCATTTCTCTATTATTCAAGTCTTTTGAAGCTTGAGTAGCTAAAGAGTACCCTGTTATAGCAGTGAGCAGTGTTACCGTATCTGCAAATGGTTAATAAGTTCTGTTTTCACCACAAAGTTTTGACCGTTACATGCACAATAGACGTGTTTCAGGCAAAGCATCTTTTCGACTGTGACCAGGAGTGTGCAATTAATCACATTTTTAATTAAATCTCAATCGCCACTATAGCAGTCTCAGCATGGGGCTTTTTAATTGTCAGGTCTGCAGTCGATCCTATATCAGTACAGCTTGTTGTTTGGAAGTTGGTGCAGCACATTTTTGTGGAATAGAGTTAAAATCATAAGCTGAGGTTTATTGAAAAGTTTGTATTGTCTAAGTTTATGAAGTTTTTTTTTAATGGATTTTTTGTTTATGATAAGAAGTGGACTGGTTAAATGGGAGTCCTGATGAGACATTGCTGATGGCTGTAGTGTGCACAATGGCTTATATTGTCATCTATTGTCTGGATTTGGCCCATTTCTTTTATTGGATGGGACAGCAGAGGCTGAAAGGGGGCTGACAAGCAGGCAAAGAGCACTCATCAAATGTCTGAAAAGGACTTGTGGACCTGTGAAGCATCTTTGGCTATTGGGCGCCAGGTTGATTTTCTAAGGCAAACACGAGCAACATCACTCTCTTGATTTTTGGTGGTAAATGATCTGTGAGCTATTAGGGTAGTCCTTCAAAATTGAAATAAAGAAAAGTTCATCTCCAACCCCTGGAATTCATTGCAATAGTAGAGAAAACACTACTGGTGATTTTTTTTTCTCTCAATTGGATAACATTTCCCCCAATTTAGCCCATTGGTGCCAAAATTGAGCAAATGTATTAATAACCATCAATGGCAAACTTCAAGGTCAATGAGGCAGGGGTAAATGTTGTTGGAATTTGAAAAATATATATCATTCCAGCAAAATTCAGGGGTTGGAGCTTAAAAAATAATTTGAATATTTAAGCATAATTAAGGAGTTCTTTACGGAGGACCCAGCAAAGATTTGAGAAGATATGTCTGTGTTCTGCCAATCCCAATCCATTACACAAACTACTACTGATTTAGCACTCCGCATATCGATACGTCTTGTTAGTCATAACACCGTAAACTGTCATCATGCATGAATCTGACGTCAGCGTTATTAAAAATGTAGAATTTCCGCAGAACAAACGGGTCACACACTTCCATCTCCTGTGTTTCCATATCACATGTACGTCTCACCCAGGAGCTGAAGTAACCACTGCCTGTTTTCCCTCAAATGTTATTTTCTTGTATGAATAGTCTTTTTGTGAGAGTCACAGGTCTCTGGCTGCCATTAGACCTGCATGTGAAGTGTATTGCTGTTCTTTCGCCCGGTGTGAACCTCGCTTCCTTCTCATAATTCCACATGGGAGATTAGGTCCTTTCAAAAATGAAAAAAATAAATAAATAAATAAATCGGATACCGTTCTTAAAGCCACACTTTTTTCACCCACTAAACTGAACAGAATCCAAGCAGTTAGTTCCTTCTGGGTGTTTTATTGGTGAAAAATACTTGTCTTTACTACGAGCAGGCTTGCCTCTCTCACAACTTACAACTATCACAGTCACTGACCATGAGGAGTATGTTCGGTGTCGCTGTCACTTAGGTTGCTCTTCTAACCTGAACATTCCCCCAGTGTGGCTTTAAAATCCACCATTACATCAGTCAAGCTTCAAGTGACACCTCTAAATTGTTGCAATGTTCATCCTCACCCCTTATTCGTTTCCAGTGGAACTAATATGATCTGGGTTGTGTGAAACCCGACACAGGCAGAAGGGAAAGCTGTTGCCGCTGGAAGGATCGGCCACGTGTGCCAACTCCAGCATATGGACGTGAGAAAGATGAGAAGCGGGCTAAATGAAATCGGGCCATGATCATTTATAAAGTAGGTTACAATCTAAAAGACCAGAAGTGTTGCGCGGTGGGGGGAAAAGTGTCAAGGAAAAAGTTGTGAGAAGTTACGGCCTTGCACCCTAACCCACATTTTAAATATGGCGTCCAACAAACATGATCTGGCCCCTGTGTGGTCTTCCTCTCTTTCCATTCGACCCCCGCCACCTCTAGCCTCTCACGTTGGGACCGCGTGCGCTCCATGGGCCAGTCCGGGCATGTTTATACAGCGCAGTGTAAAATGACGACAGGCCTGAAGTTGAAGCGTCACAAGACTTCCCGTGCAGAAAAAACAGACTGCCTATCAAGCAACGTATGACATTCAGGCATGTGGCAATAAGGATGAGGAAAGACTGTGGGGATTTTAAACACAAGGTAAAATGTAGAAATATAAAGACAACATCGGTGCCGGATAGATTTTCTTGCACATAAAGCAATGAATGAATGAATGACACAATATTCAAAGCAGAAGAATGAACCACTTCGAACCATTACTAAACAAGGCCAAAAATGTTGTATGTAGAAGTAGGCACATGATTCTGTGTTGTAAGTTGGAGAACGCTGGGTGAAAGCTGAAGCCTTTGGCAGGCACAGTTGGCAGCCATCTTTTGCTCTCGCTGGCTCGTTGGCACAGACTTCGCCTGTTTGGTTATTTTATAGCCAAGCAAGACTCACAACCAAGCCAATTTTTTTCAGAACAAGGAATTTATATTTTCAGTGTTTGGCTAATAGGAATGTCGAGTACTGTTATTTGCATTAAATGTTAGTCTTTTCAAAATGGATGCTTTGGGAGAGCTGTCGTCTTATTACTGTGCGAGGCATTTTGAGGTGTTGGCGGTGTGCATTTCTTGGATGTATATCTCGGCTGTCTGGATAAACATGAGCGTTGGGTCACTCGCGCCTCTCGCCCAGTGTGTTGGGATCAGTGAGAGTTAGGTGACATACTGAGAATGCCCCGCACCTAAATTAAGCCCACTCCTCATCAAAACATCCTGCCTTCTCTAACTGGGCACATGCCTTGTCTTTTTACACAGTTAAGCCAGAAACAAATGTGTACTGTTACCGGGAGTGGGAAATCAATTGTTTACTGAGAAGTGTTTTTGGAATACATATCACATAAGGCTGTTGAAGTCAAACAGTTTGCCAAACTTTGTGTCAGCTGTTTGGCATCTGAGTTAAACAATAGTAGGTAAATGTGACTGATTACCTTTGAGGACAGGGGAAATACAATTTAAAAGCAGAACTAAGTAACTCGTGCCCCTAGAGGCCATAAGAAGCACAGCAGGTGTTTGTTGCATATTGCGGTTTTTACTCGTTAATTGTCCGTGGAGTTAAATACTACGCTGACAGGAAAAGACAAAGGGAGAGAGGGATATTGTACATCCAATTCGCAATGGATAATTTTTTGGCTGTAAATACTGTTTTAAGTGGCGCTAGCCCGCAGTTAGCTTTGCCCGTTAAGCCTGTTAGCTTTTCTTCGTTATTTTCCATTTAGTGTTTGTATTGCGGCCTCCGACCCGGAAGCAGGGAAGAGTTACAATTGTGGTTGCTGGACAGTGACACCAGGGAGAGATGGGTAAAAAGACCCCCCAGTCATTTCCCGTTAAAAGGAACAGGCCATGTTTTTCCATACTTGAGATATGTTCTGACCTGAGCTTAGACGAATGATACGTACCTGTCTGGTCTTTGTGTGTGCCCGTGGAAGAGCGTGGTCGCTTCTAACTTCACACCGTTTGGCACCATAGAAATATGCTAGGAGAGGCCAAATGCTAACAACATCTTTGGTCGTTTTGCGGGACTGAGGGCACGCACAAAGACCAGACAGGTACGTATCAACTCGTCTAAGCTCAGGTAAGAACATATCTCGGTATGGAAAAACGGTGGCCTGTTCCTTTAACACTTGTATTAGCTCCAGAGGGACTACGAAAAGGATTTATTAAGGTAAACAAGTTACTTAGTTCTGCTTTAAATCTCAATCATGTCTGGTGAGTGATTTTGCCACTGATAATTTGGCAACTATGGGCTTTAGGCGAGGCACAAACTGGACAGTTGTCTTTCAAAACGCTTCAAATTTTCAAAATTAAATTTGCTGTACCTGATTCTTTGCAGCGTATTGTACATGCAGGCATTTGTCTAAAGCAGTGGTTCCCAAAGTGGGGTCTGAGGCCCCCTGGGGGCCTTGGAGACACTAGAGGGGGGCCCCCAAGCTTGTCTAGAAAACAAGTACATTTGAAAAAATATACATTTTAAAAGGAAAAATACATTTATTCACTAAAATGTATTACTTGACACCAGTTTTAAACCCCAGTCATTGCTAGATGTTGCTTTTTATGTCATTTTAGCTGTAAAATAATAAGAAAATTCCAATGAATTATTTTCTATTGGGGGGCCACGAGAGTATTTTGGATCGACAAGGGGGCCGCGATGTTCCGGACTTTGGGAATGGCTGGTCTAAAGAATAAGATAGACCACAGCAAGTAGTCTGGATATTATTAACTAGTTTGCTGTTAGCACGATAGTTCTGGATACCGCTCTGTTTTGCCCCTGACAACAGCCAAACGAAAGAGGAGGAGAAAAAAAAGGGGAATTCTGGAAATCTGGTGGTTGCGTATTTGAAAAATGTGAATAGACACTATCACTCCCAGGAATCTTGTATCAATAGTGAGCCACATCTGCATTCACTTGGAGCACTTTTCCCAAGTAACCGCAAATACACGGATTAACCTTGTTCTAAGAAGGCGATGACATTGCAGAGAAATTTGAAACCTTGTTCTTATCTTTAGGTGGATACATTCACCTGGCTGTGCACATACATTAAAGTCTGACCCATATAGTCTCATGAAGGCTGGGTGTGTTCGCTGAGAGCCAAGGGAGGCCAGGAGGAGGTGAGCTCTGCACCACTCCGCTCCGGCTCCAATCCACGGTGACCCCAGGACTGCTGTAAATCTGAACACACAGGCCCAATCCCCTCTAGCCTCCTCATGATCCTGACTGCACTCTCCTTCTGCATACAACCATGAGTAATTACAAGAGTTTCTTCACTATCTTCTTTGGCATGACATGACCTGTTGTAGATCTAGTGATGAATGAGAGCATTACAGTCAGTATTTACTTTGTCATTTATCCTATATGCCATAAAGCAGTGTTTGATAATAATTTGAACCTCATTGATGTTATTGATTACATAATGCTATTTTGATTTAAAACAGCTATATGCTAAACAAACTTGAGGTATTATTAACAAACTCCGTAGTGTACTGTCGGTGGATCTTTTAGCATGTTGGCACTCTAAAATGGAGGGATAAGCTGCACTACAGATCGAGAGGCAAAGAGAGCGCTTTAGGGCTGTGGAGGAGCTTGGGGTAAATGGGAAGAGCATTGCATAGAATAGTTACCGGAAAAGATTCAAAGCTTACTCAAACATGCGCAAGCGGCTCAAAAAAACTTTAATAATCACGACTTTTGACTTTTAGAAATCACATGGTTTTGGCCACGGTTTTTCCATACTGAATTCTTACCTTAGACGAGTTAATGCGTACCTGTCTGGTCTTACACGTGCACTCAGTCACGCAAAAAGACCAAAGATGTTGTTAGCGTTTAGCCTCTCCTCCTGTCCTCTATGGAGTCAAAGTTAGAAGCGACCAAGCTCTTCCACGTTTTCCCTATTTAAATACGGCTACGTGAGCAGTTACACGATCCAAGTCTAGTTACACAAAATTAAACATGTCAATTTTCTAAGCGGATAAAAGGGGTACTATATTGTAAGGCATAATAACACCTTAGGAGCACTTCGACGTCCGTGCTGTAAAGTGAAGATATTACTGTGCGGACGTCGATGTGCTCTTAAAGTGTTATTATGCCTAACAATATAGTACCCCTTTTTGAATAAAGTTTGTTATTATAAGCGCTGGTGCAATAGAGAATAAATTATTGATCAATGATCACTTCGAGTTTTAGCGGACAATGCCACTGACGATACCGAGAAGTACAGTGCATCTCCTTATTCACACCTTTTCTAAATCTTTAGACACGTCAGTAAAAAGGTAAAATGAGTTTTCTACAGTTGATAATAAAAATTATCAATTAATTATGTTGACGCAAGCACACTACACTTTTCTAATAATTTCAGATTGGTAAAACCATAACAAATGTCAATTTAATTGGGTAGAATTTGATACTTTTTGCTCATACTTTGATTCTGATGCTTGCCTTCTGATTTATTGCCTGTAGCAGTGAAGCTAGCGCGGACTGACTTTTCCAAAAACCTTTTTGAAGTGTCTAAATGAGATCCAGTCTGTGTAGAATTACAGTGCCTTGCGAAAGTACTAATACACCTTGAACTTTTGCACATTTTGTCATGTTTACAACCCTAAAAGTAAAGATTATATTTTAATTTTTTACTGAAAGTTCACACACAAGTAACAGACAACTGTGAAGTAAACGCAAAATGATACATGATTCTGTTTTGTTTTTTTGTTTTTTTAAAGAGAAGTGAAAAGTGGGGCGTGCACAAGTATTCATACAGCATGACTTAATACTTTGTGGAACCCCCTTTTTCTGCAATAACAGCAGCAAGTCTTCTGGGGTATGACTACAAGGTTTGCACATCTAGAGACTGACATTTTAGCCCATTCCTCTTTATAAAACAACTCAAGCTCTGTCAAATTAGAAGGAGAGCGTTTGTGAACAGCAGTTTTCAGGTCTTTCCACAGATTTTCAATAGGATTTAGGTCAGGACTTTGACTGGGCCATTCTAACACATTAATATGTTTGTTTTTAAACCATTCCATTGTAGATTTAGCTTTGTGTTTAGGGTCATAGTCCTGCTGGAAGGTGAATCTCCGCCCCAGCCTCAATTCTCTTGCTGACTCCAGCAGGTTTTCCTCCAAAATGTCTCTGTATTTGGCTCCATCAATCTTCCCAGTCCCCGCTGAGGAAAAGCAGCCCCATAGCATGATGCTCCCCCCACCATATTTGACACTGGGGATGGTGCACTCAGGACGATGAGCAGTGTTAGGTTTGCGCCATACATAACGTTTTGCATTTGTGCCAAAAAGTTAAATTTTTGTCTCATCTGACCAAAGCACCTTCTTCCACATCAAATCAAATCAAATTTATTTATATAGCACATTTAAAACAACTGTTGTTGACCAAAGTGCTTCACAAAAGGTCTACAGTACATGGTAGCTGTGTCCCTATATGACTTCTAGCAAACTTCAAACGACTTCATTCTTTCTTATGGCCTCCTTTCAATAATGGCTTTCTTCTTGCCACTCGTCCATGAAGGCCAGATTTGTGTAGAATACGACTTATAGTTGTCCCATGTACAGATTCCCCCAGCTCAGCGCAGTACGTCGCAGCTCCTCCAGAGTTATCTTGGGGCACTTGGTTGCATTTCTGACCAGTGCTCTCCTTGTTCGGTCTGTTAGTTTAGGTGGACGCCCGTGTCTTGGTAAGTTCGCAGTGGTCCTATACTCTTTCCATTTCCGAATGATGGATTGAACAGTGCTCCGTGAGATGTTCAAATCTTGGGAAATCTTTGTATAACTTAACGCTGCTTTCAACTTCTCCACAACTTTATCCCTGACCTCTCTGGTGTGCTCCTTGGCCTTCATGATGTTGTTTACTGACCAATACACTCTGGCCTAGCTCTGAGGCCCTCACAGAACAGCTGGAATTATACTGAGAGTAAATTATGCATATGTGGCTTTTATTTAATGGTTAGGGCAAGGTGTGAACATTCTGCAGTCATTAGGAATGTTATAAAGGCAATTTTAATGCACTCCGAAAATGCTGTATGAATACTTATACAAGCCCCACTTTTCACCTTTTTATTTTTTGTAAAATAACAGAATCATGTATCATTTTGCTTTCACTTCACAATTGTCTGTTACTTGTGTGTGAACTTTCAGTAAAAAATCAAAATAAAATCTTTATGTTTAGGTTGTAAACATGACACAATGTGCAAAAGTTCAAGGTGTATTAGTACTTTTGCAAGGCACTGTAATTTGGAAATGTTCTTGATATAAAAAAACATTCACAATATCCCAAATATATGGTACATTTCAACACTAACTTGAGTAATACTTTCACAGGTTTATGACAACAGTAACAGTTTATTAATATCTTTTATGAGATGACATTTGTTCTCAGTGAGCTTGGGCTTCATGATAATGTCTGAATTTGTGAGTAGCAAAGTGGAAATGATCAAATGTCAACATTATGATGTTGCAGCACACCTGAAAACAAACCAATTTGTATTTCCACCTGGTAGATAAAAGGATTAGGTTAATGTTACAAAAAAAAGTATAATCAAAGAAACATACTGCAGTACCAACGTCTGATTGTGGGCGTGGAATTTAAATTAAACCAGGATATTGATAACTTGTTTTATTACTGAGACTCATTGTGCTAATATTAGTATAGCCATAAAATATTAGAGCTTACAAACAAAATTGACTTCAGAAATGTAACAAGTCATGTGGCGATGTTTGTCTTCAGTTTGATTTTTAAAGTTGCAACACCTAAAAAAAAAACTGCTACACTTAAAAAGAACTTTAACAAAAATGTAGCGTGTGCCAACCTACAACAGCTGGCCAAAAACATGTAGCCAGAAAGTCCATACACTTCCACTCAAAAACACCAGAAAACAGTTAAAACAAGACACACCAAAAATGCAGAGGGCACGACATCTGCATATGGCCGTGTTCAGAGCAGTCCGATTTTTTTTCACATCACAAATCACATATCCCAAAGTAACCCTGCTATTTATGTCTGTGAGATAAGTCAAAACCTACAGCCAAGAATGACAATAAAATCAACAAGACGGAAGATATGAAAAAAAAGTGTCACGTTGAGCTATTCCCAAGATGTTAGTTTTGGACCAGGGAGGCTTCTGTGCCCAGGAATCGTGAAGGAAGTTCCAAGAAGCCACATAGCTGGGCTTAAGGTCGCCCCAGGCCTGTCACATTGTAGCTGGCATCAAACTAGTGCCAGAAGAGAACAACACCTTACACAGTGCCTTCGAAGATCTACTTAGCGCTCACAAACCGCACAAGAGCTGCATTCAGGCTCACACAGGGGAGGAAATTATGACATTTTGCGAGGCTGTCAATCCTATACATCGTGCGTAACTTAAAACCTATGAGGCGTGATGGAAAGTAATGATAATGTAAGAATCTACATGGAAAGTAAACTGCCATTTTGACGTAAACCAGTCTGTCAATATTAGGAGAAAGCATCCATCACATTACAAGAAAAGTACCACGCTTTAACAGGAAAATTTAAACATTGTAATACACAATTTCACCTCTTACCCTCCAACTGAACCGAGCACATTTTCTCCGGTTCGGCTTTACCTGAATCTAAAAGTTTCTCGACTGGTGTTTACAGAGTAGTGGCCAGTGTGCTTTTTCAGCGCTCTTCAGTCGTGCTTTTTGTCGCTTTTTTATTCACATATTTGTTGCATTTTCATCCTCGTTTTCGTCGCTATTTTTGACACTTTTTTTCAAGAACCTTTTTAGATTCGGGTAAAGCCAAATGGAGAGAATGTGCTCGGTTCAGGTGGAGGTTAAGAAGTTAAATATTTCGGGTATAAACGTCCTGATTCTGGCTTAGATTTAGAGAACGCCATGGATGCTGCACTGCTGGCCCGCATCAAGCATTTTGTCCCAGAGTCAATGAGTCAACTCCAGTGGACATTATAGTGAAATTATCAATGCGGGATGATTTTTTTTAAAGTTTCATTTATGCGTGTATGTCCCATCCTGCTCTTAATCCCCATTTACTTTTATACTCCCTCCATCTGCACCCTACGGTCTATTACACCTCAATACAATGTTCACACTTAGGCCCAAATGTCGACTTCCAAGTGGCTGAAGTAGCTTGTGCTGACAGTTTTGATGAAAGTGGAAACAGTCTTTGTGTAATGGGAGATGGGTCTGCTGAGACCGGTTTTCCGTAGTTGGTCCAATTCTCAGATCCAGGCTTGGCACTGTGGACATTTGGATTTCTCCAAGCAAGCCTAGGCCAAACAATGGGACTTCATGTTCCTATGTAAGTGATCAGAGGCTCGTATCTACAAATGCGGAGATGAACTTACCACTTGTATTTTCTCCTCTCTCCATTTTCATGTTTCGGGCTATTGTCCTTTTCCAGCTTTTCCAGGTTTTGAGAAGATCAAAATGGCCACCTCTGCAAGTGAAAAAGCCAGGCACATAAAAGCTCACCGCCGCAGGTCTATTTGGTAAGTGTTGGCAATGCGAATGGTTGCTTTGGCAAATGATCTTTCTGCCAAAACAAACACACTTTTACTCGCCCATAGCACACAAATGCACTTGGTCCTGTTGCAGTGGTGCGGCTCTCGCAAGATGAAATATTTTTCTGTTCAAAAACTGTGTGGGGGAAGAGGTCTGCCAGCGTTCATTGTTGTTGACCCACAAAGCCAAAGAAGTAGTGGCAACCCCCAGCGTTAGTAATAGAAGAGTTGAAATAGAGATAGAACAATATTTTTTTTATGAACTTTTTTTTTTTTATGATGAAAAACAAGTATGCACAAGAGACAACTGCTTTCCATGAATGTAATTTTGTACTGCTCACTTTCAAAACATTGGATGCAAAAGTGCTCTTCCTAAACGCAACTGATGGCCAAAATAAGAGTTGGCCTACATGAATTGGTGAGATATAGATGTATCATATTTATTGGGATCAGAGGTAAGAAAAACAAACGAAATGTACAAATGTCCATATGACCACTTCTTTTTACACACCATTGTCAAAAGCACTCTATGATCAATAGAAAGCTGATTTACATTCACTTCACAAAGTAAATAGTGAGGTCAAGCAGTGGTGGTTAATAAGTTTGGCTCTACGTGCTTGAGTTGTAAGAGCAGCGATGTGTGCACAGGGCTGACCATTAAGTCTAAAGGCACACCTCACGCACCTACAGCAAAAAGACAGAGGCCATAAAATTATGTGCAAGGTTCCTCTCTTATTTACTCTAGTCATGCCAAAAGTAAGTCAGGAATCCAAGCTCACTTTTACAGAGGAATTTGCATTCTTTTGTCTACCATGTTTGCACTGAGTGGTTCATCAGGAGTGGGAGCTCTGTTAGGCCACACCCAACCTCTGTTTAAGTAAAAAAAAAAGGGGGGGGGGTTCTGTTGGGTGTGTTCCTTTCACTTGTTGAGTCATGCTGTCAGTTTTTTTTTTTGCCGTCTGTGCAAATTGAAAATTCAGAAAAGTTGCTGCTGACACGTCACATTTGGTGCCAATGAAAACAAAGCAGGTGTGAATATGTGACAAAGACACGCTGCTACTTGTACCCCCCATGCAAGGAGACCATCTGTTTGTGCCTGACCACTGGGTTTGCAAGCATGATGAGCCACTTCCTTCACAACTGTCTTCACTCAAATTTAGAACCAGTAAGTATATGAGAAAGATTAATAATTATTGACTTCAGTAAAGTTTTCCTACAAAATAAATACATACAAATCTTGATTCTACATTTCACATGACAGTTTGTCGCTAAATACAATGTTAGAATATATTCATGAAAATGAGTGTGAATATTGGACCGCCTAAGGAAGCATGTCCAAATGTCATAACATCTTCACTTGGGCCAATTGTGTATCAGCTGATCACCCAGCATGACTGTTATCCTGTGGCCTTTCATGCATCTTAAGGGGTCACTATGAAAAGAGCAGTTTAGTAAGGCAAACTTCAAAGACAAAAAATACGCTTGGAGACATTGTCACTGTTGCTACATGTATTATTAACTCTTACACTTCTTCCTTTGAGAAGTGCCTTTGATTAAATATGTGTTGCCTCATTTCAAGCAAAGAAATCTTGTAGAGACTTGTAATTTATCCTCAAACAGAAGCAGTCTTAATAAGAAATTGTTCATACTTCTTTTAAACCAGAAAGAAACTTTATTAAAGACACAGCTACAAAAGTTAAAATTGATAAAACATGTTTGATAAGGAGCTAATGTAGCTCTTTTCAAAAACTTTGTGAATTTATGAATGTGTGTTCGAGCAGTGTTTCTCAACCTACAGCACTAGGACCCCGGGGGCAAACAAGTATTAGCTTAGTAAACCCTGAGGATGAGAATTTAAGGGTAGGAAAGCAGTAGCCTATGCCTATGGGTAATACATCAAAATTAACATAATTTTTCTTAATTGCTGTTAATTGTTTTAATCAGCATACAAGTTTGATGTATTCTTATTAGTGCAGAACAGAGGGTTAAAACAGAATGTCAGGGAAACATCACAGCCGTTGGACAAGGGTCTCTACCAACACCACAATAAAACATCCTCTGGCCTAGACAGAGTGAATTTGCTCATGAGTGAGACTTTTGAGGACATGGACATGTTCCTGTTGGAAAAACGCTGCGGTGGGTGAAGAGTGAAGAAGATATATTATATGAGAGAAAGAAGCGCCTTCAACAGACATGCAGGACTCAGGTTCCAGAGTCATCTGGAGTCATGGTTTGGCTCCATGATGTTAATGGACATTACA
This sequence comes from Neogobius melanostomus, assembly GCA_007210695.1. Taxonomy (NCBI): domain Eukaryota; kingdom Metazoa; phylum Chordata; class Actinopteri; order Gobiiformes; family Gobiidae; genus Neogobius; species Neogobius melanostomus. The sequence goes on along the minus strand of VHKM01000004.1, from coordinate 861,834 downwards.
TGGAGTTATATCCTCCACACCCATGGTTATATTGTGTGGCTGTGACAATGACCAAAAACTGCCGTGAGGAGGCTCTCTTGATGGAGAGTGAAACGTTGGCGTTTGTCAAAACATGCAAGTCCAGTTGTTTGAATTAACCACCTGGAGCTGAGAATATACACATTTTACAATTCACAGAGCACAGGTGGATGATAAATGGTAAATGGTCTCAACTTATAAACCACTTTTCGATCTACATTAGGCACACAAAGCGCTTTACAGAAAGGAACCACTCGCCCATTCATACACCAATGTACACAGACACTGGAGGCAAGGTGGGTGAAGTGTCTTGCCCAAGGACACAACAACAGCGTGCACCTTCAGGATTCGAACTCCCGACCTTCTGATCATGAGACAATCCACTCTACCATCTGCGCCACCGTCGCATAAAGTGGGACATATTTTAAATGAGTGGGACAGGATGACAGGTATGTAAATGACTGTGAAGAACAACCAAAAGAGGGACAGGTTACTGTACTTTTATTAATGGTACCCAGCCCTACACAGATGGAGAATGAATGGGTAAAAGCATGGTGTGACTCATGCCCGTGGGAGTGGACTGTGGTGGTGGAGGACTTTAAAGTGGGGGTTTTGTTCATTCAGCCCTCTGGACATCCTGAGACTGGAATAAGGCCTCTGCTTTGAAGGTTTTGAGTTGACCCCTGCTAAGTGAGTGTGTGTAGCTAAACGGCCCAAGGGAGTGACAGCCATGAGGAAGACTCACTGTCAGTCCTGTGATAGCCGTATGAGTAATCCCTGTGCTTCGGCATGTGGTTCGTGGCCCTTAGTCATCATCCACACTTTCCCCTCCTATAGCTGCTTCTCCCAATGTCTCCTTTTCTTGGTTATGAAGATCCCTCCTCAGTGCGGGCCGTCCCACAGGGAAACTCGACAGACTAGCCTCGCTTCGATGAGTCATTCACCAACATTGAGAGTCTACACCAGCCCTGTTCTGCTGCTCCACTCATGACAGCCCACTACACCACACCCATGCATGGAGCGTGGTCATCCAACCTCTCCTACTATACCTCATGTTTTAAAATACATTTTTCAACTTCTTCTGTTAAGATTAGTCAAGTTCTGGTTCAAATGGTCCTTATTTAGATGTATTGAGAGTGAGGAGTCACGTGCCAAGTTGGGTTGATTTGGGGGGGGCTCTGAGCCCGTCGGCCATGATGGTAGCACACCAGAGGCACGCCCCCAGAATTTCACGCATTCCTCGCATTACAGAGACGGACCTACGAATACGACAAAGAAAAGGAATAAAGTAATGCAATGCAAACAGATAAGGCAAAAGAAAAGGGACCTTACAGGAACAAGCTCATACCAAGCGCAAAACAGCGGTATTTGGAGAAGCTTACGGACATCCAAAACATCGACCCATACGAGCTCCCTGCAGCGGAATGGCACAGAGACCTGGACCATTTCCCTCCATGCACATACATCGACATAGTAAACTACCTTGTTTTTAGTGTAAGTTACTACACGATGCAGTTTAAAAGCCACAAGTCTTTGGAAAGTTACGAGACTTTCTGCTGTGGCTGGGTCCAGGACTTGGCCGTCTACAAGCCTCCAGCTGGTGAAAACAGCGTTGTACTGGCAAAAGTGCGTTTCTTCAAATGTGTTTTAGTGTGTTGTAATTACATTGCATTCAGGGGACACTTCTTGACCAAAATGACAAAGTAATAAAGTATGTGTTTCGTAAACACTACATTGTTACGAGATGTTCAATGTACACAAACGTTTCCAACATGTTTTGACAGATCAGAGAAATGAGCTCTTTGATGCTGTGTCCATTTCGGTAACATAAACTGTATCCCATTGTTCCTACGTTTTCCAGTTTTTAACGCAGCAGTGACTTCCAGGCGGTAAAACAGTGCGGAATAGCAAGAACCTCCGCTACTACTGCGTTAAGAACACACGTAAACAATCTGTTTTGCCACTGGAATGCTACCATCATGGCGGAGAGGGGGGGATCGGGGGGAGGGGCTCTGTGCCGTGACGACAAGTCCTCACTCTCAGTAGTTTGTCATCTTAATCTGGTTGATTATTGGTTTATAATTCTTCCACCTCAAGTGTAAATACATGTATTGTTGGTTTCTACACTGGAAAGAGTGAATTTTTGGTATTAATATCTTTACTCGGTTCCTGATTGCAAGCACACTTTTCTGGCCATTTGCACTTCTTGTAGAAGCTGCTATATGGCAAGTGCATTACTCCACTGTGAGGAAAATATGATATTTTATGTTATACATACTATTACCTTAGAAGTAATAGTATGTAGAGTTTTAAGTACAGGTAAGTCCTGGTTCAAAAACCAGAAGAAACCGTTCTTGTCCCTCTTCTGTTTGTCTTGAGACCTGGTTTAGTTCCACTCTAGTTCTCATTTTTCATTTTGACTCATTATTCATAACATTTCATGCCAAGTTTAGCCAGACTCATGATGTCAAAGAGGATATCCAAATAGTCCTAATTGTAATGCACAGCGAGCCCATATCATATGGCCATCTCTTCCACTACCCCTCCTGTTGTACCGTCCTCCTGCTATATCTCCAGAATTCATCTCCTCTGCTCGCATCTGTTGTCTTGTCAAAGCTTCTCATTGTTTACGTGTCTTAATGCTCCCATCTGCCAGCCTGCATTACCACAGCCCGTACTGTATATCTTAGGGCTCAGTGAGTTAGTTTGGGTCTACCCCGTCCTGTCTGTCAGTCTACCTGCTTATCTCAGGCTCTTTTGTCTTTCTCTTGTCTCTTGGTGTGGAATAATGCATAATCAAAAGACACACAGACTCAACTCACAGGTCTGTATGCTCAATTACTGATGCTTGGACAAACCGTCACAATATATTGAAATATATACCTATTTTAAAACAAAATGAAACATACCAGAAACAGCACATAACACATCTCATAACCTTGTGACGAGGGCAAGTAATAACTGAAATCATTACTACCATATAATAAGCATAAAAAATAATAATGCAAGAACAATTCTATTTCATGATGACGTCTCTTCTTGCAGTTTCTACAACTTGTTTCCAATCGTGTGGGACTCAAATGAAGCCTTTCTAATAATTGTTGTTGCAGTTAATAATTGGAAGACTCCACACGTCATTATTATACATGTACCAGATGTGATTGGGGGTAAGAAAAGGTTATAACAGCTTTGTGCTTGATATTTTCAAAAACATCGTTTTCCTGAATGAAACAATAGTGATGTCAGTCCCTACATGTCCTCTGTACAGACTTGTTGACCATTGCAAGAGCAATAAGGATTTTTAGGGGCATTATGACTGGGTTAATAAAACACAGCTGCCCCTAAAAGTCCCTCACTTTTCTTGCTGCCTTTTCATTCTCTCTCCCTCCCTCTTGTTCTTTCTCTCCAACATTGTTTCATTCCAAACATTTGAGATCAAACTACATGCGTTTTGTGACTGCGCAAGTCTGACCAGGTGTTGCTAACTGCATCATAGTGGTGTGTGTTCCAGTATTTATGAAATGTATATTTATATTAGCAGAGTTTTATTGGGGTTTACTTTGACGTTTTAACAGGGGGTGAATGAGTTCAGATTGCCATTTCTGAGAAGGAGCTCGGTGTAGTCTTTGCAGAAACACAACAAACTTTTACCATGAAACAACTATTCTACCACTGTATTTGCACATCAATCAACATCATAATTTGGACCTACTGATGCACTCACTTTTTTCTGTTGTTCAACATCATTTGTTGGGAGACAGATTGGGGCGTCTGACATCTAGAATAGATAAATTAGGGCTGGACAATATGGCAAACAAAACAATCACGATCATTTTTTTTCATATTGGTCGATTTTCAATTCAAGTTTATGTTTTCATAATTAAATAAATACATGTTGCTCATGCCTCCTTCTGTCTCTTCCAAAACTAGGTGCTGTTTCTACCAATGAAGTGGCTGTAAACCTGACGATTGTAAAGTCCCATGATGATGATTGAGATTGCGATCTCAATTAATTGCTCAGCCCTAAGATAAATCGAGGACAGCATTATTTTTTATTTTTTTATTATTGAGAATGCCATGGAGATTTATGAGTGAGGAATATCATAATTCTATCTAAACTATATAGAAAATTACATAAAATAATGGCTATCGCTTATTCCCTGCAACACTAGATCAGTAAGATTACCCTATTTTAACAATCAAGCTAATACAATAAATGCTACAATGCTGCATTAAACTTTTGTGGGACCCGTAAATAAACTAAACACAATGGTATATATTTGATTACATATGGCATTTGTAGTCTGCTTTTGGACTGGGAATACATAGCCACTAGATTTAGGTATGTTGAATGTAATTTTGGGGTGCAACAGTTCCCCTTAAAAGTGGTCTGTCTCCAAAAACAGAAGCAGTCACCTCATGGCTAAAAACATATTTGCATTGGGAAGATTTTAAACAAGGTGAAATGGCACAGAGAGGAGATTGGCCTGGAAGCACTGTTTAATATCACTATACTTTAATCAGCGTTGGCGAGTTTCCTAGAGCTGGTCATCACCATAGAGCTTCTTCATACTCAGCTCAGGCCTCATTACGTTCTTCCATCTTGTACGAGCCACCATAGTGATACGTGGAAGCCGTTAATTCTTGTTCTATGTGTATGTGGACCAAATAGAGTTTGGAGAACGTGATCACAGGTGCACTAAAAACTTCTTGAGCTTAAAGACCTGTGTTTGTTATTTTGCATTTACGTAGATTTGTGGGAATTTAGTGGACAGTGAGACCCCGTCAGTTTAACGAAGTAACACAAATACAATAGGCCTAATTAAAATAAACTAATAGTAGGCTACTCTGAGAGATTAGACTTCTGCAAAGTACTAACTCTTTAGACCTCACAGTGGTAAATGGAATTACTTAGACCACAAGAAGAAAATATTGCCCTTTCTATATCGAGCATCAAAAGACTTGAAGATTTCATAGAGGCAACACATAAAGTGAATCATTTCTACTATTTGAAGCTAGTATCTTCAATCATAGTCAATATGATTGAATCTAAAAAGTATGTTTGCCAAAAACAAAAAAAACTCGGAGATCACTCACAGGTGTGGCCAAAGTTGTTATTAATAAAAAGTCAGCCTTATGTTTGCAAAATCAAAATCTCATGCTCCAGCAAATGTCTTACCTATGTGTCACTTGCAGCATGGAGATGCCACCACAGGCCTCAGCTCTATTAATTACATAAAGCATCTTGTGTCAGGATGCTAAATTCATTAGCGAGGTATGCTGGGCATGCTAGGGTCAGTACAGATATAGATACGACTCTCCAAAACAACTCCTTCACCACTTTACACACTTACTCCAAATTATAGTCTTCTGCAAATATTAAAAATGCAAACGCAATTACCAGGGTCAGACCTGTTTTAATCCGTCTATTATAAAACATTTACTATAGGTTGAATTTAAGGGCTCTATGTTGTCACAAAAAATAAAGAAATGAATAGCATCATAGGCCTATCAATACGGATGAGCGAGATGTATTTTAAGGTATGCCTACTTTTGCTTTTTATTGTGACCTATATTTTCTAAGCTTGCTCAAAGAAAAGCAGCCACTAAATTGATTTCATTTCTATAACCATTTATCACAAAGTGTACAACAGAATGGGGCCAGCTGACAAATGAGTAATGAGATCTTCAAGAAATAAACGGTCATGTGAAAGTTTGTCACTGCCTCACAAACATCTGACCAAATCTGTACTAACTCAGAATAACCTTATAAATTAATAGCCTTTACAGGTGAGTACTACAGTTGACAATGATAACCAGTCAACATACATTACAAATACTGTAGCCTATATTTATTTGCATCCTTTATATTCTTTTGGCATACACACATAATAAATACATATTTTTGGTGATTTATTTTCCAGTAGGCCTACTCTGCTTTAAATGGGGTTGGACAATTCCATTATGTCAGATATAGCATCTTTAGTTTCTGAGTGACACACTTTTCCGAGCTTCATACAGCTCAGGAATATGCACTGAGGGCTCACGTGGGCCAGAAACTGGGACTTTGTAGGCCAGTTGAATAAATGAAGTCACCTTGCCCGCAAAGACCCAGTCTCGGACTCACACCATCATATTCTGAGAAAACCACAGAGTCCACGACTCTGCTGAAGCTAAATTCAAAAGTTATTACATTCCCAGTGAAGATATTGTAAACAATGGCGTTACCTGTGAAACAAGTGACAGCATCCGGACAAGGGCTGTTGTAGACACGGCGTCTGTCTGGAAGTGATCTGCAAGTTCAACTTCTTCAGCGTTCATCCATGGCCACAACAGTCGCCACTGCTGCAGCGTCGCGATTACTGACGCTGCAAACATCCCTAATTGAGCAAGATTATCCTTGATGTGTAAGGAGGTGAAACGACTTGTCTATTGAAATAAGTGCCCCTTAGTCCTTATTTGTGCCGGGAGACAAAAAAAAAAACATGCAGACGCAACAGTGTCTCGTCTCCTCCAGTCTGCCCCCTCCCTTTGCCCCCGAGAGATCCCTAGTGCGCTCCCAGTCCCAGCCGACCACTTCCCAGTATCCTTTCTGGAGGGACAGTGGCAAGAGCTGCCGCCGTCAAACAGCATTATGAGCAGAATATTCCCAAACAGCTGGAAGGAGCTGATATGGTGCTGCGCCCTCGTGCTGGGCCCTCCCCAAAATGGACCGGTAACCTGGTTATTTTCAGCGTGTCACTGGCGCGTCTCCAATTCCGCCGGACAGGGCCCCTCAACCGATTTGACAAAAGACAACTTAATATCGATTGAGATGGATGATCACGGATCCATGTGTGTGTAAAGTGCACACATTCCTGCGGTGTGTTGGCTCAGCGGTCGGCACGAGGCGTTCACAACACTCTTTAGCCAAACTGGGCACGTCCTCCGTGGCTGTGCGTGCCTCGTCTGCCGCGCTCTCAAGGTGTTCCCCTTTTATCGATACTTCTCAGGGGGGCAATGAACATCCCAGGTTTATCGCACACCTCCTTCCCCGTGCAACATGTTGGTTTGCTGCGGCCCCTGGCGGCGGCGACGCGCCATGACGCTTCAGCCAAAGACTCTTAACACTTGTGGGGGTCACACGCTCCACTTATTCGCGAGCTCTGGTGACTCGTGCAAGTCAGCTGCCTCTATTTTGACAAGCATTTTCATATTAGTAATTTTCACAATAAAACAGTTTGAAACTGTACGCAAGGTCACACAAAATAGCTCAGTCATTTGAAAGTTAAATCTTGGTTTCTCCATTGGGAGATCAACAAGTACAATCTTATCTCATCTTATCTGAATGTTGAGCACGTAGAGCCGAGTTTTAAACTATTTTATGCTGAAAGGTTTGCCCGGAAAGCCCGTGTTCACCCAGTCTACCGACACACATAACAATGAACGGCTTGGAGCCTGTTGGGAATGTCCCGGCTTCTAACATCCTACTCTCTAACTCGCAGTTGGGCTGATGTTGGTCACCATTTACACCCGTTCAGTAGAAACTCATGCACACGGGTAAGTTGTATGTTAGCCTGTCTGCGTTTTAGGACACAATAAGCTTGTTTCAAACTTACATGCCCTGGGCCTTGGCTATTGCCATTCCGAAAAGCCATAAGTGGCTTATCTGGTTTGTGGGAAAAGTAACAATTAGAGCAGAGCGCCATAGGAGCTCATGCCGATGAACTGCTGTGCATTCAAATGACTTGCTAAGTTGACGTGTAAAGACTATTGAATGGAGACACTATCAAAGCCACTAACATGCATGTCTACCCAACTATTGAAGTCTTGTACTGTATTAAACAAACTTGAATTAAAAATAAATAAAACTGAAGATGTCCTACAGTCCAACCATGTTTGTGTTCTCTCAAGAGTAGTGGCTGAAGCCAGCTCTCCAAATAATGGTCTCTCCTACCATAAAGGCGGTGGTGGACGCAGTGTGGGCTGTGTGGAGCATCGGCGCCTCCATCTATGACTACATGCACACCAGCGCCATGGAGGAGCGCATCCACGCGCTGGAGCACGTAATCACCATCCACCAGTGCGTGATCGGCCTACTGTCCGCTGGCGTCGTCACCCTCTTCACATACGTCGTTTTTAAGAAGATCTGACATGACCAACATCAGAGACAGTGTTGTACCTTAAAATCAAACACATTTTTATAACAATATAGCCTATCGCTCATATAGTGGTAATGACCTCTGCCTTAACCACATAGCTATTGTGATGTAGTGTCATAGTGGCAAATGCCTGTAATAAAGAGCAAATACAGTATGATTTAAGCAATTGTGGTAGATGCAACAATTTTTTCATGTCATCTATTAAATATGCTGCAATGATTGATGCCACATGACTAGGCAGTGCACAGAAAAAGTCTTAACAGTGTCCTTCCATTACATGCCTAAACTCTGATTACTACATTTAATTGATAATTTTTGCTAATGTCAAAGTTAGTTTAAACGAAACATTATAGACTGATGCACAGAATGTTACCAATTTTACTGCCAAGAACCATGAAACAGATAATTAAAATAAGTTTTTGTTGTTACGAACTAAGTAAGCTTTCCTTTATTCAAAATACAAAAATACAGTGCTTGAAAATTAATTTATTGTTTCCTTAAATGTAGATCACTCTTACAATAAAAACAGTTGAGATACAAATGCTGCATTTCAAAGAAGCAGAAAACAGGCAAAAGTATGAAATGACTCATTCCATGAACATCCAAGTGGATAAACCTTGTTTCAACTGAACAATGACAAAAGTTTTGCTCGTCTGTGAGATTACAAGTGTCCAGTCTGAGCAGTGTGTATTTGAGGTGAATCTCTCCACGCTTTCGCCCTCCAGGAACTTCATAGCCCTCCAGTGGATCTTGCCACAGTACTCCGGCTGCCCCAGTGGTCCCAGCTCCACTTGAATGTATTGCAGCCAGAGATCTTCAGAAAAAGAAAAAAAAAGCATGTTCAGTACTGGCTCCACAAAACCCACACACCCATACCCAAAACAAACTATATTTTACCAGACGGTGGAAAAGCATTGAAATTATGATTATTTTAATTAAGGCGCACCGAGTTGCCTTGTGAATGAAATGCAGGCATAAATAAACATCTTTATTTAGCTATAAAAATTTCAAAACAGCTTCTTACCATCATCTGAGGTGCCAAACTCCTGCAAGGCTCTCTCATAATAATCCCTCAAATTGTTTATTTTGGGAGTTTCCTGGACGGAAAAAAAGGGAAATAATTAACTAATAAAACAGAAGTTTATTGGCGGCACGGTAGTACAGTGGTTAGCGCTCGTGCTTCACAGCTAGAAGTCCCGGGTTCGATTCCCACCTTGACGGGGCCTTTCTGTGTGGAGTTTGCATGTTCTCCCCGTGTCTGCGTAGGTTTCCTCCGGGTACTCCGGTTTCCCCTACCACTAAAAACATGTACAATAGGCCAGGATGTTTGAGAGTGCGCATGTGGGACGACGGATGCAAATTAGCCCAAGGCTACAATACGGTGTGGCTTGTTTACATGCATGAGACCCATGTATGTTCATTAACATGCACTGTCCCGACCAAATAAACCAATAAAATATTATCGTATTTATATATCACATGACACCCCCACCTTGTTGCTAATGTAAACAAATCAATCAATCAAACTTTATTTATAAAGCGCTTTTCATATCGAAAGGTATCACAAAGTGCTTTACAGATTACAACATTTAAAACAATATGCCCGGCATCCCCTCCCATCCCTCCATATACAAACATTACACACACACACTCAAACTTTACCCCACCGTCTACGCACCCCCCCCCCCACTCACTAACGCACACACACACACCACACAACAAAATAAATAGATACATAACCTGGGTACAGATGGACAAGTGTGGAAACCCCATGTGAGGAGCCGTCTGCGCTGGGAGCAGCAGTCCAGCGCAGCTACAGAGCACTGATCCAAGAGAGCCCAGAGGAGGCGCGGCAGAGTCACCACACCTCCACCTGAGCACCCACAGGACAACACCACAAAGCACAGCCTATTACTGCTCCCAAGCCAGAGGGCCCCTTCAGAGGAAATGCTGGGAAAGCCTAAAAATAGATGAAACCATCTAAAAACACTCATAAGAGTTTAAAATCCAGAAGTAAAAGTAAGTAATGAAGCTATAAATAAATAGGACTTAATAAATAGTTGTCAGTTAAAAGCTAAGCTTTCATGTATTTAAGAGCCTGCTCTTAAATACATGAACGTTCTCTGCAGTCCTGAGCTCCTCCGGCAGGCCGTTCCAGAGGCGAGGGCCATAATATTGGAAAGACGCCTCGCCGTGAGTCTTTCTGTTGACTTTAGGAATAACTAGGAGACCCCTGCCGGAGGAGCGAAGGGCCGTGAAGGTTCATAAGGTAAAAGCAGTTCTGCATGATAAGGACCAAGACCATTAAGGCATTTAAAAAACATTAAAATCGATCCTGAAACACACAGGGAGCCAATGCAGCGACTCTAAAACCGGTGTAATGTGGTCCCACCTCCGGTCTTCGTCAGGACACGAGCTGCTGAATTTTGTAAAAGTTGTAAACCTGAGATACTCTTTTTGGGAAGACCAGAAAGCAGGGCATTACTGTAGTCGATACGACTGGTGATAAAAGCATGCATCAGCGTCTCCGCGTTGGCCCGAGAGAGAATGGGGCGGACTCTCGCTATATTCTTTAGATGGTAAAAACCTTTGTGATATTCTTAATGTGTGGAATAAAAGTCAGCTCAGAGTCAAAAATCACACCCAGGTTCTTCACCTGTGAGGATTAAAAGACAGTGACTGTAGTTTGGGTAAAAGTTTCTCTCTCTGGACCGATGACTAAAACTTCCGTTTTGTCCTGGTTAAGCTGGAGAAAGTTTTCTGCCATCCAGGATTTTATATCTAAAATGCAGTTAAAAAGTGCATTCATTGGCCCGGTGTCATCAGGTGACATGGAGATGTACAACTGTGTATCATCAGCAGAACTATGGAAGTTGACTCCATCAACCAAGAGGGAGCATATATAGGTTAAAATGCACTGGCCCGAAAATCGAACTCAGGGGCAATGTCAAAAGAAAGGTATTATCTGTTCAACTATGGTAGCTGTCTCATTCTTTACTGAATAATTACAACCACAGGGAACACTGATGAAATACAAACGGGAGATATGTGAACTCTATATTAATAATATATTACAGTCTCATAAATCTGTGTTCAAAATGGGGCAAAGCGGATTTTGGATAAATACTTACTTGTTCCTGCTCAATTTCAATCATTCTTATGAAGAACATTTTCGGTAAGGGCCGGACTTCCTGCAAACTAGAGGAAGATGGATTTTTTTTTTTTATTTTGTTTGAACAAAAATGAAATCTTATATTTCTTGGTGGACCATTTACCTTGTAAAGGTCTTTCTAGCTTTCTTATAGCCCCCAGTGGAATATGACCAATTGAGGAAGCACACTTTCATTTCCATGGCAACAGTTGGTAAAGTAGACAGAAGACCGCTCTGAACAAAAATAGTAAAAAAAGATAGGGACAAACTTAAGATTATCTATGCAAAAAACAAACCAAAAAGCACATATTAATGTTGAAGGTCCGTGGTCCAAAAGGCTAGACAACTCAGACATTTTCAAGGTCGAAAATACCGTACCTTGAAAAGGGCTTCAGTCTCTTCAGCGGTCTGGTTTTCCACACTCCACTTCACCTGCAGCTGCCACAGCGGCAGACTTTCCTGTTCATTTATCACCAGAAACATACCAGTTTTGAAATTAATTACATTTATTTCATATATTGATTGATATTCAAGATAATTTAATACACTTCATAAAATACTGGGAGTAGATGTCAACATATATAGTAGGGCTGGAATGATACACTTGTTACGATCCGATACGTATCGCGATACTCAGGGGCCGATCCGATAAGTATTGCGATACAGTAAGTAATGTTTACCTTAAATTGTGTAAAAAGAAAACGGTCATGTGTCCAAAGTTTATAAACCAAATGCTATTTGACAAGTGTTAAGATTGAAAAATGCATTAACACAAAATGTAACATAGTGCTGTGTAACTGTTGGTGCATGATAAAAATGCTTCCAAACACAAGTATTGAAAGTATTGCAATACTTGGCATTGCAGCAAAAGTATTGCGATCCGATCTGATATTTTGTCCCAGCCCTAATTTTGATACATTATTATTTTATTTTTTTAAAGAAACTTATCAAAATGGTCAAATGTTAAGCGGAATTACAATATGTTACAGTTTAAATCAGTTTAGCTAGTTAATATTATTGCATAATTTAATTTTGTTAAATTACAAATTATCTATACGTGTACTAATATAAATATTATATTGTGTGTAACTGCTGGTTACAGACAAGACAAGACTTTTCTGTCTTAAGACAAAGAGGGTAATTGAATAAAGACTAATTGGGTCAAGGAGGTGGCCTACTTCTAGTACACTACTCCCAGTGGACAATACGTATTGCTGCTATCAGAGTGTGCTGTGCACCATTGCACAGTAGTAACCATCAGATCGCACACAATGAAATACAGAACACACACCTTAGGATTAACCTTAGTGAGTGCTTGGTGGAAAAGTTTTCCAACATTCTCATTCCCGAGCTGCATTAGCGTCTGAAGACTCAAGCTCCACATTGGCACTGATTGGCTAAATCGCTGTGTTGCTGCCATGGCAACACTGGCCGCTCCCTCTGCATGTCCAGATGAAAGGAGTATCTGCAGCTAGTAAGATCAAGATACAGTAATTTCATATACAAAACACAAATACACAGACCAACATGTTTAGTTGATATTGAAAAACGCTCAGCAATTTCTACTTCACTGATTTGTTTTAACTCACCCAGTTTTTGTAGTAATTTTCTTTTAACAACTGACAGCTATGGGCTCGCTGTAGCACATCCAGTAACCTCTCTTGCCTCTGTGAAATGAAAAAAACACTCATAAGTGTTTCGATACTACATAGAAGGTTAGACTTGGATAAAAGAACCACGTTTCCAACAATTTTCAATTACAAAAATATAGACAATGTGTGCTTAATGTTTCTATGTAGCAGATGTAATTGATCTGAGCACATGATTACAATACTCACCTTTTCTTTCAGTTCTTGGACATTGGTTTTCCTTTTTTGTCTTTCCAAACAGAAGGCAATGTAGCAAGTCCACATAGGCTCTGCAATAGATGCACCGGGCCATAGATTACTATAAAGTACATCATTACACTATGTATGCATTAGGGATGTCACGGTTACCGGTGTAGCGGTAAACCCCGGTAAAAATGTTGACGGTAATAATTACCGTCTTGTTTTTGAAAAACTATGTTATCTCAGTGGATTACCGCGCCCGCAGTGTAGGCAAAGTGAGCCTCACCGGCCGCCGTCTCATCTGCTCATCGAAGCTGGAATCATGTCCGAGACGACAGCGCTCAATCAGCCTTCAAACAGGACCAAGTCTGAAGTCTGGGCATATTTTTGGTATTTTAAGAAAGAGCCGAAGGACAGTTGATAGAAGACAGTTATCCTGTTTGCGGAACGTGCAGGAAAAATGTGTCTGCTAAAGGCAGCGATACTTCGAACCTCATGACTCACCTGTGTGGCCGTCACCACAACTCTATAGCCAATGCAAGTAAGTTAACATTAGCGTTTTAGCTGAAATGCATGATGTGGGGACTTTGGGTTGAGGGAGAAGGTAACGAGTCGCCCCGTAGTGCAGCAGCAGCGCCACCGCCAGAATATAAGCCGTGTCGCGGATACCTCTGGCACAAATGCGTTACAGGGCTCCCGAAGGGCAGATTAAAGTTGGTCGCCAATGCAATAGATTCACGCTCGCCGCAGTATTATGAATTTAACAATGATTACTGTCTGATGGCATTTTCCCAAATCTGCAGAGCGAAAGCAAACTGGAAGGACACAAACTGAGAACAATATTCCTGATATAGAGGGTTTATTTAGTTAAAAAATATTCTAACACGGTTCTGGCGCTATAAATAGTACATGTAATAACCTCCAAACGAGCAACAATTCATAGTTACAGTTCCTTTACTTTGATGTGAAAAGTTGCACTTCTGATATGGCTTTGTCTCTATTTTTTAAATATAACAAACACTGTTACATTTTTTTGAAACTATTTCAGTTTGTGTAGGACTATCAATGCTTTCTGAACTTATTAACACACATTAAAAAAAAATACCGCGATAATACCGAAAACCGTGATAATTTTGGTCACAATAACCGTGAGGTAAAATTTTCATACCGTGACATCCCTAGTATGTATGAATGTCTATGTATGGTGTTCCTACCTGTGTTTAGGCTCTTTACTCCTTCCTCATAGACCTGGCAGCAGCGCTCTTCTCTCCGATTTATGTCTGATGCCCGTCCTTTTGCAGACAGCAGTTCTTCCCCTGCTCCAGGAGCTTCCAACTCTTTCTTGGCCAAGAAATCCCAAGTCACACTGTCCTCTGTGTAGTTAGTCTGTAAGCTGCAAACATAAAGTAAGATAGTAACTTCATAAATGGATAAAGTTTAATGTCAGTGTCGTCAACAAAAATTACTCTTGCAAAATGGAGTCCTGTAGATCTTTAGTAAAGTCGAATATAGCTGCAATATTTAGAAGTGAGATGACAAACTCTGCTTCTGCAAAAACAGTTAACAAACATGTGATTATAATTTTAGTCTTAGTGTGATGGCTCTTTATTAACTCGTGAGAAAAATAAATGCTTACCCTTAATTTTCCAGTTGCATCATTGTACACAACTTGAGCCAGTTTACCGCTCAGGATTTCAGGTGAGAACTCATATTCACCCTGAGAATAAAAATCTACATGAAAGGAGTCACGCAGATAACAATACCTTTTTTACTTATTTATTGTACAAACCAAATCCAATTCGGCTTTTTCCAGCTCCTTCTGTTGCTTCCTCAGCTTCTCGCAATGTAAGAGCTCCATACGAAAGTACTACATTGTTGCCATGTGGAAAGAATTTATTAGAGGCTTTGAAACTGTTTTTATATTAATCAAGGATTAATATGACAGATCTTTTCATTACCTCCTGGTACACTTTCTTGTTATTTGAATGAAAGCGCAGTGCCCTGAGGAAGAGATGTCTGGCACTTTCAGAAGAATTGCGATCCTCCAACTCACTCTTGGCTGCCATGATCCACAATGCTAAGTACAGCAAAAGAAAAATTACTCTAGGAAAAAAAAAAAGAGGCAAATTTGCACACATATTGGGTTGTTTATACCTGGTTTGTCCGGATGAATAGCAAGCATGGCTGAGAACACTTTGCTGGTTTGACCTTTAGTAGCCTAAGATGCAATATACATACATACATACATCATATATATATGAAGTACACGTATCTTTCCTTAATAACAACAAATCTCAAATTCTTTTCACATACCCATTTCCTACAGAACGCTACATGTGAAAGCCAGAGCTGCACATCATTCTGTAAAATAAACAAACCAGACATATGAATACAAAATATTGATCACAGTTTTTGGGATATATTGCTTTTATTTACCTTCCATTTGTTCGTAGCCCTTTTGAAAATACTGTTAATTCTGTTGATGATGGGAAACTCAATTTCCTCTCTTTTAAAATTGTAGCGAACATGCTAAAGGATATCCAAACATGCAATTAGAAGGCTGCATGACAGATCTCTTACACAGACCAAATATACTGTAGATAAATATAAAACATAATTTAAAATATCATGACTTACAGTTCTCCTTTTCTTGATGAGCTCCAAAACATTGATTTCATACTAAGGGTAAAATATGGCATTATTCTATATTGTTTGGTAAAAAAAAAATCTAGTATTATACCTGTATGTATGCAATGAAGTCTTCTTTATTCACGATCAGTCGATGGAGTTTATATTCCATGGCTGTTGCTCTTTTTATTATGGCTCTGGGAAAAAAAGAACATGCAAACTTATAGGCTATAATCTCAAAAATATCACAACTGATAATTCATTGTTGACAGGCTATGTCACTGTAGGCTTTACCATTAACAATGAGTAAATACCTCTAAATCTCGAGGCTTGAATATTCAATAGAATAATACTAATTTTAATCATTGTGATGATTCGACCCAGTCAGTCCTAGGTTGTGTAACTATTCTCAAGGGTTGACAAAACAAAAAACATGATTAAACCATAGTGTTAATCATTACAGAACTTGATCTCCACTAAGATCTACAGGAAACATAATAGATACAGCAGACCTGTCGGTACCTCCTACAAATAAAGAGCTACAATCATGAGAACAACAGTCTCTGGGTTAATAAATCATTTGTGTTCCCTGTCCGGGTATGCAAGCAGAATAGAAGATCCTTTCTTCTTTCCGAAGCCCATCCACCACTTCTTCAATGACTCCAGGAAAGCAAAGGAAGTTTGGGGACTTCACCAAAACATGTTTACCAGGTGTCAAGTATGAGAGGCTTGAAAACACATCTTCTGTGTGACCCAACCCACAACACAACATTTTGGAAAGCTCCCCGTCAGCCTTTATTTATATTTATATTTATTTATTTATTTTACCTTCATATGGCATTTAGTTAATCATTAAGATACCTACTTAGTCTTTAGATTATTATCCATCGTGTAAAGTATGATAAAAAGAAAGTCAAGTTCTTCAGTGTGAAAGCTGACTCACATAAAAGTTTACTAAAATGTGTGGGGTTTTTTTTTTTTTTACAACACACTCTGTGACCATGACTCTCTCTCAGTTGAGCCTGGTCTTACTTTGCTCTAAAACACTGCGAGACCCAAGCCTCCCCATGACCCGACCCACTCACTCTCCCCTACTCTTCTTCACATAATCCCACATAAAAAAAAAATCTCTGGACACAACATGTTCTTTGCATCTATATTCAAGGATCTTTTTTGTACAGAACTTACTTGACTTCTTTTTTCGTGAAGAGCCCCACTCTCTCCAGCTGCTCCAGTTCAGGGATTCGCTCCTCTATCCGCTGTTGTACGACCTCCGCCATTTCTACGATGAAATGGTCACGTTTTTTAAAATACTTTTTACAAGTTAGAATTAAATCGTGTTAAGGGCAATGTCGTAAAACACCAAACCCTGATTGTGAAGGCTGTTTCTTGTACTTTACTCGGAACGACTGAAATACCACCACAACACATGGGTGGAAGTTGTGATAGGCTGCATTTCCTGTGCACCTTAGAAATAGATCCCTCGGAGAACAAAACTAACTCATCTTCAACCCATTTTGCAACAAATTCAAATCACCACAGGCAAACGTAAATTATTTATATTTGGCCACTGAACAATTTGAGCACGTTTTGACTGTGTGTAAATATGATTAGTTGAAGCTGCGCCTGAGTAAACGGATTTACCAGTTTTTCCACGAATAAATTAACACCATGTCTAACTATAGTACATTTATGTAAATAGTGTGAATTCCAATATACCTAGGTCAGTTTGTTGTTACTGTTTTAATAAGTTGTTGTATGCTCTGTGGGCTGTATTTTCTTGTCATCAGCGCCGATCATCTTGATTTCCCGCAAAATCGCAGAGAGCGAGAGCGGGCTGTGTGTCACCTCCAATCCCCGCTCCGCCTTTGCACTGCTTGTCTGCGATTGGGTGACAACTGACTAATGCCCTGTTGTTCAGTACAAACTGAAGGAGATACCAACACGACATTAAAATATAGACACACTATTAAACATTGAGCCAGAAAGGGTCGATCTAAGTCTGGTGATAATAACGTTTTGCTCCTGGATATAGAAAGTCCTAGGGGCGTCTGGAGACTGTTTTCATTCTGCCATGCTAGCGATGTCTGCTAACTAGCTGCGCCTCGTCTCATCTTCATGGGCTACTGCTGCTGTTGACTCTGCGGGCCAGTGGCATCGAGGCGACAACATTTATGCCATCAGCCAGGGTGGGTACTGTGTTTAGGTGTCAGCTTGTTCAAAATAGTTCAAAAGGTAATCCCACGGTGCAGATGAAGTTGGCGATTGCGTTTTAGGTTTGGTAGTCGATTTAGCAACAGCGGCTGCTAACATTGCTTTTACCATTGCTAATATTAGCTCATCATTTGTAATCGTAAAGGCTCGTTAATAAATGTTTTGTTTTTGTTTTGTTTTCCTCCAGCAGAACTCAGGAAGTATTATGAGCGGGGCAAGTTGCAAAGCAAACGGCGCCGTGTACCCCGCCTCATCAGCAATGATGAACTCTGTGAAGAAGCCCAAGATGGAGCAGATTCAGGCCGACCATGAGCTCTTCCTACAGGCCTTTGAAAGTGAGATTTCACCGAACATGTTATTCTTTTCATTTGCCTTAAGCGTAATGTCAATCCTGTTTCTCTGTCTAATAGAGTTAAAATGAGTTATTTGGACTGAACTGAACTGAGCAAACTCATGTCCCATATAAGTGTTGGTCTTTTCTTTTAGATGTAAAAAGAAATTAAAATCTCTAGATTAGACTCAGAAATTAGTTTATAACTAAAATAGTTGATACGCAGGGTTTATATTGTGGGATATGTCATCATTCAATCATTCTTCATTTGAAATATATTTGTTTTTCAGAACCCACTCAAATATACAGATTTCTTCGCACAAGGAACATCATTGCAGTGAGTTCTTAACTTTTACAAATACTCATCATGAGTTGGCATGTTTTTCAAAATATTGGCTTTTTTGTAACAATTTGTTTTCCCCTACTAGCCAATATTCTCGCACAGAACGTTAACCTTCATGTCTCACAGAAATGCCAGAACAAACAAAAAAAGGTATAGATTTTAATGCACTTCTTTGAGTAAAACTATTTTAAATTATGTATTTTGGTTAATGTATCTATATATTTGCTTTGTTACAGAAAGTCATTTAAAGTGGATGACTTGTTGAAGAAAGTGGAAAAGAAGAAGGGACAGCATGACTCGCCAAAGTAACAAAGCTATTTCTGTACCACATAATGAATATGCTGTAGATATTAATTGGGTATTTTTTTGTCTTTCAGCATGTCTTCTCATTTGCAACTAACATTTACTGGATTCTTCCATAAGGATGGTGAGTACTTTTCCCCCTGTTGTCTCATCAAAATTGTTTGACTAAACTGTAAACTTTTTAATTTTAATTTTTTGTATGCTTTTAATACAGATAAGCCATCACAGAATTCAGAAAATGACCAGAATTCAGTTTCTTTAGAGGTGCTACTTGTCAAGGTCTGCCATAAAAAAAGAAAGGTAAAGTTGTCTTCATGACTATTAGTTTTTAATTTCGATATGAATGACTTTTATATTTTCTGTGTTGTGCTCAGGATGTCAGCTGTCCCGTTAAGCAAGTGCCTACCGGTAAAAAGCAGGTGCCTTTGAACCCTGACGGTAATCAAACCAAGTCCGGATCCTATCCTTCCTTAGTTGTCTCCAGCAATGAATTTGAGCCCAGCAACAGCCACATGGTGAAGTCCTACTCCCTACTGTTCAAAGTCTCTCGCACAGGGAAGAGGGCTTCCCATTGTCTAGTCAATGGCCAGACCAATGAGAATCCTGGTACGGAACGAAGGAATGACAGTTTGTAGACTTGGAAATGGCTTCGAAGCTCAAATCTTTTCTCCCTGTTCAGATGTTATAGACATTCAAAGTAGAAAGAAAAGAAGTTCATCACATAGAGAAGAGAGTGAGACCATGGAGACGTATGTTGCACAAATGACTGTTTTTGATAAGAATAGGTGCGTACTCGTGAAATGTGTTTTAGATTATATTGTTTTGTATTGTCAGTTATGTACATCTAATTTCTCTTTGTAGAAGATTGCAGCTTTTGGATGGCGAGTATGAGGTGTCAATGCAAGGAATGGAAGACAGCCCCGTAAGCAAGAAGCGCGCCACATGGGAGACAATTCTGGATGGAAAGGTGAAGAGTAGTGTCTTCACAGTTGGCCATCTTGAAACCACCATCTGTGACCACAAATAATTAACAAGGGTTTTCTTTTGCAGAGGCTTCCACCTTTTGAGACATTTTCTCAGGGACCTACACTGCAGTTTACACTGCGCTGGACTGGAGATGTCAATGGAAAGTCCACTGGCTCTGTGTCAAGGCCCCTCTCTACACGCAACTCAGACACTTTCACTCCCATGGAAACCAGAAACGGCAACCACAGAGCACTTATGAGTTAGTACTTCTTTCACATATTTATCTCTCATATTTCTAGTTGCCAGTACTACATTTTTATGCATACATACTTTCCCCACCCATAGTGAAGGAGTTGGTCAATGCTGATGTTCACTCAAAAAAAGATCATGCCCAATCGGAACCACGGCAGAAATTACGGATTTTTTATCAGGTGACTCTTTGTGGTATTGAAATAAAACAATTTCCAAATCCTTGATTTTTCACTTGACGTCTTTCCATCTTCAGTTTTTATACAACAATAACACAAGGCAGCAGACAGAGGCCAGAGATGACCTTCACTGTCCTTGGTGTACGTTGAACTGTAGAAAGCTCTACAGTTTGCTCAAACACCTCAAACTGTCCCACTCCCGCTTCATCTTTAACTATGTGGTAAGTGTAAACATAGATTTTCCTCAGTCCCATGTTGCCTCTGTTGGTGCTGTGTATGCCAAACATAATTTTTATGTCTTAACCATTGAAATTGTTTTTTTCTAATCCAATTTGTCAGGTTGTTTTTGTTATTATGATCATTGTATTTAATTGTTGTACTGTTTGGGTACAGCCTCATCCCAAAGGAGCAAGGATAGATGTGTCCATCAATGAATGTTATGATGGTTCATACGTTGGCAACCCTCAGGACATCCACAGCCAGCCTGGCTTTGCTTTTAGCCGTAATGGCCCTGTCAAGAGGACAGCAGTCACTCACATACTAGTTTGCAGGTAATTAATTTGTATTCTTTGTCAAAGTGTAACACTTTGCCAGTAGAGGGCATCTTGTTAGTTTGCTAGTTTTATTTCAAGCACATCATAAAAAGACATTCAACCAGAAGTGGATAGAGTAGCCAAAATATTTACTCAAGTAAAGAGTAATGTTACTTTGAAATAATTTTACTCAAGTACACGTAAAAAGAGTGACCCAAATAAATACTCCAATAAAAGTAAAGTACATGGTGAACTTGTTACTTGTGTACTGTGACAGAACAAGGAGGGACGGCAAGACGATGACGCACTATTTGACACACGAAAGCTTGTAGTTTGTTTACGGATTAAAAAAAAGAAGTTAATTTATGAATCCAACATGACAGCAGCAGACGCTTTAGACCGTGTTCTAAATAGTTTAGCTCGAAAGTTTACAGCGGGTGCGTCATCTGATACGATGATGCGATTGGCTATGGCTACGTGCAGACACATGATAGACATTCGTAGGGCCCAATAAATGGCTATGGACAATCGTAGACCACACCTCTCCTATGAGAAAATGGTAGTCTGGTCCCCAGTCTGGCGATAGCCAGGCTAATGAAAATACAGAAAAACTAAATAATTCTAAAGAACAAGAATTATTTACTAGATCTATTTTATATGGCGAAATAAAGAATATTCCACTTAAATATTTACTCACAGGGGAAAAAGTAACCAATATTTCTACTCAAGTAAGGTACAGGTACTTCATTATAATTTTATGGAAGGAGAAGTAAAAAGTACCACATGGTAAAACTATTCCAAGAAGTACATTTCTTCAAAAAGTTACTTGTGTACAACCTGTCTGCATACAACATAAAACAATGATCATCAAACAGACACTAAGCTGCTCGGCTACATGTTTATTTGCACCGGAGAAAAAGTATAATAATTATGCCAACTTCAATTGTTGAATTTCATTCTGTTAATTTCATAACTTTTCATTAGACCCAAAAGGACCAAGCCAAGTCTGTCCGAGTTTCTGGAGACTGAAGATGGAGAGTTGGAGCAGCAGAGGACCTATGTGAGTGGACACAATCGGCTGTACTTCCACAGTGACAGCTGCATGCCTCTTCGGCCACAAGAGATGGACGAAGACAGTGAGGATGAGTGTGATCCAGAGTGGCTCAGGGAGAAAACTGCCACGGTGAGACGTCTTTGATTTTAAAAACAAAAACAAAGCATATTAGATTTTAAACTACCAAATGACACTTATATTTATAATAATTTAATTTTAAATAAATATCTTTTGGTTCTTTCTTTAGATGCACAGCTTTGATGAATTCTCAATGTATTGTTTATTATTACTTTGTTCTTTTCCCCAACAGCAACTGGAGGAGTTCACTGATGTGAATGAAGGTGAAAAAGAAGTGATGAAGCTTTGGAACCTGCATGTTATGAAGAGCGGGTATGTTTGAAAACACTGTGATTTAAGAGCCAGCCTTCTTTACCCTCTAAACCTCAGATATACAGTAGTTGCAGATGTACACTATGTTTCCCAGTCATTGCTAGTAAACACTTCTTTCTGTCCACTGCAGCTTCATTGCTGACAACCAGATGAGCCAGGCCACAATGGTTTTTGTGGAGGACTGTGGAGCTTACATCATCCGGCGTAACCTCTGTCGTAACTTCCTCCTGCACCTCGTGAGCATGCATGACTTTAACCTGGTAAACACCTCCACCATCGACCGTGCAATGTCTCATCTAAGACGGATACAAGAGGAGCTCATGGGCACGGAGGAGCAACACGACTTGTCTCTATCCACCACCTGCAATGGCACTGCTATCTCTTCCAGTGGTGGGAAACCGGGCAAGAGGACAAAGAGTTCACTAACAGACTGAAAATGAGGGCAGACGTCAATAGTGTGATCAGTACTGAACCTATGGTTCTTAAATGGGCGAGTAAATCATCAGAGAATTATGGAAAACTGCCTTGAAGGTGAACAAAAGTTCTGGAACTTGGAACGGAACCCCAAAAAACCCAAATAAAATTGAATTACCCACAATACCTAGAAACTTTAGGACCTAATGAATTCTGCTTACTCAAGTATTGAGTATTGCATTTTCTCGGGGCCGTAAATTTCTTGTCAAATTAGTAAACCGCTAACTTGTTGTGGCCGTGTTTATAAACAACTGTATTACAGTTGCAGTTGAAACTGTTGTGGTATCATTGGCACCCTTTTATTTTAACCACACTATATCCTTGTTCAAATGTATGGTTATTTTAGCACTTGGTATTTGTATGTAGAAAACTTGCATTTATTTGTCTATTTTGAATTTTGTGCTGTATGTGAAATACAGCACTTCCATTCACCCATGTGGAAATTAATATAAGGTATATGCATTGCAGATCATTACAAAGTATATTAAACTTCTGTCGGGGCTCCCAAGTAGTGCTTTTGCGTTTTGTCAGAAATTTTAACTGTAAACTAGAACCCTGGACAATCGATCAAATTCTAGTTTGAGTCCAGGATAAAATCCACTCCTCCCCCCAGCCTTTTGACTTGCATCAACTGCAGCTCAAGGAAAGCCAGGGAAATAAATCAACCAGCAGATCGTCACCATTTTGTGTGGACTAGCATCACAAGTTAGTGTTTTATAATCTGAGGAATCAGTGTTACTTTTTCAAGTCTGTAGCAGTGTGTTCACTGTAAGCACACCCATTGATCAGTAGTCTATTGGCAGATTCTCTGCCAAAGCAATATGCTGTTGGTTCAATGGGCAATCAGGTCCTTGTCTGTTAGGTGCTCTTTATGCCAAAGGGGTTTCACCGGTCTCTAAAACTGTCAATGCATTTCTTAACTCGTTTAAAGTTGTAGTTGTATGTAGTTTCTATTCAATTTGTAATTCATCTTATTTCTCTTGTTGAACCAAATTGACTTTTTTGTGTGTGTGGACACATTCTGTTTCTCTCAGAAATACTTCCTCAAATAGCTGTATAAACACCCTGTTTAAAGATTGATTTGTACACTCTGGCTAAGGGGACTTTTATATTTAAATAAAGTACATTTCAACCTTTCAAATTATGTGTTGCATCGGGAGTCTTTTGTTCACAACATAGACTCACAAACGATCTTTGGCAAGATTCGTGCGCACAATTTAGACGTCACACGTATGTTGCGGAACAAAAATGTGCACATTAGCATTGGAGTAAATTTAAGACATTTAGCCACAAACTTCTTCTTTCTTGTATTTTTATGTCTTTTCAACTACATAAGACGAACTGCTCATATTTCGATCTGTAAAATGGGAACCCTTTGTAAAATGTCAGAACATTTTTACTACTAACCTATGGCAACTTCTGAAAGACAACGTAGCGCCAAATTCAAACGATGAGGAAGCAGTGGCGTAAACATGGAGATCCACGTCCAGAAGACCGAAAACAAGATGAGACGATTGAAATTTCATCTGAGTCGGACTGCTCTGATGCTGAAGCGTTTGACTCGAGCTCGATATCTTTAATTAACAAAGAGAAAAACGGCCCAAATAGAGTCGCTCCTATTTTCGTGAGAGCAAAGAGGAATTGTAAAAAGATCTCTAAATGTATGAGCAGCCGACCTGACGTTATACAAGTCGGCCCTCCGCTTGTAAGGAGCCAGAGCAATCCATTTTTGAGCTAAGGTTGGGAGTTCTTCAAGCTGCTAATCCAACATTTCCAATCTACCAAGTGTTCAGTACCTTGCAGAAGAAACTGGGCTTAAAAGGACAAAATGTCGCTCTAAATGGTGAGTCAGTTACTGTGCATCTTGCTTATGAAATATTAACTATGTTTATCTTCATTGCAGTCAAGGAGAACCTCAACCAGGACAGCTATGGACAGAGATCCTGTGTTGTTGTGCAGTGTGACACCACTCCATCTACCTCTTCATGTGGTCTTCAGGATAGTCCTATCGCTACTCCTGAAAAACCTCATAGGCCTAACAGACTGAGCCGTACTCGAAGACTCAAAGGGGGATGTGGCAAATTTGACATTAGAGAGACCGAGCCAGACTGCCAGACACGCAGGACATCAGCGGTTTACCAAAGAGGTATATACTGCATCGCATTTTATGTATTACGTGTTTCCATTGGGGAAAATACCTCAAAAACATGTCTTTACTGTGAGCGTGCGCACCTCTCAGACCAGACTGCTGGGAGCGGGACATCACCAGCTTGTCTCCATATAGACGTTGCTGCTTGTCTTTCCTTCTACAAATTCTTTATTTTTATATCCAAAAATGTTGCAGATGGAAGTGGGTCTAGTGACGTTACAACATATAGCCTGGAATGTTCCGCAGTGTGACTTTAATTCTTCCTGTTTATATATTTTTTTTCTTCTGTGGACTGTGTCCTCAAACATGTGCAACTGTTAGAGCCCTTCAGTGAAGATGTTCTCTGGACAGACAAATACCGCCCGGAGCGTTCCACTGAAGTCATCGGCAACAGTGATGCCATAGGACAATTGCACAGGTAATTAATATATATCTAAATATAACAACTTGGGCTGCACAACAAGAGAAAGATGTTCAATATTAATAGTCTTGAATAATGCACAATATTATTGCACTATTCCATTAAATTTAAGCAAAGACATGAGCTATTGGTGTTTCCTGCAAAGTGTGTCAAATCGAGACTTAAAAATACTAACTCAGGACCAAAACAAAGGCTACATTTGAAATACATTTGGAAAATCATAACCAAAGCTGGACTGGACTTTGCACTTTTATAAGTTAAATCTCATTTTGTTTTAAACTGTTTAAGCCAAAAAATTTGTCACAAGATGATGTATTCGTGCACTGCAGCCCTAACAAAAAACTGATATTGACCGAGATGTCATTCCGTTTTAGCTGGTTAAAAAAGTGGAAACGAAGAACAAATATTGAGGAGAGGACCAAATATAAAGAAAAACTGAACGAGGAACAAAGCAATGGTACAGCTTAAAAAAATAAAAGTCGTTTGTATAATCTCGAGTTGTTCTAGATTATCAAATGCTTATGGTTCTTTGCAGACTGCTGGGACTGTGGAGACTTCGTGGATGAGGTAGGGGCTGGGGACCAGACAGATGAACAGTTATGTAACACTGTCCTCATAACGGGACCTCCGGGTGTGGGCAAAACAGCCGCAGTGTATGCTTGTGCAATGGAGCTCGGTTACAAGGTCAGTAAAAAATATATATATCCATTGTTTAAAAGAAAAAGTTTAATGTCTATCTCACACATATTAACAGGTGTTTGAGGTTAATTGCTCTTCACAACGTAGCGGACAGGAAGTTATTTCTCAACTCAAAGAAGCAACCCAGTCCCACCTCGTGGAAACTTCTGGTGCCAATGCGTTGAAACCAGCTTTCTTCAACAGCTGCAACACAGTCAGCCGTTCATCTAAATCTGCCACTTTACCTGGTTGGAAGAGGTGCATGCATGTTGGTACCAAAATGAGGAATCTCAAAAAGGCAACAAGCTCCATTTCCAAAAACAGGCCTGTGCAGAACAGGTCCAATTGCAAGAAAAGAGTCAATCCAATCACCCTGACTAGCTATTTCAAAACAAAGGCAAAAGCCAATAATTTTTACCACTGTGGGACGTCAACAAAGAAATCTACAGAGCCTGCAGTTGGCGTGGCCCAAACACAGACGCTAAGTAAAAGCATGGCTACATGTCTCATTCTGTTTGAAGAGGTAAAGAGTTCGTCATTTCGAAACTTAAGTTGAAAATCTTTGGATTTTTCAAAACGAGACATTATTGCAGGTAGATGTGGTATTTGAGGATGATGTCGGATTTCTTGCTGCCATCAAGACTTTAATGACGACCACAAAAAGGCCTGTTATCCTGACGACCATTGGTTAGTGCACACGCTACACCACGGAAAATATCAGACAACATTCAAAAGTATTACAAGACAAGTGTTTTTGTAGATCCTTTGTTCAGAGAGAGATTCAACAGTAGCTTGGATGAAATTATTTTCCAAACTCCATCAATGGTAAGGCCAAATATAAAACATTACACAATTCATTACTGTGAGGCAAATCATTGATGAGCATGCTTTATTTTTAGGCTGACGTCTGTAGCTACCTGCAGCTAGTTTGTTTGGTCGAGACCATCCAGCTGGAGTTTGACGACGTGAGGACTCTTTTTAATGTGACTAGAGGAGACATGAGGCGATGTCTGCTACAGCTGCAGCTCTGGGCAAACAGTGGAGGAGGCCGGCCAATAGGTCAGGGAAGCCACAAATGTAAGTCATTTCGAAAAGGTTGATTTCATTCCTCAAAATGGGTACAAAACCATTTTTTATTTGTTGTTGTGGTTGTTATTTTATAGCCAATGAAAAGGAATTGAATTATAAAAGCTGCAGCGCCAACATGTTAGGTCTCCAGTCTGTCACACAAATGGATTTGCAACAGCTTTTACACGCAAGTATTCTCCTTTTTAATTTTGTTAATTTATGTGAATGTCTGATGTAACGGGATTTAATTTTACAGGAGCAACGAATCACTGAGCTACTACAGCCCATGGTAGAAAGCTGGAGAAATGGTTTTCCTATACTTTACTCCAACTTAGAGCTCTGCCTACGTGTTGATGCAAATGAATGCCCCTTTTCAGAATTAGACAAAGCAGCGTGTTCCTGTCCAGATAGCAAAATGCCATTCTGCGACTCTCAACAAATGGAAATAACTTGTAGTCGCTATTCAATCAGGTCTGCTGCCAAGACCAGATCTAGACTTAGAAGGAAGATTATTCCTTCTCTCACTACGCCATCTGCGCACACAGCGGATAGTCTGGGTGCTTTGTCTGATTTCTTTGACCTTATGTCTTTCATTGACGCCTCCTTGCAACCTGTGGGCCCATGTAAGCTAGTGGATTTTGAGGGGACTGGGGCAAAATTACTGGACGGTCAGTTGGATGAGATGACTGAGGAAGAGCGGGAAAGTCAAGAGACTGTACTTGATATTCAGTCTACACTGGAGGCTTTAGCCTTTTGCAAGTGCAAGACATCCAGCCAAGGAGATGCTTCATTGAAGAGAGGGCCTTCTCCTGCACTTTCTGATACTAAAGCCCTCACCTGTCACTCATGTCCACATTTGTAAGTCTAGATCCATGATGTGGTCAAGTGTTTGTTGTAAAGTTTCTGACAAAAGTTTGATATTTTACCAGTGCACATCAAAGGAGGCTTCTTCTGAACACGAAAGTTCTCAGTAGTCGGTACTTCAGCCTGCTTCACAATAGACGCGCTGCCTGTATTGACTACCTCCCGGTCATTCGCTTCATCTGTCGGACGCACAGGAAACGACAAAAACAAAAAACAGAAGAGCTAGACTGGTGGGTGAAATTTATACATATGCAAGATTAAGTTGAATGGTTGTATTGATTTACTTACTCTCTTCTTAGGTGTGTAAAAAACTTCAGAACTCAGCTAGGATTGGCAAAGAAAACCATTCATCTCCTGGCTAGTGAATTTTCCTAAAAGCAAAGGCTAACTACAAAAACCATGCACTACCTCATCAAGCTTTGTTTACTGGAAATTAAATTGACTGATTTTAACCTTTTATTTAGAAGTGTAACAGAATAAAATGTGTGGATCTTTATTTCTTATAAATACAATGTATAATTTATTAAACCCAACCCAGAATCTCTGTGACCAAGCACCAGTTCGGCTAAAAGTCTAGATGCAGTATGAAAATGTGCGCCAGCAAAAATGGATAAGTAGTGAAATCCCACTTAAGCTAAAGGCTTAGACATTTTTCCTGGGTGTGATGTAGTATCCCAACATGTGGAAGAATTATACAGAGGATTCACTAAGCAGCTCATAAAATGCCACTGCTTGAAGCAGGGCGTCACACAGTTCCTCCCCTCCGTGTCGGCTGCCCATCTGAAACGAGTTTCTGTGCTTGACCAAGAGCTCAGTGGGGAATTTCAGTCTTGGCAGCTTTTGAGTCACAGATTCGGTCATTAACTGCCTCACAGTCTGTGCCCCACTCGTCCGGGATTCACCCACCATGAGGCCAAAGTGACGTCCCACAGCTGTACGAATCATGTTCAGAACTCTACACGAGAGGAAGGAAGCACTTTTGTCAGATGTTAGAAATACAGATGAGTGAAAGAAGGTAATGGTAGTTACTTTGGAGGAACGTTTGGCTCAGGTTGTGGGATTCTTGGCTCCAGCGTAGCAAAAAGCATGGCCTCCACTGTCCTCATGTGAGCCATTATTGGGAACAGATTAGTATTTTGAACTGAGATGGAAGATTTCTCAATTATGTAAAAGTCAGCTTCTGGAAGATGTTCTACAACAGCACAAACCTATCAAAAATATTCATCAAATTCACATTCA
Source organism: Neogobius melanostomus (assembly GCA_007210695.1). Lineage (NCBI taxonomy): Eukaryota > Metazoa > Chordata > Actinopteri > Gobiiformes > Gobiidae > Neogobius > Neogobius melanostomus. Next base: position 832,612 of record VHKM01000004.1, on the reverse strand, counting down.
AGACAATGGGTTAGCACAGATTGTGTATAAATGCATACATCAGTTAGATAAGAAGAAGCCATGTATGTTCCATTCAGAAAATTGGGACATTCCATCTGCTGCCAATCCAAGACGGCCATCCCACGATCAACATGAGCCCAGGCGATTTTGTTTGTCCCACATACAAGGGACACTATGGAGCTGGCCTCCTGAGAAAAGAGTCGGCAGCTTTAGCGAAACCTACATACAGTAGTTGGGTGCTGTATAATTATAGTTGTTAAGCATTACCTCCAGCCAGGACCTTTCGACTTCAGGTCTGATAAACTTGGCCAGTTGAATCTTAACTTTCCTCTCCCTTTTGACAGGGTTAAGAATTGAGTTGAACACAACGACAGCACTTTTGTGTTTGAGAAGTGGTACATTCACCACGCTTTCTAGAGTCCTAAACGGTCCGTTTTTAGTCCTGTACTCTACGATGTTGTGGGACTTGCGGCCGCGGAGTAGCTTGACAGTGGCCAGTTCTGGGAGCGAGGCATTGTTGAGACGTTTCAGAATGACTTCTCTTTGTTCGGGTGAATAGCAGGCGTCCAAGGGTTTGCTGTCATCGTCTTTACAAGGAACAGATCCGACAATCGAGGCGTTCAGAGTCTCAAAGCCTGCCACAGGAACACGGCTCCTCCAGCAGCATGTGCACTGCAGATAACGAAGCTCCAATTCAGGGAGAAAGCCGTGCGGGGGGCGGCGACGGAACAAGCCAGGTTGCACTGTCAGGATCATAAATAGAAACAAATGTCAAACGTATAATATACATTTGCTTTCATATTGTTTTGTGATCATGCCAAGCTTTTCCATTCTCAGGTAAATACACAAGCCCACACGCGCTACTAGCCAAGCCGGTAACTGACAGCTTTCGTATTAGCCGTGTCGCTAAAACTAATGCATTATTAAACAGATATTGGATGTAATACCTCTTTGAGCTACAGATGTCAAAAATCGCCTGGCGACCCACATTGTCAATAATAAAACTAACAAAATAAGTTGTCACAACATGTTGAAGGAACTGCTGTGGTGTAGGTCGAGCTCATGTCGAGCTCACTGTGGTTGTCCTGCACACATTTGGTTCCGTGGAAAACAATGTCTCTACAGTTAGTTCCGGGGGTGAGTTGAATTCAATGAATGATTTGTTTTAACGCAATTTTGTTGTACAATTGAACAATGGCAATCACTTACTTATATGTACAAAAATGTCAATATTATGTAATAATCTAGCATATGTACTTATGCAATTACTTTTTTGCATAATTGTATCATTTGTGTTTGCATAGTGTATTATTAACATACAGTTTAAAACTAGAAGATGAAGATCTTTTAAATATAAATTGTGTTAATAATAATACAATATGTGAACACAAACTACAACATATACTTATTATTTAACTGTAAATAAGTAGTAAAATTATTATAAAACTGTGATTGTCCATCACAAAAGCAGAGCATAGAAGCTATTCTCCAGATAAAAGGGTGACGCTGTTTCACTTCCTTTCTGTTATTTCTAGACCTCTGCATTTGTGTGCTGAACAATAAACTTCATGATGCTATGCTGGTAGGAGGAAATGCTGTTTTGACCTGTTACACAGCAGTATAGCGGTAGTGTTGCAGGTGGGGCCAGAATGGAATTTGAATCTAGTAGCTCTTTAGTTTGAGCTTTATTTTTGACCCATGGCAAATGTGGAAAGAAATAACAAAATCCTGCTTGAATTGATGCAACTGCCTGGAAACAACTCCTGTGCTGATTGTGGATTTCCAGGTAAGTACCAACTATAGTTATCATTTGTATTTTATTGTTGTTTAATACAGTTCTTTCTTTATTTCTCTGTTGGCTTTGAGGAAGTTCAGCCACTGTGTTTTGACCAGTTCCCTTTAAAACTGTTGTGCAAAAGTTGAAAGTAACAAAACAACAAACAGTTTACCTATATCCAATGTTTTTATTTCACAGACCCTGACTGGGCATCTTGCACTTTGGGTATATTTGTATGTCTCAACTGCTCAGGGCTGCACCGTAACATACCCTCTGTGAGCAGAGTCAAATCAGTGCGGCTGGATTTCTGGGATGACACACTTGTTGAGGTATTTGAGCAAGAATATGAATATAAATGGAAGGCACTGTGCATTTAGTATGGACTGCCGATCATTTACAGGATATTATATTGTGCAAAATGACTCCAGAATTAAGTAGATGTAGCCTAATCTTGAGATTACAAAGTTTGTTTACATTACTTTACAGTGTTGATGTTTATGTAAAGATGAAGTTTATAATGATGTTGTTACCAATAGTTATCGTGTGAACTGAACTAAACAATTGTAATATCTCTGTTGTTGTTGTTGTTGTTGTTGTTCCAGTTTATGAAGAAAAGGGGGAACTTGACTGTTAAAGCCTTTTATGAGAAATACGTCCCCTCTTTCTTTTATCGACCACAACAGAAAGACTGTGTGTGAGTATAAGTTACACCCAATCATCAGGAGTGAAATAAACATAGAAATCTTGCCTGCAATACAAAAAGAGGAACATTCAAGGAAAGGTGGAGTTTTGCTAGTCGATGCAGAGTCAGAGTTACCGTCTGTCTGCAGTGCTGGAATGCAAATGTTATGTGTTCTGTTGTCAGTGTGCTTAAGGACCAGTGGATACAGGCAAAATATGACAGGAAAGAGTTTACGGGTGAAAACAGTGACTTTCAGCAGGCGTATTGTTTAGGTGAGTATTCAACAGAAACCCAAGAGCATGTGTAAGATTAACTAATACTTTTAAATGCGATTTAGATCCATTCGAGATTGTGTTATGGAAAAAGGGCAAAAAGAACAAGCAGTTCCTAAAGAGGAACTTTCTTCTGTCCCAGAAAGACTTCACCCTCCGATACTTTATAAAAGAGGATGTGAGTAGTTGTTTGTTTGTTTTTTAGAAAGTTGCCCTATTTTCCAGTACAAATACATGTTTTTCTCATGACTTGTCTTGTTATCAAGTGTAAAGTTCCCAAAAACATCATCAGTATGAAAAACCTAAATGCAGTTTTTCAACCAGAGAAGATAGGACACGCTCATGGACTACAGATTTCTTTTCTACATGACAAGCGAACCAGAAATCTCTTTGTTTACCATGAAAATGCACAGGTTATTTGACCAATTTAATCTTAGAAAAAATTGACATATGTTGGATACTGGATCAACAATATTTATTGTTTTTGCAGCTAATTGTTTCTTTTTTTAATGCCATTCGGAAAACTCGCTTGGCATATCTCCAGAGGAGGAATCCCACTCTTCCAGTCGATGATGTAAGCATTATTAACCATAAATCTACTTAATCTGTGTAAAAATACTTCTTTTGTAAAAATACTTTTTTTTCTCTTTAACAGTTGATACCCCAACTCACACGGCCCTGTGTGATGGAAGGATACATGGAGAAAACTGGACCAACGGTTTGTCAAAGACAAATGTAATACTGTACATTTTTGATTCTGTTCTATTCTATACTTTTTGCAGCAACGGGAACCATTTAAGAGGAGGTGGTTCACATTATGCGTGATAAATAGAAAACTTGTATATTTTAAAACGCCTTTAGTAAGTGTTATACACAATGAAGTATAATACTATTTTGTGACATAATGGCAAAGAGTTGTATTTGTCTTCACAGGATGCTTTGGACCTGGGGGCAGTCTTCATTGGCACAGAGAGCCACAGTTACTCTGTGTCCGAGTTCAGTGGGCGTAGCTCGAGGGTGGGCCGCTGGCACTGTGGCATCAGTCTGCAGACGCCCGAGCGAGAGTTTGTCTTCATGTGTGAACAGGAGCATGAGCAGCGTGACTGGCTCAACGCCTTCAGAGAAGTAATTTCTCTACCCATGAGCGCTGAGGACTACGCAAGTAAGAAATGCTGTTTTGAAACACAAAGTAATTTTTCAAGGACCATCTGACATTTCTTCTTCTTTTTTTTCTTCATTTAGATGAAGCTGATCTGAAAAGAGCGAAATGAACACATACTTTATTAAATGGACAGTGTGCTTTGAGCACTGTATGCATATAACAAGTAAAAGGATCAACCACTTACTGAGTATGGGTGTAATGCCATTAAGAAGAGTTCCCTAAGTGGGGGCTGGGACCCCCCAGGGCCACAGGATTATTTTACGAGATTATTTAAAATCAAATCTTTTAAAATATTTATATGACATGGAATTTTATCTATTGTTGATTGAAAACTGTATTTTTTACTTAAAGTTCAAATAAAGCTATGTATCTATATGTATATAGTATTCAAACAAATAAGCCAGATATTTATTTATTTTTGCACCTGCAATTATTATAAAAGCTGAGTACATTTTGCGATAGGTTGTCCAGAGTTATTGCTCTGGTGATTTGGGGGTTAGGAACCCCAAAAGAAATTGGGAACCCATGTTCTATGCTAATTGTTTAGCAATGTTTGTTGTAAAGATTTACATGTTAATGTTTTTTTCATGAATTTACTGACTTTCTGCATGTGTCCACATTACTATTACTAGTACTATTATTATTATTATTATTATTATTATTATTATTTTTATTATTATTATTATTATTATTATTATTACTATTATTATTATTATTATTAATGAGGATAGTCCCACTGAGATTAAGAATCTCTTTTTCAGGGGAGAGCTGGCACCAAAGTGTTTTATTTGCTTAATGCCAGAAGAATGGGAGATAGATAGGTGATTATCAGTCGAGTTGTCGACAAATTGTGTGTGGTTTACCTCAAGGTTCTATTCTGGGCCCAAAATTGTTTAATATGTATATTAACAACATTTGTAAAACTTCTCAAATACTTAGATTCATCTTGTTTGCAGACGATACAAATATTTTTGCATCAGGAGACAATTTACAACAACTGTGTCGGATTATTAACTTGGAACTCAAGAGTGTCAATAAGTGGTTCAAACAAAACAAACTATCCTTAAATCTGAGTAAAAGCAAAATGATGATATTTGGCAACTGTAATTCCAATGCTCAGAAAGCGATTCGGATAAAGGGTGTTGTTATCGAGCCTGTGCATGAAATCAAATTCCTTGGTGTTATTATAGATGACAGAATTACTTGGAAATCTCATATTAAATATAGATCTACAAAAATCTCTAGAAGCATTTCAGTAATAGCAAAAGCAAAGCACATTTTAAACATCAAAGCTCTACATATCTTATACTGTTCTCTGATTTTGCCCTATTTGTAGTATTGTACTGTGGTTTGGGGTAGTACTTATAAAAACACAGTTAAACCAGTAGTATTGTTTCAAAAAAGAGCTATCTGAGTAATTCATAACGTTGGGTTTTTGAACCACACAAACTCATTATTTTTAAAATCAAAGATCATGAAGTTTTGTGACATTGTTGAGTTCCATACTGTACAGATGTTATACAAAACAAGGTACAAACTGTTACCGGGCCAAATACAAAGAAGGTTACAAGAACATACTGGTCGTTATGAATTACGTGACGAATTAAACTTTAGGATTCAGAAACATAGCACAACTTTGAAAAGTTTTAGTCCGACAGTTAATAGTGTACAATTGTGGAAATAATTGGAGATGGAGTTGAAACGATGTCCAAACATCAACCTGTTCAAATATAAATACAAACAAAAGACTTATATAGAGAAATATATAGAGAGGAAGAAATGGGTTGCCACTAGGGGGAGCAATAAGATCAATTATGTGTATTTTTTCCTCAATCAATCAAGGAAGACTGTTGCTGCTTGGAACGGTTGTCATTCTATTGCTCAAATTTACACATTGAGAATTAGGGTACGCAAGTTATGAATCTGTTGAGAGGGACCCTCCCAACGGGCTCAAAACCTTGTCTTTTAATGCACCACTCAGCATAGGGACACGAAATCAGCTGTTAGGGCAGCTGGTGGGGGTTTGTTGGTGGGGAGCTACTGCCCTCTTCAACTGGCCCGCTCTACACCCTGGCTTTTTAATGCACTACACTATGCAGGGCTTACATCATACTTCACACATAACTCAATTAAATAAATAAATAAATAAATAATAATTAAACTCAAATTAAAATTATATTTCGGATGGTAATGACAGCTGGGAAGTAGCAAGATCTCGGAATATAATAAGTATTAATGCTTTTTAATGCATTACACTATGTAGGGCTTTCATAATACATTATACATGAACAAATAAATAAATAAATAAAAAGAGGAAATTGTACACAAATTGATATTATACTGAGGATGGTAATGACAACTGGGAAGTAACAAGATCACGAAGTATAATATGTACTGCATAGTAACGTGCCTTTATAACATAAAAATAGCGACTTCCGGTAATGTTACCAAGGTTTGGCATTGGTAACATGCTGAAATATATTATATTAAGGGTTGCCTTTTGTTACTTGCTTTGTACTAAACATCGTACATGAAACGAGATCGTGGTTGTCGTTGTGCTTAGTTTCTGTTATCTATATGAACATTTCAAACAATGCTTTGTATTTTGGTCTGTGTTAAAAAAGCCACTTTGAAGTGTAACTAGTTCTCCTTTGACATTGATGAAAATCAAAATATGATGCTGCTAATTGTATGATTGATAATGTAATTGCAATAGCATAAAGTTATTATTATTATTAATTTTGGGGGTGGGCGCTTATAAGCTCTTGCTTCAGCCCACTCCTTTTGAGCAGAATGTTTACTGCTCAAATAAACTAATAAACTAAACTAACTAAACTAGATTTTTTTTTAAGAAACATTTACTTTTTACAAAGTCAGAAGTTTACATACACTAAGATTACAATTTAAACAATTAGGGAAAGCCCAGATGACGATGTCATGACCTTGGAAGCACAAGTCTGGTTCATCCCTGGGTGCAATTTCAAGACAGTTGAAGGTGCCAGGTTCATTGGTTAAAACAATGATGGAAATGTTCAGTCATCATACAGATCAGAAAGAAGGCGGGTTCTGCGTCCCAGAGATGAACGTGCTGTGGTCTGAAATGTGAATATCAACCCAAGAACAAATGCAAAAGACCTGGTGAAGATGGAGTTTGCAAATAAAAAAAGGATTAGGACTTTAATTTTTGGAGACATGTCCTGTGGTCTGATGTCACTACCCGACACACCTCAGGCTTGCAGTCACAAGTTGTGACAGACATTCATGTTTTAGGGGCATTGTACCACAGTGGCAAATTTGCCATTATAAAACCAAATTTGGACTTTATTTTAATTCAATTCGATTTCTGTCTATTAATTTCTTCATTAAACCAATTTGTGTTACACATCTTCCGTCAAGTTTTGGATCTGAAAATACGGGAAATTTTCCGGTGCTGTCTACGCACTTTAATCCTGTTCTGATGTTCCACAGTGTAGCTTTAATCCTGTTCTGATGTTCCACTGTGTGGCTTTAATCCTGTTCTGATGTTCCACAGTGTGGCTTTAATCCTGTTCTGATGTTCCACAGTGTGGCTTTAATCCTGTTCTGATGTTCCACTGTGTGGCTTTAATCCTGTTCTGATGTTCCACTGTGTGGCTTTAATCCTGTTCTGATGTTCCACTGTGTGGCTTTAATCCTGTTCTGATGTTCCACAGTGTAGCTTTAATCCTGTTCTGATGTTCCACTGTGTGGCTTTAATCCTGTTCTGATGTTCCACAGTGTGGCTTTAATCCTGTTCTGATGTTCCACAGTGTGGCTTTAATCCTGTTCTGATGTTCCACTGTGTGGCTTTAATCCTGTTCTGATGTTCCACTGTGTGGCTTTAATCCTGTTCTGATGTTCCACTGTGTGGCTTTAATCCTGTTTGATGTTCCACTGTGTGGCTTAATCCTGTTCTGATGTTCCACTGTGTGGCTTTAATCCTGTTCTGATGTTCCACTGTGTGGCTTTAATCCTGTTCTGATGTTCCACAGTGTAGCTTTAATCCTGTTCTGATGTTCCACTGTGTGGCTTTAATCCTGTTCTGATGTTCCACTGTGTGGCTTTAATCCTGTTCTGATGTTCCACTGTGTGGCTTTAATCCTGTTCTGATGTTCCACAGTGTGGCTTTAATCCTGTCATGATGTTCCACAGTGTGGCTTTAATGGCCTGGTCTATACTCCTCTCTAGACCAAAATGTAAGCTACCCAGTGTATAATCCAGGCTAGGCTGCTTTATACTTCGGCCTGTTAATCCCATAGACATATTATTAACCGGGATCTTTTTTTTGCTGTGAGGCACGGGCACCAACCGCTGCGCCACCGTGCCGTTTTGCACACATATTTATGTTCCATATTTACTGTGCATTTGCGAAATGAACCATGTGAGGAGGTATACAGGATAAGGATAAAGTACATGTGAGGAGGTATACAGGATAAGAATAAAGTACATGTGGTGAGGTATACAGGATAAGGATAAAGTACTCTGCTGAGAGAATTGCATCAAGTCCATTCTGAAGTAAATCCTCAAACCAAATCCAAATGGCTATACATCATCCAAGTGTGAATCGAAATGTATCTACTCGCAATAGACGATCTGTGTTCTCTGTGCGCTCACGGAGAGGGGCGTGTGCAGAAGTGCCGCCGCTGCTGCTGCCGTGAGGAGTCAAGTTCGCCTGTAGGTTAGCGGCAGGACGAGTCGAGCACAGCAGCGTTGGCGTTCATTGAGGCTTTTTACCGAGATTCTTAATTTTGTGTGTTATCGATTGCCCACTGCTAGAAGCACTATCCTGCCGCCAATCGTCAGTATAAACAAGCGCTGAAATGCATACGTAGCTCGCATCTCGCTCAGCCAGGCCGTAGAGAGCGCTGGCTGTCGCTGCCCGTCATCCTGAGAGAGGCATAGATGTTGCACTTCCTCCGGGATACCTGGCAGGTTGTCTTCACTGGAGAAGATGCGCAAGGACGTGAGGATATTACTGGTGGGAGAGTGTAAGTAAATAAACTATAATTTAGTTTTGAGCTGCTATCCTGTGTTTATGGGAATCTCTCTGACCACAATGCATTGCATAACGTGTGAGATATAGTAGCTGTTTGATTTAGGTAGCCTATAACATTTTAGTTGCTTGCAGTCATTTGCTATTTAAATCCAATGTCTTTTTTCTTTTTCTTTGAAGACTTGTTTCACTGCATTCATTGTTGTATCTTCTCTCCACAGCCAAAGTGGGAAAGACTTCTCTTATCATGTCTCTTGTCAGTGAAGAATTCCCAGAGGTGGTAAGGATTAATCACACTGTCCGAGTGTACAGCTCATAGTTCTGCTTTAAGATACAGAAGGATTTTACTTCTTATGCAGACACTATTCTCAGTCTATCTCAGTTTAAAATGCTTTTTTATAGCTCCTCCTGTATTTTAGGTTCCTTACCGAGCAGAGGAGATCACTATTCCTGCAGATGTAACCCCAGAACGTGTTCCCACCCACATTGTGGATTACTCAGGTGCTTTATTATGCATACTTATTTTGTTCCTCTTTTTTATTTGTGAATTGCAAATAGAAAGTGTCTTCCTGCATTCCTTAATATGTAATAATTCTGTGCTCTATTCTTACAGAGGCAGAGCAGACGGATGAGCAGTTGTTTCAGGAGATCTCTAAGGTCAGTCACTGTGTTTTAGTGTGAGACAGACCATGCTGAATTCAGTGTCAAAACTATTGCAGGCTATTATGTGCTCTCTCTTCCATAGGCAAATGTGATTTGCATTGTTTACTCTGTTAACAACCAGAAGTCCATAGAAAAGGTCAGTTGCAGTTGGCAGTCAGATGCATTACTGTTTAGTGAGATTTAAACATTGAACAGACAAGGTTAATAATAGATGTCAACGTAGGTGACAAGCCACTGGATTCCCCTGATCACAGAGAACACTGACAAGGACAGCAGGTGGGTTCCTCTTCTGCACTCTGGATTTGTATTGTTGCGATTTAGTTTGAGATAACCAGAGGCATTTTCTGTGTCTAGGGTTCCTTTGATTTTAGTGGGGAACAAGTCTGACTTGGTGGAGCACAGCAGTATGGAGACCATTCTACCCATCATGAACCAGTACAGTGAAATTGAGACTTGTGTTGAGGTAACATTTCAGTTTATAATTATACTGTAATTAATCTCTTAACCCCCGCCTTAACCGAGTGCATTTTTTCCAGCACAAAAGACCAACAAAACTCATCTAAATGGATTTTTTTCCCTCACGTAGTTGCAGCCATGTTGTCACTTTTTTGACATATTTTTGTTGGGTTTTCATCACAGTTTTTGTCACACATTTTTGTCACTTAGTTTTTTATAATTTCTTCGTCACGTTTTTGTAGTTCTTTCGTCGCATCTTAATCCTTGTTTTCGCCTAATTGTTGTTGCTATTTTTACACTTTTTTCAAGAAGCTGGGAAAGCCAAACTGGAGAAAGTGTGCTCAGTTCAGGTGGGGGTTAAGAGGTTAACATTGTCATACACTACATTGCTTTTCTTTATTTTATCTTTAATGTGAGGTCACTGCATGCTGATTTGATCATAGGTGACTGTTCTCACGTCTCAAACCGCTCCTGGGTTTTTTCAGACTTGTTAATTGGCACAGGCGTGTCTCTCAGACAGATCAGAGAGTTAATACCTTGTCTGGCATGGACTTAAATCCCACTCACTTACACATGTACAGTTGCTGCTGCTGATAAATAGTTCAACCTTTTATGCTAGATAGGTCAATACTTAAGATTCAATAGTTAAGACATTATGGTTCAGAAATATTAACAATAATCAATAATTTTGGGTGACAAAAATTGATCAATTTATTTACGGTACATTGTATATAATTTGTATGAAGCATACGGTCAGTTGATTCCTTGTATGTCGTGTTATTGTATAAAATGATGATCTCCCTTTTATTAAAGTGTTCTGCCAAAAACCTGAAGAACATTTCAGAGTTGTTCTATTACGCTCAGAAAGCGGTGCTGCACCCCACTGGTCCACTCTACTGTCCAGAGAAAAAAAGTGTAAGACATTGGCACTCGACACATAATTAACTGTTAATCCTAATGCTAATATCTAGCTATGTGACCTGTTGTTTATATTCTTGTTCTCACAGATGAGGCCCCTTTGTGTTAAAGCTCTGACTCGTATCTTCAAAGTGTCTGATTTGGATAATGACGGGATACTTAATGATAATGAGCTGAACTTTTTTCAGGTAAATTTGTCAATTATTTATGCTCTATAGATGGAGATTGTGTTTCAAAACAGCTATCATTTAGTTACTATGGATAAGTTGCACACTACACACAAGTTTTATGTACTGGTGTTATTCACATTTAAGTATTTTAGGTGACACTAGGAGGAAAACGGCCGTTATATCAGTTCTTCCATAGTTCTTCTGTTTACTTTTTTATATTGTTTTGGATAATCATGTAAATATATGCATGTAGACAGCAGCTTATAAGGATCGTGGTGGGTTTGTGCTTATAATGGTCACTTCATAACATCAGATCCAAAACAATTGTTTTCCTTTTTTGCATAGCGGACGTGCTTTAACACTCCACTGGAACCTCAGGCGTTGGATGATGTCAAAAATGTTGTGAAAAAGAATTTAAGTGACGGCGTGAAGGACAATGGACTCACTTTGAAAGGTAGCATATGAAAACATGTATATTGTTTGAAAATCTTTTACTAAAGTCCCCTTTTTTCTTTTTTTCCCCCTCTAGGCTTTTTATTCCTTCACACTTTATTCATTCAGAGAGGCCGCCATGAAACCACATGGACAGTCCTGCGGAGGTTTGGTTACGATGATGACCTTGAGCTCAACCAGGACTACCTCTTCCCGCTGTCAGTCTCTTGAAAGCAGAATTATACATTGTTTTTTGTTTAACTTTACTAGACGTTATCTTTGTAGGTTGAAAATCCCTCCCGACTGTAGCACCGAGCTCAATCATAACGCCTACCTCTTCCTCCAGAGTGTCTTTGACAAACATGACAAGGTGCGGTCCTGAATGTCGGGTTTAGTGTTTGCTCTATCTTTTATTTTGTACATCTCATACAAATAGTCACCGCTTAGTGCGACTCTAAAATACACTCTGATGCTAACCACCTGCTGGGTAAGGAGTTGACTCCTGACCTGTGAGAATTAAGTCCCAGGGTTAAAAAGTCAAGTTGAGAAAGTGCCAAATGCCCAGTGTGCACTTGTGCGGTGTTTGTTTACCTGCGCTGACTGTGTGCTTATGCTGCCACTGTAGGACCGCGACTGTGCCTTGTCCCCAGATGAGCTGAGTGATGTGTTCGATGTGTTCCCGTACATGCCCTGGGGCCCAGATGTGAACAACACAGTCTGCACTAATGACCAGGGCTGGATCACCTATCAGGGATTCCTCTCACAATGGACGTAAGTGAGCAATAACAGAGATTTAGGTCATGGGCAAGGCAAATTACATTTTATTTTCATTTGATCATTGCTAGAGTTTATGCCTGTCTAACATCTATAGGAAGACTGTTGCAGATTTTAGCTAAATAACTGTAAAGCAGCCTGAGTCCTCCGGCATCAGCAGGAGACCACTCTCAGAGGTTCAGTCCGTAGTCCATGGAGAGACTAGTACACAAGAAAACCTGCTTTAAAGTGTATTCCTAGAGCAATAAGAAGCCAGCAGAGAGACCTGACCAGAAAGCACTGGACTAATATTGTTGTAATTCTGTGTTCTCGTCAGGACTCATGAGGATGATGTTTGAGCATAGATTTACATTAGCTAAAACAATATTTAAAAAGTAAAGAGAAAAACTGTTTACCAGCTGGATCCCACTGTTTCCCAATTCTAATTCTGTACAGTGCCAGAATACCTTGGTGAGAGCATGGTCCCAGGTTGATATCAGTGCAAATGTTTTTGGCACTGAAATATCAATCTGGCTCTTGCCAGGTTAACTGACAATGGCAGTAAAACCTATTCTGATTCTGAGGTTTTCTGAGATGGTTCCATCAGCAGAGATAACAGTGTGTTCCTGGCAACTGGTATATGGTAAATTTCCATCCTCCATCTTGGAAAAATGGCTTGGAACGCCCCCGAAATGCTAATTAAAACATGTGATCTCGGAGATGACCAGAGTGGTCCGAGTTTGGATACAAGATAAAGACAGCAATGGTGGCTTCCAGTGGAGAAGTGCAGCTAATGATAAAACTAACACAGCTTTCAGTATAGAGGTTATGTTACGTAGCATGTTTTGCATTATATAGTGTGGAGAAACATTCATACAACGTTACCATCTTATTAGCTAACTGTTGCAGTCGTTTAAAAACAATATATATTTATGTATATACATGTTTATTCAGCTAGTTGTAATTTTCAAGTGGGAAAAGTAGTAGTTACTAGTACTTGGAATGCAACATAACCTATCCGAAACTCAAATAATATTCAAATAATTGATCCTGGAGCAGTATAGAGGCCACTATGCATTAATATAAAAAGAAATGCTTAAAAAGTTCCGTAATGTACATTTGAAATGTTCATTCATACGGTTTCCTGTTGAAGTCTTTTGTAGAATAGTTTTTTTTATCCTAACAAAATCAACCCTGAAGCTTTATGTACCATAGGTGCTGCTGAATGGAATTTACCACAGACTCAACTTTTATGAATGCTCAAAAACAGCATGACATGCAGTTCCTTAATTTTTTTAATATATTTTATTCAAATGTTTTATTATAAGATAACAAATGTAGAATTTTTACTAATAGCAAATTAATGTATGCTTTTAGTGTCAGACTGCTACATTATAAAATGTTTTTTTTTTTTAAAGCATCTGAATCATCTCTGTATGAGCTTATTTTGAGATGTTTAAGTTGTAAGTAATTATTTTTCTTCTTATTGTCCTTAGGTTAACAACATACCTTGATGTACAACGATGTCTGGAATATCTAGGTTACCTCGGCTTCTCAATAATTGCCGAGCAAGAGTCCCAAGCGTCAGGAATAACTGGTAAAGACTGTAAATAACTGGACTTTCATGTTTGGAGGGATGTCCGTAGTGGTTCTGCCGGTTAACAATGAGCAAGTTTGATCTCTGAGGAAGATCACTAATAATTATTATATCTTTTTATGTGCTCTCTGTGTTTCCAATGTGTACCCTGCTTTAGGCCAGTAGCTGCTGGGAAATTCCTAAATCACCCTTTGTGCAAATAAACTGCATGAATAAGTCATTCATTATGTTAGTCACAGAATATTTTGGGGAGAAAAGATTTTGAGATAGAATGTTATAAACTGCACTTTACCTTCGAAATCCACAATTTTAGGGGGTACAAGCAAACATTTCCATAGATGAACATTAAAGTTTGAACTTTAATGTTCATCTATGGAAATGTTTTATTGTCGATACAACAATATGATTCCATACAAATAATATGAATTCTACTCTCAAACCCTTGTTGCAAACAGTGTATTTAACAAACTCTAAAAAGTAGCCAAGCGAAACTATAAAATAATAAAATAAAAGTAGACTTAAAGCCGGAGCAACTCCCTTCGTAGTCTAGTCACAACGGGTAAATACATCTATCACACTGAAGTGTCCAAATGCTTTTATGTGAACAATAACTCCAGTATTTTCAAATAGTTTATTATTGGAAATTTTCTATCTCTTTTCTGTTGTTTAAAACATTGACAGTGTGTGCAGTGCCAGTCTTGTACAAACTGGCATTTTCATGAAAGGGATACATTTTTATGCTGTAGTTCTTTTACTAACATTTAATAACTGTCAATGCTAAAATCTGCATTATCAAACTGCAGCTTGGTTTGTTTTTGTCAGTGAAATGGCTGTAGTAGTAGTTCACATCCTGTGCCCCCTGCAGTGACCAGAGCTAAGAAGATTGACCTACAGAAGAAACAGACCCAGCGCAATGTTTTCCGCTGCAATGTGTTTGGAGACAACGGCAGCGGAAAGAGTGGCTTCCTACAAGCGTTTCTGGGCCGAAACCTTATGGTAAACATATTTATTCAGCTGCAATTAAATTCAGTGTTTCTTTTACATGATACGGTTGCTTACAAGGTGAAAACTGGGGAATAGATGCGCTTTCTTCTCCCTGCATTTAAGTGCATGTTTGCAAAAATATTGTATGAATGTTTGTACTGGCTAAGGTTTCTTGAGCTTTGACATTAAATTTTGTTGGGTTGAGTTCTGCCTCGGGTCTCTAACAAACCCTATTTTTTTTCCATTTCAGCGCCAAAAGACAATAAGTGAGGAACACCGATCCTACTATGCCATCAGCACAACCTATGTTTATGGACAGGAGAAATACCTTCTTGTGAGTATCATTAAAGGAGTATTATATTGTAATGCTGCCTCTAAGCTTCTTTTCTATCATTGCTAAAAATGATTAGCCATAAAGTAAATAGAGGCCTCAACCTTTATTGAACTGTACATTATGAATAAACTATTTTTCATGTTTGATAACTAGAACAATAACTTTGGTCTGACTTTCTTTTTAGCTTCATGAAGTGTTTCCTGACTTCGACTACCTGACTGATGCCGATTTGGCCTGTGACATTGTCTGCTTGGTCTATGACATCAGTAACCCTTACTCCTTTGAATACTGTGCCAAAGTATTTAAGGTAAAATCTCACCTTTCCTCACAATATGTTTAAAATCCTCTGTCCATCGATCAATAGTTTGTTTCTTTTAGCAATACTTCATGGACAGTAAGATCCCCTGTATGATGATCGCTGCCAAGTCTGATCTTCCTGAGGTGAAGCAGATGTACGGCTGCAGTCCTCTAGAGTTTTGTAGGAGACACAAGATGCCTCCGCCCCAGTCCTTCACCTGTAACACCTCAGTAGCACCGAGCAGGGACATCTACGCCAAACTGACCACTATGGCCATGTACCCGTATGTATGCAACACCATACTGCATTGTAACATACAAAGTCAACTTGTGTTCCTATTAGAATCAGTAATATTGTAGATCTTTTTAAATAACCAATTTTAGAAAATGCTCAAAAGAAAGTTTAAGAGACACTTTGCCTTGAATCTATAAATACTTGAATACTATCACTGCTACTCTCCTCCTTTGTTTGTACAACATTTAAGAAAAACTGATGGAGTGCCAAAATGAAATGGGAGAGAGACAAAACAAAGTTTAAGTAAAACTTTTATTGAAAACAACAATTAAACTGAAATAGTCTGTTTTGCAGCTGATCAAAAGTTTAAGACCACATGCCTTTAAAAGGTCAAATCTGTGGATTCAGTGTCATTTTCTGTCAGGTATTCACACTGTCATGACGTCCTGATGGCAAAGGCAAAAGAACATTCTTGTTTTTAATCGGTCGGGTTGTTGAGCTGCATAGGGGCCCAGTAAAACAGGGACGCAGTAAAACAGTCATTTTGAATTTCTTAAAAGATCCAGAGGGTAAAAGTCAAGTGTCCCCAGGACTGAGCCGGAGGATCCGAATGGCTGTCAGTCAAGACACCAGACGATCCTTGACCCAAATGAAGGCCATTACTGGTGATGACTTCAGCCCAATAACCATCAGAGGCATCTGCGATTGAAGGGCTTCAAAACAAAAAAGATCTCAAAGGCCTCGTCCCCTTGAACGCCACAGAACTTCCCGTTTGGACTTTGCAACAGAGCACCAAACATGGGACATCAAAATGATTTATTCTCTGATGAGAACATTACTGGCATGACAAGCAGATCCACCTGGGATGTTTTCTATTCGCCACAGTGGAGGGGCGCCATAATGATCTGGGTGCTTTTTCCTTCAATGGAACAATGGAGCTTCAGATAGTGCAGGGGCATCAAACTGCTGCTGACTTTGAGCAGATGTTGCAGAGAGCATCCCTCATGACTGAGGCCCTCGTCTGTGTGGAAACCACTGGGTTTTTCAACAGGACAATGCGGCAGTTCACAATGTCCGCAGGACAAAGGACTAGGAGAAAAACATCACTCTTTTGGACCCTCCTGTGTGCTCCCCTGATCTAAATTCAACTGAGAACTTTTGAGGACGAATGACAAGAGAAGTTTACACAAATGGACAATAGTTCCAGACTGTAGATGCCCTTCGCCCATCTTCACCACTTGGAGAAATGTTCCCTCTCACCTCCTGGACTCTGGCATCAAGGATACAGCAACACATTTTTGAAGTGATCAACAATAACGGTGGAGCTGCTCATTATTGAGTTCATCTCTGGAACTTTGATTTCTGTTTTGAGGGGGTTTCGGGGTTGTTGTTTTTTGTTTGTTTTGAGGTGTGGTCTAAAACTTTTGATCAGTTTACGTTTTATTGTTGTTTTCAATAAAAGGTTTATTTAATAATTTTTAGTCTCACTCCCTTCTTGTTGCACAGTGAAGTTCTACTTGGAACCTTGTTAAGATCCAATCATGCAAAATGTGAATTTTTTGCCATTTTTCAACTGGTCTTAAACTTTTGACCGGGACTCGATATAAAATTTTAACTATTTGACAGTCTCTTTTTTTCCACTGAAACTAAAAATGTTCAAAATCTGCACTTTTTCCCCCTCAAATTGTGTGTCATGTGATTGTGCTATTAATAGTCTTAACAGTGAAAGGCTTGATCTGGTCTTGGTGCATTTGGGCTTTGAAATAATGAGGCACTGTTTGTACTCCTATCTTGGTGATGGTATCTTTGTCTGACCATTTTCTCTCCCGTCTTGTGTGTTGGGACATGGGGATGTCTCTCTACAGACACGCCCGGCTGCGCTGCATGTGCACTTGTAACCGCTGCACCTTCTGCTTGTGTCAAAACGTCCTCAACTCTGAGCTGCTGCAGACTGTCAGAGCCAAACTCTTCGCTGTCGTACTCAGAAGGTCCTCTTTCCCTTAAAACGTTTCTATAATGGAAATTTATCGCCAGTTTAAATCTTTCCAGATATTTCATCATTATAACATAATGATCTTTTGACAATAATTATCATACAAATGTGTTGCTTTTTAATAGATTGTTGATTAAAGGAACTTAGATCTTGGTTATAAACAAGTGTCTTCATGCATTTGATCTCCTCAGACATGTGAGCCAGGCTGACCTGAAGAGCTCCACCTTCTGGCTCAGAGCGAGCGTTGGGGCCACAGTGTTTGCGGTCCTGGGCTTCGCCATGTACAGAGTGCTCCTCAAACGGTGATCCTCTATACCTGTTCCTCCTGAGACTCATTATACAACAACAAGCTCGTGTTGTGTACAGACTAAGTCTAAGGTCTTATTGTGACTCTAAAATGCAATTATTTTTAGTTATACTTCTTCATTCCAGAATTTTATTTCTATATCGCGTAACATTTCATTGATTTCATTTCCTTCATTACGAATTCATTCATTTCTCACATGGGAAATAGTAGAGGATATTATTTCATTTGAAGTCATCTGTCAGTCGTTTATATTTGTCAAGTATTTGTAAGTGAATGCATATAACTTTAAAAGAGTGAACTGTTGCAGATGAGATGGTATGTGACCCATACTGTACCTATTTTTGGAGTTGAATGAGTAATGATCCTGTTACACGGCTCAATTTGTTATTGCTCTTAATACAGTACTCTCTCATTACATCTTGGATCATGTACTGCCCTTAAAGGGCACAATCCTCCAAACTGTTAAAATGTATTGAAATTTCTCAAACAGTAAAGCTCTGACAGACTCTTTTGCATCATAGCTTCGGGCTTTGGGGATCTCAGCACAGGCTCCCATTTTTGTGCAGGTCACTTTATAATGAATCAAGTCTATGCCAATGCAAAAGTGTTAATGGTTTACAGCTGTTACAGTAACATGCTTTATGTTACAGTATTGCTAAAACATTATCCTTAATATGCTTTTTTTTTCTTTTTGTCCAAATACAGTGCTGAATAAAATGTATTTCAAGTTGTAAACATGGTATGGCTTTTTAATAATGCTAAACTTTGCACCCATTCAACCTTAAATAGATACAAAGTATGTTTTTGCTGATCAGATGCTTACAATAAAGTTGTTTACTTTTACCTCATGCGTTTCAGTGATTTTGTTGTTGATCCAGTCTACTTGCAGTTTGAACTCATGAGCCAACACAAGGGGGCAGCATTACTCAAAAATCTCAGTTGACCGTCATCAGACAAGGCACCAAGAAAAATAATGTGGAATTGCTTCTAAATGTATGTGCTTGATTAAACAGTTGTTAATGTGTTCATTGGTCTGACAAACTCAAAGGTAAGATGGAAAAACTGTCAGTGGTGTGTGTGTGTGTGTGTGTGTGTGTGTGTGTGTGTGTGTACCCTTGTGTCAGAATAATAGTTGCTCCGATGTAGAAGATTAACACCTGCTCTTTCCTATTCACAGCTATTAGTTTACACTCTCTCTGCAGCAGATGATTTCTCAGGTCTTTTATTTTTATCATCGCACATGATTCTTTTTATAGCTGGCTTCTCTGTAACTAAAGGCAAAGTTAAAACTGCTTTTTTTAATCAAGTGACTGATATTTACATAAGGTTTAGGTATACTTTATTGTCCCCGCAGGGAAATGTGTCTTTTGCATTTGACCCATCCTTTGATGCCGCTGTGGCAACCCGTCAGGAGCAGCAGTACAGCGCCCTGGGACCCATCTCCAGATGTGGAGCCAGGCTGGAGGATTAACCTCTTGTACATGTGGAGGAGGAAACTGATCCAGACATGGGGAGAGAAACCAAGTGTGCTGATAAGTCCTCTGTCTTTTAGCCCAACTCTATATATGCCACATGCCAAAAGGAGCACAATGCTTCCCTATTCTGATCTTGAATGTCTGTACATAGAACATTTTAATGAATACAATGAATACCTGAAATATACAACATTTCTTAAATATACTTTACTTCCCCTAAGGTTTGCTGCTACTGTATATCCTATGTGCATGAAGTAGTCCTTCTCATGTGGCTAAAGCCCTGAGTGAGACAGACGGCAAATCACTCCCCATATGTTCAGGATGCCCCAGCGACATGCAAAATCCACCATGCAAGTACTTTTCCTCTTTGTTCATTTGAATAACACACCTCCACCCTATTATTTTCTTAATTGATGTCTCAAACTGTAGTAGTGGGTTACTGCCATTGAAACTATCCTGTCATTTGTGGGACAGTTTTTCTTGTCCTGACTGGAAGGGACAATTATTTCCCCTAATCTAACCTGGAATTTACTGCAGAAGGCACCGCCCAATCTACTGACCCATTGGGGGAAGCAGCACCATACAATTTCACCAATGTGCATTTAAAGAGTCCTTCAGATACTGTAAATGGCACTTTGTCTTGATAATAATTATAGGCGGGCTTTGTAGCAGTGACGAAGGAAACTGTAATTCTATTAACCCAGACAACATGACACTGTTTTAGATGTTAATTACTTTTGTAGCTGTATATTGATTAGTAATTTGTAAATACAGTGCAATAAGAGGAAAATCATTGATTTGCTGCAGTTTGACCCATAATATATGGCTCCACTTTACATAGCCTATTATTATTTGCTTTGTGGATACTGACATTTTGATAAAATACTAGTAATGTCTAAAATGACAAGATTCATGCTGAAACTGAAAAGTGCTTAATTTGACAGGAGAAGTCACTTTTAACCCAGTGTTTGTGCGTAGATGATTTGGTAAATACAGAATACAGCAAATATCTGACAAGAAAATGTGTAAGTTAAGGTAAATGATTTGGCCTGTTCCTCCAAAAGTCTTGCAGTAACTGGTATTGTGCACTGCTGAAAAACAATGCTCCAGTGACAACTAACTGACCCTGTCAATGACTGAGTGACCCCAAGCCTCCTGCTTGGATGAGTCTCTCATCCCTGTCCCCCTGTCCTGTAGCTCCTGCGAGGACAGGACGTTAAGGCCATCTGCTGATGGACTCCCATCAGCCCGGGGCCATTTTCTGGTCCGTCTTCTCATAGGAGTGGATCTCCTTCAGTGTGGTTCTCCTGGAGGTTTCTCCTCACTGGGTTTTTGAGGTTTTCCTTGCTGTGATAGAGAGTCTAAGGACGTCTGATCTCCTCATTGCCAAACTTCTTATGTCTGTTCAAATCAGTAATATTTGGGAAGCCGTGTGAGGCAACTGCTGTTGTAATATACAAAATAATTTGGTTTGATTTTCAGTCAGGGAACTGAGATTCTGTCTGGTGCTGTAAGTCTGCGATTAAATTCTTCTTATTTAATTTTACTGAACGGTTGGCAGCGCGATCCCAGATCCAATCAAAGTGTGGTATCTTTGCGCCTTTGGGCAAGACATCACATTATTATTCGCTTATTTTTGTTGTTTTTATTGGACACTTATTAATTGCCTACATTTAATAATAGAAGTTTGATTGAGCTTGTCATAAAGCACACAGCAGTCTTACATTCACATCGATAGCCTAATTGCCTACTCCATCGCTTCACTGACAGTCCCCGAGCTCCTCCCCTCTCTCTGCCATTTCTCCGCCCACACTGTCTTTTCTTTTCCCTTCAAACCGGTGGAAACGTTGTGTGTGTTGTGACCGCGGGAGCACCTGGCTGGATGATGTGCTGCTGCTGCTGCGTCTCTGGCGCTTTACAGACGGGGACAGCACTAACCCACACCGCAAGCCCCGACCACGTATGATGACGCACGGCCGCAGATAGAGTGGACTTCACCTGTTCATCCCGAGTAGCCGTGTACATGTGACACAAAAATCCTGCACTGTTTTACTCCGTGCGGATGGAGCGGCTGCCTGCCACACACGAGTGTTCATCCTGATGTGCGCCGCGTGGTGATGTCATGATTTGTCCAAACTTGCATCGTTTCTACAGTTCTGCTCTTGGGGTTCTGGACGCACAGTTGTGGATGCTGCTGTGACTAAACTATCGCCAAATCAACTTTCATCACTGGACCGTACATGCGCGCGCGACTGAGTGACCCCGCATGGATATTTCCTCCCATCGCCGCTTGTGCCTGATGAGGGTTGATGCCTAAATACATCTTCATAGCTATGTGGACGCGTTCCTGAGGCGGTGTGCGGGTCGGGATTCTCCGGGGCTCCATGGAGGAGGAGAGTAGTAGTAGCCCGAAGATGACAAGTGGGACCCGGGAGACGACTGTGAACTCGTCTCCAGCGGTGGCTGCGCATGCGGAGGGAGAAGAGATTGAGGTTTTGGAGAGCACCGACGTGGTACCGGCGGCTTCAGAGGAGGTGAGTCCTGGACAAGTTTGGCTTCTCACTTCGGGTAACCACCTCCATAAGTAGTAAAAGTGGGACATGCGCAATCTGGTGGGACAGACTGAAACTGCAATAGGACAACTACATTTTCTGTTAGGCCCCCCAAAACAGAGAAAGATAGCGACTGATGACAATACAGTCCAAACCAGAAAGTTGGGGCATGCAATTGTACACAACAAAAATGGGGACATCATTTAAATTGGGGACCAAAATGACTTGTTAGTTAGGCTAGTTATGAAACCACACAGCTTCAAACGTTTGAATACATTTTTTGTTAATTTAATCAATACACACCTTTCATATAATGTAATAAGATTTAAAGTTTCTGCACCATGTCCTATCAAACCTGTCATTTTTTCATATATTCTTCATTATTATTTTCTATAATCAAGTAGAGAATGAACATACAAGTCTAATAGTCCACACTTTGCTGCCCCATTATCTTCCGTATGCCTCAGTTAACATAATGATCAGTTAATTACAGAGTGATTGTATGTAAGACTATAATGAAGCCACACTTATAGGCCCCATTGACCAAGACAGGTGCTTCTCTGACAGCACTGGCCCCTGACTGCCCTCTTGACTTTCTCTCTCTCTCTCCATCACGTCTTTCTGTTTGTTTTTCTCCCTCTTCATCTCAGCAATGGAAGTCTATGTTTGACAAGGTAAGCTTACATTGTCTTTGCTTTCCTGTCATGCATGATTCTCACAACGTGCAGAGGCTTTTTGTGTGAAGTGTGACTGACCTCCCCAACCTACATCACCGCTATTGGTATTCAGAGCGGTGCAGATGTTTCAAAGGTCACAAAACACTGGCAGAAAAACTGGATATTGTTTGAGAATATGGCTGCTACATTTACATCGTTGTGCGGTGTTATTACAATGAAATGTGAAACAAAACAATCATCTGAGAGCCTTGATTGATTGTAGCTCAGTTTTGGAGCAGGAGAAGCAAATGTAATTTATTTATATTTGACAATTGAACAAAATACAAATTGGACTTGAGTGTTATAAGCTGTGCTGCGTCTTTGTTATAGCTAACTTTGTGCACGTCTTTTTGCTTGTGTGGCAGTTTCAACCCTCTCAGACTTACTGACAGTAAATAGTCATTAGTTCTGACTCAAATAAAAAGTTTGCAAATGTTATTTTTCATTCAGTCAAGTTTATTCTAGCAAGATTTTGTCATACTACAGAAACTATTAAACCTCAACCTTAGGACTACGCAGGTGTTTATTTTATTTATCAGTATACTTTAATAACAAATTCTTATTGATTTATCTCATCTATTCGAAATAAAATTCAGTGCAATTTAGTCCTAAATCTTGCGGGAGACCATTGTCTACTGTGCGTTTGTCCCTCAGGGGTGTCATAATGCAATTACAGTGATATATCATCCTGTACGCTTTACACTGGCTGATGTCATAGGAGAAACATACATTCTTTATATGATGTATCAGGGAAACCCCAGGAGAACACAAACATAGACCAGCTGATCCATGCATGTGGGCTGACAGACGGCCGGCACTCCCCTCTCTCACCCCATCTGCACACCCAGCATTATGCAGTGTGGGCCTGTCCAGCACCTGCCTGTCCGTCCGGGGCCCCACATGCTCTCCTTTATATCTCTATGGGGGACTCGTGTCATACCCTGGGACTTAAGCGCAACACAAGTAACATAAGTAGCAAGTGTGGACCTCTTAATTCTCTCTACTCGAACGCAATAGAAGCTCAAGTCAAGTGCAAGTTTTGCAGCAGTGATCTGAATTGTAAAGTGTGCGTTTGATGGGGCAACAACAAACCCTTTTCAGTCCATCATTGTCCTTGGCTCCTGCGTTTTATGAAGCACTGCGCCATTTGTCAACCTGAGAGAAAATACGGCTTTTTGTATGAATCGTGAAGCATGGCAAAATTGTGACCACTGAAAAGAGTCTGGCAACTTGAAAATGACAAAATATCAGTTTGTAAAATAATTGTCACTGGTTCTTTTCTCCTCACTTTTTTTTATTGTATTGCAGTACTATATCGTTTATAGGACAGAGATACAGGAACCTTCACTTTTCTGTCTTTTGGTTGCCATCACTGACAGTATAGGGTTGGACTTTTTTTGAAACTTTTTTTCTCGGTTTATGGTTGTCTGCTATCTTGAAATCGATTTCAAGATAGAGCCAAAGATATTAACTGTTCCATTCAGAATTGGTTACAGGATTTCAGTGAGATCAATTTGGTGTATGTGCATCTAAAAACGTGTTGGGTGTGAGACTGTGCGATTAAATATTCGCTTGGTTGTACCGATGCGACCAGTCAGATTCTAATGATATAAAGTGTTATACATGTAGTGGTTATAATGATAGTCCTCTGTATCAACGGGAGAGTAATAATAGACTAAAATAACAATGCAAGCCAATTTCCTTGTCAAATTATATTTATTCTTTTGTAAAATGTTTGGTTACGTCATAGATGGTGAAGCATTATCGTTTTTTTTTTGGACGCTTTAGGGGCATGTTTGAGGTGGTATGCCTAAATTATGTCCTGGTGGACCTAAATGAAAAACCTACATGCAACCAAACCCAAAACGTTAGTCTAGAGCCCTAGGCCATTACATTTGGATACAAGTTTGTATAGGTGCAGTTTCTCTGGTACATCTTTCTGATGCTGAACGCTGATTACATCTTGAACGATCATATTCCTTCATCATTTTGAAATGTCCCTCTGCACACTAGTCTCTAATACAAATTTTTGAATTTCAGATAATCAGGAACCTATTCAAAATGCTGTGTTGCCTCTCCCTTCACTCCTCTCACTTACTGTTGTCCCAAGAGAGGATTTTGTTGCTGTATAAGTGCTTTGCTCTCCGTGTGCAGGAAGTTAGAAACCAAAACCTCAAACGCTCTGATTGTATTCTCCATCACCTGAAACAAACAGGAGGAGAGACATGGGCTGCGGGTACTGACGAGACCTGCCAACATAATAAATAGAGACATGAGACCAATATGTTTATGGCAGGCACGGGTAGCAGTGTTTGTAGAGGATTTGTGTGGATTTGAGACTGCAGCACCACTGTCTGTGTGTTCAGGGTTTATGTGATTAAACATGGAGTTTGGGCCAAATATGTTTATTTGTTCAGTATTTCTGAAATTAGACTCTTGAAAACAAGAAAGAATGACGCTTAATACATAATGGCCTTAAGCTGGGGGGAACTATGGGGGACCGTTATCCTTGTGTGGTAGGTTTTGTTATCTTTTTAGTCGCTGGGACAATATTTATATTAACTTTCTGTAGGTCATGTAATGTGTCATAGCACTATGACCTGAACAAAGAAAAAAAGCGACAGACAAGGTCTGGCTTGACGCCCGAAACGTTACACGACTTACTACTTGGTGCAAGCAAAAATAAATTGTGGGAGCAAACGTGAGCTGTGCGGCACTCGCTTTTTTCTTTGTTCATTCATCTTCTTGGGTCCAGCACGCTCGTTCAGGTACTTGGATGTGCGCGCCTGCTCTATTTACATTGATAGCACTATGACCTGTCATGCATTTTTTGGAAGAACCTCCTTGCTACTGACATTAAGTGTTTCTACCATTCTACCACCATGCATCATGTGTTATCTCATGTTATGTCAAGATTCCTTTAGTATTTATTTATGGGTTGTTTGTGTGTGTGAGAACTCACACCTGTTTTTTGTTTTTTTGCTCTTATTTTCTCCCATTTCTTCTCACAGCCCGTCAGTCAACACTATACAATTTTAAAAGTGAAGTAATCTCAACCTCCTTTTCTCATCAAGTGTTGTTCCAGAGCTGTATTTCTTTGATTGTATGAGTGCCAACAATGAGCTCCCAGTGAGTTTTTACACACTCCAGGCACGCGCCTGCCCCAGCTTAGTGATTAAACACTTTCACACGGCTGCATACCTTCCATCAAAGTGGTTTCCCTCAACTTCTTACTTGGTGGCATGTACAGCAGCTCATAAAGTGTGTCATGATCCGACAACCTGCCATTAAACACACCAGAGACAGTTAAGACATCACAGGCGATGCTTTTGTAACCGTCAATTTAAACAGTGTTGTAATTTTTTGTCAAGATTTGAATAAATGAAAACTGTGGTTTTCTCTTTAAGGATGAAAGATAAAAAGGAACACACAGTTTTCTAATTTTTGCTAATGCTCTATCACAGTCTTTGTAAATATGAATATTGTGCTGGGGACACCCTGGCTCAGTGCAGTGGGGCATGCAGGAACAGCATGTTGCATCACGTCTGGACAATGTCGTCTTTAATTAAACCAGTGATGTCATTACAGTCACGGTGTGGTTAAGTTGAATTACAGAGTGAATGAAATATGCCATTAGAACTCTTGAATAGAGTTTATTTTCTTTACTTGATAGTGATTCAAATTGTACTATTTTGTGAGTTGAATTCTTTTGCATGCTGTTGAGTTGCCATAAAAGATATAAAACTCAGTTCAAACAATTGAATCAATATTATGTGGGGCAGTGGCTCATTGTCAGAGTGTTTGCCCACCAATTCAATGGTTGGTGGTTCAATCTCAGCTATGGCCATTACATACTACTGTTGTGCCCTTGAGCAAGACTCTTGCCTCCGGTGTCTGTGCACACTGGACCTGAATGAGAGTGTGTTTGTGAGTTGAAATGGTAACAAATCCAAATCAAGCCAATTGCAGTTTGCCATGAGTTGTTTAAATGCATGTATTTTATGAATGTTTATTCATTTGCACTGTACTGTCTCTATAGATAATATTATGTGTTACTGTTTACTGATAGAGCTCTCTTACCATGACCTTTTAGTTGGAATTTATTTTGCCATTTACCCTCTATTATCGTAAAGTAATTTAGAGTCTAATTTATGATCACATCAATATTTTGAATTGTGTTTTATTTTGGATTGTAAAAAGGTCTCCATCAGATCACCTCTGAATGTGCTGTAATTCACATATTGATTAGAATAGGTTCAGCGCTGTGTGCCATTTCTCACACAATCCTCCACTTTTCAGACTCCACGGGGCAAACATTTTGTGAATAACGCATTCTTTGATATTGTTATTGAATGAGGAATAGAATGTTTTTTTATCCTTATTTTGGGATGCAACATGCTTGTCATCCTAATTACCATTGACATGCACAGATGGCGAGGTCACAGTCCGTTGACCTCCTCATCTTTCCCCGTGGCTCTCACTGACTCGAGCCAAGACGCACTGATCTTATTGAATACTAACACTTTATGTTTTGGCAAATGGGATCATAAAGTATACCACACATGCAAGCATTTTGATTGAACAGACATAATCACAGCTCATCTCCCCTGCTCCTCTGTGCTCTCCCTCCACGCTCAGCTGGAAATAGACTTACTTAATAAAGGCCGCACTTGGCAGAGCACAAAACAGTGTCTAGGTGGATGCAGCAGCAGCAAAAATAGTACTGCTCGTCTTGTCTTTTGGATCTATAAACAGGCATGTCAGTTTTATAGATGATTACAGACGTTCTTATCTTTTACCCCAACACATACAGTATATGGCATAATATCATGACAATTTATGCTAATGTGTCACCACTAGCTAGTGTTCTGTTTTTGGTCGTAAAGAGTAGATATAATACTGGCCACTGTTGACCGGGAGATCTGCAGATTTGGACATACTCCATTACAGTTATCTTGCTTTGGATTACAATTTGACCCAAACTATTCATCTGCTTCTAACACATTAATCTTGAGTACCAAATGTTCACTCTTATTCCAAGCAGTTACAATGATAGGAAAAAAAATCTGTTTTATTCACTTTCTCTGCCTGTGGTCATAATGTAGTTATTATAATTAGCAATCAAAAGAAAGATCTCATTCGGATCTATGTCGGCTCCCAAAGCGTGTTTTTTTTTTTTTTAGTTTGTCTGTTTTTTAATGAGCCATCTTTCCCATGTTATCACTCGAGTCTTTTGTTGAGTAAGTGTGAGTGATGAAAATGACACTGCAAATGTGAGACTTCGCTTTCCCGTCTGCTCGTCTCAGTCCATTAGCTGTGTTTACACTTCATCAGCATCAGTGTGCTCAAGTCCGGCTGCTTTATAACATTGCGCACACACAGATTTGTCCATTACTGATATATATCCTGTCCGTAACTTTGTGGAAGACAGTATTTTGCTGAGGCGGGCTGGGTGCTATAATGTAAGAAATACTGATGATTGTGTAATTGACTTAATGCTGCTTAATCTTCAATGCTGACCTCCTGACCTCCCCACTGAAATGCAGCTCCTCCGGTTTTCTAAACTGGGGCCACCGTGGGTCATCCTCTCCATGACACTTCTGCCATTGACAATGTGGCAGAAAGTCATTTCAAAGTTCCTCAAAAATAATGCACTGGACTCTTGTCAATGAGTGCTTTGCCCAAGAGCACTACAGTACAGAAACATGCGATGCCCGTAACAGGGACATCGTCTGCTTAGAAGGTGAACGCACACACACCGAGCTGTAGCTGAACATGTTTGCTTACACAGTGAAAAGTCACAAGCAGAAAGAGGGGGAAAGTGTGCAGCAGGGGTTTTCCATTGATAGTTATTATTACAAGCAAAGATTACATGAATATGTATGTATATGTACATGTATATGTGTGTATGTGTGTGTCTGTGTGAGGAGTCCGGCTGTGGAATGGGCTTAAACCAACTTAAACTGAGTACAACATTAAGCAAATTCAAAACCAAATACAAAGAAATTATGTTACTAAAATACAAGGATGTGATTTAAAGGATCTGTATCATGCTATTTTAGCCATTCCAAAGTAAAGTATAGGCATTTATATGATATATTGTACCTCTATCACTATGGAGTACTCATTTTTGAGAGAAATATAAGTATTTTTGGGGGTATTTTCCCTACCCGGAAGACAAGACGCTTCGATTCAGTTAACTCCGCCCCTCTCTCCGCTCATTCCACATTCACAGTATTATAAATATAAATATCGTTGAAAAAAGTGAAGTTACTTCACATAATGCAGTTATAAGGAGTTGACATGTGCAACGCAGTTTCATAAATGGCTAACACACACGCTAACACACGTTTTGATTGACTCACCGCTCAGCCTGGCCTCCCCATCAGGTTATGGGATCGCGTTGGTTATAAAAGTTAATCCACTTTGATACTGGCCAAGGTTCACCAAGCATCCATCAGGTTGGTTGATATAGTCACTGAATCCCGGAAAGAAATTCCAACTTCTGGCGAGTGCACTCTTCTTTAGGAAGGTTGAATAGTCCTGTTCCTCTCGTAGCCAAACGCGCATCCGTGACATTATCGTTGGGTAAGAAAAAAGAACAGGCGTGTCCAGAGTAGGTTAGAAAGAGCTCAGTCTTCAAAAACAACACTTCTGCTCCGATCCATGGATCCTCCTGCCGGGGGTGCGTCTGTTTAGCCTCGTGGGACAGCACAGACGCGTCGGAGAGTTCCTTTTTTTTTTCCTTTCTTTATTTCTCTCTTACAACAAAAATAATGAAAAAGCTGTTTTATAAATAAAATCAGGCCGTAAGGCATATCATTACAGACATAGAGCACTTCCGTTCCTTTGTGACGACACAACTGAACAGCTCAGTCGTTTACCAGGAGAGGGCGGAGCAGCTGCTCAGAGAGCAGGATTCAGGAGGATTACTTAGAACTGCGTGAATGAAGCCAAAAACCGCTCTGGGGGTGTTTTTGATAAGGAAATAGCATAACAACATGGCTAAAACTCCAAAAAGTCGATTTTGCATGATATAGCTCCTTTAAGGTCAAATTGGATCTGTGAATGAGTGACCACAAATAAATAAAGAACATATTGTATACTGTATATAAAATAAATATATGTACGTTACATTCAAACAGCAATATGTCTATTATATATTTTATGTAAAATGTATAATAGACTGATAAAAGCATGACATGATATTTTTTTTACTTCTCCCTACTCCCTTTCGAGCAAAAATCTATCTGTATCTATGTGAATAGTACATTTTGTGTGTGATGTATTACACACCTGTATGCTATTGCTCAAAATAAACAATCAATCAATAAGATTATACAAAAATGATATGATGGAAGTAAGTCATTCAGTCTTGGCATATATTGCACTATAGCCCTATATCTTCTCAAATGAACAAACTTGGTTATTTGTGAAAATAAATATTTTCAAAGAATCTGTATCTATCTATATAATATATGTAATATCGCTCTGTGGTGTACATGTTAGAGAGGTGTCTCTCACCCAGCAGGTTTTGGGGTTTGGGGGCGTGTCTGAGCCCTTCCTGTTGTGTTCGTCCTTTTCTCCGGCCATTATTCCGGTGGCTAGAAAGAAATAAAGTTGACTCACTTGCAGCTCGAATGTGTCCTCATCTTTCTCGCCACAGCTCACGATTTGTGTGAGATTTTATAATTTACTTATTTACTTAAGTTGACTGGGACATTACACAACAAGCAATTTTCATCTCGTCCCTGGGCAGAGGCAAAGTGACAGCAGGTTTATATAGTGAGCAATGAGCATTGTTACTTAGAGCTCATACAAAATATAAAATACAGATAAAACACCCCACATGATACTTAATGAAGCAGTACTACCCACATCTGTTTTTTTGTATTTTTGTTTTTACAGCTTGGCAATCCTTGTATGTACAGCTGTGGTCAAAATAATAGCAGTGCGTTTAAAAACGTTAGTTAAGCACAAAATCTTCATAATAGATTTATTTCGATGCATTGGAAGCATTGCCCATGGTTTTCTAAATCAAAACATGAAGAGAAATGTATAATTTCTTCAAGTACTTTGTAGAACATTTTAAAAAATGAACATTGGGCTGTTCAGAAAAAGAGCAGTGTCTGCATTTGTCTTTACAAGCTCAATATGTACTACATAAAAAAGAAATTCCCCATAGGATTTAGCTTTCCTGTGAATCAATAAACTAATATTTAGTTGTATGACCACAGTTTATTAGAACTGCTTCACATCTGTGTTGCATAGAGTCAACCGACTTCTGGCACCTGTCAGCAGGTATTCCAGCCCAACATGCTTTGACAGCATTCCACAATTCCTTGGTTTTGTATCAGAAACTGCATTTTGATGTCACCCCACAAGTTTTCTATGGGATTAAGGTCCGGGAATTGGGCAGGCCACTCCATAAAATTAATTTTCTTGGTCTGGAACAAAGATTTAGCTTGCTTACTGGTGTGTTTGGGGTCATTGTCTTGTTGAAACACCCATTTCAAAGACCTCTTCCTCTTCCGCATATGGAAACATGACCTCTTCAAGTATTTTGATATATCCAAACTAACCCATGATCCCTGGTATTTGATAAATAGGCCCCACACCATAGTTAGAGAAACATGCCCATATCATGATGCTTGCCCCACTATGCTTCACTGTCTTCAGAGTGTTGGGGTCGTCTGACAAACTGTCTACAGCCCTTGGACCCAAAAAGAGCAATCTTACTTTCATCAGTCCACAAAATGTTGCTCCATTTCTCTTTGGCCAGATGATGTGTTCTTTTGAAAATTGTATCCTCTTCAGCACATGTCTTTTTTGTAACAGTGGGACTTTGCGGGGGCTTCTTGCAAGTAGATTAGCTTCACACAGGCGTCTTCTAACTGTCACAGTACTCACAGGTAACTTCAGACTGTCTCTGATCATCCTGGAGCTGATCATTGGCGGAGCCTTTGGAGTTCTGGCTATTGTTTGATCCATTCGAATGGTAGTCTTCCATTTTTCTTCTGCGTCTCTGTGTTTTTGCTTTCCATTTTAACGCGCTGGAGATCATTTTAGCAGTTTTAAAGCCCTCCAATCAACCTTTTAACAAAAGAACACAGTACTTCTGAACAAGGTCTTGAACGACTCATTTTTCTTCAGGATTTCAAAGTGAAATGCATGTATAACATGTGCAGACTTCCTAAAATAAGGGCCACCTGATTCAAACCTGTTCTTCCACAGAATGAATGACCTCACCAATTGAACTCCCCACTGCTATTATTTTGAACACACCCCTTTCAATTGAATATTCAAGAAGTAAGAGCATACCATGAATGCTGGGTCTGTCTGTGTTTCTAAGAATCTACTGCACCTTCTGGTAAATTGTTGTCCATGTAGTTCTATGATTTATACCAACAACTGTGAATAATCTGGTTAGTCATGTTGGACTGCTATTATTTTGAACACTACTGTAGCACAGTGGCACTAAATTCCATACATTACCCTCTTGCTATAGGCCAAAGAGAATGCTGTAAGTAACAATGGCCGTTTATTACGTAGCCACCATGAATACAATAAGGAAGTGTGTTATGCATAATCTGAGAACAGTCTTTGTTTGAGTTTGACTGTGGTGTGAAATAGTTTGCCGCTTCTTATTTCAGTCAGTCAGTGTGATGCTGGGGGATCAAAGACAGTGCAGAGGCCAGTCATTCTTTATGGCTGACAGCGGAGTAACTTCCCACAGGTGATAGTTTCAGAGCTGCTGATGGAGTGGTGTTCTGGATCTGAGCCATCGCAGCAGCAGCACCTGGGGCCGTGTGCAGGGCAAGGCGGGTGAGGAAGTGTGACTCTGCTGTTTTGTAATGCTCCTTACTTACACACAGCAGCAGAAATGGTAATAGAAGACAGAGATGCAACCAGTGTCTTTGCAAAGTGTGCAGAGACAGAACAACAAGCAAATCAAATTTATATTGTAATATGTACTTTTAGGCCATTATGATAGCCCTAATTAACACCCATCTCTTAATAAATAATAATAAACTCCTACAATGTAAGCGTGGCCTGATAAACTAGTAGCACAATGTCCTGAGTGTTCTTGTCCGGGCACTCTACTGATCGTAAATAAACGTCAGCTTTTTCTCTCTTGGGACACTGAACTCCTATTTCAGGTGGCAGCTGTGGACAAGAAGACAAAAACATAGTTGTGATAAAAGTTGCCATTGCATTTTGACATAAAGGAATTCCTTTAGTAAAAGCTTAAGTAAATAGTGAAGGCAGTTAGACTTTTGCTACAGATTATCAATACTTCTGTTGCTTCACTGAATTGTGGAGCATTCCTCTGCCTGAGGTCCAGCGGGCTTAGGCCTCAGTGGGGCAGGTGCACTGTTGACACTCACACAATACCCCAGTGTCCAGCTTCCTCCAGAAGCATTGACCCATTAGATGCATGCCCACACTTTAACAGGCCTTTGCTTTGTGTACAATAGTTTATTCTTCATTTAGACAGATGGCACTTTGATAACCACAAACGATCGCTGACAACCTGCCGCGCAGATGTACTCTTTGCTGAGCGCCGCCTACGCTGTTTGCTGTTTGTGCTCAGCTGTCCGTAAAGAGAAGTTCTAACAAACTGTCTTACAGGCGCATTCTTTTTAAAATCCCTAGAGATGCTGTGCAGTCTGTAAAAGTACAACATATCCTGCTATGACAATCGGTATATAGGTAAAGCAATCTCCCTGAAGCACAGGTGTCTTCATGTGCGGGACTGTCATAGAGTCTGATTATCGCTTTTCGCAAAGGAGCACCCATTTAATGTCCCGCCCGCTGGAAGACTTTGTAAGAGCTTAGACGGCTTCTCCACACTCTGTGTGGCTGTCCCAGTTTTCCCAACATTTTGAACCAAGTGGGGAGAATATTTTGCATAGCAATATTTGCCATACAAGTCTGGTGTTGAATTTATTGGTTTTAAGTGACTAGTAGTAGGATTTTTGCTCTGTGGACATAAGATGCTGTTTCCGACCATGAGCGGTGATCAAAGCTAAAGTTTTGATTAATATAATTATACCAATATAGTGCATGGCAGCATTACAAAAGTATAGTATGGGAAAATTATATTACGATAGACATCCATTGTGGCCATTCAAGCATTCAAACAAATCATTGTGGATCTCATGGTTGGCCTGAACATATATTGCGTGTTTGAGCAGCAAGGGTCTCTTGTAATCAAGGGACTACAGATAAAGTAAAATGGTATGCTCTATAAAATGGTATACTCCTGTAGTTATACTCTATTTTCTACCCAGTGTTAACTCATTAACGGTACATATGGATCTTTTTGCTGTGAGTCTCGGGTGCTTGGAAAATGCCTGTTTTGAATAATGTGCAGCTGCATTATCCCCATCGTCATAGCAACCGGGCATGGCTCAGCAAATGCCCAAGGTGAGCGTATCGGGCTTAGCTTTCACTCTGATCTCGTCCCTGCGTCCTCTGCCCTTGGGTCGTCTTACATGGCACCGCTGCTTGCTCTGGTCTGTGTCGAGATACAAACTGCTGAGGGGACATCACAGAGGAGTTCAGGACAGTGCAAATGAGGTGATACAGGCCCTATAGGGATAAAAGCACACTAGGTTAACTTAAGGTAATTACATGTCACCTCTAAATGCAGTTGAATCGTGGGTCCTTGTTTCTCGTGCTGTATAATAATAGCTTCTCCTTAAAGCTCTATCACCCAGGTGGCACGTGCTATAAACAGGGCCTCTGGGAGTCTTTTAACTGGCTTGTCTTGTGATGGCACTGATTCCTCTGTCGCTGTCTCATCATACAAGTATCCACTGCTGTTTCAGGGCAGGTAAGTTTTGAAAGCGCTCTCATCACTGACCGATATGGTAGCTCAATAGTATATAGTGTTACTGAACCTAGACCTGCAACAACCCCAGATCATCACAGTTAGTTACAGCTGTTACAAAGAAAATGTTGCTCTAAAAGTTGCATGCATTAAATGTTGATGGTGTTGAAAATTAACACTTTAAATGCATCTGGTTCGTCCAATGTTAATTGCTATGTCCATATTAAATAAATAAATACATGAAATGAAATAAATGATTGATTTTCTACCAAGGAACCATTTAGTCATACACACTCACGTTAATGTAAGTGTACACAAGACATGGGGGGAGGCAGGAGAAAACACAACATTCAACGGTGGGTGTGAATCGTGATCGATCCACCGACCTCTGGATCAGCAGGCAAATGCTGCCTCAACGGCGCTACTGCCCCACCAAACTACTTAACTACTTTTATATATTACATATATTCTGTGAAGCATGTTCAGTAGCTCCTCCCCATATATTTTATTTACCATTTCCCCCTATTCTTCTGTACAGCTTGAGAAATCTCTTACTCTCTCTATGTAAAATGTAAAGCCGGCCTGTCAGTGTAGGCGTGGATGGGTCCGCCACTCGCCCACTGACCCTGGAGGATTTGGGAAATAGGATTATGAAACAGAGGGCTCCGGCACCACAACATCTGACTGGCTTAGGGCACGATTTTAGCAGATTAAGAAAAATGCTGCGGAGCTACGTTCTTTCTCTTAAAGTGAAATGTCCGTGGCGTCTGTAGGCTTTTGACACCATCTCATTTTAATGGCGTATTCTTTCACACTCGTATATCCTTCTTTCAGTTGTTGACAGACAGATGGGATCCTTGAAAATCTTTCTGACACACCCTCTACTACAATCCCCCCTTTTTTTTTTAAACCAGTGATTTTAAGAAAGTAAGTCTGGACCATCCCCTCAGGCGCAGCAGTCCTATAGCCTTGGTCCATTTGCCCGCCATTAGACATCATAAATCTCCTGCGTGAATGGCGCTGCTACTGGGATTTGGCGCTTCAATGGAGTGGGAGGGGGTTACTGACCTCGGGACAGGCCCATGGAGGAACAACAGAGTGAATGGAAGCGGCAGACAGCCCGTTGAACAAATGTTTCTCCCTTATTCCCTGCGCAACTCTCATTATGTGGAGTGCGTCTCGGTGTGGCCTGGCGCGGTGTAAAAGGGTGGCTCGCAGGGCAAAGTTCATCGGTACGTTGCTTTGTCTCCGCCATGACCTGTCTGTGCCCCGAGCCTGCCTGACATGAGCCTCCATCTGAGGGTGTGCTGTGTTAAATAAGCTTTCCTGTTTGTGCCATGGTGATAGTTTGCTTGTGTATCTTGTGCAAACGCTTTCAATGGCAGCGACAGGGGGTAAAGTGTTTTTGTGATCACAGGCTGGAGAGTCCGCTGTGGGGCTTTTGTATGATTATCACTGACCTTACTGTTACAGGAACAACACCAAGCAAGTCCGCACATAGCCCCCCATTCTCTTACCCCATCACCAGCCCTGTGCAACTGATTATACGGCTATGTTAATGAAGACAATGACAAACAAGGCGGCTGTGTGCGCTCCTGCCTATTTAACTGTTGTTTACTGCAGCCCCTCTGTTTATAAAGACAAAAAAAACCAAATGAATATGAACCTTAATTTACGTATTGATAACTTACAGTACTTGTGCTTGACTCAACTCCTTTATATTCTCATCTATAGATTATATTCACTAAACATTTATGCCGCTAAATGAGCAAAACATGTGTAATACAAGTGAAAGAAAAGGCAAAGTGATACATGAGATGCTATATGAGATTCAATTTGTGAAATGTTTATAAATCTCAAGTTATTTTACTATTGTATTGATTTTGGCAAAACATGTAACTATTTATGTTTCATCAAATCAAGATTGAATTCACTGTGCTCATTTGAAACATCCATGTGTATTATTAAAATGTAAGACTGTAATACGGACTGATGGTGAACTAATTGCTGGCTTTTGATTGTCTTTCATTTTCTGTTAGTATTTTGGTCAGCTATAGAGATTGCAATTTCCCAGTCACCATCAACCCAGTGAGAAGTTAGGGAGCCTGCCTGAGGAGGCAAAAGTGCAATAGGAGTGCAGTGGAGTGTGAGTGTGCCTTAATGAACGCTCTGGGCTGGCACACACAGGGGAGGAGTAAATTTCGGATGTTCCTATGTGGACCAACCTTTATTACAGACCTTGGTAATAAACGTTCAGCAAGTTGTCGAAGGTAAAACATCTTATTTTGCCTGAAATGTGCGTTCTAATGCACTTTTGATGCTCTGCAAAGGCTTGTTGCAAAACATAATTAGTCAAGCAAGATTAACACGATGACAGTATTGTTCACAGCAGCGAGTAGATAATGAATAATACCTACGCTTCAAATCTCGTGTCTGCTTTACATGATGAAGGGTTACAGTTGACACAGTGATGAGACGAAACAATCAAGTGTCCTTGATTTTGGCTTTTGAGTACATTACTGATGATCAATTAGCCTGGCCTTAGCCATCCGTAAAC
Source organism: Neogobius melanostomus (assembly GCA_007210695.1). Taxonomy (NCBI): domain Eukaryota; kingdom Metazoa; phylum Chordata; class Actinopteri; order Gobiiformes; family Gobiidae; genus Neogobius; species Neogobius melanostomus. The sequence goes on along the minus strand of VHKM01000004.1, from coordinate 795,433 downwards.
TTCCCTCAATTATCATTTCCCTACATGTACGTCTGGGTCTGATCTCAGTGGCCGCGTTACATCGGTTTAATTTCAACCTACCATTCAGCGAACGGGAGAGACGGGTGTTGTAGGTGACGTCAAGCATTTGATAGCTTGCTTCACTCACTCGGGTGCATTACATACGTACTTCAAGACCAAACGCTAGCGATTGGGTCAAATCAGATCAAATTGTTTCAAACTTTAAAAGGAGTTCACCCCTCCCACCTGAAAACGGAGCTCAATTGTGAAGATCCAGACCCTCTGTATGAAATGAGTACAAGGGTCTGGTAAGACCTGGCTAATGATCAATCACAGTAATATAGTAAGCTCGTGGACCTCGGGTGCTGTTATCTATATCAGTGGTTTCCAAAGTGGGGGTTGCAACCACCAAGCCGAGGACCCAAGATTCAAGATATAAAAAGGAATAATACTGCAACTAATTATTATTTTTGTAATCGATTAATCTACCGATAAGTTTTACAGTTAATCGATTGATCGCTTGGCTGTGAATGGTGAAGTAAGTCCAGTTGTTTTGATTCACCTTTTTGTGTCTAATTAACTACCTGGATGACTGAGAAACTACATTGTTTTGTATGAAAATAGTATTAAAAGAAAAAGATCACGTAAAGCAAAAGTGGTGCAGCTTGAGGACGTGCTGAATGAGTAAACCTGAACTAAATGGAGGCTCTTAGTGCTCATTCTGCTTTCTGATTGGATGAGATAAGACAGATATTTATGAAATTTACTATGTACATAACACTACAGTACATACCCTAACATAGGTCTAATCAAAAATACACAATTTTCATATAATTTTTGCTTTATTTAAGTCTGTGTGAACCAGAAAACGATTAATCGATTTCTATAATAGTTGTCAACTCTTTCAATAATCGATTGTCGCTTAATTGATTAGTTGTTTCAGCCCTATAATACTGATAGGGGGTCAAAAACAAAAACACATGCCATTGGCACTCTGCACTTAATTTACCAATTTAATGTTGCCTGTTATACAGTAGGGCCCCACATCTGATACGTAAATAAGACAATGCACACATTATTTTACTGCTGATCCACTTTTGCTCGTGCAACTTGCTCTGCACATGAGCTTGGTAAATGACCGCCATCGTGTATTTGAGGTCATTCTTAAAGAGGGGGTATTATGCTTTTTTCAATCACATAGCACCAGTCTATAGCATACTACAATGATAACGTAACCTTCTGTTGGTCTGTATATGCAGTAAATTAAAATAACTGCCTTGAATAAAATTGCTCTCTCAAAATGGCTGTACTGAACGTCTTGAAATAAGCCTCTGTCTCTTTAAGAAGCTTTCCGACACGCCCCCTTCAGCACACTGCTGTGGTATTTAAACAACAACACTGTGTGGGGAGGGGGCTCTGCTGAGCTGAGGAGCAGTGGTTGGTGGCTTGGCTGGTGACAAAAGGTCCAGAGGCGTCCCAGGAGGTGGGGGCGTTCCTAGGAGGACTGAGGCATAGCTACACCTAAAATGGCTGCCGTCTAAGTTTTTACTGATTACTCAAAAATATGTGAATGAGCCAAGGCAACACTCCAGGCATGTGTTTAATGAGGGAATGACATAATAACATGATATAAAGCTTGAAAAAGTCGATTTTAAATAATACCCCCCTTTAATTGAAAACAGCAAACCAGATTATAGAGCGTCTTTTTTTCTCACATATAATCTATAGCCTATTATCAATATTTTTTTACAGTCGGGTCCCAGATTGTCTGCATTGTGTTTTTGAGGGCTCGTGGCCTGTAAAGTTTGGGAACCCCTGATCAATATGTTTGAATTTTTTTTAATTATAACAGTAAGAGGATTGTGTAGTTAAAATGTCAAGAAGAAAATGTGTAAATAAATCAAAATTCATGATTCCCTGTTTAGTTCTTTATTGTAATATGGTTTTGATTATCAAGAGACTCCTGAGCTCTCTGAAGTTAACTTTTTGATTATCAGTCAAATAGTGTCTATATCAAGCAGGCTTATAGCGATGAACAGATTTGTATGACCACAGTAGCGGCTTTTTGAGCAGTGTCCAGAGCATCACTGGCATATTTGTGATGTGTGTGTGTTTATGTGGACGCAGCAAAGACATCCTCTCTCCAGCCCATGTTGCCTGGTTACAGTCCAGTTGGCAAGGAAACCGTGATGGGCCGAGCTCAGACCAGTGTGTGCATGTGTGTGCGCGTGTGGGACAGATGAATGAGGCTCTAATCTGTCAGAGGAGACAGGTGACCCAGCGCAGGGCTAATAAATGAGAAGGAAAGGAAGTGCAGGGGAAGATAGGGTTCTGCATATTCAAGCCAACCAGTATTATAGTCACTTATATGTGGCCACAGTCTTCACCTTGGATTTTGGTACTTATGAAATCTTTGGCTGAAAACATAGTCAAATAATTGCCAAATATTTGTTGTATATGAAATTGCATGTTCACAATGTAATCCTGCACTCACTGTCTTGATCATGCGTAAAGTAATTTGTAAGTCTTTATTTGTGATCAGTGGTCAACTTAAATTGTGGTCAGTGACCCACTTTCAGCTCCAACAACAATACCGTCAGAAAATAAGTTAACAATAAATATTCTTTCTGAACCTGAATATTTTAGAATGTCTTTTTAAAGCTTCTGTCTGGATAGTTATTCGAAAGAAACTACACGCTGCTAATGATCTGCCCTGTCTTTTATCTCTCGAGTTTCCAGTGCCTGTTACACTTCAAAAGTCGACAGGATTCAGTCTGCTCTCCATTCAACAATAATTATCCGTCGCACAATAAGCTCGGAAAATAACAAGTTCATGTTCAGGCTCCATTCTTGTCTCTCCTCAAGTACTGCACATCTGGAGCTGCTGATTAAAGAGTGAGCTAGACTGGGATGAGCGGCTCTTTGCCTGGTAATTCTGAAGATGCCTAGTCACGGTGCTGGTTAATTCATTTGCTCTTCTACGCCATATTATAAAATCAACACCGTATCAAAAAATCAATAAATGTGGCCAGAGGATCAAAAGGCTCTAAAAGATTTCTTTATATTCTTTTTGAACTACTATTTCCCAATCTCATCCTTGGTCTCTTGGTGTCCATGCTGCTTCATGGCAATTCAGTGACATTTGCTCGCTACCTGTCCCGTTGAAGCATTAGTCACATACAGTATCTGACATGACGTGGGCAGACCATAGAGCTTGGCTGCCATAGAAGCAAGATGGTCTGTATGCGAACCAGACAGCTGACCTTTTCCAACTCTGCTTCATCTGTTTAGGATGTCACTATAATGTATGGTATTCGACATGGTGGTTGTGTGGCTAGTACCCGTCACCAGCAGCAAGAATATCCCAAGTTTGAGTCCAATACAATGCCACTTTGTGTGGGGGTTAGGTTGTTCTCCTTGTGTGTTGGATGGTTAACTCTACACCTAACATACACAGAGCAGGTTGAATCACTTTAAAACAGTTGCCACTTCTTCATGCACTTCATTATAATGGAAAATAGCACTATCTTTTGGAAGTCTGTAGAATTGTGTAATGCAGACCGTCAACTTGTCAAGCATAACATTACTACATACACGACAATAAGTCTTCAACGAATTTCATACCTTGGGCTTCCCTACTACTCAATTCTTCAAGTGGCATCTGAAATGTTGATTCAGATTTATGTTTTTATGTTCAGCAATGTCCCTGATTTTTAGTGCTACTTACAGAAGTTGCTTGTCATTTGTGTGAGATATGCTGTGCATCCTTTGGCCTTTACAATACAAGTGTGACATGACAGCAGCTGCATACAAACTCTCACTATGATCAGAATAGTAGTTCATTTGTGTGTGTGTGAGACAGTGAATAGTCTCCCTGTCAAAGAACAATGAGAGAAACTGTTGCCCTGTGCCTCTGACTGCTGTCCCATTAGGTCTAGCACCAGGGCTGCCAGACCACACTGCACTGCCCATTACCCACTCATGTCAACAGCCTTGGTCAAAGCTGCCCTTTACACTTTTGCATCATGTAGTGACACGTTTTGAAACCACTTTTTATAGCCAGTTTATTACGTTCTTATTTTGTCCATTCTCATGTTAGCACATTTCTTTCCCCGTGAGCGACTTTTGTGATATAAGAATGGTTACTTCCGCTTTGAGGCCACTCGGGTCTGAAACGGAATACTCTAATCCAGACACTTAATAGCTTAGATAATATTTCAACACAAAGGAAATTGAGTTGAAAGAAATTGAATTGAATTTGATCCTATTACTTTGCTCTATGTTTACAGATTGTGTTCAATAACCCAGTCATTTGGGGGGAAATGTGAAAAGAAACAATGATTTCTTCTTATATGGGTTTTCTCCCCCGCCAATCGGTATAGGAAAAGCATTTTACTGCAGTTGTCTCTCGTTCAAATTATTCCTTGTTATCATCTCAGCATGGCACCATTTACTTTCCATCACAGTGGTCTCGACAACGCCCCAGGATCAATTGTTTTGTAGGTTTTCTGGTGAGAGTCAGCGGTGAAAACCTTCCAAACAATTGATGCTGGAGCGTCCGGAGCACTTTAGGGTAAACTGGCTGTATCTCTCAGTTTTTATTTGTGATTCAACTAAATTGATCAACACATGAACACAGTTTTGTGTGAATCTACTTTGGTCTTCAAGGTGCTGTCCCATTGCTCTGATTGACTTTTACCCTCCCCATCATTTATACTTTCAATGCAGACCTGCCTCCAAGCTGCCACTTCCAAACTTGTCCGTGCATTGAGATTGGCTCTCTCCTCCTGGGACATCTGCTGCAGCATTAACCCAATTGCACAGATAGCAGGATACACCCCATCACAAGCCAACCCCTACCCACAATCCTTTGCTTGTCAAGGCCTCTGAAAAGCCTGATTTACATAAGAAGGTGAGTGGGTGTACGTGCCTTTGTACCTGCCATGTTGGCGTGTGCGTGAGTGATGGTGGCTGAATGAGTTCGTCTCTGCCCTCCGCACTGCTCTGCTGTAATTAGCCCATGGAGCATCAAGCGTCTCTTACAAGGCCCACTCTTTATGACCACAGTTAATTGCTCTTCATCAAGTGAACGGCTCGGTCTTTACATCTCACATCGAAGTGCTTTCTTTCTTTGATTTGGTGTAGGTTTTTTGCAGTGAAATGCTACTACCCCAGTCTATAATTGGTTTGTGCTGTCAGTGATAATCAAGTCTGTCCTGTCATTTTATGGGATTATTATTATGCGGGGGAAAAAAGTCCTACACGTAACATGATTTATTGCAATTAAATCAAATTTTGTTCATCACTATTAGTCAATAGGTTGTTATAGAATTCAATTTCAGTTGGAGCAGGTGCCAATACAACTCTATAGTATAGAAACAGTCTTTGAAAGAAATTTCCAAAAGGATAATGTCCACATGTTTCCTCTGATCATTATTTGATGCATTTAGGTGCATTGAGATGCCTTGTGTCCCATCCTGGAACCGCCACCTTAACATGGTGGAGGGGTTTGAGCACCTAAATGATCTTGGGGGCTTTGTTGTCGGGGGCTTCGTGCCCCTGGTAGGGTCTCCCAGGGCAAACAGGTTCTAGTTGACAGATGAGACCCTTCACACCCTTATGACAGACCAACAGGCCCAGTTAGAACCGTCCTTCCGTGGACCCACCACCTGCAGGAGGAGCCATAGGGGCTGGTGCGATGTGATTTGGGCAGCTCCAACGGCTGCCCCCACAACCCCGTAACGGACAAGTGGAAGAAAATGGATGGATGGATGGATGGATGGAGATGCCTTGTCTACAAAATGCGCAGTATAAATAAACATGCTTTGCCTATTTGATAGTGATTGGATTCACAAACCTGCCACAGTATTCTTATGGCTGAAAGTCCTTTCTACATCACACACCTTTTTGAACATTGTCACCACTTTTGGACGCCTTTATGAGGAAATAATTAGCCCATAGTTCATATGTACTGGAAGAGATGACTTTGTTTCATGTGATTTGGACCAAGATTAGAAATCTGCATTTTGACGGTTGCCATAGTTACCTGCATGGAATTTTCAGCTGCCCTCCACCTGAATTTTAAACTATCCCATGAGCCTTTACGTTGAAGTATGGGAGGGATTACCTGTATGACTGGGACCACTGTTTGCATATTGACCGTTTTCTCTAATCCAGGTTTTATGAGCTTTAGAGACGTAAACTATATGGGAACACAAGCTGTCACTGCTGAAACGAAACTACGAGCGCGATTAGCTGCTCACAATAAACTTATGACTGAAAATGGCACCATTGAAGAGTTTTCTGACCCGTGGGCGTGTTGGTCAAGTTGTCTCCACTTAACCTCTGTGGATATCTTCTAATTCTGCGATCTTTCACAAAGACTTTACTCACATGTGGGTACTTTAGGTTTGGAAAGAGGATGTCAGCATAAAAACACCTTTTGTTTCATGTTGATTGGTCAAATATCTGCGGAGATCTTCACATTTCCAGATTACAACTGAGCTACTGTCTGTTTATGAAGCCTCATTACATTAGCCGCATATACGAGGAAACACGCCATGTCTGTAGTTTAATTAGGTCAATTAGGTTTTACTCAAAAACGATCAGAAAATAGCTGGAAGGCTCTTTTCCATAACTAAGATATGTATGCACTGTATGGGAGACCCAGCTCAGCTTGTATCGCCTCACGGGGCTTGGTTCATGTCACTCGTAATGAGAGTCAGTCACATTTGGCATGTTCAAATCGCCCCAAACATGGCACAGTATAAGCCCAGTTTTAGTCCACAAGCATGTTCCAAACATGGCATGTTCCAGAGCCACATATGTCACTTTCTCTGTTTTTATTTAAATTAAACAGCGAACAGCAAAACACGTTCCTGCGTAAAGACATCTTTTCTAATGTTACGGAGGCCGATCATTTAGAAAATTATCTTGAAATTTTGAAATAAACGGCTTTGTGAAACAAAACAAAAACTCGCCCTTGACACCACTGTAAATCCATGACTCAGAGCGACTTCTGGCATCTCACCGGAAATTCATCCCATCCTTGTTTCTACATGTCTGACCTCAGGAATAAGGTGCATAGGCTCTTAAGAATGTTGTGATGTCACGTGAACGCACCTATTGTAAAAGCCGCATTGTCCTCTGTCTTTATGGGGTCATCTTACACAGTATGTATACATCCTGATAATTTAACTGATTATTTATCTGTCACATTTGAGAATTCCAGTAAACAAAATATAGGAGTAACTGGTGTGATAAGAATAGTTATATTTTTACCTTGAGAGCAAATAGGTGGGTAAACATGATATTATAACCAATACTTCAATACTATTAATCACTCAATCCTACTAAATAAGATGGAAAGATATGGAATTAAGGGGCTGGCTGGGGATTGGTTAAAAAGTTATTTAACAGGGAGAGTACAGTTTGTAAAAATGGGTCCGTATTTATCAGATACTCTTGACGTTGCTTGTGGTGTCCCCCAGGGGTCAGTGTTGGGGCCAAAACTGTGTATATAAATGATATTTTTAACACATCCAAAGTACTGAAGCTCATACCATTTGCAGACGACACAAATATATTACTGTAGTGATGATTATAATGACCTCGTAATACGGTAACGGGGAACTAAATATAATAAAAAGTGGATGGACACAAATAAATTATCCTTGAATATAAATAAAACTAAGATAATGATGTTTGGTAATCGCAATACAATGTCTGAACAGAAAATAAGTATTGATGGTACCCAGGTTGAAATCGTAAGTGAGACTAAATATTTGGGCGTAATTATTGATAGTAAATTGTCATGGAAACCCCATGTCAGACACATCAAAACAAAAATCTCCAAAAGCCTCTCAATTATAAATAAAGCAAAACTACACCTTGATGAAAATGCACTCCGTACTCTATACTGCACCTTGATACTCCCATACCTTACGTATTGCGTTGAAGTGTGGGGGAATACTTACAAGAACACAATTAATCCTCTGATCATATTACAGAAAAGAGCAGTGCGGATCATTCACAAGGTTGGTTTCCTAGACCATACTCATAATCTGTTTATGCAGTCAAAGTTGTTAAAATTTGATGATCTTGTAAAATATAGTACAGCAATAGTCTTATACAAAGCATTCAACAAATTATTACCGCCTAACCTACAACGTTTTTTTATAACTCCAGTGCGAGCTTATGACTTGAGAGGTTTTGGATATTTTTCATTAACGAGAGCTCAAAACACTCGTAAACGTTTCTGTGTGTCTGTATGCGGAGTGAAACTCTGGAACAAACTGGACTTACAACACAAGCAATGCCAAACTGTCCATCCATTCAAACTGTTATATAAACATTGGGTCTGGTCAAAATATAGAGATGAGTTTCTTTAATTTAAATTGCTGTTGTCTCATAGTGTTAACAAGTGCTCAATGTTCCTTACCATCGTTGGTATAATTTGTCTTTTACCATTATTAGTATATTGTCCATTACCATTGTTGGTATTGTTCATTCTCCTTACATTGTTGGTACACATTTTTGTTACAATGTAATAATAATTGTTACCTGTGGTAACGCCACCATGATATAACATTTGTATAATAATCCTTGAACAAAGTAACAGTGAAGCTGAATGTATTAATCTCTGAATGGGGAACTGGGGTGGGATTAAATAAATTATCTTCTTCCCACTCCCTTTCAGGTAGAAATGGATCGTCATGTTTACATACTGTATATTCCTTTTTTGCACAAATGACTTAACTATATTTTGTCTACCTTGTACTTTCTATGCCATTGCCTGAAATTAAATGAATATAGGATTTTTTCGGTCTGTGGCAGATTTCTGTTTGAACCACTATCTTAATCATTGCACATTTTAGAGCGAGTAATGCATTGTGTTGTTGTGGATTTTGTATTACCAAATCTGTCACATTCGCTTTAAAGTCTGAACGGCATCCTATTGCTTTTGGAACTGACTTTGCTGTCACTTTCTTGTTGTAGTCATTCCGGTCACGCTTGTAGCAGAGCTACAGTCACGGTTGCCAGTGCTTCAATCTGGGGGATGTTATTAGCGTGTTTATTTGAGTTTGTATCTGGCTTCGCACGGTGCCTCTGCTCTCATTTTTACCTGAAGAGCATGACAACTCCTGATTAGAGAATGACACTGATGCAGGAAAACCTCCCAAGAGACAGGTCACATATGATGCACCGCTAATTGAGGACTTCATGGCCATTATCACATAAATGAGTGAAACGGTATTGGATTATGGTGTGAAATTGGCTGAGGAAAACCCAAATATAACTTGATATAGGCCAGTGGCTGGGTAGTCCCTATTCCTCTTTTGCTTTTACGTTTACTTTACACTGAAAGTAGCATAAGCAATCACAAATCTTAAAAGTGCCTTTCCATAATTTGATGTGAGCTCTTTCTGACAGGCCTCTCAGAGTGTGTCCTGTTCTGTACTATCCATAGTAATGAAAGGTTATGGGATCCATTTCTGCTGATGTATTATGGGCACAATTTTATTGTCAGCAGGGCATCTAAGGTTTTTGCCTTTGCTTGGTTTCTAAATAAATCAATAGGAAGCAAAAACTATTTTTAAATGGAATTGATACAGAAGAAGTGTTATGTTTTTGAGTGCACAACAAAACTGGACTGGCATTTTCAGACGTGTTTATGAACAAGCGGTTAATATTATTAGTTTTTTATTTAGTGTCATTAAGTCAATATTGCTAGTTGTTGTTTATGCCTCAGAGGATGTGGGAGTTTATCAGAGATGATGATTAAACCAGTCAAAGTAACCAGTTGTCAGTGACCCAGTGACCCACCCACCTTCACAGCACGGGACTTTTGTAGTGGGATTTGAACGTGTTACAAGCAACTGATCAGTGACTAGTAACAGATGAATATTGGCTTGTGACTTACTATTGTTTGCAAATTGTGTGTCATACTTAATGACACAACAGAGCATTTACCCCAGAACTCAAAGATTCTTGATACGCGCTAATTCCGTTCCTTATTTATTGAATCCTTAGTACCTTTTATTTCATTTCACACTGAATGCAATAGCAGAGCTCATTATAGTTATCCTTAAACATTAAGACTATGGCTTAATTTAAAACAAACAAATTGTTTGAATGATTTAACAAACACAACACATATATCGCAATATTTTTGATCAGTCCTAACCCTGGGGGCTGCATGTAATTAAAGTATTAGTTACTGTGTCCCTTTGTCCTTTTGTATATTTTATATTGACCGTGCCGCTTTGTTCCCTCGAGCTAGAGTGGGATTTAACAAATTTCCCTGTCGCTCAGACTGCATACACTTTCTTAATATTCAGCTTTATGAAAATGAGGCTGAAGACAAAAGGCCGAGTATTGTGCCCCTCCACACATTACCATAACTGCACTGCCTGCCTCTCCTCCCCCGGCTGCTGTTTTTCCTTTGGCATTCATATACACTGATGCATAGAAGCTCAGTGTTTTGGGTATTATATCTGAAACAGGATTTGTGCTTGATTTAATCCGACAGATTAACACCACTTTCTGTGAAGAGAAAAACAGTAACTGATTTTGAGCCAAAGTAAACCTTGATGGCCATTGTCTCTTATTCTCTTACTTCTATATTATACAGCTAGGGCGTAATGTTTTGTAAAATATGGGGGGGGGGGGGGGGTTGAGAGTCACCTATGATATACAGTATGACAAATAGTTACATTTGCATATAGGCATATAATATAATATAACGTACACAAACTTAACTACTTTCTCCACACATTGTCAAAAAATGCAAGTTTCACAAGTTGACGTGTATTATATGTATTTTATATGTATTTTCTATTATATTTGTGTAATTATAATAGTTTATTATTTTATCAGAAGTCAGATTTCTCATGAATGTAGAATATTGCAACAATTCTTATTCTGTTCAGTGTACTTTGTACTTTTTTCTAAATCATGCTGCCCTATTTGTTTGATTTAGGCTGCAAAAAAAAAAAAAAAAACACTGCTGTGGACTTATTTGGGCCTTATCACACTTTCATTATTGTACCTTTCCATTGTTCAACAACAAGAATGTTTGTATTCTTGTTGTTGAAAATGAAAGGAATTAGGAACCAAAGGACTTTTCTCCACATTTATTTTCTACAGTACTTTACAAAGATTGATATTGTGTTGACCCAATAATAAGTGACACTGGCCCTCCTTAAAGGAAATAAAGACTGAACTGTAAACCCTACATGCCATTGGTGTGTCTCTTCAGATGACTGCCAAATGTTGGCTTCACAGTGCTCACCAACTGTGAGGCCCCTGATGCTGAAGTTGAGAAAGTATTTTCAACTTATCTTTCAAGATAAGCGGTGAATTTACTGACTCTTCATTCTTCATCGGAGATATTGTTTGTCTGTGACGCCATTTCTTAACATTGTTTTAAGTGTATCTCAGTGACAAGGTGGAAGGTGTGGGTGAGGCTGTGAGAGGCAGTGTATTACTCTTAAAAGTGTTTTGTTTCGTTGTTTTACACGGATTGTTTGTAGTTTCATCATAAAGAACTGGGTTTATTTGCTGGGAGAATAAAGATTAGTGGTGTCAAAGCTTCAGAAGTGTGAAATGTGTGCAGGTCTATTTGTGTAGAACTAGTGTTGTTTACATAATCTCCAGGCACAAGAGCTATAATGGGTACTTTCAGTCAAAACATGTGCTTTTTCTCATGATGTTGCTAACTTGCAACACCCTTACATCTCGAGAGGGCAGAGGTTTTTCTCACAAAGCGTTGCCATCATAGCTCAAAATACATTGATCATGGACAATTTCACCATTGTGTATTCTTGGTTTACATATAGTATTTATGGCCCAAGCGTTTTAATTCCTTTTCTTTATACTGTGTTATATACATTATTTCATCTATATTCATCTATGTTCATATATTTCAATTTTTTGTAGACTAAAATGGTTTAAATTGCAAACTTTTAAATTGTCTTAGTTTTATGCTTTACGGAAAACAACCCAAAAACATGCCAAGCTTCTTGTCCCTGTACTGACTGGGTTGAGCACATAACACCTGCTGCCAGACAGCTTTACTCTGCTCTTGCCAACTGCAGCATATGGCAGCCGCACACACCATGTACTCGGTACAGCCTCTATATTTGGAGACTGGCGAGCGCTTCTAATTTCTGTGAATGTCACATTGTTATGCATGAATTTGCACTATTTAGACATACTGAAATTTACAAGACCTAGACACTGCAGTGTTTTATAGACTTGAGCATTTTTATTTTAAACAAAACTAACTTTGTCTCTTTGTGCATGTGTGCTGTGCTTCTTCAGACTCTGCCATGGCTCATGAAATCCTCAACTTACAATTTATAACCTTTAACACCTTTACATTTTTCCTGGAGATCAATTCAAAAGAATTTTAGCTTCAGTGAGAGAATTGTTTTTCATTGATTTCTAGATGATGATTAGATCTATTAAAAATTGATCATATGACATACAGCAGTAACACAGGAATTAAAGCCCAGGCTCCGTCTAACCTGCTCCACCCATTGTTCCTTCGGGCCAGACATTTCACGCACTGTCTGTTGTATTGTATCAATGTATTTCTCTGTCAACCTGCCTCAGAGGCTACTGCCATCATCCTGCGCAGGAATGAAATCAATATGGACACATTTCATAGTAATTACCATTAAAATAGATAAATGTGATAGGTTTCACTCTTTGTGTACTGAGTCAAATGTACCTTTTATCTTTTGAACTGAACTGCAGAAACAATTTCTACTCTAAATAATTAACTTGTAACTTACTTTGACACTTTCTAGAGCATACTGATGTTTTTGCACTGTGTGTGTTTGACTGCAGTATGACCCGGAGCACTCGGGCTTCATCAGTACGGAGCGGTTCAGAGACCTACTGGCCACTCACAGCTCTGAGATTGACCCTCACAAACTGGAAGTCCTTTTGGCCCTCGCCGATGGCAATGGCAAGATCTGCTACCAAGACTTTGTCAACTTGGTGAGACACCGAGGGTTGCACAAATTAGTATATATTGTTAATGAAAGAATAAATCCAAGACGGAAAAGAAACATATCGATTTTTTTCTTCCACAGAAATAATTGTGCAGAAAAATGTTTAACCTTAAGGCCACGCTGCATAACATTTCACCTAGTACACAGAATGAAATACAAGCATTAATTACATTACAGGTGTTTATTTTGGTGAAAAATACCTAAAAAAAAAAAGACACCTATATTGTGAGCAAGCTTGCCTCATCTCAAACCTGACTTATAACTTTGCTGGGACCGGGACATCACCAGCTGCTCTCTATGGAGATGTTGCTCCTTATATCAAACATGAGGTTTTAATACATTTAATTTATTAGAGTAACCCCCTGCAAAAATGTGATTGTTGCTTTTTAGCTGAACATGTTTATGTATTGTCAGGTTGCAACATAAAACCTGGAATCTTCTGCAGTGTGGCTTTAAACTTCGGTATCATTCCTGAAAGCTTTGCTTTGCCTTCTAGATTCTGTTGATAAAATTGCCTCTTAACAGTCACCTTGTCCCACTTTTAGTTTCAAACTCCAGTCTCCTCATAGTCCAAGGTCTCCCCCAATCTTTTGCTGTCTTACTATTAGCCTCCTGTTTTGTGCTGTCCATAGACAGTGTTTCAAAAGCAGACCGTGGACATTCTGAGCTCTTGCATTGGGAATGGGGTAACAATAAGCCCTGGATGATAGGGGCCAAAGACACTCTGGAGAAGGCATTGTTGTCTGTGACTTAGAGTGGCTGCATCTATCCCCCTGTTTGTCCGAACTGAGCATTGTCTGATGGAGCGAGTGAGCAATGCGCTGTAGGAAGCTTAGAGGAAAGTATTTTTTACTCTGATCTCTGTTTTGTTGTGTTGTGTCACGATGCAGATGTTGGGTCAAAAAATCCAGGCAGCGGGACTGAGAGGAATGTGTACATTATTTTGCAGTCTTTGTCATTTGTGGTTGAATGGAAAGTTTCTTGTACAATGCATCCAAATCATAATGCTGTTAATGGAAAAGTACAAAATGCACAATTACTGCACATATTTGTGTCTGAATTACACAGAATTTACAATGTTTTTGTTTACATCTTTTCCTGCTTGAACTTAAAACATCTTAGCAAGTCTCCAATACCTTTGTTAATGAGCATTGTGCACTAGATTCACCAGTTTAAGGATGATTTTTGACTTAAGTGAGCCACTTAAAGGCCCTGTACCAGATTTTTTTTCTTATATTCTTTTACTTATATTCTACCTGCAGACCTCAGTGTTAACCCTTAATCACACCTTTAAAAAAGTTAACGTCCCTTCGACACAAAAATGTACTTGAAACTTTAAGAGGCTATAAAAAACTGAAGGATTGATATTTTTCAAAATTTTTATTTTATTTTGAAGGTCTAACTCTCCTCTTTTCATACATATACAAATATTTATACTTTTATAAATTTTTAACCCTTTAATTGCCAACTTTCTGACCCAAAGTCACTATAGTGCATGTTAAAAAAACACAAACAATTAAATATCTTAAAATGTTCCAATGCAAAATGGTACATTTCTGGTCTGGCTGATGTGGCCTGATGACTGTGTAACATCAGAATCAGAATAAGAATAGTTTTTATTGCCATTGTTTGAGAACAGGTTCACAAACTAGGAATTTTTCTTGGTGCAGACGTGCAACATAAAACATATAAGACATATATATATACATATAACATTAGATAAAAATAAGCTATAAAACTTTAAACTATAAGGCTTTAGGGGGCATGCATTAAAAATATTAAATAAATAAGATACAAAATAAAAAGTAAAATTTGGTAAGACGACAACAATTGACATAGAACAGCAGCGGGATTATATTTACAGATGTGCATGTGTATAAAGTAAACTGATAAAGTGATATAAAGTGATAAAGTGATAGCAGCAGATCTAAGTGTGGACACACCACACAGAGCAGATTGCATCCATGAGTCTGTAACTAAGTTATTGGGTCTAGTTATTGTTCATGAGTCTGATGGCGGAGGGGAAAAAACTGTTCAAGTGGCGGGATTTATGGGTCTGGATAGACCGTAGCCTCCTGCCTGAGGGGAGAGGGGTGAATAGTCCGTGTCCAGGGTGAGAAGGATCAGCTGTGATCCGACCCACACGCCTTCGGGTCCTGGAGGTGAACACGTCCTTGAGATATGGGAGCTCACAGCCAATCACCTTCTCAGCAGCACGCACAATGCGCTGCAGTCGGTGCCTGTCCTGTTCTGTAGCGCCAGGGAACCACACGGTGATGGAGGAGGTGAGGATGGACTCAATGATGGCCGTGTAGAACTGCACCAGCATCCTGGTTGGCAGCTTAAGTTTCTTCAGCTGCCGCAGGAAGAACATCCTCTGCTGGGCTTTCTTAATGAGGGAGCAGATGGTTGGCTCCCATTTGAGGTCCTGGGTGATGGTGGTGCCCAGGAAACGGAAGTCCAAATGGAAATGGGGGTGGGTGAATCTGTCAGGGCGAGGGGGGACGGTGGGGCTGTGTCTTTCCTGAAGTCCACAATCATCTCCACTGTCTTCTGGCCGTTCAGCTCCAGGTTGTTGTGGCTGCACCAGGACGCCAGCCGTTCCACCTCTCTCCTGTAGGCGGATTCATCACCGTCCGAGATGAGCCCGATGAGGGTGATGTTGTCACCACCCTCAAAGGATTTGTTTCTAAGTTAAAATTTGTTTGTGTAGCGGCCATTTTAGTAAAAAACTCATGTTAATGTCCCTTCGACACAAAAATGAACTTGTAACTTTAGAGAGCTATATTTGTTTGCTTTTTCAAACTGGTGCCCCATTCAACCTTCCAACCTATTAATTAATTAATAAACAAATTAATTGATTAATAAACCCTCATATACTACAGCTGGCAGCAATAACTTCAACCAGATGTTTCCTGTAGTTACAGATTAGACGTGCACAATGATCAGGATGAATCTTCCAAGGCAACTTTATTTATACCGTGCATTTCGAACACAAGGCAACTCAATGTGCCTTGGACAATTCCTCTTTACAAAACTGTTGCAGTTCACTGAGATGTCTGGTGTGAATAGCTTTCTTTAGGCCATGCCACAGCTTTGACTGGGCTATTCCAGAACGGGTATTTTATTCTTCTGAAACCATTCTGAAGTTGAGTTGCTTTTGTGCTTTAGGTCATTGTCTTGAAGCAGCACCCATCCTCTTTGAGCTTCAACTTTTGAACAATTTAACTTTCAGTCCACAGAATAGTTTGACAGTAGTGCCGTGGAGTTTGCTCTTTAGCAAACTTCAAATGTGCTGAAATCTTTTTTAGACAGCGATGGCTTCCTCCGTGGCGTTCTCCTATGAACCCCATTCTTGTTCAATGTTTTACGTATTGTAGATGTGTCAACAGAGATGTTGACATGTGCCAGTGATTTCTGTAAATCTTTAGCTGACACTCTCTAGTACATTTTACCTCATTGAGTATTCTGCACTGTGCCCTTGGAGTCATCTTTACAGGACGGCCACTCCTTGGAAGTGAAGCAACAGTGCTGAACTGTTTCCATTTATAGATCATTTGGTTTTGTAACCTTTTCCAGCTTTATACAAATCAACAATTCTTGATCGTAGGTCTTCAGAGTGCTCTGTTGAGCGAGGCATGGTGCACATCGGACAATGCTTCTCAACAAGAGACAATTCTTAACTAGTGTGTGTTTCTCTGTGGCAAGAGCAGCTTTAAGGACTGCTGTCATTTGCTGTTGGAAAACAGAAACATCAGTCAGGATGAAGAGGGTTAACAACACAGAAACTGTAGACACTGATCTGCCATAGATCAGAGTGCATGCTTTCAGAGGAGTAGGGGCCCACATTAAACACATTGCAAAGTGTTATTCAATATAATATTTGTGAGAAGGTGGAAGAGAGGGGCTGAGCTGGTGGTGATCTGGATCCGCTGGCAGGGGAGGAAGCAAGTCAGATCTGGCAGACCAAACGTGTTGTGAGGGTCTGTTGGGAACATCTGGTAGATCCTCTGTCAGTAGGGTCTTCAACTCCCACCGGAAGAGCTTCTACCAGATTCCGAGGGAGGTTGGAGACATGGAGTCCGAGTGGACCCTGTTTTCCTCCTCCATTGTTGATGCGGCTGTTCGTACTGTGGCCGTAGGGTTGCTGGTGCCTG
Organism: Neogobius melanostomus; assembly: GCA_007210695.1. Lineage (NCBI taxonomy): Eukaryota > Metazoa > Chordata > Actinopteri > Gobiiformes > Gobiidae > Neogobius > Neogobius melanostomus. The sequence continues at coordinate 778,254 of VHKM01000004.1, read as the reverse complement.
TCGCAGCGACAATCCCCGAACCTGTTGGTGGCGCCTGGAAGTAAGGGATGCCGTCAGGCTTAAGGAGGAGGCCTACTTCTTCTTGTTAGGACTTTGGAGGCAGCTGAGAGGTACCGGCAGGCCAAGCGTGCTGCAGCCCGTGCGGTCGCATGGGCAAAAACTCGCCATGGAGGAGGATTATTGGTCTGCCTCGAAGAGATTCTGGCAAACCATCCGGTGCCTCAGGATGGGAAGCAGTGCTTCTCCAAACACTGTTTACAGTGCGGGTGGGAAGCTGCTGACATCGACTGGGGATGTTGTCGGGCGGTGGAAGGAGTACTTCGAGGATCTCCTCAATCCCACCTTCACGTCTTCCGATGAGGAAGCAGAGGCTGGGGACTCGGAGGGGGAGTTGTCCATCACCCAAGCTGAAGTCACTGAGGTGGTTAGGAAGCTTCTCGCTGACTCCGGGGTTGGATGAGATTTGCCCCGAGTACCTTAAGTCTCTGGATGTTTTAGGACTGTCTTGGCTGACACGTCTCTGCAACATCGCGTGGCGGTCGGGGACAGTGCCTCTGGAGTGGCAGATCGGGGTGGTGGCCCGGCCAATAGTCGAACCTTGGATTCAGGAGGAACAATGCGGTTTTCGTCCTGGTCGTGGCATGAATTTCTAGACGCAACCAGGGGCCGGAGGGTGTCCTGTTTGGGAACCTCAGGATCTCATCTGCTGTTTACAGATGATGTTGTGTTGGCGTCATCAAATCAGGACCTTCAGCTGCTCTGGGGCGGTTTGCAGCCGATATGAGGATCAGCACCTGGAAATCCGAGGCCATGATTCTCTGTGGGAAAAAGGCGGCTTCCCCTTCAGGTCGGTGGAGAGTCCTTCATGTCGAAAGGAGCAGCTGAGATGGCTCGGGCATCTGTTTCAGATGCCTCCTGGTCGCCTCCCTCGGGAGGTTTTCCAGGCATGTCCTATTGGGAAGAGGCCTCGGGGTCCCCCCAGTAAGGCTGGAGGAGGTGTGCGTGGATCGGGAAGTCTGGGCATCTCTGCTCAGTCTGCTGCCTCCGTGACCCAGCCCCAGATAAAGCGGAAGTGGATGGATGGATGGACGAGACTATTAGTGATGAAAAAAACTCTTGTGAAATATGAATAATAATAATCAGAATAATGATAATAGCTAAACAGTGGAAGCAGGATTGCATGTAAATTTGTATCAAAATCAGCAGATTGAACATTAGTTATGTCGCTTTATGATAATTGACATTGACTTTATCATCCACATCTACAAAAAAATTTATGAACACAGAAAAGGAAATGCAAGTGTAACATTGGCCTTTCATGAAACTCATTTACCATATACCTGTATGGGCAATGATGTGATCATTGATGACCGATTAGACCATATTAACGCAGGAATTTGGCTTAATTATATAGATTTTTTTTAAATCAGCGCCCTTAGTAAAATAGATTTGTTTCAATTTCAAAACACAAAATTAAATATTTAATATTTTGGCGACACGGTAGCGCAGCGGTTAGTGCTCTCGCTTCACAGCTAGAAGGTCCCGGGTTCGATTCTCACCTGGACGGGGCCTTTCTGTGTGGAGTTTGCATGTTCTCCCCGTGTCTGCATAGGTTTCCTCTACCACTAAAAAACATGTACAATAGGCCAGGATGAATGATGTGTGTGAGTGAATGTATGGAGGTGGTCAGAGGCACCGTTGGTGCAGATGTGTGCAGTCGCAACAGCGCTTCTGTCAGTCTCCCCCAGGGGAAACTGAAGCTACTAACGTAGCTTATCACCACTGAGTATGGAGTGAATGTAAAATGCTCTCATGTAAAGCGCTTTGGGATCATGTCTGTGAAAGGCGCTATATATTTATTTATTTAGTGACTTTGACTGTATTTCATTGTCCGAACTGTTAAAGGTTGTCCAGAGTTTAAAACCATCTAATTGTCCACTGGATAACCTTCCAGCTAGGGAAGGATGTTAAGGATGGATGCTAAAGGATGCTAAAGGATGTTTTTGACTCTGTTGGTCCTTGCATTTTGAATTTGGTAAATGCTTCCCTATCTTCTGGTATTGTTCCCAATGCTTTTAAACAGGCTATTTTCCAGCCTCTTTTGAAAAAACATAATTTGGATCCTTCTGTTTTATTTAATTATAAGCCCATTTCAAAGCTGCCTTTTCTGTCCAAAATTCTCGAAAAAGTGGTCTTTGCTCAACTACAGTCGCACCTTAAATCTTCTGATATCTGTGAAAAATTCCAATCGGGTTTTAAATCTTTGCACAGCACAGAAATGGCTCTTTTAAAAGTTTTTAATTATCTTTTTTTAATTTCAGTCTCTGGCCGTTCAGCAGTCCTTGTACTTTTAGATCTAACGGCAGCCTTTGACACTGTTGACCATAATATTTTAATATCCCGTCTTGAATCATGTGTTGGGATGAGTGGCACAGTGCTTAAGTAGTTTAAGTCATATCTGACTGATAGGTGTTTTTCTGTAAACCTTGGTTCTTTTACCTCGCAGAAAGCCCCCCTTGGTACCCCAAGGCTCAATTTTAGGGCCAATTCTGTTTTCATTGTACATGCTGCCATTGGGCTCAATCTTTAGAAAATACAACATTCAGTTTCATTGCTTTGCAGATGATGTACAGATCTATTTGCCTTTGGACCTCAAATCTAACTCATCTGCCACCTTATTGACATGTCTTAAAGAGGTCAAAGACTGGATGTCACTGAATTTTCTCAATTTGAATGAGAAAAGACTGAAATCGTGTTTTTTGGTGAGCCTGACCTAGCAGTGCTCTTGGTCCACTTGCGTCCCACTGCTGTTTATCCGCCAAAAGTCTTGGATTTCATATTGACAGTTTATTCCAGTTTGAAAAACAGATCAATGCAGTCGTCAAAACTATTTTTTTCCAACTTAGGCTTCTAAGTAAGGTAAAGCGCTACTTACCTTTAAACCAGTTTGAACAGGTTGTCCATGCATTGATTCCGACTCGTCTGGATTATTGTAATTCTTAGTATTTTGGTCTAAAGCAGTCATCGATTCACAGACTCCAAATGGTCCAAAACGCGGCTGCACGCCTGCTCACAGGAACCAAACGACATGAACATTATTAGGCCCGAGCGCCATCAGGGCTGGCGAAGGGGCTCTTGTAATCGTATAGAGTGCGCGGAGCGAAGCGGCGCGCACTCCCCCAAAGTGCGCGGAGCGCACAAAACGAGCGCGATACGCTCGCCTCCTCTCAAACATGCACTAACTAACTCCTCTCGTCGTGCACGTTCCGTGCACGTGCACATGTATCAGAAAACGAACATTGTAATTGGACGGTGCGCGGAGCGAAGTGGAGCGCACTCCCCCAAAGTGCGAAAAAAACGCACAAAACGAGCGCGAAGCGCTCCCCTCCTCTCAAACACTCAGTAACACACTCCTCTTGTCGTGCACGTCCCGTGCACATACATATATAATGCAAAAATCAACATTGTAATTGTACAGAGCCCATAAAGTCAATGGGAGACTGAGAGCCCTTGGTCACTGACGCCACCTCCGTTTTTTTTTAACATTGCGAGATAGGACTTGGCCAAAAATGAAGTTTGTCGTACAATCATAAAAATCGGTACAGACGTGCATCATGACAAGTTGAGCAAAAAATATTATTACGGCAACGCCGTCCGCCATATTGGGTGTCGGCCATTTTGGATGACAGCCCGCGAAGCGGGAATCCGCCTTTATTTTTCACTTTGTACAAAATCTATCTCCTCCTAGAGCGTTTATCGGAACGACCTAATTTTGGGTGGAAAATAATCTTGAGAAGTAGAACTTTAAAAGTTATCCAAATTACTTTTCTAAGTATTACGGTTTTTATGCGGCAAAGCCGCAAACTGTACGAAGTATTTTGAGATTTTTGCAAACAAAAAATGGCTCCCATTCGCACATATGAAGCCCGATTTCGCTCATTTTGGTATCAGTTGATAAAGTCACAGTCCTAAACACTTTCATTTGGCAAAATTCAAATTGGGCACAATAGCGCCCCCTATAGGAATTATATGGAGAGTACAAATTTTAGTTTTACGAAAATTAAAATAATTTGGCACAAAATTCTATTTGGTTGTTCCGATCAGAAAAGTCAATTACACCCATGCCATATGTTTCACGGTGTTGCCGTAGCGATGACCAGAACGTCCCATTTTATTCTGATGGAAAAATGTTAAACTCCATACTGTAATTCAACGAGAAGTGATGAACCAAAGGTTATCCAAAGTACTTGGATAACCTTTGTGGATGATCTGCGGCGCAGCCGCAACCCTAAGTAAAATGTAAAATATGCTTCAGTTTGCAGATATAGTGTGATACAAATTCATACTAATTTTTCTCTGTATAATGTCAAAATGGAGTGCGGAGTGCGCGTTAGCGCATTCCAAAAATCCTAAAACTAAGACCCTTGGGAAAAAAGTTAAAAACAAACATAAAGGCAGTAGCAATACCATAATTTTAGATTGAGGGAGACAAAAGGGCGCGAAGCGCCCCCTTGCTTTAGGCAGGGCGGTCGGCGAGGGCCGATAATCGCCGCTTGCGGCTATATTTACTCCTGTTCTGTCTTCTCTTTACTGGTTACCTGTTGCTTCTAGAATCGACTTCAAAATTCTATTACTGTTTTTAAATCCATCCATGGACTGGCACCGCCTTATTTATCTGAATTGTTGTCTTTGCACGCCCCTGTCAGAGCTCTGCGATCCTCGGGCCAAAGCTTGCTGGATCGTCCAAGATCTCATTTAAAACTAAAGGAGATAAAGCTTTTGCAGTAGCAGGCCTTAAACTATGGAACTCCCTCCCTTTGAACATTAGACAGGATACTTCAGTTGAGAGCTTCAAAACTCTGTTAAAGACGTCTTCTTCTTTTTGCGCAGGCTTTTAACACAAGATAAGCTGAGCATTTTTTTCATATTTTTTACAGTTTACATTTTTTTTACTTTTCTTATCGTGTTATATTGTTGTGTTTTTTGTAGTTTTGTATTATTGTACTGTGTATCTGTACAGCACTTTGGGGCAGTGATGACTGTTTTGTAAATGTGCTTTATATATAAACTTGACCTTGATATACAGTATATAAAGATCTTCTTCTTCTTCTTTACCATATATGGATGATGAGGTCATCTTTGATGACTGATTTGACCATTTTAACACAAGAATTGGGCTTGGCAACATTGATTTTTGAAATCAGCGCCCTTGAATACTAAGTAGCTATGTTTCCAAAAATCAGAAAGATCCGTTTTTAAGGTCATTTTTTACAGTGTTCTCCCTGGCTATAGCATCTCCATTGGAAATGTGCAGTCTGTCATCACACTGCCCCAGCGGTCATGACGGGAACCGTGCTTTTTGCGGAGAATTAATCTGGGAAAACACGCTGCAGAAAGATTGTGTCAAAAGATCCTCAGCAGATCAAAGGCTGAATGCACATGGTGAGTGATTCACAAGTGCAGATTCAAACTTTCACATGCAAAACTTGAGATTTACAAATAAAATGTGAATTATTTCGAATAAATTGAAACTTAATTTTTATATAAAAAAGAACCGTTTGTTCAAAAAATTGCATGCAAAAGTAACTTTTTGAACAAATCCGGATTTTTCGAGGATTAAAAACTGTGCATAGATTTTTCATAAAAACGTGTGAAATTTGTCTCAAAATATCCACATTCACAAAGGAGAAGAATTCACCCTTTAGGTGATTCACAAATGCAGATTCAGATTGGCACATGCAAAAGTACAGATTCAAAAACCAAAACATACCTTTCATTCACAAATATATACGTGCAAATAATATTTTACGTGAATAACTCTAAGCACGCAAATTAGACATTGTGAATAAATCTGGGATTTTGAATTAATTTATATTTTTGCATCAATGAATCAATATGACACAAATCTCACCCCATAGTGGTGAATGGTTAATAGTGGTTTAAAATACAATATTTAAATTACAATACAATGTACAACTTTCTCATAGCTGAAAGTTTTACCCTAACACTGCATGCATTTCTCATGAAAATCCAGAGTGGACCGTTGATTATTTACCTGTTCCTAAACAAATCGCTTTGAAGCCATCATCCAGCAATGAAGATTATAGTGAGGATAATTATTTCTACATAATCAAGTTTTCACATTATCCACATGATCAATAAACTCCAGTTCGTAGTGAGGGACAGTACTAGACACACTGGGTAAGCATAAACTGACCACTCCCAATCACAATGACACAAATCTAATGTATGCTGACTTTGCAGTGTAGGCCTACTTAACTATGACAGTCGAGTTTGAGAGGAAAAACTGGGACTTGAAGAGTGATAAAAGCATACCTTAAGTGCTTTTAGAAATGAATAATCTAAGAAAAACACACTTGCCAAATTACATAAATCGGCTAACCAAACAGAGTAAAATTAGGCTATAGAGTCAGGGGATAATTTTCTTAGAAGCGAAGCGATCATTAAGAAATTAAATTGAAAAAGTTATTTTGATGTTCAAGTCATGCTCACCCGACCCAGAAATGATGCCATTGCCACTACAGCGCCATCTAGTGGGTAGGCAGTGATTGTTATTATGTTGTTTTTTTAGTTTAGACATATGATTAGATCACACACAATGACACAAATTATTTGAAATTGTTAAATAAAAAATAAAATTGTTATTTTTTTTTTCAAGGCACAAGTTATTGCAACAAACCACACAACTTTAACTTGAATAATTTTCAAACTGGTTTGGCTGAACACATTACATGCTTTGTGTGGTCTACATAGACTTTTCAGATTAATACTGGATTAACATATGGATTAAGAGCCAACAATATACAAATTTATTGTACAGCATGATACAGAAACTAAATAGAGTTTCCAACAACATTTGTATTTCAGTCACAGAAATGGTGCTTGATAAATGGCTTTTTATAGAGTAGAGTGGCTTATGACATGATTAAGCCTCAGTGATTGGACTTTAGGTTGGCTCACAACTGACTCTAAATGTCTGCATAAATGTGTATACTGGCTAAATCCCATTTAGACCGATGAGGGCAGAAAATCCAGGTGAAGTAAGTGACGCGCTGACTGTGCACTTCATACAAATCCGAAGAGTCAAATTGTACAAAATAACAGCTGCTTTATTAAGTTCAAATTCATATCAAGTTCCAATAATTCGTCATAAAATCCAGTTCATTATTTCCATAAAAAAGGGCTAAAACAGTGAAGCGGTCAACAAACTGTGTGCTCTTCTGGATTGCCAACACCTGTGGACTAAGGTGTGGCTCCCCATTTATAGAGCACCACCACAGCTCCTCCTAGTGGTGACACATGGCTCCAACAATGTGTCTAATTAGCTCTTGGGGGATCCTGAGCCAGAAGGTTCACTTACTTATTCCATGCTGTCCTGTGAATGTCTACATGTTATGGCCAATAAAAATATGACAACATGTACTTGTTTGGGTGGTATTAGTTTAAGCAAACACTGTTTACTCATTCTTGTGATTTAAATAAAGATTAGACCCCATTTTATGACCAATTTATGCAGAAATGTGAGACATTCCAAAGCGTTCACATACATTTTCATCCCACTGTATAATGAGAAAGAGACGAGTCTTGGCCAATAAGTTGGTGTATCTTCTGTACTTATAGTACTGCTGATTAAAAGCATTTTGTTCTTTCAAAACCTTAAGTGATAACCCAAAGGGAGCCGTCTTTTGGTTTTAATGGGGAGTCTCGACAGCTGCATATAAACAAAGCTTCAAGGCTAAATGGCTTCTTCTCATTACTGCTTAGAATAATGTGGGAGGAATGTCAAGAATGTAAATACAGCGTAATTTACCTTTAAAAGTTAAATGGGAATATCTCGTAGAGAGAGTAAGATCAAAGTTAACATGAAGCACATTGGAAAACTAAGGAAGCCCATAAAGTTTGATTGATTGGTTTTACATGGTGGTTTCAATCCCAATGTACAATGTTTGAACTGTAGATCTCAGTGTAGACCAAATGTGGGGACTTTATAGTGTTTCTTGTGTGCAGTCCTGCTCCTCTAAGTGTAATTGTGAGTAACTGCATGACAGCAGCTTCGTCACAGCCAGGGTCAGTCCATCCACTTCTCATTTTGTCTCCTTTGTTTAAGTTAAGCTATTTTCTTGGTGCCACATTCTTATCTAAAGCTATCCGTCTCTTGCTTTTGCCGAGCACTTCCTCATACATCACACGGCGGCACGGTAGTACAGCGGTTAGCGCTCGTGCTTCACAGCTAGAAGGTCCGGGTTCGATTCCCACCAAGGCCAGGCCTTTCTGTGTGGAGTTTGCATGTTCTCCCCGTGTCTGCGTAGGTTTCCTCCGGGTACTCCGGTTTCCCCTACCACTAAAAACATGTACAATAGGCCAGGATGTTTGAGAGTGCGCATGGGGGACGACGGATGGAAATTAGCCCAAGGCTACAATCCGGTGTGGCTTGTTCATTAACTTGCACTGTCCCTACCAAATAAACCAATAAACAATAAACATAAACACAGTACTGCCACAGTGCCTGTGGTTGTCTTTCAAGGTGCTCGTGATAGGTGAAAATGATTAACCAAATATGGTGTTAAATGTTTTAAGCCCAGTGAAAATAAAAATTAAATGTTTTAAGCCCAGTGAAAATAACTAGTGACATGAAGCGAACAGTGTATGCTTTGGTTGCTTTGGGCCATCAATACTGGTTTAGTGGTTATAATTATCAATCAGTATTAATCCATTTTCTATCATAATTTGCTCTATGCTGTTAGCACTAAGCTTTGAGGGTAACGTATTGTCAATACGTACTCAAATAAAAGATGACTTTGACTTTGATACCTGCTCCTGCTGTCCTGTGGTTTATTAACGGTAGCATGACGGCCCCTTATGACCAGCCCCTATCACTTAGACATAGACACATAGGCAAGGTGGCAAGTTTTATTGCCATAGTCAAAGAGGAATTTGCTTTTGTGAAATGGACATGAAACATTGACTAAAATAATAAACAATAGAACTACAAGAGCATGCAAAGATAAAAAAAGACAGGACAGCTCAGGGTAAAAGGGGTGAAGAGCGGGGAGAGACATTCAGCAAATTTTCAGAGCCGGGACTCTCATCACATCCAAGTTTTTTTTCTTTTTTGCTTGTTGCTCTCCCTCCTCTCTTCTCCTCATCCTTCGGTTTTGATTGTCTCTCCTATTGATCAAACAGTGAAATTGTAGCTGGTACAATGCCCATTTGTACCTATTCATCTCCCCCTCTTCTCTCATCTTCTCTCCTCTTCTCTCAATGGGCAAACAGACAGGATGACACTTTTCTTTTGTGTACGACAAAGACGGACAGAATTGAAATGGCAGTCACTTCACACAAAACAGTGACTGCGTTATTAGACCGCAGTTGCTTAGGGGAGCTGCGGCTGTCTGTGTGTGTTCTATGTGTTTGGGGAACTTTATGGGCAGTGCAAAAGTGACCATGGTAACCTGTAATTATTTCCCACCGTTTTCTGGGGTGGACATAAAAGCTGAAATAATTGGCTTTTCGTCTGTCTGTCTTCAAATAGTGCTTTCTCCACAGACACTAACAGCCTCATTAAAATTGAACAAAGCAAAATTTAAAAGAAATGTTGTAAAGGGATGTCTGGTTTCAGTGTGAAGTTTTGCAAAAACTTTTAATGTATGTAATGTATAGCTTGAACTACTGTAAAGCAGCATGGTCTCTTTCTTTTATTTTTGTCAAATTTAGTCAAATAAGTCTCTTAAATTTTATTTAGTCATATTTGAGTTGACGAACATTCTGGACATTTTAGTTATACAGTAGGTTTAGCTTGCAAGGCAAGCCAACTTTATTTATACTGTGCATTTCGTGTACAAGGCAACTCAAAGCGCCACAATTAACAACTTTTTATTTCGTTTTACTCTCATTTTAGTCAGCAAAAAATTACTAAAATTATGACAAAATATTATAGTTGAGAACATTAGCACTGTCTACCAGAAGCCTGGGAGCTTCAGGGTTCTGCTCAGCATCTTTGCTGTTCACTATAATAACTAAACAGCAAGCATGGGTTTAAATGACATGAATTGAGAATATTAATCTTCCCTTTTTTTTCCTGATCGGACCTAGAATAGTTTTGTATGTTTGATGACATTTCATACTGGTTCTATGGTAATCTTGCTTGAAAAAGAAAGTAAAACAAAATATGTCTAACCTGATAAATAAGGTCATGAAGAAATCTCTTTAAAAATCCCATATGTGTGGCAGTTTCTATACACTTTGCTAACACCTAACATTTACTGGCCTGTTCGTTCTGTTAACAAGAGCTGGAACTGTGAATTGTCTGAGTCTTTGTGGAAAACCGGACATAATGCCAACTGTATTTGGGGAAATGAATGTTTGTGGGCAGAAGGAGGTGAAGTGGAGGGTTTGGGGGTTGCTAGGAGATGGGACAGGCATTCCGTTTGGATGTTGAGGAGGGAGGGTCTGTCAGAGCGGGATGACTAGTGTGTGTGGTCTCAAAACAGGAGTTTACTAGTCTACATCCCTAAATACAGTAGCACCCCTCAACATTTAGAAAAATATCAATCAACCACATGTCATTCTCCTTCCAGATGACAAACAAGCGCTCCAACAGTTTCCGGAGGGCCATTCTTCAGGGCGGGCGGCAGCTAAAGGGGTGCAGCAGTCTACGGGACGAGGCGGGACTGGGACTGTCCCAGAGGCTGGTCCGACACATCGCCTACGAGACCCTTCCCCGGGAAGTGGACCGCAAGTGGTACTTTGACAGCTACACCTACTGCCCCCCACCCTGGCTCATACTGGCCATCACCATAGCTGAGGTGAGGTTTTATTCTTTTAGTGTGTGAAGGTTTATACCTCACCAAAAGTATCCTGTAAAAATCAACCTATATATTATATATATTATTCGGCTTTTACTTAGAAAGAAACATACCTTTAGTAGTTTGTTGTTGTTGTTTGTTGTCAACTTGAAGCAAAACTTGTTTTAGCTCGTCTTGTTCTAATTATTGCAGTGGAGAAATTATCTTCACAAAAGTGTTAGTGTCAGATCACTAATTACTGAACCACTTTTTGGCCCTTTGTAATATTGACTTCCCTGTAGTTGTCAGCAAAGAGTGACACACCTCAAAGATGTATGTTTTTTTTAACTTGGTAATTGGATACTATGTGCATTTTGGCAGGTAGCAGTCTTCATGTATTATGGGTCAAGTTGGACCGTCTGGTGCTGCAGGTGTCCAGTCCTTCCTTTCTCAAGAGTCCGCTACCCTACCACCCCCAACTTAGGGCACAGGGCTGGAGGTACCTCAGCTACATCTTCATGCACACTGGGTAAGTCCGCATAGATCTTAGTTCTTGTTCTTGTTCTTTTTCTTGTTCTTGTTCGTCTTCTTCTTCTTCTTCGTCTTCTTCTTCTTCTTCGTCTTCTCCTTCTTCTTCGTCTTCTCCTTCTTCTTCTCCATCATCTCCTTCTCCTCCTAGTTCTTCTCCTCCTTCTACTTCTCCTCCTCCTTCTTCTCCTTCTTCTCCATCTTCTTCTCCTTGTTCTTGTTCTTCTTCGGCCGTTTTCACACATGTTGGAGCGCCTTGTAGGTCGGCCTGAGTCCGCCCTAGTTCAAATTGCATTTACTCCCAAGTTAGTTCAGTCTGTGTTCTAAATTTACTGTCAATGGTTCACATGCGTCCGCACCATCAGCCACGTAACAACTATCAGCTGTTCTCTGAACTTATTCCCATGACAACGGGTAACAACATGTCAAGCTGCCGACACGCACGCACGTACGTTACACGCACGTACGTATGTTAGGCTATGGTCACTCCTCTCCCTCGTGGTTAAATACAGTGAGGGTGAGATATGCGAAGCGAGGAGAAATGCACTTTAATCGGCTCATGAAGAAGAACGTTTTACTGCAGCAGGAAGGGAAAGAGGTCTCTCTTCCCTCTTTCCCTTCCTGCTTCAGTAAACGTACCTTGATGATTTAAAGTTGATCCATTTTGCCTCGTCAGAGCAGTAATCCAAACGTCCTCATGCAGCGCGTATTCATTTTTTCTTCACGCAAAAAGTGGTGTCAAAGCAAGAAAGGTTCGGCCCAAGGTCGGCTGCATTCACATCACAGCCACTCCGAGATCCCCTGTTTCAGCTGCACTCAGAGCGGCTGTTTAGACCGGCGCAAAGTGCTGCGGTTGGATTCACACTGACCCAAAAGTGCTGCTCTCAGGTCGAAAGCCCCTTTAGGTCGACCTAACTAGAGCCTGTGTGAAAACACCCTTATTTATTTGTTTATTTTGTCAGGACAGTGCACGTTAATCAACACGCCACGCCAGATTGTAGCACTCTCAAATCTCAAATCATTCATCCTGGCCTATTGTACATGTTTTTAGTGGTAGGGGTAACCAGAGTACCGGAGGAAACCTATGCACCTATGAGAAAAATCTCCACACAGAAAGGCCCCGCCCGGGGATCAAACCCAGGACCTTCTTGTTGTGAAGCACGAGTGTTAACCGGTAGAGCAGCGGTTAGCTTGCTTCTTCTTCTTACCTTACCTTATTTTCCATTTTGAAAATATTGGATTATGACGCTTTACTCTTTTACTGTTGATCCCCTGGACTATATTATCGTCAATATTTTGATTTAAAGTTGAGATACTGTATTTGCAGCTGAAGCTTTTTAATGTAGCCTCATTGATACTGTGACAGCCTTTAAGTCCACACTGCTGTGCTGCACTAAAAAAAATCAATATGTAAAATACATGAATGTCAGGTTGTCTGTAATCACAGCCCTCAGTAAATGTGATTCCAAGGGAGAACTAATAACATGGTAATTGATTAGGCAGAACCTGAGGTGAACAAATGTTGCTGAATAGAAACGAAGGATAGAGCGAGGTGTTTAACAAACGTTGATTGTGTTACAGAATCATTAAATCTTTAGAGTCCTTAAGGAGATTTGGAAATATTGTTTTAGTAGGCGATATGAGATAAGTTGAATCGTGATCACTATATTGTGATTCAGAGGTTTTATGTTTAAAGGGATAGTCTGTAAGATTGCAAAATGAGGAGAGAAAGAGAGCAAAAAAATCAAGCACCGGGATTCTGATTAGTTGCTGAAATCAGCAAAAGGAGAGACTTTGATATGACTAACTTTTGGTCAAATTGCAGGCTCGGACAATCATATGCATTCTATAAAATTTGTAAAACCTAATCCTACTGACTATCGCTTAAATGCAGCTCTATGGTCAACACAGAACCTCTTCATGTTTGAAATGAGTGATGGGTAAGATTACATGCTATTTGCAAAGACATGTAGTCAGGCATGATTGACAGCCAGATTAACCAATCAGAGAACCTCAATAAAACAATACATACATTGCGGCTTACCTGAGTACAAAGACGTGAAAAATAACTAATTCCACAGAAGACTTCATAGCATTATCTTCTGCCAAATCAACAGGTGAACTACTAAACTCGGTGAGAGAAATTATAAAGTTTGTTATGAACGTTACAGGATTTGAGTGACCCGTACAATCTGTGATCGTGTCGATAAAAACATTTATCGGAGAATTATTGGCTGAGACAAGGTCGCAGACACTTATGCGTTTGAACGTCGGAGTGGCTGGCTGGGCCAATGTGTGGATTTTACCAATCACAGTAAAGTTTGAAGAAGCAAATAGTTTTAGTTTCCGCTTCCAGGAAAATATTAATTGATCAGTTTGAAATTGTGTCTTAGGCTCGAAGAAAAATTGAATTTTCTTTCTTTATCGCCCATATATCTTCTGATACTGTATAATACAATTTTCTTTGCTAGACACTGTAAAGTAATACTATTTTCTGGTTGTTTTCTTCTGTTTACACCCAGTTTGGACATAATTTAGTCCATCTTAGGTTCTGCATTTTAGCCCATTTGTAGACCTGGGTTAGTCCTGATTTGAACATGATCTAGTCCTGGTGGTACTTGGAGAGTCAAATATTTAATGTGGTACTTGATGTGAGAAGATGATTGACAGCTGGTGCATTGCAAGCAATCTCTCCATCAGTGCTCAGATGAAGATTCTATATTTACAGTCGAGCTCGGCATGAGCGATGGTGTTGTTACAAAGGTTTACTGACTGAAGCTGCTCTTTTCTCTCTCCACACTCACAAAGCAGATAATCCTGTCAACAGCACAACATTGGCGCTGTGGCTCTGATCCTACCAATTCTCAGGACTAAATCTTAGTTCTTTGGATTTAAATCACAGTTGTTCTGAGCCTGCAGAACGGCATAGTCCAAAACATATTTAGAAACCTAATTTGAGCCTTTGTTTTCTCAGCTGACTGTGTGTGTTTGCACATGCCTTTTTGACCTAATCAATATCCACTTTGTTTCTGTCTATTGCAACGATCAATGTGGCTTTTGAGCTACAGCAATAGGAGAAAGAAAAAACATAGAAGCTGCAGTGATAACAGGCACAATTGCAGTGTGCCTGCTTTCTTGTATTTTCACATTTTTAAGCTTGCCTTTGTACGTTTGTTTGGGTGCCCTGGAGTGTGTGACGAACAGTGGATGTGGTCTGATGGAGGAGCAGATGTTTCTGAATGTGTGTGGATGCATGATTAAACAAATTAAAGGATCAGAGTGGGGCTTTATCTGAACAAAACACACAAAGTATCTCCAGTTAAAGTTTATTTTCTAAATGTTTTGATAAAAAAAGCATACACATTCATTTACATGATTGAGAAAGCAAAGTGCATTTCCAAATATTCATTCAGGGTTCTGTGTAGAATGAAAAAGAAAGTTCAGACCCTTCCTTAACATCATGTTCCATATAGAACAAATAAATATACAAAAGATAATAGGACAATTAGTCCATAAAGTTGATAAATAGTCTCTCCATCTATTAAAACAGAGGTATAAAACGACAACATCAACAAAGTAACCATAACCTAATAAACCCGTCCACGCAGTCCTTTAAACTGCATGTCGTTGTGTTTCAGGATTGAGCACCTAAGTCTGAACATGGCCATGCAGCTCTTGGTGGGGGTCCCACTGGAGATGGTCCATGGAGCCACGAGGATTGGACTGGTCTATGTATGTGGCGTGTTAGCAGGTGGGCTGTCTCTCACACATGTGTATAACTCATTCATATAAATATTCATGACCCACTTATCCGTCATTCTCTGCATACCCCCACCCACAGCATTCAATTCAAATGCAGCGTAGGCCTATGGAGTGGACTGTTGCTGTCTGCTTGTAGCTATTATGCATTCACTTTCGTGTCCAAACGGCATGGTAGCGGCAGATTCTGTCCAATAGTAAAATGTGGCATGTGTGCTGTACAGTTGTTGGAGACAGATGGTCGGGTGCGGGTGTCTTGATAGCAGACATGGTGAAATGGGGGTTGTCAATAGCACATCAAAGCTACTGCTTCTTTGTTTAAACCAAAGAGTCACAGAAAATGTTACAAAACAAAGGATGACAGGGAGAAAGATTGCAAATAAAGCAGCCAATTTGAAGGGCAGAGGTAGCATTCGATCACATTGTTCATTCTCTGCCAGAGTTCTGCCTTGCATTTGGAAAATAATGTGCCTACATGCTGACTTCAAACAAGCTGGTTCAGGAGTAAATGCTTGATTGACGGACATTAATTCATGATGGATTTTGCTTTTATAGTGGTATAGGCCCCAGGGTTTCCAGATATCAGCAGCCAAACCTGAAAAGCATATGAAACCTGGCAAAACATTCATGGGCTTTAGTCATATTTACAAGTTTGTAGTGCTCTCTTTCTCACCAAAAGAGCAGCTCTGATGACCTTTGATTGAGGTTTTCTTATACATTATTGTTTTAAAATGTCAAGAAATAAACTAATTATTGACTAGCAGCTAGCAAATACATAGTACAAGCAGAATCAAAGGGTTACATTTTACAAAGTTGATGACGATGTTGAATGCATCAAACATGCGCAAGTTTTAAATGACTGATTCTCTGTGGCTGTAATTGACCTTTCTGTCCCCATCCCACAATGGTACAATAACATAGAACTAGATGGAGTTATTGTGATTTTCTATTGACTTTTCCCTAAAAAACAATTTAAATGATCCGGTTCTATGATTTTGGCTTTCCTTTTCTGTGATTTATTCCCCACATCTACACTTTACAAAATCTTTAATTTATCCCTTTGGGCTTCTAAACAAACACATCATTTGAATAATACAGTAGCTGGTTAAATCTATGGAGTAGTCTTTACACCTTTTGCTATGGGTTACATAGTCCTAGAGGAAAGCAGCTGTAGGCAGCATTAACCTGATTGAAAACCATTTGGAAATGTGTTAACGGTCACACACAACAGAAGCACATAGACAGACACACACGCCTCCAACTTTAATTAGTTATCGACCACCGGAGTCAAAGCACAGCCATGTCCTGTTGTGGTCTCTCATGTTTGTATTTGTTATGTCTTCCTCAATTTTTAGTCTGGAGGACACCGGTCAATGTCAGGTTATATAGGTTTGGCCTGTATCCTTTGGGGCTCTTAAATCACAGGCTTTCATTCCTCTGCTTCCTCTCAACCAGCTAACTTTGAACAACATCCTTAAATGTAATGTTTTATCTTTCTCCAACCCTTTTCTACAGATTGTTTATTAGCTCATTAAAAGTAATTGACTTTGTGAGTGTGACATTTTTCTTTTTTCTTTTAACTATGGAAAGTCAGCAATAGAAATCAATGTTTAAAGGTAAAGACGATGAGTGCATCTTTGGGTCAATCACACTTTTGCAGGTGCTCTTCAAGGATCCAGGTAGAACATCTAATGAGTTTTGAGGAAGGGGACGAGCCAACGCACTCTGACTTAAGTAACAATCCTTTATTACTGCAGGGACATCACAGAATGGTCTTCGTCAGGGGCACAAAGGATTGTTACTAAAGTCATGGTGTCTCGGGCCACCTCCTTCCTCAAAACTCAAGAAATCAATGTTTTTTGCTTCTTTGTAAAATAGGACGGACCAAAGACACTAGCTGCCACAAGCCAGTAATTGTGTTGCCTGTAAAAGAATTGAGTGTTTACCGTGTTATTATAAATTTGGACTGTTATTTTTACAGTAATTTTATTGTAATGTTTGGTTTTAAAATGATTTTACACCGTCTGATTACTTATTTCAGTATTAGCATTATGACAAGAATTGGAAGGGACATATTTGTCACCGAGGAGATGTTTTTGTGAAGCTTGTGGTGAAACTGGGGCGCAGCTGCCATACAGACGGCTCAGGGCAAAGTTCTAAGGTCAAGTAATGATTCAGAGAGCAGTCAATGATCCCAAAGGCTTAATGCCCATGCTGGACTTTAATATATGCAATGGACGTTTAGCGGTGTGCTCTCGTATGAATAACGGTCGAGAATGTACATAGCGCAGTTCTAACAACATTCAATGAAGTGCTTCCATAATTAGCAGTGATGTGCGTTATTATTGCCCTTTGCATTACCCATCAGCTGCTTGGAGGATAAATGAGCTGTCACTTTGTTCAAAAACGGCTGGCCTCAGAAGAAAACCCTATGGCTGTTTTCTTAGTTGGTGTCCGTTTTAATTTGGGTTCAAGGGACCCAGAGTGCACTTCAGTAATGCTGTTAAACCAAAGTCATTACAGGGATGAGGTCAAACTGCCAACACTCTTTAAAAACAAACATTAAAAAACATTTAAAAAAACATTTAAAAAAACATGGATGATCTACAGAGGAAAGATCTGAAAGTGAAATCAATACTGTTTTTGTTTGCTTCATCCTAACCTAATGATGTTTTTTTTGTCCAAATGCTTTGTGTAAATAGTGTCCTTGCGATTGATAAAAGGGAAACATTTCAGCCACATATAACATCATGGAAATTCTTATTAATTTATGTTAACTAGCTACAATTCAACTATGATAAGGTGCATTGCCTTGTCCAATCAGACTGTTAGGGGTGGCACACAAAATAAATGAGTGGAGGGAGCTGTTCCCTCCACTCCACTTGAGTGGTTCTCAAAATTTGGTATAGGAACCAGGGGTAGTTCCTGTACCACAAGCTGCTCATTTGTAAATGTAGTCACTCTATGGTCGTGGTTAACTTTTATTTTAGCCCCTGGTTGACCTTAGTCAGGCCATGATTCGTCTAAATAGAGATCTAGTGTTACCCGGTGAGCCAGTACAATAACCTCTGTCCCCGTCACCTCTCAAGGGTCCCTGGCCGTGTCTGTCACTGATATGACTGCACCAGTGGTTGGCTCCTCTGGTGGAGTGTACGCCCTTGTGTCTGCACATCTGGCTAATGTTGTAATGGTAAGTTTCTATATGCATGCTCACTATGCTCTCTGCTTGCTTTTTAGACATTACCCCCTGCTCGGAGCCAAAACGGTAATCTCCTGTGGCTCATTGTATGCACCAGGTGCTCAAGATGAAACTCTATTATGTGGAGATAAGCTTAGTCACTACACATCCCGCCACTGCTACCACAATGATCTGCGAGATGGAAATGGGAAAAGGGTCTGCCCTTTTCAGCTCAAATCACATTATTTCTCCCAGACAGTGGAGATTAGAGGTCAGGGTGTGTCTGGGGCAGTGGAAATTGACATGAATTGGGGCACGTGGAGATTGTGTCATGTCAAAGGACTTTGTGTGCTCATATAAAACATGACCTTCTTGCGCCAGTTGTTCTGTCCTCTGTAGTAAATTATGATATGTCCTTTTAATGCTTTCTCTTTCTCATCAGAACTGGTCGGGAATGAAGTGCCAGTTCAAGTTATTCCGCATGGCCATGGCTCTTGTTTGCAGTAAGTTTAAATGTTCAAGTGACCATATACTACTACCTATACTACTAACTCTGGAAAAACTAATTCTTTAACCTCTTAACCCCCACTTTAACCGAGTGCATTTTCTCCAGTTCAACTTTACCCAAATCTAAAAGCTTCATTGTCGGCCTTAGCTTCATTTGAAAGCTAAGGCCGACCAAACTTTATTTGTTGTGTTGTCGCCGCTTTTTTGTCACATTTTAAGCGTTTTTGTCGGGTTTTGGTCACTTTTTCCATCGCATTGTCACATTTGGGACTGCATTTTTTGAAGTGTTTTCGTCACTTTTTCATCTAATTTTCGTCACGTTTCTGTTGCTTTTTCAACACTCTTTAGTCGAGTGTTTTTGTCGCTTTTTTATTGTGTCGTTGCTTTTCCGGCACGTTTTTGTCACTTTTTTGGCTCTTTTTTTGTTGCGTTTTTGTTTGTTTTATTTTGTTTTTGTCGCGCTTTAATCCTCGTATTCGTTGCTGTTTTGGCGCTTTTTCCAAGAAGCTGTTAGATTTGGGGAAGGTTCAGGCAGAGGGTAAAAGGTTAAAATATCAATCTATTGAAATGTCAAATTACTGCTTTCACTGATTTTGATAAATTTCTTTCAACTTCATATTTACTTAGTGACAAAAAATGCAACACAAAAAGATCATTAAATGACTAAGGGACTTCGTTGCTGTGTTTTCTTCACAGTGAGTGTTGAGTTCGGTCGTGCAGTGTGGCTCCGTTTCTACCCCCCGGCGTTTCCTCCGTGTCCCAACCCGAGCTTCGTGGCCCACCTGGGAGGCGTGGTTGTGGGTTTGACTCTGGGGGTGGTTGTCCTGCACAATTACGAACAAAAACTTCAGGAGCAGTCCCTGTTCTGGATCTTCTTCTGTGTCTACACCTTGTTTGTCCTATGTGCGGTTTTCTGGAATATATTTGCGTACAGCTTGCTTGATGTGCGACTGCCTCCACCTCCATGATCTACGACCGAGATGGAGAATGGGACTGTATTTGTAGCACTGGTTTAAAACTTTGCGTGGGAATATTGTGAATGTCGAATATAGTCTTAACACTGTAAAGAGAAATACACTGGCCACATTATTAGGTACCTATGTTCTAATGCTTCAACATAAAAAATATGGCATTAGTAGGCTGCATTTGCTAAGTTTTAGAATGTGATACCATATTTTCAGATGGAGGATGGACGTATGTAACTCCTTGGAGGGATAACAGTTTTTGAAAGAAATCTTCAAAACAGAAAATCCACACATGCTCCTCTGCCAGCTTTTGATCTTGAAGAGCACCTGGTATCTGCATTTACTTTATGAGCAAGCATTTTTTCTAAGCAAAATCCACATGTGTTGAACTTGTGTTGAATCTTTTTTTTGTTTGAGATTGGTCATACATTTTTTAATTTGTTTTTACTGACGAAGAAGATAGCAAACTTTTTGACAGTTTTCATTTCATGTGTATAGAAGATTTTACGTGTCATCAAATTTTTCATTTAAGCTGGAAGAAAAAATGGATACCAGACTTTCTGTAAGAAGTCTTCTTTTCTGGATTAAATGGCGATTGTTGATTTGATTTTTGAAATTGGAAGCATCTACATGTAGCCTACCTAACAGTGTGGCCAGAAAGTCGGATTTTGCTCAACCACAGCAGGTGTTTTCAAATACTCTGCATCTCTTCTGCCTCGTCCTGCACAAACCCAATGGTGCCTACAAATGTCAGCACACATGCCTTTTGTGTGAGGTAACGCAAGCTCATCCCTGCAAGATCAACTGTTGATGGTTGTATACAGTATTTATTGACTTTAAGTAGCTGGTGTTTTGTCGCAAATTCTGACTGCGTAAGAAATTTGTAACCTCTGGCATAGCTGAAACATTTTGGCATTGGGCTATGAATAACTTTGTTGCTGAATGTAATATACTATTAACTTTGTTGTTGGCATTTGGCACTTACCTACAACTGATTTCCATTTGGGCCTGTAAGAAGTAGAATATTATGATTAACACGCGTTACACATACAGTAAGTGCCACTCAGATTTTAAGCTTTTAAACAGATGCCAAAACTGACTCAAGCACTTCAAACCAAAATGTGAGCTTTTGTCTGTTCAAAAATTGACATAGATTGTGATTTACAGATAGCCGGCCTAGGTAACTGTTACTACACAATTAGGCTAATTTATCTCCTTTGGTGCATTATGTGTCTTTTTATGCAAAAATACTATTTTTAAAGAAAAGATATTTGTATGTATTTGCCCTTGTAGTGACCCAGCGGTTGTATGTGTGGTCAGCATGGCGCCTTTTACTTTCGATCACAGTGGCCTCTACAATGCTCCAGAGTCAGAATCAGAATCAGAATAGTTTTATTGCCATTGTTTGGAACAGGTTCACACACTAGGAATTGTTCTCGGTGAAGACGTGCAACATTAAACATCAAACATATAACACAGAGTTTGGATAAAATAAGCTATAAAACGTTAAACTGTAGGGCTATAGGGGCATGCATAAAGAATATCAAAATAAAAAAGATAAAAAATAAGAAGTAAAATGTGGTAAGATGACAACAATTTGACATAGAACAACAGCAGGATTGGATTTACACAATGTGTAGAATCAATTATTTTGTAGGTTTTCTGGTGAGAGGGTCCGTCAGCAGTGAAAATATTCCAAACAATTGATCCTGGAGCAATAAAGGCGCCAAGCTATGGCTGGTACAAGGTCAAATACGCACAAATATCAACTTTTTCCCACATAAAAAGTTGCACCTTTAAAGTAGTCCTATTCCAACAGCTGATCACTCTATCATGAATAAAGTCTAGCCTACTGATTAATTGCTAAATTATAAATTTAGCATTTTCTAATTTTCTTGTACCAAATAAATATCTCATGTCACTCTCTGACAAACTCCTCCAAATGGCCTCCTATATTTCTTTCCCATTGGTTAAACTTAGAGGGAATAGCTTCTGTTTTCAGCTGTCCACGGTAGGGTTCTTCTGGACATTGACAAATGCACACATATTCTCACACGTTGGTGGTTTTGCTCTGTACAGTTTCTTCGTTACAAATTGCTGGTTATGGATCCTATTTAAAATGTGAGTGTGAGTTGGCCTAATCTGGCGATATTAATATTTTGTAGATTTCACATAGCCTACATTAAAAATGTTTTATACGTAAATCCTTTGTTTCGGGTAATTATCATGTGTTTTAACGTATGACAACAAACCGTAGGCTTATATCAAATGTTGGCTTAAAATCAATTGAATTTGCTATTATCAGGTCATGCGTTGCATAACTGCGTAGGTCGTAATGTTCGTAACGCTACATTGACGCCATCCAGTGGCCAATGTTACCAAGTGCGGTGTAACATTTTGGGGCATGTAGTAATATTTTATATGAGTGAGCGAGAAAGTTAATATACTGTATTTTAGTGAACCTAACTAAATTAATCCATGTTCAGGTGTTTATTATGGGGTGTTTTGAATGATAACATCATGCGCCAGTTCCCGGACATCATGTGATCTCGCTTCGGTAACTTCCTACATCACCCCATCTCAAGCCAAGCGCCATTTTCGGCGTTGTCACGGAATAGCAGCATGCTATTATCAAACAGATAATAGGACCTGGTTTTGAATTCATCGTACCTCGTTTCAGTATTTATTGAAAGATGGGACGTAAGAAGAAGAAGCAAATGAAGCCGTGGTGCTGGTATCCTTTTACGTTAACTATGACCTATTGTGGGATGGAGTTAGGAAAGTGGCTAGGTTTAGCCAACTCGAGGCCTGCTAAAGCTAGCAGCTAACGCGCTAAACGTAGAAAATGATACTAACCTTCTGTTGTCGGAAGCTGAAGAGTAAAGGTATCTTTAAGTACAATTATCACTGCGTTACATCAAACCTTTGATATAACGTAGTTTGACCTCCGCGTCTTTGTAGTTGTATTTTGCTCTCTTGTTGGTCTTAACTCTTGTTCCAAGGTATTGTAATCGAGACTTCGACGATGAAAAGATTCTTATTCAGCATCAAAAGGCTAAGCATTTTAAATGCCACATTTGCCATAAGAAGTTATATACTGGTCCTGGCTTAGCCATCCATTGTATGCAGGTGGGTTTATCATTGTCATTCATCCTGACAGTCATCAAGATGAAATGTGTTCGGTGCTCACGGTTTGATCAAATGTATTTCAGGTTCATAAGGAGACAATTGACAGTGTACCAAATGCAATTCCCGGGAGAACAGACATTGAGCTGGAAATCTATGGTATGGAAGGAATACCCGATAAAGATATGCAGGAAAGACGACGGACGTTGGAACAGAAATCTCAAGGTTCCCTCTCATTACAAGTTATTTAATATTTGTTAGCTTGGTTACTATTATTGTTTTATATAATTACTTGTAGAAAGTCAGAAAAGAAAAACCAGGATGACTCTGATGAGGATGATGATGATGATGAAGCAGGACCATCAGCTCAAACATCTACACAGCCCCAGCCTGGTTACGCTGCTCCGATGGCCCAGCCTGGAATGCCTGTAGCGGGCGCACCAGGGATACCTGGATATCAAGGCAGGAAATGTTTTAAAATATTTTTTTTAGGTCAAGGTGTAGACGTAAAATTACCATGTCAGAAATATAGTGGTGTGTACAGATGTTTTGAGGGGCAGGTGCTCAGCGAAGACAAAAAGCCCCCCCCTCTCCCCTTCCCTGTGGGGGAAAAAACACATACTTTAATCTGTAACTACCAAGCAACATTGACAGACCATTTATATTTAATACAGCATGCATGTTACAATGTGGACCTAATAATAAAGATAGTCTTGTCCTGGAAAGTCTACAACAAGGCTCTTGAGCTTATGGTTAGCCAACATACTAATAAATAATGCAAAGGTCTGACACTTTAAACATAGCCGACATCTGGTTTGTTCAATGTCATTGTTGTGCCCTTATCAAAAATCAATAATAATCCACTGGGCTGGTCATGTTTATGTGCTCCTCCCACAGAGGCGTAGTGTCCAAGCACCTCTACCTCGCATACCTCAGCCCCACAAGCTGCTTTGGCCCTGGTTTATGACCGGCTATGTTGTGACTGGCTCTTAGTAATATACAGTAATATACTAATTTTTAAGACTATTTTATGACGCGACAAACCAAACCCCTAAAGTTCCTGACATCTGCCGCTGACATTGTCTGAATGTTCCTGACACACTGCGCGGACATCCTCACCCTGGGCCCTTTTCATTTACATTCCCCCAATCCAGTTATGCTGCGCTAGTTTGTACATATAAGATATCGAATTTACTTTGTTCTCCAACGTCTTGAAGAGACGGGCTGTACCGCCTGCTCAAGAGGGGAAACACGGGGACAGCGCATGCCCTTTGAGGCTGCAAATCTTAAAGTATAATCATAATTAAAAAATTAAAACAAAACTTTTTGGGGGGAAGAAAATAAACTATCTGCACTTTCCTGCTGAATGTAATGGTGAAAGGTTTCTTGGGTTGCAGGAATGCCCCTATGATGCCTGGTGTTCCTCCAATGATGCATGGCATGCCCCCAGGGATGCATGGAATGCCACCAGGGTGCGAGGTTCTTTTTGAAATAGACAAGTTTTGTTAAAGTGGCAAAGGAATTTCTTAGTTTATTCTTTTTATTCTGCAGTATGATACCAATGGGTGGGATGATGCCTCCATGATGCCTGGGATGCCCGGTATACCTCCAGGTTGGTACACTTGAAAATATTAACAGAACTGTTAAAGCAGATGCATTCAAGGTGTTATGAAAGTAATCCTACCTATTTCCCTCAGGAATACCTCCACACATGGCTCCACGGCCAGGGATGCCTCACATTTCACCAGTCCCCACAGGAGCGATCCAGAGTCGACCAACTGCAGTAGCACAACCTGCTGTCACTAAGCCTCTGTTTCCCAGTGCAGCTCAGGTATAAAAATTAACCAGTAAACACTTCTTGTTTAGAAGTATGAGTTCTAAACACTAGCCTGATCCTTAAGTGCAGTAAACTATTAATGTTGTGGTTGAATAGGGTTAGTTACTATAGACCTTTTTTTTTTTTTTTTTTTGTCATCGCTGTGATTTCCTCTCTACCATGCTGCAGATGGGCTCTGGAGCTTCATCTCCTGCAGACCTTCAGTCTGCCTCATCCCAGCCATCCTTTCCTATCACGCCTCAAGTATGCTCCCAGACAAACCTTGGACTGTGGCAGCTGCATGTTGCTTATTTAGCTTGAAGCCTGTAAATCCTTCAGTTTTACCAGAAAACGTTTTAGTAGAGTTTTAATGATGGGTAAAACAGCTGTTGTATCTCCTACAAATGGTTTGCATGCCGTGTTGTTTTCGTCAACGAAGACGATAACGATATCATTTCGTTGACGCCCCCTTTTTTAAAATGACGATAGCGTAACGATGACGAGCTAAAAATAGCTCTTTGGGGACTAAACCTGACGAGACGTCTATGAGTTTACATCGACGAGACTAAAATGGGAGAAAGTGGTTCGTCAGATCGTTCACAAACCGTTTGTACGCAGAGCGGGAGAACACACCGGTGCCTCGCTCTCTATCTCTCTCTCCTCTCTCCCCGTGGCGTGCAGTGCACTGCTAGCGTACATCCTCCATGGAGCGCGTTTGACATCAATGTCACAGGACATCGAACTCAGGACTAGTGCTGGCGATATGGAAAAAACTTATATCACGATATGGATTATTTTATATCACGATAACGATACATATCACGATATACACAATAATGTCAGTTTTCAGTTATTCTTTGAAAAGTTTGACAAAAATATCATTGCTTACTTTTTTTCAACTTTATTTTTAAGCAGTGGTTTTGCTATGGATAATTTATATAGCCTATATTGTCAATTGTCAATGTCAGTAAAAATGTGAGACTGCAGGATAAATGGGCTAAACATGATCTGACCAGAGTCAACACGAATTTAACAACAGAAATGTGTAAACTCGTGCGTAGAGAACGACTTACTCAGAGCATCATCTGCTCTCAATATCAAGCTATATTACACTAACAAATGTAAATTGGAGCTTATTATCGCCATTTTCTCAACTTTAATGTAATGTTTAAGAAACAGTGGGCGAGCAGTTTGCATCGTACGTCTTTAGCTGCTCTACGCGCTGCCTGATCCGTCTCTTACCTCCTGCACCACGCCTCTCCTCTCTTCTCTCTCGTGTGTTTAATCCAGATCCACGCGCTAAAAAGATCCATCACTAAAAAGCTGTTTAGTTGCCGTGCGTAAAGCAGAGTGAACCAGCGGTGTTTAACAGGGAGAGAGAGCCCCGCGTGTACGTCCATTAGATGTCGCGTTGCTACAGCAGGTGTGGCGGCGGACAGAGATATCGTAAAGCAGGGAGGTGGTGTCGCAAAACCACAAGGCAGAGTTTCTTTGCGAAAAGTTCTTTTTATTCTTGTTTATAATCACTTAATATAAACTTAGAGGATGCATAGTGAAAGACAACACTAATACATTCTTGTGGCTATTTAATGAAATATTTGCTTTAAAAATTGATTAAATTAGGTTAGAAACGATAGAAACGATAGAAGAGAAATGGCACGATAGGCACTTTTCTATCGTCCCCACGATATGTTGTCATGCCAGATATCAGGACAGTTTTAAATACCGTAGCGTATGAATGCAGAAAGCATGTTGAGGTAGCTACGTATGTGCAGGCAGCGCTGTTGATGAAAGAATAATACATTTGGAAGCGATGATCAGAGGACGAGGAGAGCGGGCGCTTTTGGGAAAAGTCCTGTTGACACTTCTACTACTGCCTATTGTGGTGTAATCTGTTTGTCAAAAGCTATAAAGCCAATAGATAACTATTTATCCCAATTTCCAATACTTATCGAAATTAATTATAACTTTTTATAATGAAACTAACGAAAACTTGACTAAAACCTTTTAAATTTTCGTCTAAAACTATCACATTTAGAAATGACTAAAACTATAAGCATTTTCGTCCAAAGACTAAGTCTAAACTAAAAGGGCTGCAAAACAACACTTTGCATGTGCTTTTCGAATACATTGAGGCCTTCTACTGGAGCATGATTCTGTACTGAATCATGTATATTCATTAAATAAATACTAAATCTACTTGAAGATAAAGTCACAGAAATCTGCCCCTATGAATTATTAATCAGTTTCAGGGAAATATCACTAAAACTTTGAAATGGTGTGTCTTCGGCCTTTTTGACATTTCTTTGTCATTTTGTCTTATTTTGTAGCTTTGAATAACTTGCGTTTTATTTTTAAATCAATTATGCAAACTGAGTGCTTTTATCTCTTTGAACAGGCCCAGCAAAGTGTAACAGGAGTTACTGCTTCCACAGCAGCTACAACTGACCCTCCCAAAGCAACGTTCCCTGCCTACACTCAGCCCTCTGTCTCTGCCTCCTCTTCTTCCACTTCTGCTTCTAATCCTCTAGCAGCACTGTGGCCAAACCCCCTGCCACAGTGACTAGTAAGCCTGCCACACTAACCACCACGAGTGCAACTAGTAAGTTGATCCACCCTGATGAGGATATCTCACTGGTAAGTAGCTATAGCTTTCACTTTTCTCTTTCACAGTAAGTAATGAATGCTATATAATTTGTAGGCTGTGCTATGTAAAAGTAAGAAAAAGTCAAACTTGAAATTAACTGATTTTAAGTTCCTACAAATACTCTTAATTGTTTTGATAAAAGTTGTTGAAATGTGACATAATCTTCACTTTAGTCTTGAAAAAATGGTGCCTACCTCATGTTTTGTCTATCTATACTAAAAGGTAGCGGTATTTCATTTCTTTAAACTCTGTCTATTTTGTTTCCAAACAGGAAGAGATGAGGGCACAATTGCCCCGCTACCAGCGACTTGTCCCCAGAGTGGGGCAGGCACATGCGGCTGCTGCAGTGGCTACTGTGGGCGGGATGATTCCCCACAGCAAGGAATACCCCAGCAGCCTGGAATGAGGCATCCCATGCATGGTATATTATTACATCAAATCAAACAATGAATGTTGCAGTAGCATTTCTTAAGTGTTGCTTTGCTTCCAGCTCAGTACGGCGCTCCACCACAGGCAATGCCTGGGTACATGGCAGGCGGGATGCCTCCGTATGGGCAGGGTCCTATGGTGCCTCCGTATCAGGGAGGCCCTCCCTTGGGCATGAGGCCTCCTGTTATGTCCCAGCTGGACGCTACTGAAGCTTCAAAGCTGCCACCACTTTAGGTTTGAGGCTAACACCTTTTATCATCCTAGTGCTCTTTTCAACAGTAGCTGTGAGACCTGTGGTGGTGAAGACTATTGTTAGACACATGGACATTTAATATAGCATTAACACCACAAGATTCTGACAGCTCTGTTTCTTGATTATCTGTAAGAATTTATTTCCCCCCATAGGTTCACTCAGGTTTATTCAAGTAATGTGTATTTAAAAAACAAAACAAATTTTATATTTCCTTTGAAGCTGCTGGAGTAACATGAACCTACCATCTTCTTACAAAGGCAAGTTTCTCATGTAAACATTTGATATTTTCTTTTTAATCCTTTGGTAGATTGAGGCCTTCACAGCATGCTTAGGTGCTGTTGGACATGCGTCCCCAACTTTGGTTGGTGAGGGTCTCAGTGTTAAAAATGATTCCTGATTACTGTTACAAATCCACGACTCATAAGTCGCTAGCGTTATTCTTGTTTCAAGTGTGGTTTTAGTGATCTCGGTTAAATGGGTACATGTATTCATCCTTTGTAATGTTTTATGAATCTGTTGTAATAAAGTCCATCTTGAAATCCTGTGCTGATTTGTCCTGACCTACAAAGGTGAGTCATGAAGGTTAGTACTGGTGTTTTACTGGAACACCAGATTTGTCTAACAGTATTTCATCCCACAAATTTGCCATCATCAATTTAGGGAAATCCACCTCATGTTTTTAATTTCTCAACAGCCACTGAATATTTTTAGATATTTAGTCACTGTGGAAAAGTTGATGCTGGCTAACATCTGGTGTCAAATGTTGCATGTTATGACTTTATGTCTGCTCAATTCTGTCATGTAATGAGTCTTAAGTGACAAACACTAGCTATCTCATTCTTCTATAAATATCACAGCCACTCATCCATACAAATTCAGTCTGGCTTGCCCTCACCAGGGCACAACAGTCCAGCATGTTTGTAATAGAAATGTCAGGGTTCCTGAATTGAGACTGGCTTTTGCAAACCTTTTTAATTGTTAGCAAGATCTCTCTATAAGGCCTCTTTCACATATCAGGGGACTCTTATACCTGTTCTCAGGTAAACAAGTACTCATTTATGTGTATTTGTTTTTGTCTGTAGCCCTTCCATCAGCTTTTGAGCCTTTAAACCTACTGGGCTGCCATGACAGGTCAGTTAAACCCTGTAAGTACCTGCTGTTCATTGTTCTAGTTTGGTTTTCACGGTCAGGTGCTACAGTAGGGGAGAGAGGGGTAACGTGAAATGCATTGATTTTTTTTTAGATGTAACACTTATTTTCATGCAACGGTTGAAATTGGTAGGCCTGCGTCATTTGAACGTGTCAGGTTATAAAATGTCTTCATAAAAGTTGCATAACTTTTCGCATGTTCCCTAAAACAATAATACTTTAATGGTTCTGGGGCTGCTAGAGACAACGAAATTGAAATTAAACATTAAACACTGGCATAAAATGGTGGACATTAACATGTAATATATTTTATGATTTCAAGTGTAAATTTAAACATTACATCAGTTCAACTTGTCTCAAGACCTCGTTCAACTCATCCCAGGCCTGGGGTAAAGTGGTGCACATAACTTTTCTTTGCGAGTTTTAGTCCAGAATATTTTTTATAGAGATGCAATAAGAAATGGTTATATTTTATATTCATGCTAAATTGTTTTACACAACAACCACCAACGCACAAAGTGATCACTATACCCACTCTCCCCTACTGTGTTATAATCGTATTGAAGCGGATATCTAAGTCAGTAGTTCCCAAAGTGGCGGTCGGGACCCCCAGGGGGTCGCGGGCACTAATTTTTTCCAAGAGGATTTTAAGATCTCAGAGTATTTAATATAGTTCTTAACTGAACATATGTATTTGTGATTGAGGTCAAATAAATTAAACCATGTAAATACATATTACTAAAGCAGATTTTAATTGTGTTATGGCTTGATTTTCGGGGTCCCGGTCTGAAAAGTTTGGGAACCCCTGATCTATGTGACTGTATTTTTTTGAATATTTCAATATAATAAAATGAGGAGTGTGTTCCCTCTGTTATAAAGTGGTAAGTAGCCAGTTAGGTGATTGTGCATCATGCAGATCTAATACTGTAGAGGCAACAGCAGTTGGTGTAAAGGCTACATGAAGGTTGGTAGTATTTTCTTGTGGACCGTGATAGTTACTTGAATCATGTTATGTTTATAAGCAATTTTACAAAAATGAAAGGTGTCAATAAAACTGCTGTATTTCCTTTTTGTTTTCTTGGATTTTTGTTCACTTGCGCAGTTACTGGAAAACACCATAACTCAATGTTAAACCGATCCTATTTATCCAACAAATAGTGTTCACCCCACATCCTTTCCCAGACCCAGACACATTTTCTCACACACACACACGCACACAAAATAAATGCTGCCCTTCCCGTAAATATTGGACCAATGGGCGTGAGCGCAATGAGGATTTAGTCGCCGTGTTTCAGCGTGTGGAGAATATGGGACGAGTGCGCCATCTGGTGTATATATGGCTTAAAGTGCATATGACACAGACACCATTTTTTTTTGCTAAACAGTTTACGCAGTTATATTTAAGATTTATCAAATAAAATAAATATCCAGCTCCCTTTAGTTTGACCAATTTAAAAATGTTTATAGTTTCACTTACTTAATTGACAGGAAATAAAGGACAAGTTTAAACTTGCTGTGCATAGAAATGAGTGAGTCAAGCAAGTCAAGCCATACCTGTCAGTACCTTAAAATTCAAATAATTTCATTAATTTGCTGCTTCACTGAAATAAAATATATTTTTACTTAGAACTAATGTTATGTGTGGCTGAGTTCTAATGGACTCTGCGTTGTGTGTATGTCACAAATGCTGATGGACTCGGCTCTCAGTTGGGTGGAAAAACAACGCTCCCCTCCATTCATTATCTGGCAGACAAATAAACGGCGTTAGCCCATCAGCAATCCCGCCCACATATACAGTCTCTCCTCCCATGGAAGACAATATCAAAAGGGAAGAGGAACGGGAGGAGCCAACATATATACGACCATGCTCTTATATTTACTTCAATGCCATGGATCTAATATAATAAATGTATACGACCCATAGACAGGACATGACACAGGGGCAGACAACCAAAATAAAATACTATGTACACGGGGCTAACGATACTAAAATATTGCCAGGCAAAACAAATTCCAATAAATAAAATAACTGGGACAAAATGACATGGTTCACAACTACACATCACTTTGCGTGCAACTCCACGCTACGCCAGACGATGGCGCCTTGACCCAATTCGCCAGGATTAACTAGCTATTATAACACCGTTACATATGCATCAAAATAAGTCATATTTTCAAAAGCTTTAAAACCTGTCATAAACTTTAAGTCAAGGACGAGTCCTGTATCCAACTTTTTTCTTTTTAGCTAGCAACCTACGAGTGTGCTTAGCGAAACATAAGGCACACTGAATTATAATAGACATGAGGGCCATTATCAAAATATGGGCATTTTCTGTCCCGAAAATAAAAATAATGAAGTGCAATATTTTTACATAAAATCACCAGAACATGTTCAATACCCTCTTAGCATTGCTACCAGTCATAAGGGACAGCTTGGTTATTTTTCTTTCTTTTCTTTTTTTTATTGTGGCAGTATAGCCCTTAGCCAGCAGGTGGCAGTACCACATAGTATAAAAGTGCCCCTCCCTCTACCTGTTTGCCCTCTCTCCCACACTTTCGCTTCCTGTTTGGCAGGGCGTGGCCACAGGTTGTCTTCTACTGGGCCAGGTATATTGTTTTCATTGTGCTTAAAATATATCAAGTTAGTCGACACTGATGTAATTTCTTTGTAGTGCTATAACAACACACAAAGCCGTGATGCACCCTGTCAGGCTGATCCTTGGGCACTGCTAGTCCTGGGAAGCCGGGGTCCTTTGGTGTAGCTGGTTGCTGGACGTCAAGTCACAACTGGGGTCCTCCGTTGTAGCTGGCCTACAGGCTGGTCGTGCAAGATTTCTGGCTTGTTGTGGGCTGACATCGTGTGTGTGACGCGGTATGTTAAATTAGTAATTCCAACCCCAGTAGTGAACTTTTGTAAGCTAACTATAATTTCTAACTTTTAGGCACCATCCTTTTACAGCACTGGCCCAGTTTTCCTGCTGTCTTGCCTCCATGTTCAATGTTTTTAATGAGAACTCAAAACTGAAACAGTAAATTAATATATACATATATACTTTTAACCCAAATAAATGTCATATTTTCATACTGGAATGTCTCTGCCTCGTACCAATGTATGAACCTGTGTGCCTTAAGCACTTTTTTCCTTTCCCAGCTGGTCTGGGTGGCGTTGTCTGGTTTCCTTTTCATTTGTATGTAACAAGAAAGTGCGTCTATTACCACTCACCTTGCCACATTATCATTTAAGATTTTTATTTTAAGTTTTGTGTCATTGGTGTTACAACCAGTGTTGGGAACGTTACTTTAAAAAGTAATTAGTTATAGTTACTCACTACTTGTTCCAAAAAGTAACTGAGTTAATAGTAACTGAATTACTCTATAATGAAAGTAACTCGTTACCAGGGAAAGTAACTATTTGCGTTACTGTTAAATAAAAAACTTGCTAAATATCAAAGAATTTTTCCTTTTCTTTTGCAGTTTTCAAAAGTCAGCGTGAATGAGTAGAACAGACAGGTGTTTGGATTTATGTACTATCAAGTCAAAGATGTTCATAGTAACTGAATGAACTGAGTGGGGGTAGAGTGGGGGGGAAGCCTCTGTGACTGAATGGTATTGACCAGTGTTTGCGCCGCTGTTTTATTAATTTAGGAATACGGCTGTATTCAAAGAGAATGGGAGGAACAGGAGTAAAAGAAACATGTGCCAACGCAGCCAACGATCAGACTTTACGCACAGGCATTGTGCAAGTCTCTCCGTTCATTCATCAGGCAAAACGGAAAACAATGTCTCTGGAGCGGAGAGCGGGGAGAGAGGAAGAAGAAAAGGCGTTGTGAGAGAGAGACACAGGGAGGGGGGAAAGACGCGTCTCCACCGATTCTGCGTCTTTGGGTTAAAATAAGCAGAGCCGGTTTTTCCTATACGCAAACTACGCAAGGTGCGTCGGGCCCCGCAGCCGTGAGGGCCCCGCATCTCAGTCAAACTACGGTGTTTTTTCATTTATTAATCAACGCGTTGTTACGGGGACAGGCTCTCTGTCAGCGCTCACTCACACTCCTCCTACGTTGGCACATAAAACACCAACACGCAGCAGTCTGCTGAAGTGGATGAGCAGGAGAGACCTACCGCCTTCCCCCCGTCACTCCCGAGGGGCGAGTGCTTCTCCCCTTCGCGTCCCCGCTTAGCTGTCTGTCTCCCGGTGCTCACTTCGCCTCCTGTGCGCCTGCATGTCTCTCGTGTCCCGGGCGCTGCTCTCATGTTTTCTCTGCTCGGACTCGGGGCTGCATTGCCACACACTCATTTAAACTCTTCTTATTGTCTCTAGAGGAGCATCAGGACAGTAGTTTAGCAAATAGACGAGAGTAAAGTCGTCCTACGTGGCCTGGTCAAAGAGGAGTTGAATCCACACTGTTCTCATGAGCACAGTTTACTTATAGTAACTCTGGTTCGCTTAATGTACACAGTCTAAAACTAATTGGGCTACTCACAGGCTAATTCTCAGTAGTAAGACCGTCACAATACAAGTTTTAGGTAGTTTTAAATCAGCGGTTCCAAAACTGTGGGTCAGGGACCAAAGGTGAGAGAATGGGACCATTTGCCATTTACCATTTTCTGTCTGCTCAAAGATCACTGATTACACCAGAACATGTTGATATGTTAGTTTTTTTTTGAAGAACCAGTCCTGAGATAACTTAACCTAGGGTTAGAGCAGCACTAAGGGAGTGTTCTTGTTTGTGTTTGGCCTGTTAGGCCTTGTGTTTCCCTGTGTGCAACTGAAACAAAAATAAAGAAGTTGTTAGTAATATTTTTTTCTTTTTTGATATCGTATCGTGACGTATCGTTTCGTGACTCTTACATATCGAGGTGCATCGTATCGTGAGTTTAAGTGTATCGTCCCATCCCTAATTCCAACAGTTTTGCTTTGTAGACACCACATGGTTATGCCTAAAATACCTTATGTATTTGTTGTACACTACACACTAACTTAGTTGTATTTGCTGTAGAAAACTGCTCTGTTCTGAAGGTGGAGTTACCATAAACCACACGTTTGCTACAAACTACACCCTTTTTTTTACTGATTAGTAAATTAATAAATAGTTTTATAAGGTCCTTTCCATAAAGTTGTTTTATTTCATTACTAATAAGTAAACTATAGTAGTATAAAGATGGTGAGGTGTGAGGTTTTACGTATAACCAGGACATGAAGAGTCAACACAAACAACTACAGTTTAGCCTCGTCCAGGACTGAATCACAGAGGCAGTCGTCTAAGCAAGACAGTACATATTTTACTTGATTAAACAATTTATCTAGCTTTTCTGAAGTTATTTTAGAGGTGAGCAGTAGGCTTGAAGCAGAGCTAGTTTCACCTGTACAGAGCAGGAGGAGAA
Source organism: Neogobius melanostomus (assembly GCA_007210695.1). NCBI lineage: Eukaryota > Metazoa > Chordata > Actinopteri > Gobiiformes > Gobiidae > Neogobius > Neogobius melanostomus. The sequence goes on along the minus strand of VHKM01000004.1, from coordinate 743,710 downwards.
TTTCCGAGACAGAATGTTCGCTTGTGCATATAACATCACATACATTCAAGATGTTCCCCGAGAGCTTAAAGTGATCTGTCCTCCTTTGTCTGACATAATGACACTTTTAATTTGTATTTCACATCCTGCAGTTCCTGCAGTGAATAGAGGAGAGAATAAAGCCAAAAGCATTTTGTCTCAAATGAGAGTTGAATCCAGACAGTTGAGCGCGGTTATTTTCAGTAACTCTAGTTCTCGGAAAGTGCACGGTCTAAAACAATTTACTGGCAGGCTGATTCTCAGTGGTAAGATAAAAATATCAGGTGCAGGTTTCAGTTAGTTTTAAAGTCAGTGGTTTGCAAACTGGGTCAGTGACCTTTTACCATTTTAAAAAGTGGGGGGGGGGGAAAGACTAAAGACTAGTGGTTTCCTAAACTCCAGTCTGACAGTGGCTTAGTGGTTAAAGGTTCTCACACAATGGGGCAGGGCCCAATTGCACTACTGCACAGTGTAACTGTTTTTGACCATAAATGGGTTCGCTCTTCATCAAATAGCCATGTGTACTATAGGGCCCTGAGTGGATTTTTGCTTAGGGCCCCAGAAGGGCCAGCACCGGCTCTGCTCCTAATCGCCAGTAAATTAGCATCAGAGGTTGACTTTGAGCACGTGGATCACCGCGAGCCTCCGCCCCTCCTTCGCGCGCACCGAGCCGCGCTCCAGCTGAACAACAGCGGATCGTGCGCATGTAAATAAATGCGGAGATGTGACCAGTTTAAGATCGTTAGAAGTGTCTCCCTGCTCAAGATGGTTTTCTGAGCAGATGTGTTGAAACAACTTATTTGGTCATGCTTTCATTTTCTCATAATGACAGCAATATTAAGTCGTATCGTCATGGACAGGTTTTATTTTATTTTTATTTTATTTTTACATTGTAATAAGGGGGCACTGCAGACACATCTTTATATGGGAACTTCCAACAGTTTCATATATACGAATTAATAAATAATATTTTACCTATTTTTATTATTGTTTCAGTTTGCACATCAGATATTTTTAATTACTTTACACATAACGCCTTATTTATGTATTTATGTAGGCCAGTGATTCCCAAAGTGGGGTCCGGGGCCCCTGGTGGGCCTCAGAGACCCTACAGGGGGGCCCCAAAGCAATTGTCTACAAAATAACTACATTGAAAAAAAAATCATTTTAAAAGGTAAATACATTTATTTGTAGACACGTAATAGTTTGAACCAGTATTTAGCTTTACCATCATTGCTAGATGTTGCTTTTTATGTCATTTTAGCTGTAATAATAGAAACTTCCTTAGAATAGAGTACATTTTTATGATATAGGGGGCCCAGAGAGATTTTCGGATTGATAAGGGGCCGCGATGTCCCGGACTTTGGGAATGGCTGATGTAGGCTATAACCCCGTGAACTGCTACCTTAACGTGGTGGGGTTGTTTGAGTGCCCGAATGATCCTTGGAGCTATGTTGTCTGGGGCTTCATGCCCCTGGTAGGGTCTCCCATGGCAAACAGGTCTTAGGTGACGGGTCAGACTAAGAGCAGTTCAGAAGACTCATATGGACGTACAACATTCAAGGACCGTGACGTCGCCCGGTATGGCGCAGCCGGGGCCCCACCCTGGAGCCAGGCCTGGGTTGGGGCTCGAATGCGAGCGCCTGGTGGTCGGGCCTTTGCCCACGGGGCCCGGCCGGGCACAGCCGAAGGGATGACGTGGGCCCGCCCTCCTGTGGACTCACCACCCGCAGAGGGATCCGTAGGGGTCGGGTGCAGAGAGGACTAGGTGGCAGTCAAAGGCGGGTGCCTCGACGACCTGGTCCGCGTGCGCAGCTTCTGGCGTTCGGGACATGGAACGTCACTTCGCTGGGGGGAAGGAGCCTGAGCTTGTGCGGGAGGTTGAGAGATACCGGCTAGATATAGTCGGGCTCACCTCCACGCACAGCCTGGGTTCCGGATCCCAACTCCTGGAGAGAGGCTGGACTCTCCATTTTTCTGGAGTTGCCCGCGGGGAGAGACGGCGGGCTGGGGTGGGTTTGCTCATAGCCCCCAGCTCAGCCGCCACGTGTTGGAGTTTACCCCGGTGAACGAGAGGGTCGTGTCCCTACGCCTTCGGGTTGGGGACAGGTCTCTCACCGTTGTCTCGGCCTACGGGCCCAACATCGGTGCAGAGTACCCGGCCTTCTTGGAGTCCCTGGGAGGGGTACTAGATAGTGCTCCGACTGGGGACTCCATTGTTCTACTGGGGGACTTCAACGCCCACGTGGGTAACGACAGTGAGACCTGGACGGGGGTGATGGGGAAGAACGGCCTCCCGATCTGAACCGAGTGGTGTTCTGTTATTGGACTTCTGTGCTAGTTACAGTTTGTCCATAACGAACACCATGTTCGAGCACAAGGGTGTCCATAAGTGCACGTGGCACCAGGATACCCTAGGCAGGAGGTCGATGATCGACTTTGTAGTTGTGTCATCTGATCTCCGGCCGCGTGTCTCGGACACTCGGGTGAAGAGAGGGGCTGAGCTGTCAACCGATCACCACCTGGTGGTGAGCTGGATCCGCTGGCAGGGGGGAGGAAGCCGGTCAGACCTGGCAGGCCCAAACGTGTTGTGAGGGTCTGTTGGGAACGTTTGGTGGATCCTTCTGTCAGTAGGGTCTTCAACTCCCACCTCCGGAAGAGCTTCACCCAGATTCCGAGGGAGGTTGGAGACATGGAGTCCGAGTGGACCATGTTCTCCTCCTCCATTGTCGATGCGGCTGCTCGCAGTTGTGGCCGTAAGGTCTCTGGTGCCTGTCGCGGCGGCAATCCCGAACCCGGTGGTGGCGCCCGGAAGTAAGAGATGCCGTCAAGCTGAAGAAAGAGTCCTACCTGGCCTTGTTGGCTTGTGGGACTCCGGAGGCAGCTGAGAGGTACCGGCAGGCCAAGCGTGCTGCAGCTCGTGCAGTCACAGAGGCAAAAACTCGGGTCTGGGAGGAGTTCGGAGAAGCCATGGAGGAGGACTATCGGTCGGCCTCGAAGAGATTCTGGCAAACCATCCGGCGCCTCAGGAGGGGGAAGCAGTGCTTCACCAACACTGTTTACAGTGCGGGCGGGGAGCTGTTGACCTCGACTGGGGATGTGGTCGGGCGGTGGAAGGAGTACTTCGAGGATCTCCTCAATCCCACTGTCACGTCTTCCGATGAGGAGGCAGAAGCTGGGGACTCGGAGGGGGTTCGTCCATCACCCAGGCTGAAGTCACTGAGGTGGTTAGAAAGCTCCTCGGTGGCAAGGCCCCGGGGTGGATGAGATTCGTCCCGAGTACCTTAAGTCTCTGGATGTTGTAGGGCTGTCTTGGCTGACACGTCTCTGCGGCGTCGCGTGGCGGTTGGGGACAGTGCCTCTGGATTGGCAGACCGGGGTGGTGGTCCCTCTCTTTAAGAAGGGGATCGGAGGGTGTGCTCCAATTACAGAGGGATCACACTTCTCAGCCTCCCGGTAAGGTCTACTCCAGGGTGCTGGAGAGGAGGATCCGGCCGATAGTCGAACCTCGGATTCAGGAGGAACAATGCGGTTTTCGTCCCGGTCGTGGCACACTGGACCAGCTCTATACCCTACATCGGGTGCTCGAGGGTTCGTGGGAGTTCGCCCAACCAGTCCACATGTGCTTTGTGGATTTGGAGAAAGCGTTCGACCGTGTCCCTCGTGGTGCCCTGTGGGGGGTGCTCCGGGAGTATGGGGTGCGGGGCCCTCTGCTAAGGGCTGTCCGTTCCCTGTATGACCGCAGCAGGAGCTTGGTTCGCATTGCCGGCAGTAAGTCAGACTTGTTTCCGGTGCGTGTTGGTCTCCGCCAGGGCTGCCCTATGTCACCGGTTCTGTTCATTATCTTTATGGACAGAATTTCTAGGCGCAGCCAGGGGCCGGAGGGTGTCCGGTTTGGGAACCTCAGGATCTCATCTCTGCTGTTTGCAGATGATGTTGTTCTGTTGGCTTCATCAAATCAGGACCTCCAGCGCGCACTGGGGCGGTTTGCAGCCGAGTGTGAAGCGGCCGGGATGAGGATCAGCACCTCCAAATCTGAGGCCATGGTTCTCCACCGGAAAAGGTGGCTTCCCCGCTTCAGGTCGGTGGGGAGTCCTTACCTCAAGTGGAGGAGTTCAAGTATCTCGGGGTCTTGTTCACGAGTGAGGGACGGATGGAGCGTGAGATCGATAGACGGATCGGTGCAGCGTCAGCAGTGATGCGGTCGCTGTATCGGACTGTTGTGGTGAAGAGGGAGCTGAGTCAGGGGGCAAAGCTCTCGATTTACCGATCGATCTACGTTCCCACCCTCACCTATGGTCATGAGATCTGGGTAATGACCGAAAGGACAAGATCGCGAATACAAGCGGCCGAAATGAGTTTCCTTCGCAGGGTGGCTGGGCGCACCTCCGAGATCGGGTGAGGAGCTCAGTTACCCGGGAGGAGCTCGGGGTAGAGTCGCTACTCCTTCACGTCGAAAGGAGCCAGCTGAGGTGGCTAGGGCATCTGTTCCGGATGCCTCCTGGTCGCCTCCCTCGGGAGGTGTTCCAGGCATGTCCTATTGGGAGGAGGCCTCGTGGAAGGCCCAGGACACGCTGGTGGGACTATGTCTCCGAGCTGGCCTGGTGTCGCCTCGGGGTCCCCCCAGAACAGCTGGAGGTGGTGTGCGTGGATCGGGAAGTCTGGGCATCTCTGCTGAGACTGCTGCCTCCGCGACCCGGCCCCGGATAAAGCGGAAGAAAATGGATGGATGGATGGATGGCTATAATGTGAAATTGACTAAAATGTAAAATGTTTTTTTTTTGTTTACAGTAAAAGTTTGTAATTGATGTATTTAAAAACATCTTTCAACTTCCTGCAGTGTCTCACCCTTTTAATTTCATATGAGGTTGTTTAATGTTATACAGTAAAAGCTGAGTTCCACTCGTTCCAAACGCTGAAATAGCTGAGTCCACACCATAGAAATCCACACTCGTAATAATAATAATAATGCATTAGTCTTATATAGCGCTTTCCAGACGCTCAAAGTCGCTTTACAATTTGGTACATTATTCATTCACTCCATACTCGGTGATGATAAGCGAGGCAACCAGTCTGCGCACATCAGCCACCACCACCAACCACTCACTCACTCACTACATTCGCTAGGCTTCCTGGTGTTACTGAACGGTCTCCCATCCAAGTACTAACCAGGCCCTACCCTGCTTAGCTTCCAAGGTCTGACGGGATTGGGCATCGCAAAGGCGGTATGGAACTCCTCAAGTCCGTACTCCGAGTCTGCACCCGCAAATCCGTACCCAGGAGTTCACAAATATGGAGTCTACACTCTGAGAATTGAGAAACGGCCAGATGCTGAGAATGGTCTAGACCAGCCATTCCCAAAGTCCGGAACATCGCGGCCCCCTTGTCGATCCGAAATTGTCTCGGGGCCCCGAGAAAATAATTTATCCTATTCATTGGAATTTTCTTATTGTTTTAAAGGTAAAATTACATAAAAAGCAACATCTAGCAATGACTGGGATTTAAAACTGGTTTCAAGTAATACATTTTAGCAAATAAATGTATTTTTCCTTTTAAAATATATATTTTTTCAATGTACTTGTTTTCTAGACAAGCTTGGGGGCCCCCTGTAGTGTCTCCAAGGCCCCCCAGGGGGCCCGGACCCCACTTTGGGAACCACTGGTCTAGACTGTTTGACACCTTTGAGTGTCAAAGAACACCCAAAAAGGTGTCAAACTGATGAAAATTATGAGTAAGCATTTTGTCATTATTGTTGTTAGTATTTTTTGTTAAAGCACATCGTGTAACATTTCACCCAATAAATAAACTGAAATCGGCTACAAGCACTTATTTTATTACAGATATTTGTTTGTTATAATAAAAACAACAAACATGTATTTTCTGTGAGCGGCTCACTTCTCCTCAGACCTTTACTGGAAGTCTCCAGCTCATCTCAATGGACATTACTAAAGTCAGCCAAATATGAGATTTAAACAGGTTCAAATCCATACTTTGAACAAATGGAAAAAATGAAGTAATGCTAGCGGAATATACAGGTCACAATGGTCAAATGCCCATGAAGCATGATGTGACATGAGAGGAATAGACAGTCAATGGTCCAGATTTCTATAACCCATTACAAAAAATAGCATTTTCTTTGTCTAGCTTTGGGAGTGTGTTTTGGCAACAGTAGGCTAATCCAAATATTTGCGCAGTGTGCCTTTAAGATTTGAGACACAATATTATTTTCTATCTTTGTTTATTTTCAAGACATATTTACTTAAAAGCTTAGGTGTTTCCCCCTCTATATTATTGGAACATTATTGGTGCATATTACCAAAAATATCAAAGATAATTTTAGAGCCAGTTAGGCTGGATGTAGGCTACTGATCATGTCTTTATATGGTGCTTCCTGGCTTCTGACCTATCTTGAGTGTAGACTTCCTGTGACTGTTATGTGACTTCTAGGATACAGTTTAATTTGCACATGGGCAATTGTCCATAAAAGGCTTGCATTGGTATTTAAATTAAATTAAATTTCATTCATTTTTAAAATATCTCTTCAGTGAAGTGATTTCGAAGATAAGTTCCGTATATGGAAACACTAATCAGTGGCTGTGCCACTTGTAGTACAGAAGATTTCTTTAATTGTCTTAAGGAGCAAAACTTTCAATCATGTGCATGCTTGTTTCTTTTTAGACCTTTTAGTTCAGTGTTAAGAAGATCATAGCAATGAATGACAGTTCTGAAGGTGGAGCCGCAGAAGTTCCTCTTAGGTTTCGTCTAGTCTACAGCATAACATTCTAAACACCACAGTATTCAAACAGCACGCACCGGTGAGGCTGTCACGACTCACGACTGCTCCATCACTGCTCACGCGAGATTCAACTATGAGTGGGGTTAGATCTCTATTTCTTTGGACTCTGTTGATACATGCCGGACCTGGTGAGTGTTATTTTTACATTTTGTCAAACAGTATGGCAAAAATGCTTAATAAGATCTCATCACACACAGTAGGCTATTACCGCAAGCCCATGTGCTTCAGAAACCTGGAGGAGCCAAAAGAAGAGACGACGCTTTAAAGATTTATGCTTTTTATTTTTTGCTCTGATCTAAGTCCCTTTTTTATGGGTGCTGCTTTTTGACGGTCATTAGTTGCTGATGTGTTAATTTAACCAAAGGCTTAAGCCAATTTCTACAGCACATTGTCTGAAAAGTGTTATTTTTGTAGTACGGCTTGAGAGAGAGCTTTCGTAGGCTGTAAATGCTCTGCAAGCGTTTTCACTAATGACTAATATTATAAATATGATACTGCTTTACAGCAGTGCTGTGCAGTACCATCCAGTTTTTAGCGCATGAAGAGGGGGACTCCGTTGTCCTCGCCTGCCAGGTGGACCAAATTAAACCCCCGCCCATGGGAGTGTACCTGAAGCGCTCCTGGCTGCGGCCCAAAGAAGTCCTGTTCAAATACGAGGGGTCAGAGGTGACCCTGCTGGACCAGGACATCCATAACCGGACCAGCGTGAGCGGAGACCCCAAAGTCCACGCGCTCAACGTCACCATCTCTGATCTGCGGGCCTCAGAACAGACCGCTACTACTGTGAGTTCCACCAGAACAGCCGGCACTCTGAAGACACGGTACTGCGCGGGAACACCGAATATTTTCTCTTCGTCACCGGTGGTGAGTGCAACATCCAAAACAGCAGAACATCTTTTGGAGTATGACTACAAGGTTTGCACATATTTTTGGGGGGTGGATGTGTAGAAACAGTCTACTGTGTGAGGTTTCATGAATCAGAGCACCGCAATAACATTAAAATACCCAAAGATCTCTTCTCTTGTTTTTATATTGTAAACTTATCTTATCATTCTGGTATGAAAAGCGCTCTCTAAGCAATGTTTGAGTGATTTGCTTTATTGATTGATATATTCTTTTTCCCCCCATAGTTTATTGCTTATTATTTATCATTAGCAAAAAATGACAATGGCAATAAATCTATTCGGATTCTGATTCATACTCATACTGTATATAATATATCACAGTTTTTTATTTGAACATTAAAATTATTTTTAACATAAAAGTTACAGATGTTACACAACACATTCTCAAGCCAGTGACAGTTTATCAATTGATATTAAAAAATTACAAAGAACAATAACAACCTTCTGCTGAGATAAATACATGAAACCAAAAATAAGACTGATACACATAATGAAACTGGTAAACAATGGTTTGTTGTTTGCTCCCTCCCTGTGCTTTACTGCTTTGAGGGGGAGTTTGACAAGGGGTATGTCTTATCCCAATGAGATGTAAATGAGCCCTATTGTCACTCCCAACAGCAGAGAGGTGAGAATGGCCCAAAACTTTGGAGAGGTTTTTCAGCCCTTTGGGCTTTTTGGAGTTGTTAACTTCAAATCATCGCTACACCTCCAAATATTATCAGATTTCCATGTGTTACACATCGTTGGAAAGCTTGGAGACTACACTTTAATAATCTGTGAAAATCTCAAAATGCCCAAAATCGACTTGTGGCCCCCATTCCTGTGACTGGTCACATATGACATAGGTCATATGTCTTGTTACGGAGCGGGTCAGTGTTGTTTGTTTGAGCACACTTGACTGTTTCGTAAGCGAATGAGGAATGACCATCAGCCTATCACATGCTGTGATGACTCATGTCCTGAGGAAATGCCCGGGATCCCATCAAAGTAATCTATGTTGAGCAGAAATTAGACTTATGTGCAGCATCTTCCCATTCTCTTGAGCTCTATATGACATCAGGTTAGGGGTCAGAAAACCTTTTCTTGCATATGTCATAGGTAAGAGTAATCCTACCCCTGCGTGTGTCACTGGGACACACGGAAATAGCCCCCACTGCAGCACAGCGCGATTTCGTATTTTATTAGCAGATTATTTATGTTTCTCAACCATTGTTGGACCTATTACATTTTTGCCAATGATGGGGCTCAAGCTCTCCCCTTTCATGTTTTAAACTAAACACATTAATCTTGGTCAAATCATTTAGATATTTAGGCCTACTAGTTGAAAAATAGTTATTTCTGCCATGTGCCTCAATCAAAATCCCTCCAGATGCAAACAGTGGCAGTTTGCTGTTTGAAGAACGTCAGTGTTATGTATGTAGCCTAATAATGCCTGTTTGCTTTGCAGCTTGTCATTGTAATGTGACTCTTTCATGCTTTTCCTTTTGTAGTTCTGGATGTGGATAGGGATTTGGTAGATGCTTGTGTTGGAGGCTCAGTCGTGTTGCCCTGTGTCCCACCGGTGGGTGACAGCTCTGCTGTGGAAGGGGTTGTTCTGAAGAGGCAGAGGGGACAGCAGTCCATGGAGCTTTTGTACCACTCAAAGCACACTTCATGGTCCTCCCAGTTCTCTGTGGACAGGTTCCATCTGAGCACTGCTCCAGGACCAGGGGGTATCAGTTACAGCCTGACTGTGGGAGCCCTACAGCCAGAGGACAGTGGGCTTTACAGCTGCCAGCTGCTACTGCATGGACGGCCACACAGCCCCTCCATGGGCCGACAAGGGAAATATGTGTCTGTTCAAGGTAAAGGCACAACTACTTTGGTCAGTACAATTATTAATCCGCACAGCGTTCTTCCCTCAGTCTGAGACTGACAAACTAAAACTAATTGTAGTTGCTACTATGGATATTAATACCTGTAAAAATCTAAAGTGCATATGATAGGTCAGACTATCCAACAGTAGCTCAGTGGTTAGAACATTAATGTGAATCCATAAGGTTGGTGTTTTGAATCCAGCTCTGACCAGTGCATATGCTCATTGTGTTCTGAATGTGGATCTCACACTTTTTTCTTTTTTTTTTTTACTTTTCTACATACAATGTCCTCTTTACTGGTGTAAAATTGAGTTATTCATATTTACTACTGGCAATATTCCATCAAATAGTTAATAATGTGAAAAACAGTCCTATGCACCTTGAGACTTTATATAGGTCATCCTACCTACAGAAATATTGTTTTTAAAAAGGATTAAAAGCAGCAGTTGTCAAGGTTTCAGTCTACCGTCTGTTTTTGCAACATGGTTAACTAGCTGTTGTTAGTAATTCTCTAAGGAAGGAAGTTTGCCTCAGTGGTTTCTGCAATTGCATCAGAAATCTGATCTGTACAAACTCATTAAGCCGCATGAATGTGTTTGCATTTGTCTCTGCAGGTGACCAGTGTGGCTACTCCTCTTACTCTACTCTCATATATGCCTTGTCAGCAGCCGTGGCCGTCACCGTTGTCCTCCTTCTGGTGATCGTAGTCATGCACAGAGTGAGTTTGAAACGAGGCATGTTTTTTAACGGCATACTGAACACAGTGAGGCCCACTACTTGAGCACCTGCGTGATAAGAACATAGTACACACTTCCTCTGCTGCTAACCTCAAACCACACACATTTCACAACTGAGCAGCTACAGTATTTTTCTGGTCATTTTAAATGAGGAACAAGAAGATTTCTCATGTTGATTTGCTAAATTTTAATTACACTGATTACACAATTTCAAACATATAAAATAAAGGTTTGAATTTGCTGGAAATAGTTCCAAAAAGAAAAGTCACAATATTTGATTTAACACAGGAAATACATGTGGTTTTCAGTGATTTTTGTTTTCATGTGAAGGGGAAACGCAGGCGAGCAACGGCAGTACACACCCCTGCCCCATCTATGAGGAGATGTCTGCATTGCAATCCAAGAACCCCTCGCGGTCCCGGAGCCACACGGAGGAGGCCCAGTCAGAGTACAGAAACATCTCAAAGAAGAAACAGTGCCCGGAAAACCATTATGAGAGTCCAAAGGAGGCTTTCTCCCCAAAACCTGAGTGATCTTGGGATGAACTTTGATCAATTGCCTGAAATGTTAAGTCACTTGCTTTTTTTTTATTCTGAGAAAGAAGAAATGTAATTATTCATAGTTAATAATCAGTTTTGCAATGTATTTGTGTCAGTCTCTTTTGCAACATCATAAAAGCTTGGTAATAATATATACAAATCTACATGGATGTATTATGTTGTAGACCTTTGTGAGATATGAGTTTAGACCTAAATGTTCCTTCTTTAATATATTCAGTATACTGTACATTCCTTATACAAACCCATAGTGTTTGTGGTCTGTTACTGCCCTTTATTCTAGTTTAAAGTTATATTCTTTCAACACCCTTAACTGATGATAGAGCTGTAACTTATTCATGTACATTTATTTATGGTGTTGGAGACATGAAGCTCCTCTTATTGGAAAATGAATAGCTCTCTGTAGAAGAAATGGGCGACTTACCCAACTTTACTGGCATATGGTTATGCCATAGGTTTAGTTTGGAAAAAATTGGGAACTTTCAAAGTTAACAATTATTATATTTTAAAGAAAATATAGCAGGGATCTGGTTAAACAGAAATATGAAGAATCACAAGTTCAATCACAGCTGTCTGAGTAATGTACATTTAGATCAGTCCCTTTTGTACCACATTTTAGGAGCTTTACAGACTGTGCCATGTCTCTTGAGTGTCCCATCATAGGAGCTCTTAATATTTAAAAAAATATATAAATTCCAATATTATGCATTTATTGCTCATAAAATGCACTTTGATCATTGAATTATTATATTTATAAATGTGTTTTTTTTAATTCTTCAAATATTGACTTTTTTTTTTATGTCCACACTCATATCTGCTTAATGGCCCTCATTTATCAAACTTGCGTACGGTGAAATCAGAGCGTATGTGGGGTGTACGAAAAATCACCGCATGTTTTGGCATTTATCTGAGCGCAATCTGAGGAGGTGGTGTACATGATCCACCAATTTTAACTAAACACTAAACAGCGCTGGAAAACAGTTTTTAACAGCATGAATTGCATTGCCACATCGCATCCTCATTCGTGATTTAAACATAAAACGAGGCGTTAATGTTTATGGGCAGACTTGATTCAATGTTGCGTTGCATCGACACGGGTCCGAGCGCAGAGGCTCATGAGCCCGGACCAGAGACACTAGAACCTTGACTGCAAGCCACAGAGACGCTTATGGTGTTTTTTGTATTAATGTTTCGTTTTTTGTTTTTAACAAAATACCGCTGCTGCGAAAACTTTGTGTGGATTCCCCACCTCACACCCGCGGCCGCTGCCGTGTACCGGGACGGGACCCACCTGGGTCTGCGCGAGGCCATGCTCAGTATTCTGGTTGATTTGAGCGCTGAGTCTGTGGACCGCATTCCGTGCTCGCGAGTAGCCCGGGCGTCAAACAAATCCTTCGACAGCTCCACAGTTTTCGTCGGTCCGGACGGGTTCGTAAAGTCCGGGTTTGAGCGGCGCGTGCACAGGGTCTGCTGACCGCGCGCTCTCCTCTCGTCAGGGGAATGATCGAAGCACGTCTCATAGGGCTGTCTTTGGTCAGGACGGGTTCGTTAGGTTCCGGTCGGCTGTCAGCTCTCCGCGCACCTGTTTCTCCCGGAGAAAGGCTCTGCTCAGGCCGAAAGACGCGTAGTCCTGCCCGGGTCCAGCGCTGAGTCCCCGGAGATTTTCTTTTATGCCGTGTTTTGTGCGTGCGTAAAACTTTTGCGTATATCGCAAATACACCTACGCATACACCATTTTTTACGCAATTGATAAAGGAAGGCCAATGCACCTATACCTCTATAAATACATTCACGCTGTTGTTCTGTCAATTATTTGTAATCATATTTTATTTTAATCTACTTTATGCATGCCCTTATAGTTCTCAAAATGTATTATTTATCCAAGTTATATTTCATGTTGCAAGATTGAACCGAGTTTGTGAACCACTTCACTAACAATGTCAATATACACAATTATTTTAGTGCAGTGAGCACAGAATAAATTATTCGCACATTTGACTTCTGTGAATTTTATTCTTGGACCCTTTGGTTTGAGAACCTCTGCTTTAAACAAAGATCAAATAAAGGATCAAATCAGAATCCCATCATAAATGTCTAATAAGGCTGAATGAGCCCTGCTGCTTTAAGCTGGTTAGGTATGGGTTAAATGATTCATCCAGATAATGTGAGGTGTATTCTTGTGTACTACACTAGTTCACATTTCAATTACTACAAAAATGTAATTACTTTAAAAAAAAAAAATCAAAATGAGGCAGGGGGCATTGTTGTACAGCCAAGAAATTGGTACTTTATTAATATAGTTCGAAAGAAGCTCCATGGTCAATGGAAACATTTTTTTCCCGGTTCATGTCCTTAACAATCACATTCTATGAGGAGAAAAACAACATTAAAAGCCACAACTTTGTATTTGAGTTACAGACATTTTCCTTAATGTTTGTCAAAGTAAAGAGAAAGGCAAAGGCAAAGTACCCCAATGACCCCCACCCCCTTAAAAAAAAAGAAGAAAAAATACATGGGCTTTTTCAGTATAACCCACAGTGCTTCAGCAGAAGATAAGCGCTCATTGGTTAAGGATTACACAGCATGGCCACGCAATGTAAAGTGTTGCCAAAACATTAGATAATGAAAATTGGCAAGAGGAGGGGATGGATAAAGGAGAGGGAATAGACAGAACAACCCACATGAACCCCAGAGTCCACAGCGGACTCTCCTCCCACTTGTGCATAGATCATGATCCTTAGAAACCATCTTCACTTTCTCCACTTGCCTCTGAAAACCCTCCAGTACATGTAAGAACCTCAGCAACAGGCTGATTCAAAATTAACTTTCACAATGCTCCTGAACAGGAAAGAAAACTTAACACATACAAATGCATTTTCTGTCACTGTCTTTTGACAATCAAACTGTTCATATCAATGTAAAGCAATTTCTACTTAGATTTGACATGTAAAGCACACCACATTTCAAAGTTGATTCTCAGTCTTATTTGGTAATTATGTAACTTGCTACAAACATTTTGTTTCAACAAAAACGGTACTAGATTCTGTCCAACCTCCAGCATGCTGCTTGGGGTCTAAAGTTGCTTTTTTTACCACAAAAACAAAACAAAAATGGAGTTGGTAACTGGAACCCTGGCCTTCCTGAGACAAAATCCACATCTTTAATGAGTGTGCAAGATTGTAAGCAAACTGTTGCTTACAGAAAGTAAAAACATACAATTCACAAATACAGAGATAGTCCATCGACACAAATTAAAACTCCAAATATGACAACACTGATCAATCCCAGAGTCTTAAGTAGCATAAATCTTCATTTTGCAAGATTTTATGTCCATTTTTGATGGAAGATGAACTTTTTTTTTTCAAACATTGCTGTTGTAAATGTCTAGGTCCTTAAACTCCAGACAAATGAAATGCTTGTAAACGGCAGGTGGCTTAAGCAGAACAAATGAATAGGCACCTCTGAAATGAGTTTCAGAACAAACTCACCTCCTGCACTGTTATCTCCTTGAATCCCTTGACATTTTTCAAAGTAACACAGGGATTTACTAGTCTTTCTACAGCTAGCTATGGCCACAGTTCTTTGTTTTTAGGCTTTTTTTTTCTTTTTTTGTAATTTTTTTAAATACATTTTCTTCTTTTGTGAATTTTTTTGTACTTTTGTATTGAACAGGAACAAAGTGGTGCAATACTTATAATCCTCACATAGGATTATTCCACAATAAAAGCCACTATAAGGTAGATATTTTTTACATATAGAATGAAATAAAATCCGTTAAGTCCTTGAGTAAACATGTACACGTGAATTGTCACGGTCTCCCCTCTGTACTTAGACTCCTTTTTACGATTAGCTGAGCGAGGGGTAGAAGACACTCAGTGCAACATTACAAGATAATAACGTCGAGCAGAATAGTTTGGACAGAACAAAAATCAACAGAACAACGTGAACATAGTGGAACATCCTCACAGTTCTCAGCACACATTCATACAAAAGCAAGCACACATCTTATGACTTCTGCTTTTCTTCCAAGGATTTAACTTAATGCAATACATTTTGATAAATCTAAAAGCCCCTATGTACCTGTCAGATTTAGACAATAAAATTAATCACTGACTTCACATTGTTATTGGCGCATTATGATTCAAGTATTTGTGTTCAGTATTTTTGTTTTGATATGTTTGTGATTCAACTGGGTTAAAGTATACATCAAAGCAGAAGATGTTGGGCTTTTAGACATTCTAATTAACAAACAAGTACTTTGTACATACACAGTACTTCCTGTGTATGACGTCCACACCAGAGTGTGCGTATCTTGCGCCGGATCAGAACAATGCAGCTTTCACTCAATCAAGTATCAAGTTAACATCCGACCCAAAATCTGTTCTTCTCACTTATTTGCAGGAAAAAATACAATATTGCTCTTTTTCAGTTTGTATCAAACAAAAACCTTTTGGAATAGAAACAGAACACATCAGAAGTTTGGCTATAAGAGTCTTGTAACACAGCGTTCCAACAGTGCCTATGTATCATTGTGCCTAATGTACATAGAAACTGTTGACAGATGTAGCGGTAGAGAGGAGAGCCTCTCGATGCTGGTGCAGCACTGAAACTCCCTTCAGGTCAGGGTTGTCCAGGTCGACAGGATGCTGGAGGTCCTCGGCTATTGGGTCTGTCTGAGCTTGGATCAAGGCAGTTACAGAAACAGGCAATAGTGATTTTTGCTTGTGTGCTGCAGGACACAGGAGTCCCAAAAGGTAGCCTTTTTCTGTTTTCTTGTTGAATTTTTTTCAGTTTTTCCTTTGTTTTAAGACTTTGTACCTCATGAAGTCTGAGCCTCTCCTGTAAGAAGAGTGAGGCTGGTACAGTGGGCCCAAGCCATTCTGGGTTTGTGGAAATGTACAGTTCAGTGGGCCTGCTTTGAGCAGGACACAAAAACAAAACAAGAAAAATACAGCATCCACAAAAAGGCACCGGTCGCCAGGTCGCTCCTGTGGATGGTAGCAGCAAGCACTGGCGACCAGAGACGTTTCAGCTAGAAGTGCAGAGCATCAACATATTATAGATCTTTTTTTACATTTAGATTTTTAAACATTTTTAAGATTTTATGTCAAACTTCATAAAAATGACGTTAAAATGCAATTTCATTTTTGGTTTAAAAAAATATGTACCCGGGATTACCCATGATCAACTGTGCACTGTAGCAAACTGGAACCCACAACTGAGTAAGGATTTTCTCCTATGTGGGTGTCCCCTCAAAAGCATATACACGTCCCGTCAGGACGTGGTGTTGGCCCCATGTGTTTATTCCCTCTGTCCCGTTGTGCCCTCCGCTCAGTGTATCAAAGCTCCTCCCCACAGGAACAAGTGCTGTGCAGCAGATTGGCACTTCATGGCAAGTGCTATGCCATACAGGCCCCTGACGCTTGCAGTAGGCCACGATAAGAACAGGATTCTATACTGTACTATCCCGTCTCCTTCCAATTAGGTTTGTTAGGCATGAGGTCTGTATCTAAGTTGTGCACATGGCCTTTAAGAGCAAGACGTCGCTCTCAGTCAAAAGGACAATCACAGAGAGCTGCATTTCACACTTTGTATTTTCAACTCCCCAACCCTGAGATTGAGCTGGACACCGGTGCTGACAGCACAGAGAGGGGCAAAAGCTGATCAGTGAAAGTGTTTTGACTTTAGTTTCAACCGTGTTCATACGGCCAGGTGTGAGGAGGGATCAGGGATACAAGCTTTCAGAATACCAAGCTCCGGAAACAAAATATTTTCCAAAAGAGTTTTGGCATTCTCCAGCCTCTGGTCTTTTGCATAGAAACAGATTGGAGGGCCTTTGGGTGCCTGATGGGGTAGAGGCTACGGGGTCTGGAGGAGGAGGAGGTCATAGCGTAGCAGCTTGGCAAAGGGCACTAGTAGGACAGTGTGTGGGCAGGTGGAGCGGCCAACAACCACAGCCCTGTTCGAGACACCCTACTTTTACACATCTCAAGACAACTACCTGGAAGTACTACAGAATACTGTCAAACACAAAGCATGAGCAGTTTCACATATAGACAATCGATAACGGTCTGTAGTATTGATCCTTGATTTGCATTCAATACACAGGATGAACATACAGAGGCACCTTTGACCAAAGTGTTCTGCATATGAACAGTGAAGGGCTAGTTCAGCAGCAAGTATTTCTTTACCACTGCATGTACACACAAACGGACAAAAAAATAAAACGACATAATAAAAATCACACTGGCAAAAAATCCAGAAATATGACTATTACGTGTTCCAGCTAAAGTGATCTTTGTGTCAAAGGAGTGAGTGGTGGTATGGGGAGGGCGGGCGACAGATGTTGCCATGTTGTTTTTCCTGCCAAACTCAGAGGCAGATGAAGGAGGAAGTGCTTCCGTCAGCCACCCAGAGGACCACAGCAGGAGGCACTCAGTGGACTCTCCCCCTCCCACCACACTCCGCCGCACGCACTGTCCACTGACGGGCCAGCGGGGGTCTGAGACAGCTCATGTTGCAAGTCAAGTGCCTCCAAACAAAAACAAGGCTTAACATTTGGAGTAACAGTGATATTCACTTAGATATTGTTCAAAAGAGGCAGGTGTTTCCCCCAAAGTTCAAAAGGTACATTTTAGTTTCCCTCGCTCTGCTACTAGAGGAACGCCAGACACAGTTCCATCAAAAACATACAGTACATGAAGAGCAGGTTTTTTTGTGATTTTTTTTTTCTTTTTGCTGCTCCTTTTTGATTTACTGGATTGCAGTTGAAGCAGTTTGCTCGTCATAAGTGCTATGATAAAACCCTTTGAATTTATAGAAGTCTTTTCTTTCTGTTTGTACAGTACCAAACTCAAGGAACACTCGTAGGTCTACTGCATTTAGAGAAACCCCTCTTATTTGGTATTGTGCCAGAGAGCCAATCCCTCTGTGTGTTCAGTCTCTGTTGGGTGTGGCTGCGGTGTGCACAGAGAAAGTGTGCATGTGTCGAACACCCAGTCTCCTCAGGACAGTTTTCTGCATGCACAGTTCAACAGCTACAGCTTCCTCTATGCAAAGTTGTCCCAACAGTTATCAGGAATTGGCGGTCTGGAAAAAATCCATGTCTTAAAAAGGGGTATTTCTTCAAGAAGTTCCAAAATATTTTGCTGTCCAAACAAGCCAAAATAAAAGATAACTAAAACCAAAGAGCTTCGGTGGATGGACGGAAGAAGTCTATGGCATATTGCACAATGATTCTGTCTTTAAAGTTCAAATTGAGTTTTCTCTTCCAGATGTGGCAGACCATGCAAACTACTGGACTTCTTTTCAACAACAAATACAAAAAAAATTAAGTAAAGCACCAGCTGAAAACTGGTTTCTATGAAGTATGAGGACTCGTTTATGATTTAGTCCCACTGGAATATCAAATCCTTATCTTTGAGCTTATACATTGTGGTTAACATCCACAAACAAAGTTTGACCTACAAAAATAACATGAAAGAGATGAATGAGTAAAAGGAACATTGATGCTGATGATTGTTAGGACCCGAAGCACGGTCAGGACTGCCCCGTGATTGTGGATCTCCAGTTGTGTCCTTTACCACTTCTGGCTCAGAGGTGAAAACTGTGCAAGATTTTAGCAATTTCTTCAGTTATAAAACCAAAATAAAAAATAAAGGCGGCTTGGGAAGAACCTGGGCCATAGAGCACTTAAGGCTAATATTAGTGCTGATAAATCAAACAAGAACATTGCTAGTAAAGGTCGTTGAACCACTTTGTCATTGGCCATGGACATGCTGGGAATGGTCATTTTAGGTCTTCTTTTGGGAGGATTTTTTTAGAGGGTAAAGGAAAAGGAAAGTCTCAGATGGCAGCTTTGATTGCTTCTCCTAAAACACTTCCCACAGAATGTTATGTATACTTATGGCAAAAAAACAAAACAAACACAGTTTTCTCTGTGTTCACTCTTCAGTTTGTTTAAAAAAAAAAAAAAAAAAGTCTTCACAAAAACAGAAAAGGAACAAAGGTAAAACAAAAGACCTGGAGTCTCTTTGTCCATGCGGCGTGGACCCCAGTCTCCTGATTTACAATTCACAGTTCGACATAGTTCAAAATAGTGATACTGATTATCGCCACGTGATTTGCTTGGGTTTAGCTCGTGTACATTGAATTGGTTTTCAGCCTGCCCTGCACCGCTTGCTTCATGTCATGGTGGCAGAAGGCTGGTATAGCTGTTGGTGTAATGTCGCTTGGTCCTACATGGACTCTCCACTCAGCAGGTCTCCAGGCAGCAACGTGTTGATGGGGGTGGGACTGGCGTTCACGCGGGTATCCTCTCCGCTCGGCGGCCCCCACAGGTTGGAGTACTGAGGCACGCCACCCCAAAGCAGGTCACCGCTGCCGCTCTTAGCCCCACCATTTCCTCCTGCTCCACCGCCGCTCCACTGACCAATAGCATGGGACTGGGAGGCTCCGCCCATCCGGGTTTGATTGGTTCCTGGGTTGGCCTGCCAGCTAGTGGTGTTGGACCCTAGTGACTGGCCTTGTGCAAAGAAGCGGTTCACCTCCTCCTCACCAGCAAACTCTGCCAGAATAGTGGTGTTTCCAAGTACACACCTAAAACATGACACAATAGCAAGACCTTAGCATATGTTGTTTATTAAATAATTTATAATAGGAAATCATACACATTTATTCCGTGGTGTAAATGTTAATTCTGTAGCGATCAGGGAAGAGACAGATATCACGGATTCATTGCTCGGTTTGTTTTTGTCCTTCACAAAGCCAGTGAATGAAAGGGAAGAAAGAGCGCGTCAGCCCCCTCCCCTCAGCAAGGCAACTTTATTTATACTGCGCATTTCGTAAACAAGGCGACTCAACCATGGAGACCTTTTACTCACCAATAAATGCATAGCTGCACCATGTGACTAATTAATGTTAACAAAGGCTTAAGGCCTACAATCATCAGATGATAAAAAGCTAATTCTTTTTTAGGCTAATGATATTTTCTTTTCCTATAACACAACAATAGTTGCTTTGTACATTTTTATTTAACGTAACATAAAAAATATATGGCTTTTTTCTGTAGCTTCAAGTGGGTGTCCTCACTTTTGACCCTTTGTCGTAGCTTTTGAGCACAAGTGTCCTACTTTCCAGTGTCATGGAACTGGTCACCTTAGATAAGAGTATTAAAATGACAATTCAAGGGACCTTTAGAATAGATAAAATGTGTGATTAATTTGCGATCAATCTCGAGTTAACTATGACATTCATGAGATTAATTGCGATTAAATATTTTAATCAATTGACAGCACTAATACAACTATAAGTTCACTAGGTCACAAACAACGTTAATCGCGTGTATTACACTGCTAAAATTGATTTGCGTTAACAACGCGATACTTTGGACAGCATTAATATACAGTATATGAGACGAGTGATAGATAAACCTTACATAAAGTAAAAGTGGGTCAGTGTTTCTGCATACTGTTTCTATGACAACCACAGTTTGTGGTTTGTATGAGTAGTATTTCCTGATTGGTCCTGGACCGGTAATAAGCATTTTCACTGTAAATACACATATGTATTTATGTATACTTAATAGCCTGACATATTTGAGGCACATTTCAAAACCAAGTACAAAGGAATTTCCCATGTTCTAGTTTGACCAAAAAAATAAAAATACAAAATCGCTATAGAAATCAACTTTTCTTTTCAATCACAACTTATTCCAAGTGAGAGATTTGTGCTTACATGTGCAGAGATTTCTGGGCCTTGGCAGCCTCGTCCTTAGAGCTGTAGCGAACCAAAGCGTTGCCCTGGGTCAGATTGAGGTGGAATGTGATCAGGGGACCGTGCTGCATGCACAGAGTCCGCAGAGTCGAACCATCAATCTAAAAACACAACAAGAAGGATTCAAAACAACAAATCTCAAATGTATAAGTCCAATTATATGTTTTCTGATTTTGAGAGTACATACTTGTGGAGTAAGGTTCCTCAGCACAAGCCAGCTGCTGGTTCTGTTGGAGCTATCTGTGCTCCAAGTGGTTCCCTCTGCAATACATACAAAAATGCCCATCAAATCAAATATCTGAATAAAGTTACTAAAACAGAACAGTTTTCAATACTAGTAGACGAGCATTTTGAATGAGAATAAGAACCAATTTACTGCCATTGTCAGTGAATAGATTCACAGACTATGAATTTTCTTTGGTGCAAACGTACAACATGAAACATAAAACCAGTGGTGGAAGAAGTACTCAATATTCTTACTTAAGTAAAAGTGCAGATACTGGACCAAAAATGTACTTAAGTAAAAGTAAAAGATACAATTTTTACTTAAGTAAAAGTATATAAGTATGCATTGTAATATGTACTTTATAAGTAAAAAGTTAAAGTATTTAAGAGTTTAATGTGCAGGATTTTAAAAAATCAAACCAGGTCTAAACGAGTAAACCACGAACTCAGGTCAAAAACAGGAACTAAACCAGGTCTAAACCAGGAGTAAAACTTGTACTTTTTACTTGTACGTTTTACTTTGTTACTTTTCACAACTGCATAAAACTTGGTCGATCAATAGTACATTTTAAAAACATATAACTATGAAACTACAAGGGCATGCATAAAAATAGATAAAGATCAAAATATAATAAAATAAGAATTTAACACAGGACAACAGCGTGAATGGATTCACAAATGCATAAAGTTTTAGCCGCAGATATAAGTGTGGACCTACCACATAGTGCAAAAGAGACAATACTATACTATATTTATTGTGTAATCTGTAGTCTTGTACAAATGAAAACTGAATGACACTACTCATCTGTGTGAGTGTAAACCTCAAAATGTCAGTTAAACAGGGTGTTCACCAACTCTACTGACGCCACATGCATCACACCCAGCTGCAGTACCAGTGCAGTACATCTCAAGCATTATTTCACAATGTGAGATTAGTCTCAATGTGGAGGTGCAAGCACAGTTTGTGTTTTAAGTAAGTTCGCACCAAAGGACCATAAGCAACCATAGGTTTCTGCGGTGTTACCCATCAATTATACATTTCTGGGAACTGATTTGAGTATGTTATGACAGTGTAGACTCACCAGAATAGGAGCCACTCCAGTTCTGTGCCAGTCCTAGTGAGTTAGCCCCCCAGGTAGAGGGTTTAGTGTTGGTGAGGCCTGGCGGGGGCCGAGAGGGGGCTGTGGTGCTCCGTGGTCCAGGAGGGACTTTCCACAGCTCATGGGACAGAGAGCCTTGGCTTTGAGTGATGGGCCCTGGAGACCAAGTGGACTTCATGTCAGAGAGTTTCCCTTTACATGACAAGGAAAAAAACAAAAACAAAAAACAGATGAGATGAAATGATCGAAGGTATGGTATGAAAGCCATGAATAAAATAATATACTTGAAAGTGACATGGTAAAAATTAATTACTTTGCAAAATGGATAAAATAAAGAGATTGCGCACACAGAACACATCATACACTGTGGGTTATGAACTACAATGAAGGGTGAGGATGTTTTAGCAGGTGTGGTCACAGAGACAGCTGTAGGTGAGGCTGCCGTTTGAGGTTAAGGTTAAGTTGAAGTCAAGGTTTCAGTTTGAGAGCAGAAAAAGCCAATGATAATTTCTTATCAAGGCTTCAGTTTCGGGAACTCGGCAGGTCCACACAACAACAGGGTATTTTAGTTGTGTACCTGCGCTGTCTCCATCAGAGGACGACAGACTGAAAGAGTTAGAGTAGCTACTGACAGGCCAGTCACTGCTAGGTGAGCCATTCTCAAGTGGAGAGGCTGGCGATGTGACTGTGTTTCATATAATATTGGCACGATAAAAGAGAAAATATGATTTTATAAACAGACAGCTTGGGTTTTAATACAGTAGGACATTCCATTCTGGCGTTCTTCATACCTCCATTTCTGTCCCGTAAAAGGTATCGATTGACATCATGGATGTTTGTGTTGATGGTAGGACCACTGGAGACACTGCCAGGGGTCATGTTAGGGTCATTCTCAGGGTCAATATTCTGAAGGCCCTTCCATGGAACACCTGGGCAGAACTCTGAAAAAGTTAAAACACAAATAATGATTATATTGAATGGAGAACAGATATGAGGCAGACTTTGATTCAACTGTACATGTGATTTTCTCACCTGGAGGCCAGTTAATGTTGTTCCCGTTAGAGATCTTCTCGTTGGGACTCTTACCCTGGCCCCAGCTGTCAGGGGTAACCAGGGGGCTGGAGGGAGACTCTGAAGTGGACATGAGATTATAAGGGCTGTATGAGTCCTCCATCTGAGGAGCCTTCCCCGGAGGTCCCAAAGTAGAGGCAGCAGAGATGGCACCTTCAAAGAATGTGGAAATATGGTTATGTTGAAAAGGCGGTAAGAGCTAGTCTAAGCAATAATATAATATATCATATATTGTGATTTAACAGCGTGAAGAAATGTATGACAAATACAAAATACTAATGTTACTTCCAGCCAAATGTCCTATCATCATCACCCTTACATACTTCTAATTAGGGATGCACTGATCTAGCTTTTTTTCGCTTCCAACACTGATACCGGGGTTTGAATGGTCCTCTTTTGTAACATGTGAATTTCTTAATTTGTGAGATCAATGAAGTATTTTTTGATCTTGCAAATGAGATTTCGGGTTTCTAAATGTAATGGAAAAACGTTAAATAAGGAACACGTCTCATAACCTACATCACAAACACTGAGACCTTCTACAGAGACAAGTATTGATTTATTACTTGAGGTGAATCAGTCATAGTTTCTGACCCAGCCTTGATTAGTAGACACTGGCATTAGCATGCTACTGCTAGCTGAGGTTTTGCGCGGTTATGGATTTAATTCCCCAAGTTCAGAGCTTCAAAATGAGGTACAGCATGTCCATATTCACTTAGTTGGTTTAGTTGGTGAAAGTTGTGTTTTTAAAGTGGGCGTCGGACTAAAGGGTACTGAGTACACAGCGCCCAGAGCAGGGTAGGGGCCCTCAAAAGTGCTGCAAAAAGCGTTCTGTATTGTACTTTTTAAATGTCCTCAAAATTGATACAATAGGAATTGAACACAATCGGGCTGAAATGCAATGGTTGCTAGAATTTTGCACAAACAATAATGATGGATGAATCTCGGGCCGTGACACCTCTTTAAAATGTGCCAAATGGTTCAGCCCACACACCGGTGTTCAGGACCGTGCGCTTCAACTCAACAGTGACTTTAAAGAGGTGAGCTCTGCAATGCAATGACACAGAGCTAGGAAAGATACATATTAGTCTTGCCAGGCTCTTATGTGCTTTTATGTAACACTAGCCTATTCTAGCGGACCTTAGATGCAACTTTCTGTCATAAATGACAGTTAAACATGAAGTGAGGAGAGTCCTGCCTCTAAAAAGTGGCTGGTGCAGAGTCAGAGACAGAGCTCCTTCTCTCCTCGTTTTAACCTCTAAAGTTTATTTTTCCTTATATCTATTTTAATTGACTGCTATCAGGCCAATACAGTGACAAAGGCCACAGGTCGCTCACGCTATTTTCACCAAATTAATTATGCAAATTAGCAGCGCGCACTGGAACATATAGTATCATTATTTTTTGTAAAATAGCATTTTAATGCCTATTTTAAAGTAAAAAATGTGTTATTCCCAGCACAAAATATCCCATGTCCCTGGTGCAGCCCTCCTGCTTAATGTGGTATACTAATAATCATCATGTTCTATCTCAAACTAGCAATTTCAATTGGCCCAATGAAAGTAGAATGTTCCACCACTAATTTAAATATCTATATCACTACAGGATTAAAGGTTATTCAATTTCTGTAACTGAAGCCAAATCAGAGGAAATTTCAAGTCAAACATTGAGTACACAACAAACAAACAAACAAACCATGAACTAAGTATGCAGGACAAATCTGTACTGGATATGTGTTTGTATATGAAGCATTTTTTTTAGGTCGACCTATTTTTTCACCTGATTAGGCTGTATATAATAAAGTTATAATAGAAAATGATTTGACTGTACTGTCAAATCACAAAACCACGGTTATGTGGTTAAAGAACATAAAATATGAGGGGGGGGGGGTCCACCAATATAGTTGGTACCCAGGGCCCAGAATTTGATGCTACGTCCCTGCGGTTCAGTATCGGATATTTAGAACCGATACCCAATATTGTATTTTTTCCAGTATACGCTCCTATATCAGATACCAGTATTGGAACGGTGCATCCGTACTTCTAACGAAAAAAACCTTTTATCACAATCATCTTATGAATGATTCATAACTTTCAAACAGCAACAGTGGCACCATTTTACTTATTTGAATAATACATATAGAGCAACATGTGTGAAGCTTGAGTGAACAGTTGTCTTTGGCCACAAATACTTGCTGTTGTGACTTTGTTGTAGCAGCTTGATGTTTTTTAATACCTAACTCACCATGTTTATTGAGGTTGCTCTCCATGTTTGTGACATTGCCAGGCAGGTTGTCCATGGCATTGGAGTGAGTCCACTGGGACAGACGGGATTGAGGCTGAGGGGGCTCCTTCAGGGACAGGCCACCCACCTCCATGCAGTTAACATTCATGTTTGGATTCAGTCCAGCTATGTAAAGAAAAAAGAATTTGGTGAGAAAATAAAGAAAAGAGTTGAACGCTATTATAATATCCATGACATACTGAGAGGGTAGGTGCTGTAGGTGTTGGGTGAAGAGGGAGGCTCTTTGGTGTGCAGTGTGTCAGCCAGGCCAGGGGCCTGGTGCGAGCCAGAGAATGGGTCCAAGGATGATTTGCCGGAGCCTGGGCCTCCAGGGGGGACTCCTGGGAGGTGCAGACTAGCAGAAGAGGAAGAGTTGGAGGAATGAGAAGGAAGTTGCTGCTGCTTCATTAGCAGTGCCTGGTACAGCTGACGCTGGTGCTGCTGGATCTGCTGCTGCATGTTGGTGATTGTACGTGCAACCTGCAAACAGAATGACTGCTTTAGTATGAGCAGAAAAGAAAATCAACAAAATAGTGCCAAAGAAAAAGGTCAAATTAACAACAGCATTAGATATTTTGCCATTTTGTAGACAAGAACTTTGTCATTGTCAATGTGACAATATTTATCTGTTTCTAAAGGCAATCAAAGCATTTTACACGGCAATAACCACATAATAGTCCCAAAACAAGACACACGGTTCAATTATTGTTGAACACAATTTTTCACACTGCAACAGCTTTGCATTTCTGTGAGTGGGTTAACTTCTACACTAGTTGAATGGAAATGGTAGGTGGTTCTCATGTGACATAAATCACAAGCATAAATGGATTCTAGTGCAAGTACTGAATGTTGACTCACTTGCTGCTCTTGTTGTCTAATAGGGCCAGAAACATTGCGTTGTGCCTGCATCATCTGCTGCTGGATTTGTAAACGCTGGTATGCCTAGAAAGAATAATACATTGAATATGATTAAAACAATTGTCAAGAAAATAAGTCGGTGTGACTGATGGTACTGCCAACTCAAAGCACTCTTCTGCTCACCATTTGCAGTTGCTGAAGTTGGTATAGCAGGGTCATTTGTTGAGGATTTATTGGTGAGGTTAAAAGTGCAGGATTCAGACCAATGTTTTTTGCTGCAAACTGCAAGAGCTGTGCTTGAACCTAGAGAGAGACGAGTTGGCAAAAAGTAGAGACATTTCAGCTATGTGCGAGTCAAATGTTCTCAGTGCTTCAGGTGTTCTCGATAATGTAATTGGAACGATGCATTTTGTGTTTGAGTGAATAAACTACCTGAGGGGAGAGAAACTGAGGCACTTGAGCACGTAGACTGGGCTGGGAGGAACTGAGAGGTGGCACTGGTGGCTGTGGAGGCTGCTGCTGCTGCATGGCCCGGGTTTGTGCTGCTCCACTGCTGCCGAACATTCCACTTGGTATCTGAAACACAGCCAGCGTTTAAAAATATAATATACTGTATACTTTAAAAAAAACTTCGAGAAAACTCTATAGAAAAACGCATGTGGATGGCGGGTTGGGGGTAAATCCGATATTTTATATAGATTCATGCTGTTCTTATCCAGTCAATGTGGATATCCATTTTGGGTGTTTAGTAAAACCCCGTTACCTGTCTGTTCAAGTTTTGAATTGCCAGTCCCGGGTTGCCCTGTCCCAGACCCTGCCCTGGAAGGCTACTGTTGGCCAGAGGGAGCTTCAGGCCAGGGGAAGGCAGAAATGGTGATGAAGAAGCATCATCTGACAGAACACCATCCTGCAAAGACACAAAATGGGGGTCGGTAATCCGTCACTCATCCATCTATCATTTTATGTTTTTAGTGGACTTTTACCTTGTCGAGAAAGGTAGTGCGATCAGAGGAGTCTTTGGAGAGTATAGAGGGTCGGCACACTAGGGGTTTGTTCATGCCATTACTGTAATCGGACATGCCCATGCCCCGCTTGTCCAGGTCGGTTTTTTTCTCCAAAAGGGCACCTGGGAAATTATTGAAAATGGTGAAAGGTTATTAGCAGGGTTTCTCGGTCCACAATCGTCCAGCTGAATTGAGCAGCTTTTTAAGCATTTCCGTGAGTGAAAAAAAATGTCCGTGGGTACCCTTGGAAATGACAGTCGCACTATGTCAGTGGGTTTTGGGCTGCTTAGTCTATTAAAGACAACCTTCAGTTAAAAGGTTGTCTTTTTTTCTGTGAAGAAAGAAGGACTTACTCATGGCCTGGTCAAGGTTCATGTTGTTGCTTTTTAATGCCTCTTCAGCAGGATCTCTCTAACAACATGAAAAAAAAAACACACATCAGATTTCCGACAATAACATAAGTGTCCCAGTAAAAAAAGATTAGTTTCTATACCGGAAAGCCCATGTCAGTCAGCTGTTTGATCAGACGATTCATGATCCAAGCTTCATCTGGCTTGTTACCCATTTTGGCCTAAGATATGGACATGTGTTGATTCAAAAAGTCTGTGACAAAATGTTTGATATTTTGATAATTTAATTAAATTGATTTCTGACCTTGTTGAGACCCTTTTTGCCCCAAGAGTTGCAAGAAGAATTGCTCTCCTGGGATGTAGGACTGTTCCACATATCCCCATCTTCTGTGTCCCATTGGCTTGATATACCCATATCTTCTCCTCCATTTCCCCAGCCATCTTGCATAGGTTTTGGCCCTGAGAAAAAGAAACAATACATCAATATTAAGATGGTATAATATTTTTCAGAATTTATTCTATTCATTTACAATTGTGTATTTGTTGTGTATTCAAGTATGTGAATAGCTAGAAGCTTTGGAACACTGTGCTCTTTTACTCACCACTTGGTGTCACTGTTACCATTTGACAGTGTGGACAGGTTTTTAAATATCTTCTTATCTCTATATTTAAAATTAGTATCCAAAAAAAGAAAAAAAGTGTTTATCTTTTTATTATACATGGAGGGCCCAATGAGAGTCTCTCTTTTTGTCTGCACCCTATTTTTACGAGAAAAAATGGCTATTATCATTACATTTAGAAGCAACAGCTTTTTCAATATTTCAGTTGAAACAAGTACAATTGTGTTTTATATTCTTTGTGTGTTGTTCCATTTGTGTGCAGCGTAATAACTGTGCAGCGTAATAACAACTGTGCAGCGTAACAACTGGCGCCCCCCCCCTATTTTACTGTGAGTCCAGCTTTCAGAATTAACCATGTGACCTTGGGTTGTAGTTCAACATGTAAAGCAGTCAGGAAGCCTCCCAACAAGTCTCTTAAATTATTATATCTTCCATTACTCCCATTTCCCCTTTTACCATTAAATTAGCATGTCCCTCCCATACACATATCATCTATTACATGGATTTGTCCTAAAGGCATTACCTGACTTGCAGGGGGCAGAACCAGGGGGTCCATTGGCTCTGCCATAGGAATCATGTCCACCATCACCCCACCCTCCGACTCCACCTGACGGCTTTCCCCAAGCAGAGGTGCCATTGTCTACTGCCGAAGTAGGGGTAGCAGGCTCCCCCCAGGCAGGTTCAGACTTGGGCTGAACATTAGGAAGCTCTCCCCATCCTAGGTAAACAAGTATAAAAAGAAACAAGGAAATGTTTAAAAATGTTCTTCTGAAGGCACATAGTTTAGTTAGATTTTTCTAAGTTCTTTTTTTCTTTTTGACCAAATCAACATTTTTTATGAAGCCCTGTGAGCTGACTGGTATTGCATTACTGTGATGCATCCAATGTGCTTCACTAAGTGCAGCACTGAAGGCGACCAGCAGGAGGCAACGTCCACACGCCATCTTTTTATTCACAACAATCCAATTATTTAATTCATCAATACCAGAAAACATAAAGGGAGACAAAAATAAAAATAAGTTTAAGTAATTTAATTGTTCAAAGTCGGCAACAAGTTTTCATCTTAAAAATATCAGATTTTTTTATTTATTTTGGGCCAAATTACCTGGGTTGGCAATATGTGGTCTTTGGGGGCCCACTCCTGGATTAGAGACTCCACTGTTGGGGGATCCATTGTTGTTTCCACGGTGCTGGAGGTGAGTTGGGGGCTGGCCATGATGAGGATGATGGTGCATATGGTGACTGTGATGATGACTGCTGTTTCCGATAGAGTGATTGTTATTATTAGGTATAATCATTCCACCATTCTTATTGGGGGGTGGCCCACTGTTTCCTGGGTTGCCAGTGGAATTTTTACGATCCCACATGTTGACAGTCTTGTTATACGTGTTGGGATCACCCCATGTGGACGTTCCATCATCAATCTCCATCTTACGGCGAATGGAGGGAGGAGAAGGCTCCTCCCAGCCAGTTGGCTCCATGCCCTGATCTTGTTTATTGGCAGTTCCCCAGTTAGTGCTGTTCTGCTTCACAGAACTGGGACCAACCCAGGAACCAATGCTTCCACCTCCTCCACTGCCTGTACTGCTACTGCTGCTTTCCTGAGGCTTGGAGGATCCCCAGCCTCCCTGCACTGGACCATTGGTACGTGTTGAATCCCCCCAACTATTATTCACAACTGGAGCTGGTTTACCCCAGCCATCACCTCGATTGCCTGCTCTGGGGCTTTCCTTCCATCGTGAACTTCCACCATTGCTACCATCGCCTTCCCACATGCTATTGGAGTTACCATTATTCTTGGCCTCTGAGTCTCCCCAGTCCCCTGTGCTGGAGCCATTTAAGCCTCCATTACTATTTCCCCATCCATGGCCACTTGTGGAGCTCTCATTCCAACTAGAAGGTTGATTTTTTGTCCTACCTTCATCCCAACTGGGTGACTTGTCCACAGAGCCCCAAGAGGATGACCCTCCACTTTTAGGACCAGCGGCTGGCATAGGATCTCCCCACCCACTGGTGGTGCCATTTTGGGCTTTACACGGCGGAGGATCTCCCCACTCTGATCCACTCTGCATTGGCTGGGGGCCTCCCCAGTTTGAAGATGATGACACATCACTGTCGCTCTTTCCCCCAGATCCCGGCCTTGGACCCTGGGCCATGTTGGTGTTTACAGCTCCTCCACTAGAGGGAGTGGCCCCATGATTAGAACCAGAGCCCCCTAAGGTGTCTGGACTGCTGCAGCTTTTTGAAACATCTGAGCTGGCTTCTTCCATCTCCCATACTGTATGCTGTCGTATAGGGGTCTGTCCCCAGCCAGTATTACTCAAAACCCGAGGGTCTAAATCCTGTCGGGGAGGAACAGGAGCAAACTCCATACTGTAAGACCCATCTCTGTGATGAGATTGCCCCTCACTACTGTCTCCACTGCCCTCACTAGCTGGGGCTGTTCCTTGCTGCTGGCCCCATGAACTAAGTGGCTGTTCTTGGCCAGAACCAGAATTTACAGCATCAATGGATTCCCAGCCTTTGGATTTATCTCCACCAGAAGACTTTCCCCAGTCCCCCCACGCACTGCTTCCATTACCCTCTGCCCTACTGCTTTGGCGGCCCCAGGCAGAGAGGGCTCCAGATGGACTAGAGTCCCAGCCAGAGTCCTTGTGGGAGTCAGCTGCCTTAGTGTCCCCACTTCCCCATACTGAGCTGCCAGTTGTATCTCCATTGAGCTGAGATGATTCTGTAGGAGACTGGCCTCCCCACCCAGTCATCCCATGAATAGGGCTCATTGGCTCCTGAGTTTGATGTTGTTGCTTAGCATGGTTTGGTCCGTCAATGTTAAGGTTAGCAGTTTCCATATTAAAAGACATGTTAGTGTTGGTGGAAGGGTGCTGCGGATCCATTTCTTTAGAACTTATCATGCTAGTCCA
Organism: Neogobius melanostomus; assembly: GCA_007210695.1. NCBI lineage: Eukaryota > Metazoa > Chordata > Actinopteri > Gobiiformes > Gobiidae > Neogobius > Neogobius melanostomus. Next base: position 712,635 of record VHKM01000004.1, on the reverse strand, counting down.
TCCTCCACCACTTGCATCTGGTCCTCCAAGATTCCCATTCCCATTGACACCAGGTGTATAAGATGAAGAGTTGGACAGTCCATTTGGGCCATTACTGCCCTCATGACCAAGAACAGGCCAAGCTGATGGATTGGCATTAGGATTGAGGTTTAAGTTAAAATTTGAGGAGCCCCAGTTATTGGGTCCTCCCATTCGACCGCCATTCATAGCGTCTTGTTTCCCTTCTGAGCCCCATCCCCTGTTCCCACTTAAGGTGCTGGCAGGTCCGGTCATCATGTTATTGTTTGATTTCAGAGAGGGGTATTGGGCCTGTGGGCCAGCGGCACCTGTGGCCATACTCTGAAAACTACTGCAACCTGTGGTAGTGCTGGCACTGGTGTTTTGGTCAAAACTTGGTGAGTCCAAGGGGCATTCTGCTGTTGAAGGTTGACTAGGGTCAGTACTGCCTCTGATTGAGGGCCAAGAGTCAGTGTCACTCGCGTCAATGATCACTTTGTCCCAGGTGTTGGCACTCGAGGAGCTGTCAACAGGCAAAGATGCTCCCCAATGAGAAGTCTCATAATGGGCACCCAGGCCACTCTGCGGGATATCTGTGGAGGAAAAATTAAGTTGATGAGTATCAAATTGTGTTTAAAAATAAGAAGATAGTGATGAAGCAAGAAAACTAACTACAGAGGTGAGTAGTAAATGGTTACACTGGAGCTGTGGTTCTCAACTAGCGGTACATGTACCACTGGCTGTACTTGGTGTTCTTCTGTGGGTACTCAGGGTCTTTAAAAATGTTAAACTCTACTGATATTAATGAGAGATCATTCCATTTATGCTTTAGTAACGTATTTGAGTTAGGTGTGTTTCTGGTTTCGATATGGGTTACACTTTGACATAATATAGTCAAATTTAGGTCTATTTTACGGCCGGTTTAGTTCTTATTTTATCTTGATCTAGGTCTGGTGGTACTTGGAAGGGCAATTTTTTTTAAAGGCGGTACCTGGTGTGTAAACTGAGAACTAAAGCACTAGAGAATACCATGTGAGGCTAGTAGGGCTGCAACTAACGATTATTTTGTAATCGATTAATCTATCAATTATTTTTACGATTCATCGATTAATCGCTTGACTGTGAATGGTGTAGGAAATTTTACTTTTTCAAATTTTTTTATCACATAAAGCTAAAGCGGCGCAGCCAGTAAACTTAAAGTGAATGTTTGTTGGAGGCCCTTAGTGCTAATTCTGCGTTGTGATTGGATGAGACACAGACAGATATTTATGAAATGTACAATGTACAAAACACTACAGACCCTAACTTTAAAAACAAAGTGGGTTTTCATCAAAAATACTACATTTTCATATAATTTTTGCTCTATTTGAGTCTGTGTGAACCAGAAGACAATTAATCGATTACTAAAATAGTTGTCGACTATTTCAATAATCGATTAGTCGTCGATTAATCGATTAGTCGTTTCAGCGCTAGAGGCTAGATAACAGACTCAAATAGGCAGAATGTGATGACCATTGGCCACACATCTCAAAATCCTCCAGATAACCAGAACACACACACAAGTGTAAAAGCACTGGTACATCTAGTGTATTTCAATTTTTTTTTCACCCTTTACATTACCCCTTGTTTTTGTCTCTATTCTCTTAAAGCTCTCATTATTCCCCTCTGCTTTTATTTCCTTGCCCTCTCCCTTCTGCTGTCCTCTAACACTCAGCAGTGAGAGGCCCATCCGTCTCCATCGCGGCTTCACTAGCTGAGGCTGTGAGGGGAAGCCCAAGTGGAACGCTGCTCATTTATTGGAATGAAACCAGAACAAGTTCTCATCCATCATTCCCTACGCTCTGCTGACCCTACTCCTTCCACCAATAGTGCTAATAAAAAAAAAAATCCCAATCCTGATACTTGCCATGCTCGTGTGAATATTCACGTTAGTACTATGCCCAATATGAGTAGAGTATACTTTGTACCTAAGCTTTTTATCTACAGCGTCTTCTAGTAATACAGGCCACTATGAAAAAAATATTTTCAATTGCAGACTTTCCAACGCCAACCAACCAGCACCTAAAATTCACCAGCAATAAATAGAAATTTTACAACCTTCCTCCAGTCAGTTTTGGGAAAACTACAGTTACAAAGGGGGATACAATACTGAAAAAAATAAATAAAAATACTTTAGGTAATCTTTGCAAATTCTAACAAATATTGCACACATAGACATATTTACACTTCACAGTGCAGTGCTTACTTATTTTTAGAGATAAAGATCCATTAGCTAGACTTGCAGACCATTAGTTACTGTTTAAACCTTGCACCGCAGATGGTTTAAGAATATGAGCAACCAGGCATTTTATTTAACACAAAGCGCTCCTTTGGAGTGTGATCTAATAATAGGCCGATATATGCTGTGCAGGGGTAATCAATCAGGTGGAGGCAGCTAATCAATGACCTTATTAATGTGAGTGGGTGAGAGTGGGGAGGCTATCGATCCAGTATGCAAACATCTTACCCTCTAGACTGGTCTTTTGTAATGGGATTGAAAACTAATAAGAATTGCTGCTGCTATGCGTTTCCACTGTGCCAACACACAGACATAATCTACTCTTATAAATTCTCAATAAGTAAGGTTGAGTAACCAACATGTCCTCCTAAACATTTGTTTAGTTGACCATTTTCAATTAATGAGGCATATTAATAGATTAGGAACAAACTAGGTGCATAAGGTGTGGATACGTAGCTTTAAGATACTACTTAACATGCCACAGCGAGAGGCTCAGAGTGCAATTTTTGCCTCAACAACACACTTATCTCCAGTCCCCAGGCAGCCTTATCGCACAGGGTCGTCAGACTGATGGCACCAATACCAATACATGGCCTGCATTTCTCATAGCTATAAGGCTGTTAAAACTAAAAAATGAAAAGGTCTTAGATGTACTTATAGTATCAACTTGTGCGGTGAAGAAGAAAAGTTTCAAACTGAAACAATATAACAGACTTTCAAACAGCTACAGCAGGTTCCTAAACGTTTTGCCATCCAATCCTAAAAAAGAAAAAGAAAAAAACACTTATACGTCCAATATTTTATACAGGTACTTGAGTTACAGGAGAAATTAGCTTGAGCTTCTAATAATTAGAATAGCTGCCATCACAGAAATGGGCAAGTATCCAAGAATTAAATGGCTCTCCTCCCCTTTGAATCAGATGAAAGGCAGAGAGGGACAGGGCGTTCGGGAGGGATGGGGCAAAGTCTGAGGGGGTTGGGCTGGCATTTACAATGACAAGTGACACACAAGAAGAGGCTGTTAGGAAGACACATGTGTAGTTCATGAATGGAGAAAGAATTATTTTTCCAGAATTGTTTGTCCCTTTTTTTCTTCAAATTATTCTCTATGTAGCTCAATTTTCTGAAGAGACCGTTACACATCTACTCATAACAAAAACACTTGTTTTTCTCTAAGGTGGTAGAAAAGAGGAAGGACTAGGGGAGCATCCCAAGAGGGTTTAAAGCCTCATCCTTCATGTCTGTTTACCTGGGAGCACAGAGGGACAGAAAATAGAGACTGGGAGCATGGTGACTCTCGGGTTCCTCTGACAGAGGCTGGATTAATGAAGCCACCAGGGGCCTCTCAGTCATGTGCGTGGAGCACATGGGGCAATCCTCACCTCTCCCGCTTTATTACGACTACAGCGAAGTCCTTATGTGATGATTTTAAGACATCCACGGTTTAAGTGGATGTTAGTTCTACATCTTCAAGCATAAAAAAATGTACCGCCAGAAAAAGCTTGAAATATGCTGCTATACAGCTGTACTCCGTAATTTCTATCCTTCATAGAAATATAGAACAGAGGAACTGTTCCTGTATATCAGCATTTGTGATGATTGTACATGATGGTAGCACTGTGTTCAAGAAGGTTATGAACAAGAAGACAATTATACATTAATAACAATATTCAAGTCAAAGTCAACTGCACCTGTTTTCGTAATACAAAATTCTGTATGTTGCAATGTTAAAGTACTCTCTTCCTACACATCCTGCATGGGCCTTTTTAGTGGCCCACTACAGGTCTAGACTTATTTTTTAACTATTAGACTACATTTTATTCACATTTTTTGACCTTGTGTTAGTCCTATTTTGGTCCTGTTTTAGACCTGGTTAATTCTGGTCGTAGCCAGAAAGTTAAACATTTTCTTATGTGCTTCTTGGTGTGAAACATTTGAGTCTCACTGCTTTAGGGTTCAATTTTGATTGTTATCAAACTTGTAATGAAATAATATTTTAGTTCACGAAATGCTGTAATATATCTAAGAAAAAAAACATTGTGTTGATCAAATTTATGTAAATTAAAAAAAGAGGCAAGAAAGCTGCCCTCTGGCTGTAGATCTCTCTGGGTGACTGGTAACCAGCTGTTGGGATGAAGTTCCCACACTCTTAAGGGACCCCCAGCACAGCACCTGCTCTTAGGGAGTCCGTCTGGACGGCTGCTGCTCCAGACTTCCAAATGCTCTAGTCAGCTGGAGGGATGGGGCAGAGCAGTGAGAGGAGTGTCTGCCTTTAGGACAATTGTGTTCGAGCAATGGTCTTAGTAGTGCCCCTAAATCTTTAGAAAGGGCCCAATAGACCCAAGAGTACCAAACCTCAAAACCCTGGGTCAGTATGCAAATTAACCATGAACCAGTTGAACTGGCTTCTACAGAAATTAATTGTTAGTGCTCCATCTACAAACTCTAGACTCTGGGACAATTTGACAAACTGTTTGTCCCTGCTCTCTCCCTCATGGTTTAGCTATCGAACTACAAATACTTTGCTTATTAATGGATTACATGAGTGTACACACACACATATACTGCATATAAATCATGTCCCTTACATTGGAATCATTCATTTGGATACAGATCAGAGAGGACACAACTAGGTCACACAACTGTTTCTCTGCACCGCTTCACTATCATTGCACATGTGCTTTGTATTTGCATGAGTACAAAAGTGCAGAGTAGCTGAGCGAGTAGTGACAGATAAACGCCTGGGGCCCAATAACCTCAACAGTGAGGTAAGAGGATGTCCTTAAAAGACTTTATGTTTCATTTTAGGTTATGAACAAGAGGAAAATAGAATATAGATGTAGCATTCACGTTTGTAAAACTAATGCAACATACCGATCTGGATTATAACAGCAGCAACTTTCTTAATAGAGGATGTCAAAGCAGTACCAATTGCAGGGTCACCAGCTTGAGGCTGTTAGCTGATCAGACAGGAACAAACAGTCTGCACATCAAAAACCCTGGGGAAAAGCAGTGGAGAGAGGGAGGGGCTCGGGGTTACTTTGCCACAGGCTACAATGTGCTCATGGGCCTTTGGGATATACCGAGCAAGGTAAAGGCCGACCTGGACAACGACTGCAGAGGCACTGCAAGGACATTACAGTATAGGTTAACACACACAGACTTGGGGGCTAAACAGTCTGTAACTCAGAGTATCTTAGTCAGAAATGTACTGAAGGATGCAAACTACAATTACATCAAACCAATTTAAAGCTATGGTGACATAACTACTACGCTATTGAAAAAAAGATAGTTTGCATTGAAAACTATTTTAGATTAAATTAAACCCTAATCAAAAACTAACATAGGGTGGTGCCACTTAAAACACTGGCCCATAATCCGGTTTGCATCACACAGAGATTCATCTGAACGATCTTCTCTCTTTTATAGCTTAGACACCAAACCTCACCAAACTTGTCCTGACCCGGTCTATGGCCAAACTCTCTTCCTCGTCCTGATTAGCAAGTTTGCCAGTACATAATTGTAACTTTCATTTGCCCTGTGGCTCTAGTCATTGGTGTACAAAAGGAGGAAGTGTGCACTCTGCTGGCCTAACGCATTACTGCATTTTAGCAAATAATCAAACATAGGCATATTACTTAGACACATTATTTTATGTTATACTGCAAAACATCAAGGCTGAGGGGTAAGTACAGCAGTTGTAAAAGCCGGAATAAAGTATGATATAAGATCTTTACCACATCAAGTTAGCAAATGTAGGAAAAGGGAAATGTGGAGAGAGTAACTAGGAACTGGAAACAGGTAATAATAATTCATCTTGGTGAAAAGATGAAGAGTTACGTAGTATCACTACATTGGTGTCGGCGAGTGATGGCGACATGTTTGTGATTCTGCACAGTATCAAACAGATGGTTAGAAAAGCTGTTCCGAATTGAATACTGTTCTCTGATGCAAGAATAGCTCAGACAATCTTGGAAGGGAAATGTAGCTGTTAAAGCAAGATAAAAAAAAGTGTATCTCATTGCTGTGTTAATAATTAATCAAGGTGCAGACAAATAAACGGGATTGTTCTGAGGACAATGAGTGCCGCCAGAAAGACTCAACGTCAGTGATCTGGGACCACAAGGAAGTTCATTAAAAGGCTACCGCTGGCAATGCAGGTCTGCTGTGTGTGTCAGACATTTCACAGGCTAAAAGGATCTGTCTAGAACATGCTTTCACCTTTATGGTTTAAGGTTGTTTTTTGTGTGATTCCAAGCTTTACACAAACTAAATGCAAATAAGGCTAAAATTAAGATATGAAGTCCTTCTTGACACCAACCTGTGAGCCTCTTTCCCGCAGTAATAGAAGCAGAGTTACTGCTTGTATCAACAGTTGAATAAGTTGAGGAAGGGAGGGTGAGCGTGCCGAGAGCTCCGGGTGGAAGCGGCTGGCCTCTTTTCAGCAACTGCTTGTGCTCCTGTTGCCGGAAGCGCGGAGGCACCTCTCGGGGTGGGTAGCGAGCACTGACAGAGGACTGGCACAGCAGCGATGGGGTTGTTTGACTCTGGAGTGGGCCAATAGACAAGGCAAGCTTGCCATTTGCGGAGAGGGGCACAGGGCTGGCCGGACGGAGGTGGTAATGGGGTAAACCGGGACTGGTCTTAGTGGGACCAGGCTCTGGCACTGGAGAGACACAAACACACACACAGGAGCACGAGGTTAGTTTTGGGGTTTTCAAAGTCCACACAACTTAAGATTAGTGTCCTGTGGGGACAGAATATGTGGGTAATTTTGACACCGATGCTGACTTTCTACTCACTTCAGTCAATTTTAGAGTAAATGTATGACAACAACAAAAAGAGACAGTGAGAGAGTTGTAGTTGACAGAAAATATTTTGCACAAGGCTGCTGTTTCAAGAGTACTACAGTATGCTCGACTGCTACAGTGCTGACAGTTAACCACATATAAATGAGGTGATACACTGACACTCTAAAAACATGCCTAAAAACAGAAGGGCTCTTTCCAATAAAGTAATTCTAACAATGAATAGTTCCCTTTTTTTTTTTTTTACAGATATGTTGTCTAAAAACTTTAGAAATACATTATAAAGGCAAGGCAAGTTTATTTATACAGCGCATTTCGTACACAAGGCAACTCAATGCGCCTTAAACTGACTGGCTCCAACATAAAGACAAACCAAACAAATCATGGGAAAAAACAAGAGAAATGCCAGTGGGCTCCCTTCAGCAGGCTCGCACTGGCGTTCGCCTGCTGACGCACAACTCTGATTAAACCCCGCACAGCCCGACCAACGTTGCAGTGACCAATCACAGCGCAATGAAGACATGCTGCCCTCCCCTTTCCTCAGATCGTCCTCACTGCACTTCCATCCAACCCCTCTTTGTGGGCAGCGTATAGCCCCGATGCACTTCCCCCGGCAAGTTTCCTTCTGAATGGGTTCTGCTATATGTTATCCTTTCTCATAGTCTTTCAAGATCAATCATATCCTGTGCTGCATTCTCTCCCACTTGGTATCTGTCCTGTCATATTACCATCCGTCCTCCATCAACCCATCTTTTATAACAGCCTGTTTCAGCTTCACTGTTGGCTCTTCTGCTTTCCTGTGCAGCCATCACCTGATCTAAATATGACTGTACAGTAGATACAATAATATCTACTATATAATATCTCCAAACTAGAATGAAAATCCAATATGTAAAAAGTAAAGCACTCCATGTATTAAGTCTATCGGTCTACTTTCAGAAATATACAGTAATGCACTGCCTTAAGGCTCTTTTAACACTGAAACCTCTAAAGACCAGTGCAGCAAGTGATTCACAATAGCTCAAGGTTTACTTCTACAGAAGTATTTACCTCATTTGATGCCACAAAGGCTCCAGATTCATGAGAGTATTTCTGCGATACTAGCTAGTTGGATAATGCTCCTGTGTGTAATCTTAACAATAAACAGTGTGCCAAAAGAAGCAGGATAGTGATTACGCATGTACATAACTGTGTAGTCACAATACTAATACATTTTACTATCAAGAAAAAGATTCAATACCAAATTTCTATACAGTGTTAAAATATTTTTTCAGCATTTATGTTCTTATTACTATTTCAATATGAGTCATTTCAAGTGTGACTTCTCAGCTGCAAAACTTAAATCAGGACAGTCTGAAATGTAGAACTTGTGTGGCATTGTGCTCTAGTCCTGAAAATCGTCTTTGGACTTGGTTATGTGCTTTCCATCTATAAATGAATGTTGAAAAGGGAAGCCAATTAAATGAGTATTTTCAACAAACGCAATGAACACTTCATTAAATCCTCCAGCTCTCTATAACCTCGCACCAAACTTTTAATTACAGAGCTTCTTCGCACTAAATGGTTAATTACACCCGATGAAAATGAACAGTGAAAGAGCAATAGTGGAAGAATGGAAACCCGGGCTAGCATAGATGGAGGCGAGCGCATACAGTGCAAAGAAAGTCAGACACAGCGGTTGGAAATGCACAATACTGCAAGCAGTGCAAGCGATGGGGGTAGTGAACTACTCTAATTGGTTCCTGGAGCCTGCCTAGTGCCAGGCAGCGAAAGTTCCCACACCTCCATAGTCTATTGTCTGCAGCCAATTTAATATGCAGCCGTGTTTATAGAAGGGGGAGGATAGGCACAGGATAAAAATGCATGTTCCCATTGCAAGAAAACCTCAAAGTTTTTAGTCATTTCGGTTTCTGGGACATATCCAGGAACAAATGTGGCAGTAATACATTTATATCAGAACACAGCAACTTAAAACTGATAAATAGTGAACTAATCAAAAGAGAGATACTGGCATGATGTGTGAGAGTCGTCTTAGATTCTTTAGTTACAAAAGGCCAAGAACGTGCCCTTTGACCTATCCGCAATATGGGCGGGTCAATTGCTCGCTGCTATACGTGAAACCATCTGTCACTTCTCGTGGTGAAAAACACTTTACTCCCTCCCTTGCTTGCGCACAAAATAAAAAAGGCAGCCCTCACACCCCTCACTGCTCCTATGACAGACTGTTGCTATAGCGATTGACAGTTGCCGAGCGCACCTCCACTTTTGCCTCTCGTGACCCCTGCGCCTCCCCATGACCTCTCCCAAGGCGGACCTCCCTCTTCGCCTGCGCCAACTAATTAGTGCCCCCGGCTCCGTCGCCCCATGCCAGCCTCCCCTTTTCACTCCCAATTCTCCTTGTTAATCTGAGCTATACCTCCTCCACTGTCTATTAGGATTATGGCAGCCCAAGGAGCCCGTGTGCAAGCTTTTGCCCCTAATGGCTGTTAACACTGTGGGTATAGAGCTTTAACAGGATCACGGCGCACCTATATTCAAGGTCCTGCCTGAGGCCAACTATCGCCTGAGGATACGGTGCTTTTGATTTCTCAGATAATTGATCATTAATGTTGTGGCCGATGACAATGTTTAAGATGTAACTTGACACTATGACAAGGTTAACCTTTGTCTGTAGATTTCTTCTTCTTTTATGTATCTGAAATACAAAATAAAAAACTAAACAAAAAACAGATGTATTTCAGCGATACAGAGACACCTACATTTAAGGACAATTTCAATCAGGTTGGAGAATAATCCCATTGCACACCAGCAACTAGAGCCCAGCCTCCACTGTATGTGCAATCTTTAACATGTCAGGGCTTTACAATCTTATGATCAATGCCATACACCTCACAATTACTGCACAGGCTGAACCATCATTTATATGGACGGAGCTCCGCCCGTTAATCTACCTCATATTTTGATTTATTTGAACTCAACCCATGACAGCAATGGAGGAGGGGTGCAAGGTAACCGCTCTCCTGCCCTGCCTGTGTGTGCGCCTGAGACCATACAAGAGCACACAGCGCATTGTTCCAAGTTTATTCCTTATGTGCCTTTCTCTACCTCCATCTGTCAGTCCCCTCCTGCACTTGACACACAGGATGGAGAGATGGAGGTAGAGGGAAAACAATTATGCTGCACGTCATAAATCCACACGCTGTAATTCGCAGGCTATTCAGTGGTAATTCATTGCGTGTTTGTAAATGTGGTTTACACCAGAGAGAAGGAGCCCCGATGCTGAAGTAAATTAGCCTCTAATTACTGTGCAGATTGCGATTCATGAAATTCGCTTTCTTAAGTGTTGACACAAATAATAGCGTGCGAAATTGCAAATTAATCCAATGTGGAACTGTGCATGCCCTCATGTTTATGTTCGCCTCACGCCGCTCTGAAAGATACAATGCTCTCATCGTAATGGTGACATCCCCATACCCCTTTTGCAGATGTGGGTTTGTAGTGAGTGTCGTTTCGTAATGGTTAAAAAGAAGCCTAAATTATTGTAATATCCTATAAGTGTTATTGCCATCTTTAAACATTTTGCACGGAATACTTTATATAGTGCCAACCCTGACCCCCTCAATGATGATCTGTTTTATATGCCATCAAGCAACAATAATGCACCATATACAATCAACGTAAACATCTAGAAACATGCATATAGACATGTTTTCTTAATACTGATGTGCATAGCAGGAAGATGGACTGATAATGATTGCAGCAGAAGCGGAGATGGCGGTGAAGCTTGTATGTGGTGAGAAAGAATAATCAGCATCCCTCTGAGCTAATGGGGTCCACACTGGAGGGTTGGAGGTCCACTCTGAATGCCTGCGCGTGTGTAGACACTTGGGGGGGGGGGGGGGAGACGGGGGTGTCGGGCAGTGGCTCCGAAACCTTGCCTTCTATGATGCTCTATGCCTAATGGGGGCAGAGGAGTTAATTCCACAGCGCCGAAGCTTTATCTCATTTTCATACATATGATCGCACAAGGCCGAGATCGATTACCGCAAACAAATTGAAATGCTTGCGACCGGGGAGGCTTGCGGAGAGGAAAACAGCCGACGTGTGTGGGGGGTTGGCAGTGTGCATGTGTGTCTATGAATCTCTCAGTGTATAAGAACGGCGGAATCCACTGATATGGATGGAAAGGCACAAATCACTCCTGCATACTGATTTCCTGCATAGACACACATGCACCCACCTCCATTATTTAGTGTCACGCATGAAAACTCAACTCATTCCAGTCGATGCCGCTTCCCTGGCAGAGATAATGCAGATGGGAGGTTATAAGCAAACTCGCGGAGGTCCTGATGGCTTACTGAACGATTAGTCCTCAAACGGGCACTCTTTCCCTCTACATCCTTTATCAGTATGCCCATACGCATACACAATCAGTTTCTCATTCCCCGTCTTTTGCTCCCCCTATCTACTATTAAACATACCATAAAATAAATGCCCATTTCATTAACCCGCCTCTGTATTAGCACTGTCATCGACTACCGACAGTCATTCTTGGCACCGGTCTATAGAGCCATCGCTTCATTACTTTCTCACCTCCCTTTACTTTCTTCATATTAGCTTTTCATAAACCACTTCACCATTCTTCTTTCTCTTGACGGGTTTCTCTACCTCAGTCCTGCCCCTGAGCATGGGCCCCTGCGTTCCAACTGTGACCGTCAGCATTTCCTACTCTGCTGCTGCCAAAAAGACTACAAATGACCTGCCTACAGTGTTCATGGTAACAGGAGTCCTGTTTATAGCTGCCACATAACGCTTTGGCAGCCCATTGCTGCTCTTCTTACCCTCTAATGACCACAAGCTCTTGGGCCATTATTAATAATGCTTTTGAGAAACAAAAGTCTGCACAACAGTTCAAATCTGCGAAATGAATGTAAAACTAGTTATGTTTTCTTGTACTGAGCAATCACACAAGCCCTGACTCTTGGCTAATAGGCAAGAGTCAAGTAGTCAGACAGTAATTACATTTTAAAAGTCAAAGTTTAAGGCAAGCAGTTGTGACCTTTACAGTAATATCTGCTTCCCATTTATGTGATGAAGCCTGTCCGTTTGCTTTTAGCTATGGTATACAATGCTCTAAAGAAGTCAATAATATGACTTCATCACATGTAAACTCCACGGCTACAGAACCAAAAAGGGTGGCGGTCAGCGTAATAGTTAGCATGGACAATCTCACTATTTTACAAGTTCAGCTTTGAAATCGGAAAGATAGCGAGTACATACCTATTATTGAGATTGCCATTTATTGAATTGCCATATTTATGAAACCGACTAAAAAGTGAGTCATGAAAGAGTCAGGTGTAAAACTAGGTCAAACAATCTGACCAGTTGAAAACACAAAGCAGTTTAAACATTACAAAATAAGGGGCATATGTCAAAATTAGTGCAAATATTTAGAACCAACATTATACTATTAGAAAAGCACAACAATAAGCAAACCAAAAATAAGAGCATGCCACTTAGTAAAGCACTGTGTGGGTGAGAAACAGGGCCCACAGCTCATACTGGGTTGGGGCTTTAATCATCCAAAGCTATTTTTACACTGGTCTCTTTCAGTGCCTTAAACAAGTACAAAGGCCACACAAGGACACTCAGTCTCCAAAGCACTCTACTAGTATTTCACTCCTTCCCTCCCTCCCTGACCACAGCAGAGCCACTACGCTGTGTGTCCTCATGCTTGACTGCCCCATGCCGCGGGTGTAGCGGCGTCACTCTGCATCACACTCTACAGTATTGCTTCTCCCCGGCTGTTTTAATGATCATGTGTAGAACAGTTCCTGCAAGCCTGGGAGATTCAAGTGGTCCATCTCCGGTCGCTTGACAATATGGGTCTATAATGCATACATAATGTGCATACGTATGGCTTTATGGGTCAGCGTGCGCTAATCAGAGCTGATTAATGCATATGAGCGGTATAGTGTCGGAAAATGAGGCCAATGAAAGGGTGCACTTCACTTCATTATCACACTTACCTTTGGGTTTCTGATCAGCAGCCTGCATGGGGAGGAACAAAAACGGTGTTTCAGCAAGAAATGTCTACAGCAAATACCTCAGTGATCACCCGTGTTAATTTCATCGACTAAAATATTTAGTCTTAATTTTAGTCAAAGTGATATTTTTGACGACTAAAATTGGACAAAAACTAAATTAAAAGTTTTTCATGAGACTAAAACTATGACTAAAATGTCCAGATATTTTAGTCGACTAAAATAAGACAAATAAAAATGAAAAGGAGAGATTAAAATCATCCACATTTCTATTGACAGTCTGAAAGAGCCTCATATCATGTAAATTCACTGTCAAAGGAACAGCTCTGAGCTTTGTTCATGTGGGAGCAGCTCCATAAAGCAGAGGACCTTGATTAAATATGATTATAATGAATATTATAAATGCAACGTCGACTAAATTTGTCTTAAATTTAGTCGACTAAATTTACTTGCAATTTTAGTCGCTCAAACTAGACTAAAATTGAAGATTTTTTTTGACTAAATCTTGACTAAAATTGAATTACATTTTAGTCAATAGACTAAGACTAAAACTAAATTAAAATATGTTGTCAAAATTAACACTGGTGATCACAGCTATAGCCAGGGAACAGCAACAAAAATAAATACTCTCTAAATACTCTAAGAAAAAAATAAATACAAATCACTGAAGTATCACCATCAAAAGGTCAATCACAGCCTTATTAGTTGATGCAAATGAAAAACAAGCATAACATAACATTTGATAGAATAGAAACACTACCTTATTCTGAGTAATATCTTTCTTGATCTTTTCTTCTTGTTTTTTCTTTTCCTTTCTTCCATCAAATGGTTCTCTTTCTTCTGTGGCTAGGTTCTTTCAGCTGCAACGAGAAAGACATGGCTTCAATATAAAGTGGTAGATTTTTAATAAGCCTGAGTAAGTTCAAGGATTCACTCCAATCCACACAGTGCGTATAAACTTTCAGCCGACTACATTGAGAGACATTTTTAAGTAAGAGCCAAGGGCAATAATGTTTTCTATCACAGGCGTAACTGAGGAAGCCTTTCACTCACTTGAGGCACAAACTCAATCCAGTACGACTGAAGACCAACGCTAATCTTAGAGAATAAGATGCTGGGGTATTAAGTGGTTGAAAAAGGGGGGAGAATAAAAAGTCTGGAACGAGTGAAAGGGAGACACCATAAAGACCGGTCAACTGGCAAACGAAAAGAATGTGCTCTCAGTGCAGTCAAAACTGCACATTTCACTAAGCGCTGTAAAGGAGGTACCTAAGCATTGATTATACTGCATTGTTTCTCACAGAGCTAGCGTTACAGTATAAGAGACCGGTGACAGTGAACGAAAAACCTGAATGAAAAACAACAGCTCATGACAGCAGATTAATGAAAGGCCCGCCTCCCACTGTGCTGCCCACTGATAGAGCGAGCCAGCTGTCTATCAAACTGATGAGAGGTACTCATGGCAGGCTAATGTCTGAGTGAAAGTGAGGGCACTGCTGAAGCCGGCAAAATAAGCTGTGAAATAGGGAGCCAGAAAAGACACCTGGTAGGAGCCGATGGCTAGACTAAGAGGAGGGTCGCTAAAACATAAGATGGCTAATACTGCGATACATCTCTGCTTTCATCCTCTTTGATTTGGTCTTCTTTGCCTGCGCCTTACTCATCTCTCATGCATTAATGCTCACACAGTCCCACTTTATAAACTAAGGCACCTCCGTGTGCCATTCTGCTACTTCAGCAGTTTAGGAGAGAGGAAGCCCCAAGATATTAACACAGGAGTGCCAGTTATTCATGGGAATACGGGCTCCACTATATGCAACAGTAACTACTCACAAGTGTTTAAATAACATAACATATCGAATTACCCAGATCTATTTATCGTTTAAAAGCCAAGACATAAAAACCCCTGTGGATCATGTAACAGAGATGAGCTTTCCCTTATCATCCGCTGACCACGCCATCGCAATTGTTTTGCTACTTTGTTTTGCGGAGCAACCCTTCTCTGGTTTCAAATGACTGTGTTACCGTGGACAACAGGAAGTGAAGGTTAGAGAAATCAGCTCACCACTGGCAACCAACAACATGCTTATTTATTTGATTATCTTTATCATTACTATCAGATCAGTGACCAATAACAACAAGTCAAAAGTGTGTGATAGTAAACGAGTGAAGAAAAAGGCTACACGATATGAGAAAATCAAATTGTGTAAAAATCAAAAATGAAACGGCACAATCAAGCAAGGACGATGACGACTCAGACCCCTTTTCAATCATTTACGTAAATTAAGTTACTATACATATTTGCTTTCTTACAATATGAATATCACCTCAACACACATTGCCATAACAATCTGGTGACATACTGAGCCGCCCTATTTAGAAATGTGGTCACGGGTGATATTTGAGCCAGGGTACAGTTGTTCTTCTGAGCTGAGCGTCAGGGCCAAAGTTAGCGGCCTCTGTGACAAGCGCTGGCCCCACACTCAGTTTCCTGCCTCTGCTGACACAAGCAGCTCCTCGCGGTGGTGACCTGCGCTGCCGATCAGCATCAGGTTCACCCTCACAGCAATAAGTCGCAAACATGTCCGCAGTGAGGTCAGTGACAAACAGGGACACACCATGCTTTTCTGATTCATATAACAAGAACACAGCTTAGATCAAGGGGTCAAGCAGACAACGCACGCCTTTAAAATTCTAATTATTATTAGCATATCAATCTGGAAAAACACTCTTCCACGAATTTCGAAATGTTGCAATGTTTCCTTTAAGAAGAACCCAGCGGGCTTCATCACACTCAATCATCAGCCCCTTCGATCCAGGCTTGAAAGCACAGTAGCATCTGCCACTTAAAGCCACATTTGTCTGGTCCAGTTCTGGTTCCGTCTTAGCCTGGCCTTTGCCATCCGTAAACTCCGGTCAATTATCTTTTCTCTACATGTACGTCTGGGTCTGATCTCAGTGGCTGTGTTTCATCGGTTGAATTCCAGCCTACCATTCAGCGAACAGGGGAGGCAGGTGTTGTAGGTGACGTTAGGCATTTGCACCAGATTTGCTGGTTGTAGTTTGAAAACAGATCCAATCGTTTCAAAGGACTTCATCCCTTCCACCTGAAAACGGAGCTCAATTGTGAAGTTCCAGACCCTCTGTACGAAGTGAGTACGAGGGTATGGTAAGACCAGGCTAGTTCCGTCTTGGTCTGGAGGCATAAAAGTCCTAATGTGTGTTACATTTCTACAAGAACTGGCTCTTTAGATCGTAGTATTAAAGCAAAAGGTACACTGACTTGTGTGACTCATTGTTCCACAGAATTGTTCCACAGTTACCATCATTTGCACCATGATTTCAAAGTGCTGTATTTCTCTTATCTCCAATAAAGTATTTTTGTTCCCAAGACTGCCGGGCTAAGCTAAAGCGAAAGAGGGATGAGGACAAGGGACACGCTGTACAGGAATGAAGGGGGCGCAGGGTTCGGGCTGCACATGCCCCCTCTCGCATAAAAACACAGACACGCACAAGGGGAGGCTTGATGTACACAGGCGGGAGGCAGTCTGTCTGATGCCTGTCTTTTTCTGCCAGGGATGCAGCAGGGGGTGAGCGGCGAGTGAGGGGGGAGGGGGTGTTGGGGGTTGGTGAAGCTGGGAAGGGGGGGGTCTGGGCGAAGGATGAAAGCAGACGCAGAGCAATGCCAATTAAGAACGACAGCCGCCGGAGAAGTAGACAGAAGAGAGAGTGGAGAGGGAAGGATCCTCGCTGCAGAGGCGCAACGGAGCACTAGATGGAAAGGAAATGTGGCAGGGGAACCTGTGCGCCTTGATCACGTACATCTAGAAATTGGGAAACAAAAAGTGGAGGAGTGAGGAAGGTGACGGAGAAGAAAGAGTGACGCGCGTAGACGGCAAGAACCAAAAAAAAAAAAAAAAAAAAGGCAGATGGAGGAAGAGGTTCATGGAGGGATAAAGATATGCAAAGAAAAGCAAGCAACGGCCGTCAGACACAGCACGAGAGAACCGTGCGGTATTGAAACGATAGAAGAAAAGATATGGGTGTGCAACTGTACGCAGATACATAACTTAAGTGCCTGCGCTAATGAAATGAAACATTTAATTAAAACAAAAGCGCCCTCACAGTGGACTTTAACTAAGGACTGAATAGGATCTATCCAGGATGTTCCTTTGTCGTATTTTTCTACAATGGTACATAATCACAAAGATTCAGATGTTATAAGTGACTAAACAAATGCTGGTAGTGACTAGAATCATCCACTCCTTTCACCTAATTCACCATCATCAAACGAGAAACACGTAGTGTCAATAAAGACGTGCTACAGCGAGGCACCACAACTCACTTCACTAAACACAGCCGGCTTAATGTGTGGGTGTGTATTTGTGTTTGGCGACCTGAAAGCCACTGGAAAAACAAGCCTGTAAATTCCACAGTTGATAAGCACCACGGACAAAGTTGCTGCTGCCTTGTATGTGTGTTTTATCCCCGTCACATTGGCTTCCTGTGCGCTTATAGTTTGTGAGCTGTTTGTGCTTTCGCCAGGTAGCGAGGGATCCACAAATAAAACAACTAGTGGACTCGCTCAATGAACTGTGGCATCTGTATTGTTGATCTGGGAAAAACTAAGCCCGGAGGGGGGGGGAAAGCGCTGTGGTGCCTGTGGGTACCTAAAAGTGAAGAAAGGATAACCAAAAGTGTCACATCTTCGGAGCTATTAATATCGTAGTGGTTTTGCCTTCAGAAGAATTAGCTTGCAGAGTCTTGGCAGTTTCCCCAACCAAGTCGAGGTAAAGCTGTACGTCTGTGGCAGCTCATTAAATAGAAAACAGCACTATGCAGAAAACTACGCGGCACAAGGAGCTGTCATTGAGTGTACTGTCAGAAATGTTTACTTTCTGCTTATGAGATGATTGCTGAACACGTGCAACCCATTAGGCAAAATTGTACTTCTGTCTTACTATATAAAGGTTTAAAGATAGCGAGGCCATGAGAAGATAAAATAATCAGTGACATCTTACAATTAACCTTGAGCAAAAGGTTTCTCCAACTTTGATCAACTGAATTGGTTTCTACAGAGTACATAAGTGACTGAAAATTCATTGTTTTGTTTTGCCTTTTTTATAAATAAACCGCCTGTTTTGATCCTCTCTAATCACCATAGCTGTGACAATAAGACGGGTAATAGCACAAGCATGCCACGTTAAATTCCAGTGAAAATCTGAATGAAAGCACTGCACGAAGAACAAACGTGTGAGACAGAAATGGTAAACAATGGTGGCAATACTGTTTGACCACAGATATGTCAGTGTCATGAGCTACTGTGGTCTACAAAGAAAAATGGTAGCAGCGCCTGAACTTCATTGACTGTGCTCAAGTTAGTAAGGCGATAAAAACTACTCTACAGTAAACAAATGTCCAGGGCTTACTTAAGCTTATGCCTCAGTGTAGCACAAGGCGGCACACGCTAGTCCTATTTACATGGCTCTAACTGAGGGTTTTGTAAGCGCTGCAGGCCTTTTAAGTCCTGTTACATAATGTGTAACGCAGTCTAATGACGGTTTGGGGGAAACAGCAACATTGTAGGCTGTTGTGTGTTTTCCGTACTACCATGCGACTCACTTCTTGCCCAACATGTCCCTCCAATTAGCCGGCACAGCAGAGGGGGGAAAGCAGGCCCCAGTCAAAGCTCACAGAACATTCCCCTGGACCCCAGCCAAGATTTACAGGCAGCCTCCCCATCCCCCTGCTCCAAACCCAACCAGCCTTACCTCGAGTGGGCCCCTGAAGACCCTGCCCCCTTCATTGGCACACAACTTGGACAAGAAAAAGGGGGTTATGTAGACAGCCCCCACCATCACCAATCTTTCAAGAGTAATAGGACACTTCTCTTACTGGTCTGTTCTATAGTCATTTATGTAAGACCATGACTGCAGCATCAGTACAGGTTTAGTGAATGTTATCCATAAAGAATAAATAAATAAACGTAGTAAAAAAAGGCACAATGTACAATCAGTAAACTGGTGAAAATACAAATCATGTATAGCAATATAATGGGATTAATGTTTGACACAAAGGCAGATCCCCCATCAAGCTCCTTTAATCTTGACGGTAAGATCACAGAACTTAGAGGTTAAACATAGGTCATCATAACCAAAATAGCTCAATATTAACTGATATCCTGAAAGGGGATAATGTTTACGATTCCTTGTGTCCATACTTTTTGATTACTTTTCTCTTTATGTCATCAGACACTTTACTGTACAGGCCACAAAAAGCTCTCATTTTCAAGATCATCAACATAAAACACAACCGTCTTTATGCAGCTCCTGACCAGCCTGACAATGGCCCCATAGAACGTTACAAGAGGGTAATGACTTTTGGCAGTTCTCAGTCGAATTCAGCTGACTCTACGGTCTTGGTGCCTGAGTAGAGCAGCGCCCCGCGGAGGTGTTAAGCGTGTTATCCATCACCATTGCACCTCATGTTGATATAAATAAATAAAACACTTCACAATCACAGGCTCCGTAACTGCCATGATCAAGTCTAGGTTAGCAATAACTCCAGCGTGAGATAAAAATAAATCCAAAGCAGTTAATGTTTTCTAGAATATGAAGATATAAAGATAAAATAACACTTTAAAAATTGTGATTTCCTTTCAGTTTTGAGAATGTAGATAGAGCCATCGTGGCCTTGTTATAATCTAGCCACTAATCAAGACAAAGTTCAGATGCCGCCCAAAGAAGGTCAGGGTTTGGTTCTGAGTTTGAACAAGAGACTTGGTTGAACATTGATTACATAGTCAGTTAAACATACAATGCCAACAATGTTGATGAATCACTTTATGAATCCAAAGCTGTAAGGATAATTATTATAGGTGTCTTAATAAGTGTTTAGTTGTTGACATTGCCAGTTGTCCTAGCCTAATTCATTTACATTTACAACTTGCCCTCGTATCTGTTGACTGTGCTCAAGTGTCTGATAAGCGCCAATGTAAGGTACTTAAAAAAAATAGACTTCCTCCTCTTTTGTTACGGCTTAACTGTGGTGACTATCTCTTTGAAAGGTGACACATGTTAATGACCCAGAGCTGTGTCTGAGTCAGCTGACACTCTCCAAACTTACAAACACAGAGCTAAAAGCTTCATTATCATTCAGGTAAAATGTGCCCAGAAACAACAAAAACTTTTGCAAGGCCCATATTAAATGCAGTCCAATGGTGGGCAAACCTTAAATTTAACAGGCAAATAACACAACTCCATGCAATGTGTGTGCCTATGCCACTATTACCCAGATGCATTTTTCATTTCACCACCTTACTGGTGTGTGACGATGAAGATAAGACAGCAGTGACAGAGATGTCAGAGTGGGGGAAGAAAAAGAGGGTTTGAAATTGAACGGGAAATTATGTACTGCAATTAAGACTCACGGAGAAGATATTAAAAGCTATACTCCAGTGCCTGGGGACAGGATGCAGGAAGGAAGCAATGGAAGGCGACAGTTCAATCACAATTGCGTTTTTCCACAGATCAGGGGATGGTGGGGAGTCAGGACAGAGATGTTTAATAATGTACTTTGAATTAGAGTAGAAGAATGTACAATGAAAAGCAAGATGTGAGGTTTGATAAAACCCCAGTATAAAAACGATTCAAAAAGCATTAGAAACACTGAAGTGCAATGGTAAAGAAAGTGGAGTGATGCAGAATTGACGAATCATTATAAAGGCAAGAGTAGTAGACTGGTTAGCATTAGCCACTCAAATGCCAATGCAAAGTAGACAGATTGTTCAAAGACCCACAAAGCACACGCTCACATGTTAAGACTGTTTCAGTACCATTCAGCCAATCATAAAGGAGCTGATGATATAACACTTATGTTCTTTCTGACTTAAAAGGCTTGGCATTCAAACACTTTGACCAATACATGACTGCTCACTGTTTATTACTAAATCATAACTAATCTATATCATACCACTCATAGGGAATTTGATGCGGAATAGGCCTATTGACAATTGCATAAGGTAATCCATTTAATGCGGATAATTGCAAGTAGCAGTAAAAGTGAGCTGGGGATGCCCTGTTAACATCATTTGGATTTTTAATTGGCTCACTGTGTCATGATAAAGTAACTAGTGTCAATAACACACAACACAAAATTACAAAGAGGCATTGACACTGAAGTTGGATTTTGTAAGGTTGGAAATCTTTTGGAGATCAAAATGAAATCATCCAAATATGTACATCATAGCCTTTGAATGGTAATAGTTGAGACCCCCAGGTAATGGCATGAGTCAAATGGTTAAGAGCACGGTGTAAACTTACCTCGCATTAAACACAGCTTTGACAGCTTTCAGTAAAGAGTCGGTGCATGGCAGAAAAAAGATACAGAAGATGCAGCATTCTCCGATGTCTTTTCCAAAAATTACCCGTAAAGAGATGGAGCAGAAATTCAGTCGCAATTAAAGTCGGACTTGGCAGATAAGCCGACAGGTGACAAGATACCGAGGTAAACAACGGCACTGAGCCGGATATACTCACAGCGAGTACGGTAATGCAAGATCGTGCAAAAAAAATAGTATATATATTTGTACTGTGAAATGACTTTTATCCAAAACAATTTGTAAAAATGTCACAATATAATGGGGGCGGGGAAGAGACAGAAGCACCACTAATAACAAAAACAAAAAACGACACAAACGAAATGACTCAAAAAGCAGCTCAGATAACGGTGCTGGTTGGCGTAGTTAGTCGTCGACCAAAGCGAGGTTTTGTAAACGGGGGAAACGGGCAGTTTTGGGTTTTTTAAAAAAAAGCGACGAGCTGTCGCGTATTAGAGCAAGCCGATGGCTGTGTCAGTCAGCCAGCTAACTTGGTATAAAGTGCAAAAGAAATGTTTTGTTTATGTCACTAGCTGCACGACTAGCGACGCGCTGGCTACCGCGAATGCAGAGCGAGAAACGAGTCCTTGGAAATACATTCTGAAAGGATCCAGACAGCGGAGCGGACAGTCATGGTAGGCGTTCAGCGAGCTCTGATCTCGCAGCCATTTTGTTCAAACTAACAACACCGCAGTCCCTCTCCTCCTCCCAGGGCAGACAGACCAGGAAGTGGCTCCGGATACGTCACTCTCAACCAATCAAAGCGCAGGAGTTTCTCCACCCACCGCACTGGACCCACCCCACCATCATGGTCTGAACTTGCACAGACACGGGATGGAAAAAGGCAGCATGCCTTTGAAAGGTGAACTTTCTCATCATAAACATATTACAATTAAAAGCAACGGATATTGAATAATACAATGAATACTCCCTGAGCATATTATCCATCCATCCATTTGGATAAAGATCTACAACACCGAATTTGATTTAGGAACTTATTTTTTTAATGTATCTAAAATGTTGATTGTGTAGCCAATCACTCAGAAAATAAGATAAAGGGTAAACCTGTGTTTGGCATTCAGCCAGAGAATGCTCTTGAGAAAAGTTAAAGTATGTACCACAAGTCAATGAATTGCAGTGTGAGGGCTATTAGGGTGCTTTACAACCACTACACTCGACACTCCACACTTAAACATAATATAAACATCCATATCAAGAAGTTTATGATAGATGAGGTTGCCCTTGTGACACCTGAACCGCGTCTGCAGCCATCAGCGAAAAGAAGGAAAGAAAATTGGTCGCTGTCCATTTGCAATGCTTCTTTCTCATGGAAATGACCAATGCGTGTGCAGACAAACACACAGACAAACACACAGACACACATCACTACACAGTGGGAACAGGTCAAGGCTTGGGGCCACAAAGGGACAACTGACCAGTAAGAACTCTCTTTCCCCAAAGCACCCATCCC
Organism: Neogobius melanostomus; assembly: GCA_007210695.1. Taxonomy (NCBI): domain Eukaryota; kingdom Metazoa; phylum Chordata; class Actinopteri; order Gobiiformes; family Gobiidae; genus Neogobius; species Neogobius melanostomus. Next base: position 689,660 of record VHKM01000004.1, on the reverse strand, counting down.
CTATGTGTCACTATGTATGAGAGACTATTAATGAGAAAGCCAGGGCCCCCGAGCCAAAGGTTCCCCCTTCCTTTTCAAGGCAATACGCCCAGAGCTATTAAAACAGCAAGCTCTAACTGAATGCAGAAAGCAGATGTTCTATACTCCGGGTTAAGAGAGGTGAGAGGAGAGGGAAATGCCTTTGGAAATGACTTTTGAGATACGTAATTCACCGTAAAGAGAAAACGGTATGCAGGAACTAGATGATTATTTGTCCCACCCATACAAAGTAAACACACTTTTTTCCCTTAATGTATTCTAGGCCATTTCCAGATAGAACCAAATGAAACAATGTGAACTCAAAGCATCTTATTTACAAAACAGCTCTCCACAGAGAGAGAGAGAACAACAAAAAGTTTTTTTTCCTTTAATGTGTTATGATCTCAAGAAGCGTCAAGTCTAACAAAAAGAAAAACGTGAGTGTGCTTATTGCAGCTTTGCACATGCACTTGCTGCTTTTTCCTCTACAGCTTCTCTTTTTGGTGTCTTGAAGATGTTTCTTTTTGACTCTGCAATTTCCCTAATTGCTTTCACATTTAGGCAGACTGCTGACAGAGGCAAGCCAATAGGAAAGGTCTGTCTGACATTCAGATAAGAAGCAGCCCAGACACAAACTACTACCACGGCACAGGCAATCGCTCACTGCACTTCAGCACACGCTCTCCTCTTTCCCCCTTCAGCACACTCTTCTGCTTTTTGTTTTAATTCCAGACCAATCATGGGCTGCGTTCCGCATAAGGTTTTAATTTCAAGCTTGCACTGCCAAGAGTCTGCCAGACACACACATGCACACATTCACTTGAGCATTTAGATCCATTGCCTTTACACCCCCACGTATACGTTCTGTATTGGAACATCACAAACGCACATCCACACATTTATGTTTCACACGGCTTCATGCATGTTTAATGCTTGTACTCATTTTATGAGTGCCCCATGAGAGAAAGTAAGTTCACCATAACATTAACAGTTGCACACATTCATAATAAAGGCAGTTCTCAATTTTCATAAAACAGATCCCAGGAGTGATGCAAAACCTATATCAATAGCAGCAGGTCACCATCACTTATAGGGTTATCACATGAATCTATTTACTTTGGTGAGCATTAGAGGCTTTGTGGCTTAATGAGAAAATCTTTAGAAAAACTATAGAAAACCAGGTCCGGGCATAACCATTGAATGTACAATTCCCTTCGCTGATCGCTGAACTGATAATACAGCTCTACTGCGCTCCATGCAAACCTCACACTCCTTTAAACTAAGGACTCCTATGTCAGAATGCTGACTGATGTTAGATTTTAGTTCAATATTCAACATCTTTATCCCGCGGCAGCTCATAAACTGGTCCACCTACAGCTTAACAGGTTATTGTGTAACTGACTGCTGGACATTACATCTCAAACCTCGTCATCTAGTGTGTTATGACACAACAGTGAGAAATTGATCAGCAACAGAGACGAGAAACTACAGGAGTGAGGTGATCAGCCTGGCCACATGGTGCACACATTGTGGGGAAGACAAAGGTGATTGTTAAGGACTTGCGGAGAATGCACATTCAGCACGCTCCTCTGACCATCAACAGTGCTGTTGTGGGTGAGCAACACCACGTTCCTGGGGGTGCACATCACAGAAAACCTATCCTGCTTGTCTACAAACGCCACATTACAGCCCAAGAAAGGACATCAGTATTTCGACTTTCTCCACAAATTGAGAAGACTCGGAGTCCCAGCCCCCATCGTGTGCACCTACCACCTTCTACAGAGGAACAATACAGTATCCTGACCAGCTGCATCATTGTGAGGTATAAAGCCAGCACACCATCCTGTTGTAGAAGCCTCCAGTGCACTGTGAGAGGAGCTAAGAAGATCACTGATGACCATCTCCTCCTTTCCCACCGGCATTTACCCCACCATGGTGATTACAGGCACCCACTCCAGCCTCTTCAGTCTGCTGCCTTTGGGAAGGATAGTGCAGAGTCAGACTCAGAGTCTCTGGGTCAGGTCCAGCTAACTGAAGAACAGCTTCATACAGGACTCTCTCCATTCACTGCCCTCCCTCCCCCCATTCACAAATTGTGGTCATCCCCAGGCTTTGACCATCAATCCAATAAATAATGTATTTAACTAAATGCAACAATAAGGGAGGAACACTTTGTTGGCTGCAAACATTAAAGAATGGCGCTCCACCAGTAGCAACATTTGATATAATAGTACACAAGCGTGATACAATTAAAATGTATCAACTGTATCAAATATATCAATATATTGCTCACATGGTATTTTATATGGAATATACTGTATTAATCTCACTATTTGCCACAAACGCGATCTGTACTTCATTTAAAACTTAATTAAGCATGTGTGGGTATCTCTTTTGAACACACTGTCCACCTCTGCAGTCATGGCTTTATGCATATGAATAACCAAAATGCAGACAGCGAACTATTGCTGTTCTCTTCAAAGTGACATTTCCAAAGGAATGACTTGACATATGCAAAAAGCGGGCCTTGATGATCATTTCAGCAGAGGGAGCAGCCAAACTGTATCCTAACTGCATACGTAGAGAACAACTTCGAATCTCAATCTGAGTCATAGCTGCATTAATGGAACGTGAAGCTTTTGCATAACATAATTATTTCAACCAATAGCAAAGGAGAGCACTGCACTAAAAGGACCACAAAAATGCTAGAAGAGAAAACAAACTGCCCATTTAAGCTTTTCTGTAAAAGTTTCACTGCTCAGTTATGGCATATCATAACGTTTTGATTCTGTCAAGACTTTGTTAGAGTCCTTGTTCTGGTTTGTAATCACAGAATGACCTTATATACATACAGTGACTATAGAAAGTTTTCAGACCTATATAATTCTATTATGTAGCAGCATGATACAACAGTGTACACATATCTTTAGTTTTTTGGTAAAAAGTCTACATTAAAAATAGAAAAGTTTTGGAAAAGATAAAAAAAAAAAAATTGTCACACAAGTGACTACAGTAATTATAATACAATATAAATCGAGGAGTATGATTGCTTCCTAAACCCACAATTGCGACAATTGACTCAGTTACAAATCTTTTTCCTGTTCAAGGTTTAACTTAAGGACTATAGTTGCTCAGACTGGATCCATTTACCCATAAAGCTAATGATGGATACATTTTTGCTTTTACTACTCTGGGAAGATTTATGTTTTTTCGTTTGTTCTTGCACTGTCAAGCTACCAATTCTAATGCAATTTTATGATAATTTCACATGCTTTGTTGAGTCTTTCTTCATCTCAAAGATCTGGATCATCGCGCTGGAATAAAGCATTGCAGTCCATAAAAGAAGGAGGCAACCTTTTCATTAACTTTGATTAAGGCTGTTGAGCGAATTACCCTGAGCGGAGAAGGGCATACATAAAAGTCATTAGGCGCACACCCTCTCTCACACACAAATGCACACAACATGAATCCAATTACAGTTAAACACATTTACAAATATGAGCACTGAAGAAAGCAGGCATTGGTAACAACATGGTGTTTTTAATCCTTCCCCAGTGCTGATTTTGCTTCTGAATGCAGCAGTGAAATAATATGGGGTACAGCACAATAGAAGAAGCTGGTAATAGGGAATAGTGGAATAGGGGTTACAGCTCAATGGCTTGTGTGTTTGTGTGGATTGTCATTGTGCCTATGTATGTATGTGCTATGTATGTATGTGTGTGTGTCCATTGGTATAGGGGAGCGTTGCAGTGCAGTAGGACAGCAATTCTGAACTGCTGGTAATTTCCCCCGAGACAAGCAAGCAGGTAAAGGCCAGTGAGAGGAGGGAGGGGAGGGGGATGCGAGAGGAGCCAGCGAGCGTTTGTGCCAGAGTATAATGAGGAATGATACTGTGGTGGCGAAAGAAGAAGCCTGCAGTTTTACCCAATGAGATACACACACACACATACACTACATTAGCGCCACTCCAAGGTTGTCAACACGCTAGCGCTAAGGCCTTTTCGTTTCAAATGCCTTATCTTGTTAATGAGCCTGCTTTTAGGACTGACTCATTGTTTTTTATAATGAATTCATCTCCTAATTACAACAACGCCTTTTCCTGACGACCTTGCTATTATTTCGTTACAAACGGCGGACCTTAATATTAGCATGCATTAAGCTCCCTGCTTATCTTTCATCCCCGATAGCTAATACATCAAATCATCACCTGAGGAAAAAAATATATAAAAATGCCGTCAACCACAACATCTTGCTCATGTGTATTTGTGAGTGAGCAAGTGAGTGAGCAAGGCGTCCCCCCCTCCCCACTTGCAAACTCATTACCAGGGTATAAGACCTGCGTGGAGTTTATGGTGTTTTGGGAACTGACTGGTTAATCAGATTTAGTGCACACTTAAGCTTAATTGATTGCCTTTATGGATTCAAATGAATAATTAAGTACTAACAAGCCTAGCGTCTGTTCCATCATTCAGAAATGATTATAATGACCCAAAGAGATTCAAGGTACGGAAGATGCCAATCAAAAAACATCACAGAAGAGGCACTTTCTACCACAGCGAATTCCAATCACAATGGAAACTGATTAGAAAAACGCTATGTATGAGTTTTCACATTAACTCACAGCTGCCACTATCTCATGAAGTATTATTTTTAAACCAGGCTGCAAGTCACTCATTTCTTTCCTATAGCACATTGGGCTGGGGGAACGTCATGTGGCAGATGCAATAGCCAAATCACTTGAGATTGACTGTAGTGTTGAATGTATTGTCTGTGACTTATCTATAACTGTGACAAATGTATTTTCTGCATCAGTTTCCAAGTTACCAGGCTTTGGCACTGTATGCAGCACAACAGGATTTCCTTGATTTCTTTTTTTCCCCTTTTCTCGTTTTAGTAGAAAAATAAGTGAGCCGTTACAAAGCGGCGCAGAGAGAAGGACAGTGTATTAAAATCACGGTGGTCCAAACAGAGACAACATATCCTGACCTTCAGATGATCTTCACAGGATCAATACTATCATCAGCCCAGACGAGCGGTCACAGATTAACCCAACCCCCCCTAGAACCACCCCTCAATGACAACACCAACACACAAACACACACACATGCGCACACCTTCTCCAGAGCCGGCCTGGGCTGTGTATTGATCGGTGTATATTGACCGACACAAAAGACCACCGAATGTACACACTTGTGCTTTGAGTTTGTTTTCTACTGGCCGCCTAGAATCTCACAATGTCATAAAGAGCGGCTGGGAGGAGGAATCCCCAAATTTAGGTCAGGAAAGTCCTTTGGTGAAAGTACATAACCTGTAAGTTTACGGAGGTGAAATCCAATGAACAAATAAACATCATTCAGTTTGTACTGCAAACAGTACATTTATATTGTAGCTTTACCTCAGTTCTACCTATAATTTAGCGATATAGGCGATAATGTCTCTACTGTGAGGTCAGCAAAGTCCTATCTTTTCTTATCTTAATCTTAATCATGGATATTGCAATTGGAATAACTAGCCCATAGCACTGGCAACGGTTGTGGCTACTAATAATCAGTTAATGTCAAAGATATAAGACAAGATATGTTGTTTATTGTAAAATAATCTAAATAATAATACGTTTTTTAAGATGAGTCTGTTGTTGACTGCCATAGTACTCAAGATATTTGGGAGTAAGTAAAGACAGGACAGATTTCCAGACAATCTCTTTACTGATTCGATATGTAGCTCACGATTGCTTGTGCATTTACACATGTTTTTAACATTTGAGAAAAGGTTATGATAAAGGCCACATGAATAGGCTAATATGTAAGGTTTTGCCCATGTGTCTCAGTGTCACATTCATTACATACACATGCATACGCTCAAACAAATATCTGTTTCTCTCTCCCCGCCAGCGTTTTCAAAGAAAATATGCAGAAACACAGAACAAGGAAGTAAATCAATATTTTTAAGCTTGCCAGTGGCCAGAAGGCAACTAAGCCAATCTCCTGTCTTATGTAAATGTTGGTGGCATATCCACAGGCTAAGGGTGATATTTAGAAGTCCATTAACACAGACTGGGATTGCTTAATTCACTATTTGTACCTAGACATCTGGAAATGGTTTTGGGGGCATTGGGGGGGGAAAAAGAAATGGAAGACAAACAAAAGCAGAAATGAAAAGTATGAAATATGAAAGCAGAGACATAAATGAAGGAGGGTTTAAAATGGTGCTGCTGATGTGAGGGGGTGTTGTTGTGAGTGCTGCTGCCTGCTATCATCTGCCTCAGCCCGGGCGTCACTTTGATTAATGCTGCTTTCCTCCAGCTGACCTCCAAGGTCACTGGAATGGTGGGTACTCAGACTTGCCCGATGGTAGGCGCACTAGAGGGGGTAACGGCAGTATAATGCTCCCCCCAGAGGCTTTTCCTCTTTTTGCCATTCCCTTCTGCATCTCTGATATTAACACTTCTCTGGAATTCTGTCTCTCCCTCATCCATTCTTCATCTCCGCCTCTCTTCAACCTACTATTTTCAGTCTGCTTTTAAGTTTTTGAACGGAGACTACAACAGAAAGACTGACTGAATGGGATAATGTGTGACCCGAGCAGGATTTGAACCTGGTTCACTTGTCTGAGGGGGTCTTCACCTGCTGACCCAAGATGCTCCAAAGCCTGATTGCTCAATGTATTCTGTGGCAGGGCTGCAAGATGAATCACAATTGAATCAAACTTGCAATATCAATGATCACAATTTACAATTTACATTTATGGAGTTAATGTTTTGACTAAGTTCAGGAGCAGGACCGCGCCTCAACCAATCAACCTCTGCATACCAACCAATCCTGCATTCACCTTACCACGCCTCTAATTAACCATGAGCTATATATACTCACCAGGCCAAGCCTTCATTCCTGTCTGTTCAAAACTGTCGACCCCACCCTCCCTCCCTCTACATCTGTTTTATTTTCAGCGCTGATTCTCCTGCTTCAAGGGGGTCCTGAAGAGCTGGGCTCATTCGAGACGGAGCCCCCACCCACAGTCTCGCCCAGTTCACTCTACACTTCTAAACATAATTAAATTCTTTACTTGCACTTTGTTGTTGTGGCGTGGTCCTTGCTAGTGAAATAGGTAATATTATGTCCTTTGCAAACAAGACGCTATCCCGCCTTCCAGCATGGGGCCTTAACATGTGTTAACCCTGAAATTTAACCCCCTACAAACATGTTCTAAAAGGCATGTGATGAAATTACAATGAGATATTTTCCTAAATCCTTCAGCCCCATACATGAAAGAGGGAGGTCATGCATAAATCTACTTTACACTAGATAGCCGATGATATGCAGTGGTGAACTTGATACTCAAGAGTTTAAGAACTGCACATACAAAGTAAGAAATGTGTTTGAAGACAAAGCAAAGACGGAAAAGCTGTTAAAAGGCTATTAGGAAACACCAAGGGCCGGATAAACACATTACCTCCACCACTCGCCCACGGTTCACACACCGGCTGCCAAGGTGAAGCCACATGAATGGAGCGGTCCTATAGCAGCAGACGCTTGGCAGTGGCACACTGGCTTTGGCTCAGACACTTGGGGCAAATGCTATTTGTTGTGCCAGCCAGTCTCTCCTGGCATGAACCTGGCACAAGGGCAGTTAGATTGAGACCGACACAGAACAGCCGCTGGACCGAGAATGGGCAATGGGCAGAGACATGAGAAAATATTATTTCCACTTTGCTGTTTATTGACATTTTCACACCTCTGATGACAAAATCAAACTAATTTATGTTGTAAAATTAAGCCTTGTACGGGTTGTTGCAATGTTACTATTATTTCTTGCAAGCTGTTACCAGAAGTATTGCACAATGGGGCCTTACCAATTAATCACTGAATGAGCAAAATCACATTGCCACCATCCACTCTACACCTCTTTATGCACATGCTGCTTTTCACTCATTTGGTCTTATTAAAAATGTACACAGGTTTTCATTGAGTTGCACGGCACTCCTGTTTATGTTGTTTGTTCTCTCACAATTCTGCAAAGCAAGCTGAAACAAAATGGTGTCTGGAGCATAGTGTGCGCCACAGAGAGGGACCAGTGGTATAATCGCAGCCGGGAGAGTTAGGGCTGGCTGTGCACCGTCAATTTGTCTCACACTCTGTACCCTCCATCCCCCCGCTACTGCTTCCTTTTTTCTCTGTCTCTCCTTGTTCCCTTTTTTTTACAGTCAGGGGCAACACACACTCATGCACAGTGGTGGCGAGCATCATGAATCTTTCATGCGATCGCGCTGTATAATCCCTGAGGCGTGCTCACGCAGACCCACACACACACACACACACACACACACACACACACTGCTATCACCTTGTGCAGGGAGGGAGAGGGAGGGAGAGGGAGAGGTGACAGAAGCAGACAGAAAGATGGATTGAGGGAAGGGGACGTGTGAAGGGAAGGAGAGGGGCAGTGGTAGATGCGGAGAAATACAAGCATGAGTACTTTTAGAGCCAAAATGGGGAAAGGGAGGAGAGGACACAGGAGCACAGGTTTTTTAAGTGCAAGGGGCTGGCGGAGTGAACCCATCAACCAAGTGCAAGAGACAGGCTTTTTGACTCATTTTCAGCCTTTAGTTATGGTTCTATTTCCCATCCCAGGGACAAATGGGAGGATTTTGGACACATAATATCATTTTGGCTTTGTTTTCTGTTTTGGACTCATAATGTGATTAAATGTTTTGTACATTCCCCCGTTAAAGTTAAGTTTCTGTAATAAACTCTTGCCACAGCGTACCGCAAAAGAGCAATAAGTGTAAAAAGTTTATCTTTGAATGTAGTAGGAAATCTGAGCACCTAAGTAATCTACTGTATGTGCAACCACGTGGGACTGAAATACCAGTCTGTGTCTCGCCCAAATGAGTGACTGGAAAAACCTGAGACAAAGTGCTCAGTTTGTACCAATACGCTTATTAACAATCCTAATCTCTGTTGCTATCCAATATAGAAAAAGGGTACATCTGTGTACACCTCAGCTAATGTATTTATTACAGTTCGTAAATTTGCCCACTTTGTTAAATGACAACCTCCTTTGTTTGTCGTCCAAGTTTGATGCAAATAGAGCGACAAAAGCAGCCACACTGGGGACACCAGGGAGTGATTGGACAGCCGTGTCAGCCGCGTTAATTACCTAAAGCAGTCTACAGGACGGCCGCACAGAAAAGCCTCTCATAGACCAGATGAGCTTATTATGTTCTCCACCCTCCCACCCCAGCCGCTAATTTACTGTGACACTGATTAACAGAGCCATCGAGCAGGGAGGGGAGAGAAGCGCGGGCATGAGTACTGAGATAACAGAGTATACAGTAAGAGGTATTTGATTTTACATGTGTTTATTGAGAATAGTTGTTATGCATATTTACATTTTCTATATATATGTTTTTTTCTTTTGCTCCTGAAATCCATTTACAAAAAGTACAAATAATTAGCAAATTAAACAACTAATAATGCTCAATGCAATTTAAAAGGTAATAATAACACAAAAAGAAGAAATTGATTGAATAATCCTTATGCCTTGTGAAGGTAAAATATGTATTTGTAATGGAAGTCTATGGGGCACAACTAAACAAACTGACGTTAAAACCAGAAAGTCACTCTTTCTGCTGATTGTCCACACTGACAGGCCAGTCACACTGATAGTAGCCATAGTTAAAAAAGGTGTGTTGCCCCTAATTTGATATTTGAAAATGCGTGTTTTACAGAATTAGGGCTCCAAATCAGGTATGTAAATGTGAGAATGCTGCACGAGTAAAAAATGCATAAATGACTCGGCGGCTGATCCACTTTTGCATGAGCTACTCGTTTTGCACATGAGCAAATGCTTAGTAAATGACCCTCTATGAAGATTACTAGACAGAGTAATAAATCTACAGTATTTTCAAGTGAAGATAGTTTTGTATTAAGTGCCAGTTTTTCACTGAAGTGCTCTCCTCGGCTTTGGAGGATCTATAGAGTCTGTGTGTTCAACTAAAAAGCACAGAGTGTGTTTTCAGGGGCCAAAAGGTTGATAGTTCCTCTCCTTCCAGTGGCGTGCCCTGACTCCCATTACTGCTCCCTCACGGGCCCGGCCACATTTCACCATGCACTCTGCGTCTGAGCACCACCTACAAAATACAATTAAGGTGAGTTATGACCACTCCATAGGAGGGGCAGAGCAAGTGTGCATGTGCATTAGCAAAGGGCACGGAATGGGAGAATGCGTCACTTGGCCCAGTGAATGTCAGGAGGAAGACTGTAAAAAGAAGCATACCTTTAGCACTTCTGCAGGATTTCACACTGTGAGTTTGTCTGCATCCGAAAACAACTCATATCCTAGACTTCTGGTTGGAGTTAATGCAATATCTGTGCGGACCGGGATTTCATAGCATTTAGCCATTTTTACAGTAAATAAGCAAATGAATTAAGAAATGTTACTGCAGATTATGTTGTGTGTGGCCCAACAGTAAATTCTGAATGTAGTGTTTTACTTTGTTGCTTGAGGCAAAAACTTTACAGATAATGCCTTTTTATAACTTCTCTTGTCTGTGACTGCTAAAAGAAGTTCACCGATTAGAGACCCCTAGTGACATTATTTGTAATTACACTCACCATGTGCGGACAAAAGTATGCCTTCCTGATTAAATTATTTAGCCTATCAAAATAAAGTTGACAAACAAAAACTTTTTCTCAAAACAGCAAACTTGAACTGTAGACATAGAATTTGCGAGCTGCAAATGAAGTTGTGTAATCCTGACAATTAAACTCCTTATCAATGTGCATAGCAATATTGACTGACACATTGCTGTTATCAAATTGCATTTACAAACTATGGCACTTAATATCCTTCTTTGAATGAAAGGATTATTGTATGAGGACATATTATACTCTGTTCCCTCGGTGTGGCGGTGGACGTGGCAGGTTAGAACCAGGGAGGGTGGCTGGTGATGAGGAGGGGGGGGGCTCAGTGCATTGGATGGTACAATGCCAATTTCACGCATCCCTCATCTCTGCCTCTTCCAGCTGCATGCATCTCTCTCCTCCCCCAGCCACCTCTATTGCACACACACATACCCTTTCTTCAAATAACACCCTGCACCCGAACACTACGCTCCCCTCATTTTGCATATAGGTTGTGAGGGCTTGACAACCCAATGGTACAATAAATCCATCTCTAAAAAAGCACAATCCCATAACCATCCACACTGGAGAATATGACTGAAAAGAGTCTGTGCAAAAAAAGTAAAAGAATTGGACCCCATTTGAGACTATACATGATCGATGCACAGCGAACAGCGTACCTCCCAATAGCTTTGACAAAAAAGGGCAAAGGGACGTGGAATAAACAAAGCAAAATAAAAAAATGCTAGCTTTGCATTGGTAATCTAACATTTGTTTATGACACTGCTCTGAGCGACCCCGCCGCCGACTCCAGTACAAGCATCCTAATTAAGTGCTAATTAGACAACAATAGAAATGGCAATTAGGCTGTGACAAGGCAACACTGACATGTTCCCACCTGGGCTAATGTCAACACAGTATTATTAGCATCGCCGCCCGCTGTTGTTACGGCCATCTAAACAGTCATAAACGTCAGCTGCAGCATATTGTACCACAGTTTGCCATAATATAAAGCAATATGTTCCCACTCGTTGACAGTCTCCCATTGAGGTAAACAGCGGCAGAAGGCACAAAGGCATCGGCTTTCCTCCCTGGCGTTAATTGGGGGAATAGCAGCAGGATTTATACAGGTAGAAAGACGGCACACAGGGCTTTTCCCCTTTATATTGGTGCAGTGTATGGGGGCCATGCAGAAAAAACAACTCCCCTCATGCCACATTACACAGAGCTGGACAATAGAAAACCAAAATCGAGAGCTTTGTGGCTAAAAAATTGCACTCACACGAGCTCAACTGAAAGTCAAAAAGCACAAGAGTTACTCTGTCCACTTTTACCCAGGTAAAGATGAGCTTAGATTTTTCTTCAATTTTGTTGGTGACAAATACGAACATCTAGAAGTCAGCTTGAGTTTAACACTTTCTAGGACAACAATGTACTCATTTATGGTTTATGAGGCGTGCACCAGGTAATATTTAATTGAATACCCACAACCTGAAGCCTATGCTACATACAGTATATATGTAAAAGGCACATATTGTTGGTTATTTTGACAAAAAGTATATATTTAAAAATTTCATACATAACCAGACTTTGCCTTTTTCCTTCTTTCTCCGAGGCGTTGGAGTGTGCCTATGGGTTAACGAACCAATAGCAGAATCATCATCTACTCCTGGCCCAGCTCTGTTCCCTTCGGCCTATCACCCTCAGCTACTAAATTAGTGGAATTTTCACAAAGCGCGAATACATTAGGCAAGAATCAGAGCAAATGGCACATTATGAATGCTGTCAGAAGTGGCCTATTAAAGAGAAATCCGACATCATCGACGCCTACATATCTGGAGAACAATCTCAGTTAAGTTAATAATGTGCAATTAATCATAGGTCACTTAACGCAGGAGGGGCAGAACATACTGCTGTGAAAGCAGACATAATCTGCTGTCCATCCGTCCAGTGGAGAAAGAAAGATGAATGAGCCTCAAGACTTGGATTAGCCTAAATCTTGCCTGGCCTGCCAAACGACATGCCTTTTCATAGATATTTCATAGACATATAGTCTGGGAGCAAGCATGATCTCAACAATTTCCTGGTGGGCGTGATTGACAGACGGCATCAACCAATTAGAGCAACACTAGATACGTTGCAGTAACAAGCCTTTCCAAAAACGTCCTTTTTTACGAGGAACGCTTCGAACACTGTTTCTTGCTCCGGTTTTAGGGATTTCATATTTTCCAAATGATTTCAAACAGACGAAAGAGCAGAAGAAAACAGTGTATCGGCCGCCATCTTTAATGTTTTGGAAGAGTGCGTGGTGGTGACAGGTGACGGCCTCCGTCTCTTGGTGTGTGATTTGACCGATGTGGGTAAAATCGTGAAATGACTGGCTGCGAGCAGCCGCCCAGACGGTTCTTCTTTTGAACAGAAAGGAGGAGTGTCTGGCAGGCCAGGCAAGCCTCAATCGGCATTAACGCAACAGAATTTTGAAGGCAAAAAAAAAGCATCAACTGACAAGAATACATTTTTAGTTTTTAGACAATTCAATGTACAGAGATGCTGAAGAGAGCTGGATTACAAATAAAGTGTCCTATTCTAAGCCTCAGAAAGTTGACCAACAATGACAATGGACATATGGCACCGTAATAAATGTTTTAAATGTATATATGCTTGTCACTATAGACTTAAGAGCAAGACTTTGAACTCTGAAATTGCAGATGCGTTCAACGATGTAAAATGTCAAATAAATGGACAAAATAGCATAAATGATGAATAGATTCAAAACATATCAGAAATCACAGGGTTTAGCATATTCACAAAAGCTTAGCTACTCATTTGATCCAGGGCTCATCCCTTCAGGTATCTACCTATGTTTTGATGACTTGAATGCAAAAACATGGGATGTAGTGTTCAAGGAAGCAGGGAGTAAGGAGACAGACAGGTGCAGCAGACAGGGGATAAGGCAGTCTAACCCTATAACACAACAGCACTGGAGAGGAAATCAGAATTTAATCCATTGCTCAGTGACAGGGACTGAGGGACAGAGAGACAGAAATGAGGAAGAGGTGGTGGTGGAGGAGTGAGGCGAGCAGGGGAAAAATTCACTTCCACAGTTGGCTGATCTAGGAAATCCTACAATCTCTCAGCAGCCAGAACCAGCAGCAGATGAGCCATGCCTCCATCCCTCACTCACTCTCCATCCATCTTCCCTGCTCGACTTTCCCTCTTCCCTCGGTCCTTTGTTCTCTCAGTACTGATTTGGAGATTCTCAGTCTGCCGCTCGCTGGTGTAACTCTGTGTGTCTTCTGATGTCCAGGGCTCGTATTCAGTACGACTGCATGGCCCCCGGTGGGCTCATTCGCACCTCCAGGCCCGACGCCAGCCGGCATGCCCGCTCACACTATCACATCTAACAGACAGCCTGCACACCGCTGGCCTGATTAGGATGCACACTGTCGAGGGTAGGGAAGGGAGAAGTGGAGTGTGCCAGGCTTATTTTGAGCATATTTAGATGATGAGGTGAGAGGAGTCTGGGTAGTGAGGAGCAGTGTGTGCATCCGTGTCTATTACTTTAAATAGCCTTGTGTGTGACTATTAAGCCTGTTGTGATCCCGCTGCAGAATATCAATTGCCAAAAGCCTTGGGCATTCTTATTGTACTTCACAACACACCGCGCGTCATCAGTGAAAACCCGCTCCAGCCTATTAAAACCACGGAGAGAACTCGCACCAGCTCTACCGATGATGACTGAGGAGAGTCACATATTACACAGCAGGTCAAGTATGGATGAGCGTGCGCATTGTCTAATGATAGGAGTAAACGGCGCACAACAAGTACAAATTGAGATGCGCTAACAAAGCAATTACATCTGCTAATAAAGCTGTAATTGTGTTTCATTATGACGAGGCCGGATCTATTTGCATCGACTTTTATTCCCCCGTTCATCAAGTGGCGACTGCTTGCTAACCTCTGAATGGCTCAAACAATGGTTATTATGCTTATGGCTGTGGCTTAACACACACACACAAACACACACACATACACAGTTACACGCGAGCGGAACTACAGGCTGTACACAGGCACATGTGCGAACACCAGACAATGAAACAGGGAAAGCCTCCAGCGTCTCTCCGCCAATCTCTCCATTGAGAACCTGTAATTATAGAGCCCGTCTCAAGATAAATCAATTAACGCCAACATATAGCTTTTAATTGAATCCGGAGCTAATTAAAATGAGGAGAATAGGAGAGGTGGATAAGGGAGGGGCACACGAGGTACAGTATCTGCAGAGGACTGGGACATGATTGAGATGAATTCCTCTGACACATTTGGGTTCATGGATCTCTGATGTTGGCGCAACATCACTAAACGTCTCCCGGAGCGGTCTGACTGACAGGTGACATTGTAATTGAAACAATTTAGCCGCTCATTATGAGAGAGAGGGTGCGTGCAGACGGGGTTTGAACAGTGAGGAGGCAGAAAGAGATGTTTAAGAAGTGCTAGCCTCAGATCTCTGTGTTGAAATTCATTATTCAGGAGTTTCACTGAGGCCGTAAACATGCTTTAGCCACAGGGCGCTGCAAATCTTGAAGACAAATATGTTCGCTGAGGCTGCAGTATTGAGCACATTTATTGCATTGGAGATTATTGCATGAGACTTCAAATATAATGATATTGACATCAAAGTTGCAGATAATTTATATGGTATACACAAACAAGTCAAAGACACTTTTTAAATAAGCATACATATGGACAAGAGTTTCTCTTTGGGTACGTGTTCTAGGTAATTACTTATTTGTAAAATCCAACACACGCACTCTTTATGGCGGTGTGGTGTGAAAAGATTTTTGAATGTATAAGATTTAATCAGAAAACTATGGAGTGGAAACAGAAATTTGAGATACGGATAGACATGCAAGCAGCTTCATCATAATCTTGTTCAATTAGCCTGTTATTACAGCGTGAAAATACTGCAAGTCAAAGCAGCGTCTAAAAGCAGTTGCAAATGGCTTTAAAGAATGAAATGTATCGACTTGAGATTAGCTCATAAAAGGCAGTACTTTTGATGTAAGTTTGCAGTTTCCTCACCCGTTACGGTTTTATTTCTATATCCCCTCATTGGCTTTTACAGTGTGCAAGACACAGTGTGCTCATTAGAAGGCACTTTCTGTGGATGTTGTATTGTTGAAGATAACTTTCTTTTAACTGTAATGACAGGTCAAGCTGTGAACACTCGGAAAAGCTCGTTTGGCAATAACTTTGTATTTCATTGCTACTATAATGACTAACATTTCGACTTTGTAAAGCAAGCGAATTTGAACAAAGTGACATGGCTATTACAACTTAGAGCAAAGTCGCAGGCAATAAGATACGAATGTTGTAGGTATCCACGGTAACACAGACCTATGAGTCAATGTAGATTACAACCATTTAAGTTGTCTACTTCTTCTTATATGCCAAGTCACATCTGAAAAACTTAAATGTAGTTCAGAGCAGAAAAATGTCCCTTTTTAGTGAAGATTGTTCCTCATTAACTGACTTACACTGTTACCTCTGCCACCTCATTAATCTATTTAGACTATTGTGAACGGTTGCCAGAGAGAATTAAAAAATCAGCCAATTTATTTAACATTGAACTTTGTTGCAAAAGCCTCAAGACAAATTAGAAACACAAGCTACATGTTACTACCATAACACAGGTATTCTTTGGATATCTAATTATGTCGCTGAGCACGTCATACAAAAGAGCCAAATGACTGAGCAACCACAATAGAAGTGCAACATACCAACGGTGTCAGACATTTGCATTACCAAAATTCTTCACTCCAGAAGTCTCTGTAAGAACACACAAGTAAATAGGCCTGAGTATGTACACTAGTATGGAGTAGGAGACATACTGTATCATTAAAGGGTTGTCAAGTGCTTTTTTAGTTTGCTGTGCTGAGCCCGCGCACTTGAAAGGGGGAGAGTACCAATACTGAATACTGCTATGAGCGAAGTAAAGACAAAACAAAATCATGAACTACTTTAACCTAACAACTCCCAAGTGGTGCTGGTAATTACATAAAATTGACTGTTGCTATTAAAAGAAAGAGAAACTATGGCAGGATGCACTGTGAAGAGACAAAAGCAGAAGTACAGACACCACACAAACTAATGAGCGAAGCACAGCAGAGAGATGCCGAGTTTGGTGACACTCTCTCATTACTCCAGCCAGGATGAGCGAGACGACAGCCCCATGTCACTACAGTCAAATCTTTTAACCAACACGGCTCGCGCTGATCTTGATCATTCTTTTGAGTTGTCTTTTCTTTGCACTTGGTTGAAAACTGTTTGGCAGCTCATTATAAAGAAGTGACAAGAATGATGCTGGTATGTTAAAAACGGACAATTTTGTCGTTAATTAGGAAAACTTTCGACAAACCTCTACTTCTGTTCCTTTGTTACGAACCGTGCGACTTCAAGCATTTGTCTGTGTCAAAGTTTGAAAATGATAAAACTGGAACAAAAGATGTATCATGGATAAACGGGTACAAAAGGAGAGTTACAGAGGGGAAGCTGTTCATATGAGTCACTTTAAATCCTAATAATGCATCATGTTCGTTATGATGAAGTCGGGTAAAGTGTGGCCATGGGGAAGCCCAGTGAAGCATTGCCTCGTTATTTGGCTGAAAATGTTGCCTTTCAGACGGGGCTGGGGTAATTAAAGTCACAAATTCACTCAAAGAGATCATTAGCTGTGATTAAAAATTTTTTTTTTAAATGCAGGAGAATGAAGCATAGAGAGTAGTGAGGTGTAATGGCTGCCAGAAAGAACTAAAACTAGGTTAAACTAAGTTTCTAAATAGTATTACTTCAAAATAAATACATATCTTAAGAGTATGTTAGCTCACCAAAGTGATTCTATAAAGCTCACTGATTCAGACTGCAAAAGATATTATTATGACATAGATATGGGGCTGAATCTCCTGTTTAAAGGAATAGGCCACTGTTTTTCCATTCTGAAATATGTTCTTACCTGAGCTTCGACGAGTTGATGCGTAAATGTCTGGTCTTTGTGCGTGCGCGCAGTCACGCAAAAAGACCAAAGGTGTTGTTAGCATTTAGCCTCTCCTCCTTGCCTCTGTGGGGTCAAACGGGGTGAAGTTAGAAGCGACTAAGCTCTTCCATGTTTTCCCTATTTAAATACGGTTACGTGAGTAGTTACACGATCCAAGTATAGTTACACAAAATTAAGCATGTTGGTTTCTAAGTTGATAAAAAGGGTACTATATTGTAAGGCGTAATAACACCAGGAGCACTTCGACGACCATGCAGATATTGCTGCGCGGACGTCGAAGTGCTCCTAAGGTGTTATTACGCCTTACAATATAGTACCCCTTTTTATCTGCTTTGAAAATCGACATGTTAATTTGGCCCCATAGAGGAGGAGAGGAGGAGAGGTAAACTCAGGTAAGAACATATGTCAGTATGCAAAAACTGAGATCTATTCCTTTAAAACACCCAGGACAAAAGTCTGACAAAAACCTCAAAGGATTATTTTTATTTCACAAGACCAACAAAGTCTTTATGGGGTGTTGTGAAAGCGAAACTTGTATATGAATGTAAAATGAAAGATCAAATATAGCTACCATCTGTCTGAGAGACCGCCCAAGGAGAACTACAGTTATTCTTTATTAAGTGCGCTCAGAGATGCGTTATTATTTTTGATAGCTTTTTGAATCAGAATCCATATGGACAACATCTTGAAGGATTATAAGTGTGTACATACAGCGCGCAACCTTTTCAACATCGCCCGTGTGCCCTGAGGGATCATAAAATGCCCATTAATTCCCTAAATTAGCTTAAATGCTCTCATTGAATGCCACCTTCATGATTATTTTTTGCTTATGAACTATTCCCTAAGTGGGCCGCCGAGGGTCCTGTTGGGTCAGGGAGTGTTTTGTGTGTGCGCCTCTGTATGCATAAGTGTGAGGAAGCCGATAACCCCCTCCTCCTCTCCCTCGCTCCAAATGCAGGGGCCTCTCGCCGTTGCCTTGGCGACACTGGCTTGCAGCCGATAGGGAAAAAATAGGTAGGCAAATGGAAAATGTCAATTACGGCTGAAGATATGTAGATACGAGCTGAAGGAGTGAAAAGACACAGGCCAGAAAGAGGAGAATAAGCAAATAATAAAAAAAGATGCGAGAGACAAGAGTGTGGCTGAAGGAGGGGATAGGGCTTGACGGTGGAAGATAGCACTAGGTTACAGCAGACTGCAAATGGAGCGGGGGAAAGAAGGGCGTGAATGCGAGAGATGAGAAGCTGAATTGAGCAGCGGGTGATGACACCGAACGTCTGTCCACATCTATTACAACACCTTCACCACTCTGAGCCTATGGACTCGAACAGTGCGTCTCTTCTGTTCATTATTTCTCTTTCCCCTCTCTTTTTTTGCACATGGGCCATCTCCCCTTCAGTGGCAGCTTCCACTTCCAACTGGCAATTTGATCAAGCCTGAGAGATAAGGTCGTGCAGGAGAGAGAGGGGGAGATAGTTGGGAGACAGAGCACCGGTCTGGAGTCTATAGCTCCTGGTGTAATCACAGCATTGATCTCCCACAAGCATGCGGCCAGTGGAGATTATGGCGGCATAGCTAGGTCCACCACGCGCTTGTGGAATCCGAGATAACTACCGACCGTGGGCGCGCTTATACGTTCGAAATTCAGCGTGCTAAATCATGCATGCATATCTTCTCAGTGTGTCCACCTCATTTGTATGTATGCATATTTACCCATAAAAAAGTGTGTGCGCACACCAGCTCATGTGTGCCGCTGGTCCACACGTTGAATTAATGCTTCCCTACCCCCATGTTCCAATTTCCATCTGAGGTCTCTTGACCCTCCCACTCCGCAGACACATAATGGTCCATTTGGGGTTTAGCAGCAGCCAGCGCAGCGAGACTGTATTTCCATAAGATTGGGACACTGCGGCCCTCCTATACATATATTAGGCCTTTTGTGTCTGAGATGTGCAGCTTGTCCATACACACACAGAAGCTTACATCATCCAAGGCAGGGCATGATAGGACATACACAATATATTGACAGGACAGTGCTCTCCAATAGAATATATAAATGGATACAGACGGGTGCGACAGTTATAATGGGGCCTGCAGTGCACCCCAATAGTGACTGACACTGATGAGCTCTGAAGGGAGACATCTTACCTACATCGTTACAATTGCCCTTAAAATATGCAGTTGTCCAACATAACATAATATACTTCACCAACACACAACAAAACATACTTTTTTACCTAGAATTAAATACATCTATCTTAGTTTCTAGTCTGTAGAAACAGGGAGTCGAAGCTAAGGGATAAGTGTAAGTCACCATTCAAAGCATGTGGTTTACATGCATGTAAACAAGCCACACCGGATTGTAGCCTTGGGCTAATTTGCGCCCCATGTCCCCCAGGCACACTCTCATTCATCCTGGCCTATTGTACATGTTTTTAGCAGTAGGGGAAACCAGAGTACCCGGAGGAAACCTACGCAGACACGGGGAGAACATGCAAACTTAACACAGAAAGGCCCCGTCCAGGTGGGAATCGAACCCTGGACCCTCTAGCTGTGAAGCACGAGCTCTAACCGCTGTACTACTGTGCCGCCGTATATATGTAAGTCCAAATTGAGATCAGTGACAAAAATTGGTTTGCCTACATTTGAAAGGACATGAAACATTTTATTTACACATAATCAGAACGTAGTGCCATCAAATTTGTAAGGGTGTATGATAAGCTACTAAGACAAACTTTGAGTTCGACATTTATCATAGGAAAAAGTTCATTTCTATCTGTCTTTTCTGGTTGAATAATGTGTGCATACTTCCCATCAGTGACAGATAAAAGATCTTGCCAGTGGCACATGAAAGAAGACTTTTAATAATGATTGTTCAGTAAAGTTAATAACAGCAGTGAGACACAGACGGTAGAACTTTAAACGCAGCAATTTGAACGCCCCCCCAAAAGAAATCCCTGTCATGTCAACACTTCTTTCGAAAATTCAACAAAAGATGAAAAAAATCCTTTGAGTTTTTAAAAGGAGCCATTACACTGAAAGCGCTGCTCATTTGTCAAAGAAAACGAGGTTCACTTTGACTTGCGTTGTATATGTAGAGTTCGCCAAAGAGCCTTTAATAGACACAATTTGCCAGTAAGAGCGTAAATTGCTATCAACTATTAGGGCCGAAGGGTTCTCATTATATCAGTTGATCGTTTGAGCGAGTGAAAGACCTTGAGAGCGCCCTAATGAACACAGCGGCAAGCCTTTCTCGCATCAAAAAATGTCTCCTTTCTCTTGTCTCCTCTGAATAGTATTTCAGCACACGTGGAGCCAGCACATCACACCGGCACCCAACAAATATCTGCAAACAGCTGACACGGCTCGGCGCTGACCCACTTCGATGGTATCGCCTTCAAAGGGAAAGAACAAAAAGCAAAGGGGTAAATGGGATTAAACAGAAGAAAAAAGGCGTAATTGACCAGTGTTTTTGTAAGGGGATTGCTGAAGCTGCAGTGGGATGGTATAGGTTGCATCGCCTCCAGGCAAACACACACGCTCTCTGTTCATTTACAATTTACCGCTGCTCCTGTGTGAATCTTTATTTGGGGTTCGCACACTCTTGCCGGTGGCAGATGGCTATTTCATCATCATCACACGCACACGCGGATGAGACACACTGAGGAAGAGGCTGGCAGACTCAGGTGGCATGTATGTGCGGAGTGCTGGGGGAATCCAAAGTATCATTATTTCGGCATAATTGGCTGACAGGAACATTTGGAGTTAATTGGTTGGCTGACAGTGTAAACCCCAGGGCTTATGGGTATTGTAGTACGGATAATGCAGACATTCTGCTTGATCACAGAGTCTGGCTGAGATGATTATTTGGATTTCTGTGCAAGTGCGCGCCGGTGTTTCCTCTGTGTTTCAAGGGTAGACGGCAATGGAAATATTTTACTCATAGATGAATCCAAATTTTCGGAATGTTGAAATCAAAACATCTCTTTGCTTTGAGACATTTTATTTGTTAGCAAGGACTATGCAACAACAGAAGTAGATCAGAATTTACTATGACGTGGACCCGAATGCGTGACACAAAGTGCACAATGTCAAGTGCTGGACTGAATGCCGAAGGAACGATGATCATTGTGTTGCCTGAAATTCCAGGGTTTATTAAAATAGGCAGCTGGGAAACATGGCAGTTGATGAGTGGCTATATCTGCTGGGTTTGTAGTTGATGCATGGGAAGTTTTTAAAGCAGTACTAAGTAACTCTTGCCCCTAGAGGCCATAAGCGCAACTGCAGGTGTCTTAGCAAGGTACGATTTTTTAACATATTAAATGTCTTGGAGAGTAAATACTACGCTGACAGAAAAGGTGAAGGGAGAGAGTTGTGTTGTACATCCAGTTATACAATGCGAATATTTTTTTTCACTCAAACGTGGCTGTAAATACTGTTTAAGCAGCGCTAGCCCACAGTAAGCTTTGCCCGTTAGCCTGTTAGCTTCTTCTCCGTGATTCCATTAGTGTGTATTGGTTGCTCCGCCCCGGTGGCAGTCAAGTTGCAAGCATGGTTTTCTGGCCAGAGACACCAGGGGGAGATGAAAGACCCCCCAATCATCCCATTAACACTTGTATTACCCCCACAGGGACTACGGAAAGGATTTATTAAGGTAAACACGTTACTTAGTACTGCTTTAACATGTGATGCTATAGCGTTGACCCTTAAGAAACCTCTTAACCCCCACCTGAACCGAACACATTCTCTCCAGTTTGGCTTTACCCAAATCTAAAAGCTTCTTAAACAAACAAGCGACATAATTGCAACAAAAATGAGACGGAGACGACAATGAAAACGCAACAAAAATGTGAAGGAAAAAGAGACAAAAAATAGCAACAAAGTGACAAAAAGCAATGCAAAGAAATTTCAAAACAGTGACTACAACGCAGCTAAAATGCAAGGAAAAAGATCTGTTTAAATGAGTTTTGTAGGTCTTAGCTTTCAAATGAGGCGTTACACTGGCCTATAGAGCTGTAAGCCTTTAGATTTGGGTAAAGCTGAACTGGAGAAAACGCACTTGGTTAAGGCGGGGGTTAAGAGGTTAAAATCAAGAACGTAAGGAGCTTGTTAACCTTTGAACGACTCTTGAGGCTTGATTTGGCGCATTCTCCCTTAGCTTCATTTAGCAGTAATAGAAAAAGGTCTAATGTTAAATATGAGTCTTTTATATTATAGACAGCACTCTGTGGCTGGGTCAACAGGAGAACAAATCTGTCTTCGGAATATCAAAGCCAGGAAGCCTTCAAATGAACTGTGG
Organism: Neogobius melanostomus; assembly: GCA_007210695.1. NCBI lineage: Eukaryota > Metazoa > Chordata > Actinopteri > Gobiiformes > Gobiidae > Neogobius > Neogobius melanostomus. Next base: position 666,670 of record VHKM01000004.1, on the reverse strand, counting down.
CCCTGAGGCAAACTTCAACTTTGGCACAGCAGCAGCAGCAGCAACAGCAACAGCAGTGGTTTCTATGAAAAGGATGCTGCCACCTACAGCAAACACAGCAAGCAGTAAGCGCCAGTAATGAATTCATCCCGAGACAGGCAAGGGAGAGAAAGAGCCTGCGGCAAATATGAACAGAGGTTTCCAAATCTTGTGCAATAACCCTCCATCATGTGCTGCTTAGGCTGACTGGCAGCCGCTCAAAACAGATGGAGTGAGTCACCAGATTAAAATGGCAAAAAATGGGGTTGAAGGAGGTGAAATTGGAAGTGTGACGTTATTTAGCATGTTGATTTACATAAAAATTCCAACAATTGACCGGAAATGCTTTGATCTCACGTCAATTTTCAGGGATTATGGGGTTTCTTTTATGGATTATTCAATGAAGGAATATGAGAAAGTTGTGGGTTATACTCTGCTATATAAGGGTTAAGAGCAGGGATCAGAAAAGTACTAATGGAAATATAACCGGGTCTAGTATTATTTGTAGAAATAGTAGCAGCAGCAGCAGTGTTGCTCTGGCTGTAAGAGCTGCCAACTTCTGCAGTACACCAGCCTGACATTTCCTACATGGCCCTGGGGCAAAGTACCCCTTGATTGCCCTTTGTAGGCATATCCCTATTAGCCTGGGAACCAGACTCACCGCTGTACTGGTCAGCGAGTGAGTCTGGTCACCACTGCGTCTATTGCATTTCCCACAGCGGAACATTATGTAAGCAAACAGGAAGCGGAGTCAACCAATCAGTGAAGGGCGGGCGTGTGCCATTGATGCGTTTTTTTAATTAGCGGTTTTGCGTTAATATTCATGCAGGATAATGAATCACGAAACTCATCTACTGTCGATGTGTTTTTGGCCATTTAACGCCGATTGGAGACACGTTCTTTCTCTCTCTCTCGTGAGTGACGCTGCTTGTAAACAACACGTGACGCGAATAAGCTAATCTGATTGCACGGGCTCGTTTGAATTTTCTGATGCCGCTAACAGGGGCAGGGTGTCCAGACTGATCCTTCTCCGTGTAAAAAGATATAGAGGGTATCATTCTGGTCTCACCCAGGCTATATCCCTTTGCCCAAAGCATCGAGCCTCAGCGAGTTCTTCTGGGCTACTGCTTAGAAACACGGGTCTGTGAGCCACCGTCAAACACAGGTAAGTGAGGCAGGATTCTCTGGCAAACAACAGCCTGCTGCAATCTAATGAGAGGCAAGGTTGTTTTTGTTCTCACTGGGATACTCTTGGGCAAGGATAATAATAATAAAAAAAATGTTGTAGTAGTAGTAAATCTATCGCACACACGAACTTGAAGACTTTCTAATTCAGGATGAAATTCACATTTGCTTTCATTTGCACACACAAAAAATACACAACTTATCAACAGAACACTAAAATAATTATTTTACAGAACATGATAAAACTGAGGGTGAACAGGTTTTGTTTGTAAGAAAAACTCCATGGTTGATTAAATAGACTAGCTAAACTACTGTTTTAATAGCCTCACAAAGGTGCCTAATAGCATGTAGCCTGCACAATGACAGAAATACACGTTAAGAACGGGACAAATCCACTTAGACTGGTGCAGGTATTTGTGTGTGCTGCCGTTTGCCTCTTTGTGACCACTGGAAAAGGCACTAAATAAATCACCAATGTCGATGTGCGATATTACCTCGGGCGAAACAAAAGGACACCGCAGACACGGCGACTGGAGAAAGGTCAAGGGGAAGCTCGGACCGAGACGCACGGGAAAAGGTTACCGCGCACCAGTAAAAAATGAGCTGGATGTGAACAAAATAATGTGAGGGGAGGCAGGAACAGCGTGTTCTCGGTGCAAAGCGAAAGCCAAGGAGCGCCACGGGGTTAGCGGTGTCTGATGAAAGCACTGTAGCACCTGATTACGGGCTGTAATAAAAGCCGTCATGCAGCTCCCTCCCATACGCAACTCATTTACATGTGTCCTTGTAAAATAAACACAATCATAATAAAACTGCATCAGCTGCGTTTGGGGCTGCTCCACTTTACAAGCAGCATTACTTTGTAAACATTATTGAACCATTATTATTTCGCACTTTACCAGCACTTATAAAAAACAAACATAAAGACAACTATAGGAAAATGTGTAGGGGGTGGTAGTATGCGTTATATTCTATTTCTTTGATAAATGTATGTTGATGTGTTCAGCTAAATAATATATTCAACTGAACTAAATGGGGAGATAAAATGCTATGTATAATCCCTGAGGCAAGAGCTTTTGAAACATCGTCGACTGGACTTGGTTGATTGAGTTCAGGACGTTTTGGCAATGCTGGTCTTACATTTGAGACCACAAGAGGGAAGAGAAACTTCCTCAACTCAATCAACCCAGAACAGTCGATATTTGAAAGACAACTATATGGAATATTCCTGAATGACTGCGAGCCAACACAACCAGGCTATAAACAAAACAAACAATAAACCATTATGTATAGTGTGACTGCGATACTTGTATGATGAGTGATTTTCACGGCATCATCCACATCTATTACCGGTTTTCCTCCTCCAACTTAGGTGCTTACTAATAGAGAAATGAATTCAGATATAGCCCTAAAAACAGAGAACTGAAGGCTTTCCTGTATTCGTCAGTAGCGTGCCTGGTAAGTTGAGGCAATAGGTGAGACCATGTATGATGTGGGGACCCGGGCTAAATCAACATAAGTGATGACAAGCCAAAAGACGAATAGCAAAACAACAGCGTGAAGCCCCCCCGCAATCAAACAACATTACACAAATGATAATCCGGCGGATACACACTGGGCTTTAATGACATTAGATCATAAACACTGTCAAGTTAATCTATTACCTACAGCATGCACGTACACAGGCAGCCATTAACAGGCAGCACTAACACGGAACATGATTTACTTCATTATGATTATTACTGTCATAATTATGTGCGTTGTTATCATCCCGGTTATTGATAGCAATGACACTATTATTAGGCTGTCTGCATGGTGCGCTGCTTATGTCTGGGGCTAATTACTGTGTCTATGTCCAAGCTAGTCCACTACTTCTATAGGTCACCAACCCTACTACGCCTCTCAACGCCAGCCACCCACACTTACTTAACTCTCTCCTATAATCTCATAAATGATAGCAGAAGCGCTAATTCTCTCACGGGCAATTTATTAGCGAGTTGTTTGTGAGCTGCGAGGAAACCGGTATAGTGCATTACTGTCAAGCCTTAATCCAATTAGTGTGCATGTGCAGAGAGGAGAGGAAGGAGAAGCCGAGAGAGAGAGAGGGCAGGCAGGTAGACGGTCGGACCGCCCGCTGTGAGCGAGGCATTAGGGAGACAGCGCCCGTCTTTTTATCAGCTCCCCGTGAGATTGGCCCTGGAAATTAGCATGTGATCACAGCACAGAGACAGACACAAATGTGGAGCAGCACCCTGCGCTACGGGGACGTGTGCATGCGAGTGTAGCTGTAGGAATGTGAAAAGGCGTAATCATGCTTTATTCGTCGCCCCTTAGCCAAAACGTATGCTCTGGCATTGTCCAAAAAAGAAATGCTTTAGATTAAAACTGCAACGGATATAGAGAGGACAAAAAAAAAGATCAGATCAGACAAGTTTACATTTTATTAGTGCAGCAAAATGTGTTATAATCGTTATTAATGTCACAAAACACCACAGAAGGCCCCCTTTGTCTGCTCTAATCGGAGGATATGACCAGAGCCTATTCATGGGTTTCAGTCACATGGCCTTCTCTTGTTATAGACGGCGTGTGTCCATCAGGCCATTCAAAAGTTAGAACATTTTGGACTGAATTGTTAATTTCTTGGAATATGGACGTTCAAACTGTTTCAATCACTTCAGAGCCATAGAAAGCAATGTTGAACTTGGGTACGGTGTCCATAACAGGACGAAGTCATGTGACTGAAAATCATAAATACTGTACTGTAGCATTAGTGCAACTTAAAGAGGGGGTATTATGCTTTTTTCAATCACATAGCACCAGTCTATAGCATACTACAATGATGACGTAACCTTCTGTTGGTCTGCATATGCAGTAAATTAAAATAACTGCCTTGCATAAAATTGCTCTCTCAAAATGGCTGTACTGAACGTCTTGAAATATGTCTCTTTAAGAAGCTTTCCGACACGCCCCCTTCAGCACACTGCTGTGGCATCTAAACAACACTGTGCGGGGAGGGGGCTCTGCTGAGCTGAGGAGCAGTGGTTGGTGGCTTGGCTGGTGACAAAAGGTCCAGAGGCATCTCCAGGAGGTGGGGGCGTTCCTAGGAGGACTGAGGCATAGCTACACCTAAAATGGCTGCACGTCTAAGTTTTTACTGATTACTCAAAAATATGTGAATGAGCCAAGGCAACACTCCAGGCATGAGTTTAATGAGGGAATGACATAATAACATGATGTAAAGCTTGAAAAAGTCGATTTTACATAATACCCCCCCTTTACAAGAAGAATGGAGTGTGGATGGCAGGGGGGGAAAAATCTTCTTTAGGAGCACCTTTTCTGATAATTAATAATAATTTCTAATGTTCCTACTTCCTCCAGGTCTGACATTTTCAGATGTGATAGGTTTGATAACGACCCACTGAATCCAACAGTAATTGTGTTAACTGCTCTGTCTCAATTACCCCATAAAAAGTGAAAGTGTTTTCAGCTTTTGACACTAATTATGAGAGCAGCTTTAATTAAAGAAGGCAGGACTCATCCACAGGGGACAAAAACAACACGCCGTTTGACATTAAAAAACAAAAAAAGTCACGCTCGTCTGATCTGTAATTACAAAATGACAGCACGACAACAATAACACAATATTCAGACAACAGGAAGTTAAGTGGTAACATTTTTGTTTTAAGAGGAAAAATAAGCAGAGCACTTATAGGTAAAAGCTGAGGATGTCGACTGCGGAAGAATATTTTTGTAATTCACTGACTGTTACTTGTGCGGAAGATTTGAAGGGTGTAAGTAGTATACTTGGTGGAAATTGACGTGTTGAAAAGAAAGTGGTGCCTAACATACTGTTCTTACAACTCATCGAGAGACATTACCGTGTTCTTGGCAACTACTTATTTGTGCTTGTAGGATGCTGCTCTTGGGAGAGAAAAGGAGTAAACAGAGCTCTTGAGCCCCTGACAGAGTAGTTAGAGCGAATATTTAGTGGAGCTGCTCTTCACTGTCAGAGTCCACTGTTAATCAGTCCTTATTGTGCATTGTGAGTCCAAAGCAGCAGGTCTAACGTGCCCCTGGTGGTCCCTCCATACAAGCATGTGGAGAAGAGTGAAGCTGCCTTTTAACACTGCAGTGCTTTAATAATGTCTCTTTCGTTCTAAAGTTATAAATGTGTTAATTAACAGGCATTTGAACGTGTAAAAAAAGAGAGGAGAGAGCACGCAGACAGCAAAGCATAATTATAATCAAAGATGACTTTGAAACTGCGTTGTCTTCTCTGATCAAAGAAATTTGGTCTTTTCATTTCGACAAACGCAGCTGTAGTGCATCCATTGTTGGCAAATTTAATCAAATACTTTGTACGCACAATAAACCGTTTATTGTGGGTACAGCAGTAAAAAGTGGGTATTGTGCTTTTTCCACGTATTTAATAATAATGTCAAATACATCTTTATCACTATCTTGCACTTTGTTGGTTAGATAGGCTAATGCAATACTGATCTAAGACAGCTGAAGCAAAATATGCAGTAGTTAAAAAATTTAAATATTAGAAGCATTTAAAAAAAATCCTGTAGTGACGCAATGTCGAGTGTTTTCACTTCGCAATGAGAGGATTAAGATTAGCAAGAGATCGAGAGGTGAGTAAAGCATTTCCTGATTTCGTACGACCTCAAGAGGCGCTGGAGTTTTTTTAGATGGGGGGGGGGGTCGCTGTGCTGCTAAAAATAGCCACTAGAGAAGATCCAAAGTTTACTCCAAGATGCGCCAGCACTGCAACAGCTCCAGGAATGGTTCTGATGAGAGAACATTGTAACATGGTAAAAAGCTCTAAAAAAGTCGAGTTAGCCTTATACCCCGCTTTAATAAAGCAACAGGATATATATTTTTTCTTCAATCAGTTCTGTTAGTTGGGGATAACTACTTTTTTGTTTGCAGAGCTATAGTAAAAAAAAATTTTCTTCTGAAATGCTTTCTCAGAGTATTCTAAATGCATTTCATACAGTGTTTATGAGTGAAAAAACAACTTTTGTGTTAAAGAAAGCATTATAGAAATAACTCCATATCTCAGGAGTCTGTACTTATAATGCCATAAACATTCTACATAATGTACTTCTAATCACTCATAATGTGTTTGAGAATTCTGCACTTCGCTGCTTCCATTTGTCTGCTGATAAAAGCACAATGTGAAAAGGGGTCAAGCTGTTTCTCGCCACAAAAGCACTTTCAGAAAACGAATTAGAGACTCAGTGCTCTTATCAGAACGCCTGTATACTTAAGACTACAATATCCTGCCTTTGACTTTTTTGTCCTCGTGGCATTTTCCTCAGAGGTGAAACTCAAAAATATCGCACAAGATGGAAAAAGTAGAAAAGGAGAGGTTTTTTTCATGGAGAAACCTAAAGGTGTGGTATTCCAGAAGCTATTCTTACAAGCTACCGCCAAATGCTAAGGCTTTCCATTTAATGTACGTAGCACATCCGATTTTGGGGCTTTGTAGAATAATGTGCAGCAATGGCTTTCGAGTGCGCTCTAATCAGTGTCACAGATGAGGATCACGTTTTAAATCACAGGAGTGTGAATCTGCAAAATATGCGCCTGTGTCACGTACACACAGCTATGCTAATAACATTCCTAATTAGTAATAATCATCGAAAACACGTTTGTTACTTGTTGCCAACAATGGACCACTAACTTTATAGGTCATAAAGAATGTGTTGAATTAGTTTGTATGAGCTCAGCCTCCCTCTTGATCAAATGTAGATGTACAGGACAACATACCACTGTCATAGCTCCCCTGAGAGAAGAGAAGACATGAGTCATCTAAGGACAGTAAGACAGAAAATTGGAGTTGGAACACAAAGAAGGAAGTCATCAGCTGAGCCTGTGCTAAAAGTAAACAACACGGCAGATAAGATGCCAGGGATGGCAGCCAGCCTCTGCCGCCAGGAATATTTTTGCTAATTGCTTTTCCTGTGAAATTCTTGTGCAAAAGAAATGCAAATTTAGACATGATGAATTTTGCTTAATTTAGAAAAAAGTTGAACATTTGGCCTTTGCCTAAATTTGTGAAATGTCAAACAATAACCCTCAAGTAAACACTGCCTTAGTATTATGGTACAATGATTAAATGAAACAAAAAAAAAGACTCAGATAATAAATCAGATGAATAACGTATACCATCTACAGATGCAGGATGATTAAATTGGATAAATATTTGATTGAATATTATGCATTTAGAATAATTAATGTTTTTTGGGGGGTTTAAACATATATTCCTTCTTCTTATTACTGACATATACCTATCTACAAGCGTGACACAAGCAATTGATTTGGGAGATTGGGGTTTGTGCTTTTTAACCCTCTGTGCACATTGCACAGTGTGACACTGATCCGGATGGTCTGTGGTGCAGCAACACTAAACTCATTGATGTTTCAGACAGTCCTGGACGTTTGCAGCAACACAATGACTGTTGCCACATCTATTTGTTGGAGCATGGCTAGAGCCTTATTAAGGTTGCACTGTGCTCCCTGAGGATCTGATCACAGCTAACACAGAAACTCAAGACATACAGGCGGCTAACTCTTTCAAACAACTGCAATATATCAAAGACAGAGAGGCACATAGTCATACACACAGCGGCCCGTGGCTACTGGCTACACCCAATCTAATCACAGAGTGCATTTGTGCACAGTGATCTCAAAGGAATGTCCACGCTGCGGCCACAGTCCCTCAGTGGATCCAGCCCACTGCGAATGTTTCTTGATCATGTTGCCATCACACAGTGGGACATTTACTGAGCAAGAAGCGCCAGGACAGGTCAAGTCAAGTCAGAATAAACAACTCCCAACAGTAGGTAACAGCATTGGAGCAAATAGACACAAATAAATCAGAAAAGGGTACAGTTTATGAAAACCAAGGCAAATAATTATGCGACACACAACATTTATAAAAAGTATTAAAAAAATGCACTCTTTCTATAAGGCTAATGTTAGTATGCGAAGTCAAATGGTGTTAAAAGGAAACTGTAATATCTATTTGTTTTAGCAGTACACTGTGGGCATATTAAATAAAGTCAAAATGCAGCCTATCTGCAAACTGAATTGATTTACAGAGAAGTGACTGCATGATGTGGCAGATACGTACAGTAGCATATTATGCAAATTAACCATGTGCTTTAATTCAGCAGTGTTACATGAGTAACATGCCTTGAGTTCATCTGAGGAGACAGAGGACAGCTGCTTTGCTATAGTTCTATTTTGATGAACCATAATTTAAAATAAGCCATTTTATATTTAAAAGGTACTGGTAAATGCTAAAATAATGACCATTTCAAAATAGCATCTCATGTGCTTGATACAAATAAGCTTATGGTTGCTTTGCTGTTTTTGTGCTCTTTTTTTTTACAATCCACTCAACAGTCTGCATTGACCTGTGCGTAGACTGTTTGCAAAAATATCTATGCAGACTTGGCCCTTACCCAGCAGGCTCTCTATCATACATCCCCAGACATGTGAAAGACATACCAGACACAAACTCATTTCACCGCTCTCTGACACAAAATGGGATTTCTGTGTTTGAGCAAGAGGGGGGTCCGACGGCGACAGAGGAACACATTGCGAGGTGAGGGCTTTATAATCGCTGATGCCAGATTGGATGTCAGCCGCGGCATAAGTGACAATCTATCACCGAAGCAGCATGTGAAGAGGTCTCCTTACGCGGGCCAGACTTCAGACTGGCCCAGGGAAATCAGTCAGTCCATCAAGCATATTCCTCCAACCACCGGGACACTTTGTAGGTAAAGGGATAGACATAAGTAAACACAAAAGCATGCAGCGACACAACATGTTTAGGGTACGCATGCATGTGTAGCACAACACTTCACAGGTAAAGCCTTGGATCTCCAAGCACACGTACAAGCACATTACTGGTTTATAATACTGGTTTCAGGGACTACTTGGTGCCAGATGCTTCACTCTAGCAGTGCGATTGCTAGACTCCATACATTCAGGAAGTACATTAACCATAGAAAATGTTACAATTCATTTGGAAGGAGAGTTTGCAGCTCAGACTTAAATGAATGAGCGAGACACTTGCAGGCAAAAAGCCTGTGGGCAAAACATTGAAGTTTCACCACCGTCTGCCATGGGATTGTATTCTTGTGTGAGTGAAAAGGTAAATAGATTAGAACAGTGAGACCCAGATGATATGTTACGTCTAGGAGCGACAGAGGCTCAGTTCATTACAACATTTGGATCCAAATGTCAGCATTTTGATTCCCAGCTCCAACTAGTGCAGACTGTTGCTGTCTCCCTGGGAAAGACATTTCACACACCTTGCCAGTGTGAAGTGTTGTCTACCACCACATTCCATCTCGCTCCCTCTGCTCCTTCATTGCCAGTCTCCTGTCCCTCCCCTGTAAGACCAAGCGCTGAACCTGGGGACACAGAGACCTCTCCATCGGTGCCGCCACACTCTGGAACTTACTGCCCCGTGCCTGCTCTGAACTTTTAAGAAAGAACTCAAACCCATCTATTTAACATAGCTTTTGATGTCTAATAATGCCTTCAAGTTTGTATGTGTTGATTTTATTATTGGATTTCTGTGAAGTGTGTTTGAGTCTCTAGAAACGTCTAACAAATAAATGTATTATTATTATTAAATGTATTATTAGTGTGTGAGTGACCGGTTGTTGGTGAGTAGAGGTGCAGGTTTGCAGCCTTGCTCCCACCAGCCTGCCCCAACTAGCACTTTTATTGATACCGTTACCAATACGGCAATGTGATGTCAATGTAGCTTTTTCCAGTGATGAACTCCCCCCACACAGGGAGAACAAATTCCACACAGAGGGGTCAGCACTCAGTCCCCATGACGCCACATTTTCTCCCTACTCTTCACATTAAGGGTAATTATGGTATTTGGAGTTAGAGTAATAAGTATCTATAGTATATAAGAATCGTAGGTGTATACAAAAAACATATACCATTCTTGGATCCCAATTATTAATCAATCCTATAAATACAAAAACAAACCAACCAAAGTTGAAATGCTTACAATAGAGCGACATTTGGCATTTAGTGAACAAATGTAATTTTCTGCATGGGTTTAACAAGTTTAACCAAGTTAATTTTCCTTTTCGTGAAGGTCACATTTCTAAATGTTCCCTACAAAAGTTTTCAATCAAAATTCAGCACAATTGTACTCCACATTTATTTCATTATTGGAGGTTAACAGGTAAATTAATTGGAAGCATAATATTTTCTAAGTGAAAGCAAGACACATGTAGGGATGCTTTGCTAAACCACGCATGTAATTTGCCCTACATCCGCCATTTGTACATTTGGTGGACCAGTGTCCACGCGTACACACCATGTTAGTGTGCGAGCGCAGCCAAAAGCGGTGGCGGATGTTAATCAGTGCTGAAAGTCATTATCTAGGTTTCCTGGGCCATTAGACTAATGCTAAAGGATAACACAGAGGAGTGAATGAGAGCTGACGGTAACAGGAGCTAATCATCAGGACCACCTCTTACTGTGAGGCTGCCCATGACACTAAATAGCCCTCAGAGGACAGACCACAGACGCCCACAACCACATAATTACAGCAGCCACAAGCATTTTATTAATAACATTTCAATAATTCTCTCAAATATTTGAACTAGCAGAGGTGCACGTGATTTGATTTGACACTTGAATAGCCTTGTAAGTGCTAACATTTCTTCTCTGTCACACATTCATTATTCATACTCTCAAACAGTGATCATTTCATTTAAGAGCATTGTCTCCATAAAGTTTTATCAGGAATAAGACAAGTATAAGCAATTTTAAATTCAATCCACGTTGCCTTATTCCAGAGGAAAAACATGCAGGTGCATTCCTTAAAGCTCAATCACCATTTCAGTTTCTCTCGGAAGCTTAGGATATTCTTGGCACGTCTTGGCGGAGCATGATTCTTTGCCAGGCATTGGCACGGCACCGGGACTCTCATCTGCATATCGCCAAATCTGACCAATGAATTTCTCCTGTTTAATCATCGTATTTAACCTAGCAACCGAAATCACCTGGTGTGCTTTTCACTCGCAAACAGTAAAATAGACTGCATCCCCAGGACCTGGCTAGATCAAACGTAGAAGAAAGCGCTAACGAGGCAGGTTTCCAAATGTCTTTTTTTTTTTACCTTTTAATGAGGCGTGGACCAATGAGAGTGACCCCGCTGTTCACATCGCACCAGGGCTATTGAACTAAGCCCTCATGGAGTCATCAAAGGCTACAACTCAATATTATAGTCATAGTTACGTGCTGATTTTAGCCAGGGTTAATTTACACTACTACAGTACATGGGCAAAATAGAGCAAGAAAAAAGAACTGTATCAATGTCATAGGGATTTATTAAACATACACAAATCCTAAGCCAGAGCTTGAATAATCAGTTACTGTATGTCATAGAAATCGAAAATGCCTTGGACAATGGGAGTATAATAAAATGAAGGATGTTGGAAATGTAGATAACCTCCATCCTGGCCAATATGATTAGTGATTTAACTTGAAGTAAATGTAAACTTTTGAATTCTTAATTAGTCATAGTTTCCCAATGATGTCTAACAGTGTTAATGATTTTGCTAACATCTTACCACTTACACCTGTTTAGGTTTTTAATGGTAAATGGTCTCAACTTATATAGCACTTTTCCTCCTTCATTAGGCACTCAAAGCGCTTTACAGCAAGGATCCACTCACCACGACAATGTGCACCTTCAGGAGGTGGGATTCGAACCCTTACGTATATCGGCCAGTTGAGCCCCTGCACAGATAAAATTCTTGTTGGTTTCCCTGAACTCAAAACGTTAACGCTTAGAGGAAGGATGGCTAACCACTCTGCCAGAGTGCAACTCATTAATGTGATCTCTTCTGTCTAGTGAGTACACTGTATGCTTTTGCCCCTCAATAGCAGTATGCACCCTGCTGAGAGCAAGTAAACACATGGAGGTCCTTAGTCAGAAACTTCAAGCCACATACAGCCAAATGGAATAAAGACAACTGGGTGAGATGGACGAGGCCAGAGCTTCTGTTTAGCATATTATCCTGTTCATTAAACATTGAAGGGCCAGAGCTCAGGTTTACAGATGGGGGAGGATGAACTAGGTTATAGGAAAGGAGACCAGAGGAGCAAAGAAGTACAGAGGGCTCCCCTATTAACAAGGTCCAGCACCTTTTGGCCTCCTGGATAGGCTCATCTCCATAATAGGCTGACCCCCTGTGTTTCGGGCTCATTAGGAAGGCAGACAGCAGGAGCAACGCAGACTAAAGCCTGTCACCCGATCCTCTCCCACGGAGCCCTCCGCCACCTTCACATAAAGAAGATGAATGGACAGATAGTAGAAGAGAAAGACAAGGATCAGATGGGAGGTGGGGACCCCGGGTTTGATCAGGATAATACTAAAACAAGAAAGTGTTGCAGAGAAGAGTTGGGATGGTAAGAGTGGCTGTATGAGGGAAATCTGCCTGGAAACAGTTGCCTGATAGGAGTAAGCGCGCGCATGTAAAAAGTGGATTGAAATAGTGCATCAGGAATACAGATGAAGACAGTGTGACAGTGTCTAAGCTATCAGTTTGCTGCATGCCAGAAACAAAATATAACGACATAATTTGAGATAAAACTTACTGTTGTGCATTGAGGAAAGCATAAAAAAAACACATCAGAAAACTATGAGCTCTACACTGGAGAGAAGGGGCACAGCTGGCTGGTCGATCATCTAAATCAAGATGTGGTGGCCGAGCCAAGGGGGAAAAACATGCTGGGAAACAAGTGAACATAAAAAATCTAGGCATGTATATTAACATGTATAACAGCTATGATAAATTTGACAAAACCTATTCATTGGTTTTGTGAATAGTGACAATATTCATTAATGTACATTCGGTTCAATTTCCCCAACATTTGCAATCTAAGTCCACCGAGAATCACCTTTTCTCCGCGGTCAGTGAACCCAACACCACTCGTAGAGATCATGACTCTGAACATGACCAGGATGAGTGACATGACGTCTGGATGTTGTGGACAACATTGGTGGTGTTTTGGGCTGTCCCAGGGGAGTGCTTGGTTTATTAAACTCTGTCGCTGCTATTGATTAAGTCAGTGTCCCAACGCCAGACTGACCCCCCCCTCCCCAGACCAGACAGTGAGGTCAGAGGTACAAGGTGAAGGTGAGCAGGTCGCTCACCTCATCTAGCCCACTCACCATCAGACGGTCATCAGTTACCAAAGGGCTGATTGACCAACGGCCTAAATCAATGTGGGGAATTACGGCAGATACAATCACAACAGTCACCGCTCCAATGACCCCTAGAGCATGAGATATATTAAAAAGTAAGAAAACATTTCATACAAACCAACATGAATCTTTTTTCCAGCAATAAACAAAGTGATCATTCTTCAATCTAAAACTTTCCATACTTCTCCACTCCCCTTGGTCAGAAGATATCTCACCTTGAATCCATCAGTCAATTTTGTTTTTATTTTGTGTCCTTATTCTTGCTGTACTTACTTGATAACTACCCTCGTAATTTGTGCAAGCTTTGGTAAATGAAGAGGAAGGTCATAGGCAAGCAAATATTCCTAGTCACACCAGAATCGTTGTGTCATGAAATGATCAGGCTACGTGTTTGGGTTCATGATATCACATTATGGTCTACTTTTTTCAAGTTATCCCTTGACTCCATCCTTCCTTTTATCACCCATTATAGTTTTCTCGCTTTATCCTCATTAAAGATCCAACCACTCACAAGTGACTCTGATTTAGACAAATGCGGCGGTAACACAGTTAATACTCAGTCCACGCAAACACACTTTTCTGCGTGTGCACATTAGACTAATTAAATGGATTCTAGATTTGCACTCCCTCACAACTGATACACTGGAGATCCCCAAACAAATGTATCCCATTTTTATCCAAAGCTCTCCTTGGTGTATTTCCACTACCCCTCCTCACATCTTCCTCCTACTGCAGGCTGTAGCCACTGCACTTGCTAGCCTGACTTGTCGAGTAGTTGTTCATAGAGACAGAGAGGAGAGGGTTAGACGAAGAGAGATGTATTCATGTTGGTGTGTGTCACAGCTCACAACGTCCCCATGAGCTCTCTCCTTTCCCAATGCGGCCGCCTGTTTGCTTTAATCCAGCCCTTCCCGCGCCACTATAAACCCATAGTTTATTTTGATAAATTGGAGGGAAAGCCCTGTTAATAAATCAGGGGCGTGAGATGAAGAAAAGCCTTAAATAGGATATTAAGATTTATATCAGAGACTCTGCTTGTTCCCTGACAAGTACACAATTAATCCTTCTTCTCACCGTCTTTCAAACGCACCCATTCTTCTATCGGCTCGCTTCAATTTCACGCTGATTTCTTATCAGGGCAAAACGTGGGAGTGAGCTCGGGGGAACGGAAAGGAGTGGCTGTAGCCTTTGTTATTGGCCGAATTCAACACACAGTGCATCATTACTCGTGAGAGGGGCGCGTGCTGTAGCAGGGCGCCGAGTGGGGGTGTGTTCTGCATTTGGAGCCAGACTGAATGTGCGACGTGAGCACACACAGCCGCGGTGACTTATTTACTCCAGAGGCGAGGCTGTAACACCAGGTACACAGCCCCGCACTGAATAATTGCTTTTTCCCTCATCCCCCTGCATCACGCCGCCTCTTTGTTCCAAACCGCTCACATGCAAAAAGTGAAATCTATTTGTGAGGGGTGTGCGTCTGCATACATATGAATAAATGAGCGTGTACCATGCAGGGATGTTTCTTCTCATGCAGAGCTCATATCTCTATACAGTTTTCATAGTTACAGAGTACAACAGTAGTAATAGATGTATTACATACTAAATCAAGACAAACAGATTAGAAAGTGAAAAAAAACAAAAAACTAAAAGATTTCAGTCAGAAGGAAGACCTCGAGGATTTATGGACCAAAGGTTTCAGTCACATCATTTGTTTCCGTTATGGATTCCATTTCTTGGGCTATTTAACCATACAAAATAAAAATAATTTCCTTTTCATAATTTGACCCCTGGCAACTGATGCACCACAATATGAAGAAAAAACGATACCAATTAAATTAACAATAAGCCTTGACTTCGATTTGATGGGCATTTCGCATGTGTGTAACCTAGCGTAAGCCAAAACACGCTCAAACACTCATGGACACAATCAGCTATGTTTTCAAATGTACTTTTAGCAAACGATGCGATTATGTAAATGAGAAACCGCCAACCAATTACAAGTCCAGCGTCGGACCATCATTTCATTCACTTTAAGAGAAAACAGCGCTCGGTATCTGCTCTATTAGACTGTTGAGTAATGCCTTTAACACAGTTCCCATAATTAAACCTAGTGTACAATTGAACACTCGAATGCGGGTTACTTGCGTTGCGTAATGATTGCAATTAGGGGTCACACACAAAGCCTGAGTCGCTTTCAGAGCCCCGACGCTGGCAATTAATTGAAAATGCAAATACACAAGCTGATGAATGAGAGGAGTACGGGTTCAGACCGTGTGAAAAGACTATCCAGCGCACTCCACGGGGCGAGAGGGGAGGGAGAGAGGGGATACGCCTAATATTCTTTCAAAGCGGGGAAATCAAACCAATGGGATATGAAGCCACATTGCAGAATGTAGGGAGCAACACAATAAGAGCTGATTAGACAACAGAGAGTAGTAGAAATCTGAGCACTCACATCTGCATTGTGCTGTGTACCAGGGCTGCACAGTTAATTGAAATAAAAACAGAAACAAAAATGCAATTTTAATGGTCGCAATTAGCAAAGATTGCAGTTATTTTGGTGGTTTATTATGTATAAAGCCTGCTCATCCTGTAGTTTAGACGTCTGAAAAAAATGCATGTGATGTATTAGTTTTGAAGCTTCGCCAGTGCTTCTGGAGTTTTGAAAAATGTACACTGTGAACTGAATCTTAATATTAAAACAAAAAATGCTCATACTTACAAAACTATTTTGCAATTTAAATACTACACATACACTCTTTATCCGTCAGACACAGCACAGTTTTTCACACAATCCGACACAGAACTGTGTGTAATAGCTGCTGAAGTGCTGAAGTTTTCTGTGGTATGGGCAAAGCAGTAGACAAATAAAATCGGACAGAGATGCTGGGGTAAACAGACAAACGGACACACAGGTTGTGCGGTTGTCTTGACAACAGTGGAGGAGCAGGACCAGAGCCTTCGAGAATGACAAACGAAGAGGAATGTAGCGTTGACCATAACAGAAAACAGCCACGAAACATCCAGTAATTCACAAGAACTGGCATAAACATACACCTAGGCACTTCCCCACTCCTCCACAGAGTAAAAGGTGGAAAATATTCATATCATTGTCACTTAAATTTAGGCAAGAACAACTACAGTTTATGCATGATTGAGGCTTGACACCGTTAATCCATATAATGTAAGTAAGTAAGTAAGTGCTTTATTTGTCATTGTACAATTCAGGTGTTGGTTTAGTCTATTCATGGGCCAGCGTGTTTCAGAGCGTGGCGTCCCGCACTGATCAACTCCTCCACCTCCTCCTTCCTCCCTCGACCACAGTCTTTCATCACCTTCGCCTCGTTTGTGTGTCATACACAGAGCTAATTGTAATGACATTGTAATCACATGTTCAAACACCTCCTGCACATTACACAGTGTCACTAGACTTGGCACAGTGAGCCACAGCACCTGGATGCTGCCAGCTGTAATGTATGGAGCTGCCTATGGACTTGGACTCCATGTGCATAGGCTTGGGGAGCACTGGCACAACACTGTCAATCTCAAAGCCTCTCCATCCACATTCATCTTACATTAGTGCATCACATACACGATACGTGCACAGGTGTGTAGTGACAGATGGAACAGAGTTGTCAGACTCTGGCTCTCAGCGACTGTAGGCCAGTGCTGGCCCAGTGCTGGCCCAGTGCTGGCCCTCTGCGGCTGCTCGTTAGCATGTTAATTAGCCTACACACACCTCCTGTTTAGTGATTACAGCCAGCCCGGGCCAGGACACTCACTGAGGGGCACTGAGCACAAGATGGCAGGGCACACAGGGTTCACATAGGGACATATGGATGAGTGGGACGGAGAGTGTGTCAATGCAATGAAGGGGAGGAAATCCTTTTAAACGAATTTCCCAAATATCACAGTACAGACGTTTTTTAAGCTCTGTATGTTATGAAAATAAAATCAGTAAAAATTGATTCTGTAACAAGTGGAATAAATAATAATGATCAAAAAGTAACTTAACTTACCTTTAACTGTAATACAACAACTGTAGTGTGCGTGAGAAGCTGTGTTGAATGAAGAGTTATACATTTACACAAATGAAAGGTAAATTGAATGTTAAAGGGAGTGAGTTCAGCGACTGATGATGAGAGGACGTCTTCATCTCTCTGTTATCCCCCCTCCTCCCGAATTTCATTTGAATGCGAGTGTCTGACAGCCCAGATTAAAAGCAGTTTGTTTTATGGACGTGGGCTAATTGAGTTGGCCAGATAGCAGATACCAGAGAGCGCTCTATACTGAAGATTACATATTTCCTTTTCATATCTTCGTGCCGCAGCTGCTCGGCTCATCTATCTCCATGCCTTTCCCGATCCCTCTCCAGCGCTATGTAAAGTGTGAGGGGCTTTTGGTCCTGTGTCTAATTAGCGGGCCTCTCCATCGCTCTACCCCGGTCTTGTTCACGACTATCCTCGCCCTAGAGACCTGCCTTTGCCTTTTCTCCCACTGTCTCTGACCCCACCTCCTCATTATATTCTTCTTTTCCTTTCTCCCCTCCTTCACTCCATCTTCTTCTGTCATTACTCAAACAGCTCCCTGTCTGTCCACCTCTCCCTCCCTCATGCACTGCTCAATGAGTTAATTAGACTCATCTTTGGAACCCTCTTTCTGAAGCCAGTACCCACAGGGCCAGCGGTGGCACATACCACCGCTCTATTTTTAGACGACAACAGACAGAGGTGCACAGAGAGACAGCTGAAGGTCATTTACTGCGCTCGCTTTGAGCTATCTACATCGCAACATCAAATAGAAAGATGGGGACTGTGGGCAGGAGATAGAGCCAGTGGTTTAATGTGGGAAAACAAGAGTGGCTTTAAGTGCTAATTTGTGGCAGCCCGAGCACCAGTTTGCAAGTCATCATGAGCCAGGCCGTAGAGGGATGCGTTAATGGGAACTCGAGAGGCTGTGTGCGGCAGATGAGCACGCCAGTCCCAGGTGACACATTAGAACTAACACGCATGTCTTTATGTTCGGTGCATTGTAAACAAGTTAAGATGGTGGTTTTAAATTCTGAATATATCTTTAAATGCAAGTATAAAATGTTCTGTTAAAGCAGTACTAAGTAACTCTTGCTCCTAGAGGCCATAAGCGCAACTGCAGGTGTCTTAGCAAGTTACGATTTTTTAACTTATTAAATGTCTTGGAAAGTAAATAATACGCTGACAGAAAAGGTGAAGGGAGAGAGGGTGTTGTACATCCAATTATACAATGGGAATATTTTTTTTCACTCAAACGTGGCTGTAAATACTGTTTAAAGTGGCGCTATCTCACAGTTAGCTTTGCCCGTTAGCCTGTTAGCTTCTTCTCCGTGATTGTATTAGTGTGTATTGCTTGCTCCGCCCCGGTGGCAGGCAAGTTGCAAGCATGGTTTTCTGGCCAGAGACACCAGGGGGAGATGAAAGACCCCCCAATCATCCCATTAACACTTGTATTACCCCCACACGGACTACGGAAAGGATTTATTAAGGTAAACACGTTACTTAGTACTGCTTTAATGCCTCTGTCATCAAGATCAAATTCACTGATCAAGCATAATTGCACCTGTCTCTTTCATGGAAACACAGAGGAGGGACACAATATGCTTTGACTTCTGTTTAATAGTTAGTTTTTCTACCTCTGATCTTAAGAACAAAATGTCCACATGCTGCCCAACATGCCGACATAGTCTTCTTCCCTTCACTGGTCAATGACCATGTTTTGCCTCATCGGTATACACAAAGCACTTTCTTAAAAAAAAACTGTAAAGATTAAATGTTTGTTGTTTTTCTAACTTCCCTTTGTTTGAAGACTATATATAGACTTGGTGCGCGCAGATTACAGTCTTGCATGCAATCCACTGAACTTTACCCGCTGTGATTTGAGTCTGACACTGATTTGTTTATCTCCAGAAAACACTGAGCCAAGCATTCGCTGTAACACAACATGTTATGGGCAAATCCGAACAAAGCCTCACTTTATTCAATTCCAACATCATATTTTACAATATCAGTTTATTAAGCTGTTCCAGCCAGTTGTGCTACACCACATGTCGCATGTGCACTCCTGATTTTTGATGACTGTTTTTGTTCCTGCTGAATTATCGAGTCCCCAGTGCCCACATTTCAGCTGCACATGAAATACTGAGCAAGGTAAATTATTCACAGGATAGCAGAAAACTTTAAAAGAGGACATAGCAATACATTTTTATAACATTTTATGTAACAAGAAAGTTGCTTTTCACTAACAGTTTTGTTCCTTCCTCTGCACAATAATAGTCTGGATAAAGTACCTGGTACGTCAGGGCCCAAAAGTATCAAAAGCACCATCCTGTTCTCAAAAGTGTTATTTTAGGTATTGAAAATTAATTGAATGTTCGCCCTATGTCACTGCACCGTTTCAATACAATTTCTGTTAAGGAAGCAAGAAGTGTCTGCCTCCCAAATTATTCAGTACCATTTAAAACAGCACCTGTGGTTTGGTCGAGGAGCATATTTATACGGTCTTTGTGTTTCACAGAGATGACCTCTGAACTCCAAACTTCTTGGCTGGAACCCTCTGTGTTATGCCTTAAAATCGTGCAGACGCTATCACCAAAACAGTAGTTCATCAGTCGCTCACTAATAAGCAAAGCAATCAGTGGCAGACACACAATTATGAGGTAATTACACGGAATAACAGACCCCCCCCCTCCCCCCCCCCCCCCCCCCCCGACTCCTGTGCCCACACATACTCCCCTATGTTCTACGACAACATGCTAACACACATCGCTACACCAGGACAAAAACGCACAGATTTATGCAAAAGGTTATTCGAGCGATTGCACACTCAGTCACGATTACACATACTCGTACTCCTCCCTCGTCTCGTCTTAATTAGCAGCCAAGTCGTCTCATGGCAACGCGCTCGTCAATCTCCCCTATGTAGCCTCCTACTAATTAAGCAATTTAAATGAGAATGACATATACAGCGCCGACCCCTATGTTTTCAAAGGGTGTCTCGTTACATTCATCAACTATACCTTTTTATCTATATTTTATCACTGCAACTTCGCTTTCTCATTCCTTGCCATTCAACTTTAACACAATCTAACACAAGTGAAGTTGTATTTTGCTTGTATGGCTGTACTGATCTGAGAAAAACTTTACCATATCTGGAAAATGGAATGCAGTAACAAGTCAGGAAGTCACAAAACGGTGCTCCATCTAGATTTGTGATATTACTCTGATGAGAGCTGCAGCGCCTTCTCCTTCTTCTCTTACATGTTTATTTTGTAAAAACTTGCATGAGTGGCCAAACAGCACGAGCAAGGAACTGTTGGTGAATTAAAATAAAAATGTGATTTTGAGCTTTAAACGGTTTCATGCGTCAACACTTTCCCATTTTACCAATAACTCCTATTCGCACCAAACATGGTCATCATCTTGGCCAGATCTAAAGAGTGCATTACACCAAATGTGTAAATCTAAGCAACACTGGGCTAGAAGGAGAGTGGGATGCTGCTGCAGACTGTGTTGAATGTTTTCAAAAAGTACAACAAATACAAATTGAAGAGCCGAACGGAGTAAAGAGCCGCAAAAATAATGGGTAATAGCAAAACCGAACACTCATTTCCATAAAACAATATGAAACAAAGGCTGGCTGAGTGAGAGGCTCAGCTTGTTTCACAGGCGGTCCTGCCAACAGCGCTTTCAGCTTTGGCAATTTCTTTGTTTTTGCACAAAAATGATAATTCCTTCTTGCCTGTCTGCCTGCCTGCCACATATACCAAAAGCAAAAATCAACACTTTATCTTTCCCACTGATATAGAAGAAAAAAAAATGCACTGCTGACGACTCAAGGGGGTCAGTCTGAGAACAATGCTACAATCAGCACCAGATTAGAAGGACGTGGGAGCGTTAACCTGATGAATGGTGTCAAATGACATGACATTTCTATACAATATTCCACTCAAGTTGCGAGGCATCATGGGAGGTCAGTGGTTTGAGCCTAAGTGTAGCTGCAGGCTGTTGCGGGCTTGCCCTGGGGCTTCTCTCCAGATTGCTCAATTACAGACCGTGGGTGATAGAGCGCGCTGGAGTGGTGGAGCTACAGGCGGCGTGTTGGGCCCTCATCAATATTTCAGCTGCCTATGCCGTGATACTGTATTTACTCTTATCACGTCATACCTCCAATCTCCTCTCCCTCTGGCCAGGGTCAGGCGAGGAAAGGGCTGCAGAAGGAAATACAGACGACTTAAAAGTTTTAAAGAATGACGCGTTTTCTGAAACTACTTCAAGTAAAGGGCACAAGGCAGCGCTGCACAGTTAATCGCCATCGAGCTGACATGGCTATAACAATGCTGAATCCAAATATCGAATCACAAATTATTCAGGTAGAAAATTATCCTTTGAAAATAACATGGAGATATCCTGTCTCCATGGGCTTTCACTAAGTTTATGTAGTATTGAGCAGCTTAAATTTCAGTCTTCCCTCAGATGCGCCTCGACTTGTTACAGGTGCACAGAAGATTGAAACTTCACTTTAAAGCATGAATTGCAAATCTAATCGCCACCGCAACGTTTCTCAGAAATACTTCCATTCTACTATTCTAAAATTGTGTTTAGCTGTTTACCTGTTTAGCAAAAGGGTCTGGGACAACAATACACACATTATGCGCAAGCTTTACATCTTTTTAATATACTGTAACTTACAACATGCATCAAGCAACTGGAGATTGTATAACATGCTTCACCTTTTCACTCTCATCCTTTCTTTTACATTCAGGGAACATCCCAGAACTGTGCAGCAACTTTAGTGCTCCATAACTTTGCCTGGATTATGAAGCGTCAAACTCAAAAACTATATAGCGTCTCACAAAAATGATTACCTATAATGCATTTTTCTTTCTTTTTAAACACTAGGATTTCTGAGGGCCTAGAAATAAAACTATTTACAGTACTTCAAAAAATGATATCACTTGTAGAAATCAAAAGATAAGAATATCATAAACGGAAGCCCAAACAAACGTTTAGAGAAAATAGTGGTGTTAAACAAGTGAGGAAACTTACATGTGGCCACATTATATAAAGCCATTTCTGTCATATGTGCATGACCACTCCCTGCCTCATGCCGAGTACACAAACACCCTCCGCTCAGCTTGTGGTGGCCGTTTTTCACAGCAGGAAGCTAATTCGCTTCTTATCCCACAGTAATATTGGCCTTATCGCTTGCCCCACTGCCAACACGCTGAGACTCAGTGGGCCACAGGGCGGAGGGGGGTGAAGCAGCGAGGCAGCTGGAATGTCACTGGAACTGATTGCTCTGAGGCCACCTTTACACACATACTGTACAGCGCACCTGCACATACTGTGCAGTGTGTGTAGGACAGGCAGAAACAAACAGTCCTGGGTCACGCTACCGCCAGCCCTCTCTAGTCCCCTCTAGGCCACCAATATTGCCACTGATATTGCATTGCTGCTACATCGCAGGCGCCCCGACTTCACCTTTAACACAAGCAATGAGTTGTGTCTTACTGTGTTTGAGAGGACACGGCACACAGTCCCAATGCAATTGTTGGCCTTACAATGGATAGAATGAGAGTGCTATGTTGACAGGTTCCCCAAATTCTACTTTTACACATACCTTTCATTTACTAATAGTAATAAATTGTTGGACATGGTTCTATTAAACAAAATTATGCACATATCACAGTGAATTCAGGTGTTAATGAGGAGACTACTTTGTGCATAAACAACAGTCTCTCACTGCATCAACAAAAAACTATGTTTTATTAGATTTAGATCTTTAAGGTTGCCATATCTTGTATAAAGTCAAAAGAGCCAAGTGCTGTACAACATAATTGATGATAAACATACAAAACAAAAACATTAGCAAGTTCCGTCACAGTGCCAAAAACTAGCCTAATCTAGTGCATTCAATTTTGACGTAGACTGTGCTTTTTTAATCAATCAACTAAATACTAAATACCATATTTAACCTCAGAAATGAAGCAAAGGGCCAAAGACGAGTCCAAAATGAATTGCAATTTCAAGTTTGAGAGACACATCTACTATGACTTGCTGCTCCACTGCACCTCCCACGGCACCATTGCCCATTTTCCCCTGCTGCCCTCAGCAAGACTGTTCTGACGATCCCCTGTACATGTTCTCATTCCAATCCTCAATTACAAGTGATACCTAGAGCTCCCCTTGTGCCCCGTCCCGCCTTCACTCCTCACAGGACCACCTCGCCCTCTCTGCCACATCATTTTAGTAAACAAAATACACATGTCAGTGTTTTCCTCTGCCTAATAAAACACACTACAGCTGTACCCATAATGCACCACTACTTTATGCATGCTGCTGTTGTCACTTGGGACAATTGTAAACATGCGTGCACTGAGCACATTGGACTTATTGAGAGTTAAATGCCCCTAATGCCTTAATTCAGCACACACAATGAATTCAAATGACCTGCTCTGTACAGCATTGAGCCTAATACTGTGCACTGGAGTATTCACATCAAATTAAGGGGCATTTCCCCCGGTGCCTATCTATACTATGTTAATGAAGATATATGGCACAGGTACAGCGCTGACAATTTTATGGAAAGTAGACAGTTTCTATCTGTCCTGACCGTCCATATGCAACATGCCTGTCTGCACTGTGATTTGAAGGAATTCGCAGAAAGTAGAAAAAACAGGGAAATGTATTGTCAGGCAGACAGTGTGTGCTAATAAACTGTCATGTGCGGGCAACACAAATTGTATTGTAGCAACAGTATACGTGCAACAAGAGAATAAAAGCTTCTTATTTAGCAGAAAAAGTTATCAAAGTTATTTTGATTTTATTTAAAAGCCGTATACCTATTTATTTTCTTGTAATAGAGTCAAATCCTTTGACTCCCAGTCTGAAAGTTGTCAAACATGGATCTAAATGTATACATGAAAAGACAGGAGATGCATGAAAATTTGAAAAAGAGGCCGCTTTGGCTAATTTTGAGCTGCTGGCAAATTACAGACAATGCATTGCAAACATGATTGATTCAAAATTTAATCAATTCACGATTATAGAAATAAAACCATTTTATTTTATACAAATTACTGAAGTAAGTGTGGTATACTCAGTAAATTTTTAAAGTGCATCTTTGTGTTCCACTTGTAATACATTACCTCATTAATAACTGTAGTTATTATTCTGTTCATGTGCATTTGTTGACATTGGAGAAATGTCCAACTTTTCGTATTTCTTGTTTTAAAAATAATCTATCAAGAAAGAAAAAAACATTCCAGTAATTATTACATGAGTGATTTGATGGATTATCTGATTGGGCATCACAATAAAGGACTCTATATAGCTTATATTGAAAAGAAAAAAGCCATTGTTTTGCAAGTGTGTGAAAGCTACATTTGGGCTTACTGTTCCTCTGCTGGAGCACTCTTCTCTCTGTGGGTAGTGGTTTGGTGGAGCTGGGGTGATAGATGTCTGAGCCCCGTTGCCATGGCACTACCTGGTGGGAGCCGTTCTGCACGCGGGAGGCACAAGCCGCTGTCTGCCAATGAGAGAACAGTGGGGAGTACAGGCTGCTGTGTTTTGGGGGTGTCTAATTTCACAAATTCATACACACAGGGAAACATATCCTCCTAGGCATTCACAGACGTTCAGCACCGCCACCTTCATACACTCTCCCATTCACTAGAATTAAATCTCAGCTTCCTCAGACGACCAAGTTGAATTATTTATGGCTAGCCGTCTCCGGGCCGGGCTGTAATAAAGTTACGGCTGAGACTAATTTGTTGCTTGATGAGGTGGGCTTTTAGCGGTGGAGACCAGGCCAACATTAAGTACATATTGTTTTTACAGATTTGATTACCTTTTTATTGTTATTGTTATTAATGCACTGGCTGTGTGCATAGAGTATAGGCGAGCAGTACCTCCTCAGTGGCTGCAGCTGACACAAAACTTGACCAGGAGAGAAACGAAACAGAATAAGAGGCGAGTGGGGGACCATTAGACATATACAGGATGTAATCTTCTCACTTTAAAAATCCAATAAAAGTGGCAGCTCAACACCTTTTATAGCAACCTGGAGGCAATCTGCTTCTAAATACATAAGCCTGAGCCGTGAATCAGCTGTGAATTGGACCTGAGCCATATGCTGCTGCACACACACAACACCGTTTGTCCATAAGGACCTATAAGAGAACACCATGAGCTGTTGTTGCCACTCAGGGACAGCACATAAGAGCCTGAGTGGGGAGCTTTACAGTAATGTGATCAAACTGTTAGAGTAACAGATTTGTGGTTTACTCAGGGTAAACAATTTTCATTTTTATGCAATTTTCAAAGAACCCCTTTGTGTGAAAAACTAACACAGAGAGCCTGCCTGTGAGTAATTTGGAAGTGTTGTTGGGCTGTTAAATAAGGGCTTTCACAGGCTATTAAAGGCTTAAAGCCTGTAAAATGTTACAGTCATTAAAACATGCAGTGTGGCTGGAGCACCTTGCAGAGATTGCTAACATCTCACACAGCCAAACAAGAGCAAGACACAGCGCTCCCCTGTTTCTGGATAAATGATAATCCTTTGATTAATGACAACCAGCATATTTAATGCTTAATATGTAGAACGGGAGCTGACAAGCCAAACAATTAGGTCAATTACCGCATGACAACTATGTTGTTTCGGGTTAATTGCTGGAATCCTCAATGGCGGGACACATCCATATTAGGGCCAATGGCACGTGACAGAGCAGATATGCAAATGAGCTTACCTACATTAGCTACAGAATTTGGACGAGACTTGCTATGTTACATGGGTTACACTATTTTATAAAAACATTTTTTATTGAAATATATCAACCAAATTTCAACTGCGTATTTTGCTACTATTAGTGACAAAAAAAGACCAAGTAGGAGGTTCAGGCTCACTAAGTATCAAGCTCAGCATTAATTAATCAGCATAATCAGCAAACCTCACATACTCTGTGGGATCCATTAGCTCCTCATGCTTCTCCCACTTACCTTTATTTGTCCCCTCTCCCTCTTTGACCCTTAAGTATTCCCATTACGTTTGACCACAAAGAGCACATATAGGAGCTGTTTATTGAAATGCAGGCCCATAAACAGAGCGGGACATACTCATCTCAGACATGCCACTGTGTATGTTTGGAGAGGTTGGCGTGGGAGCAAGCAGCGGCGGTCATTTCCATATTCACTTAGCAAGCGTTGCTTCTCTCCTTTCTGCACTGTGGCGCTTTAATCAAGGCGGGCGGTGCTGCCACTGCTCCTAAATGGCCCTGGAGCGCCTTTGAAACACAGTGACACTGGTGTCGCGCTGAAAAGGACATGCTTTTTATCCTCTTAAATAGCTTGTAAAAGGGCCCCATTGACTACACAAGCGGCCGACACTTCCATCTTGTGCGCTTTGGGCTCTATTGTACCTTCAAGTGAATGTGTCACCGATATTGGACAAACACTGGTGCACTGCTCAACAATATCTGAGTCTTGTCTTGGTTTTTCAAAAAGCTAGGAGCATAGAGTGTAAAATATTTACAACTATGTAGGAAAAAACAAACAAAATCACAGCATATAATTCCCTTAAAAACATATATCAAAGAATCAATGCTGTGCAGTTGTTTTTTTGCACAACTCTCACAGCTACAAACCTAAGAGAATGAGGTGAGGCATCTTTGCAAGTTAGATGTTCACTTTGGTTAATGTCTCTTTCAGTTAAAACTTGAAAATATCACAATCACCAATGATCAAACTTTATCTACTGGCATCACTGCAAGCTCATACTTGGAAACAAGAGGATGGTTTGATTCTTCTTGCATCTGAAATCCTAGAACATACTCAATTTTACACATTACGAGTCTCCAGTGTAAACATTGACACTAATATTGTGCACATGGCGGCATACATACAAACAAGCCTAATACAATTCACACATGCTTGCAGACTGGAGCCCCCATGCACCCTGTAAGCACAGCAGTGCCATATGAAAGCTGTTATCCATCAAGAGGTATTGCCTGTCCTCGTTAGAAAGTCCTAATCCACTTGTTTGGGCAGTCTATTCTCTTGGTAGTGGCCCTGCTCTATGGCGCTCTAATGGGCCCAGAGAGCTGCAGTGCTCCATCCTTGCCATTCTTCTCCCGCTGTCTCTGCTTCTAATGGTCTTGGAGTGCTAGTCGGCCCATGTGCCCAAATGGTGTGTGTCTGTATGCTAGTAAAAATAATATTGAGGAGGAGAGCTCATTTTAGCGGAACAAATGCACTCAAAATTATATAGACACTAGAGTCAGCGTGGATAGGCAAGGCTGGGCATCTTAGCTCTGCTGCCTCTACGACTCCTTCAAGTGGAAAAAAATGAACAGATGTTTGCTTCGCAGTGAATTATTTGGGATTATACCATGGTGTGTGTGAATACTCGATACTGATTGGCTGGAAGGTGTCCATTAAAAAGTGATAATGTACACCTAGCCTGGAAACAGTTAAATAACAGTTAAATCACATTCTATATCACTCCACTGCAGCTGTTCCCATAGTAATGGTAAACAGTTGAGCTGGAACTAGTTTCAGGTAAAACTGATTAAAAAGTGAAATAACTCCTGCCCAGGACTTAAAAAATAAGCAAACAGGCCCCAATGAACAGTTTCAGTTAGCCGGGCCATGGTATAAGCGGGATAATGCACTCCGAGGTGTCCATTATCAGAAATAACTGGACTCCGCAGAAGCAACCTTCGCGTCGTCCAGTTATTTCTGATAATGGACACCTCGTCGTGCATTATCCCTTACTTTTAGTACATGTAAGCCTTTTTTCTATGCTATGCTTTTCTGGATGGCATGATCTTGTTCAGATAAGAGAAGAGAAGATTTTACTGATCTCACAATGGAGAAATTCACTTGTCACATTAGCGCTAAAGAAACATTCAGATGGTGCAAGTCGTCAGGATAATGTGCAATCAAGTTATAGAAAATAGTGGTATCTTATGTATAATGAATAAAAAGTTTAAAAAGGGGCAAAAGAATATAAATAATGAAAATTGGAACACAATAAAAATATAAAAATGTCAAAGTTTACGGTTATAGTGCAGGTGATTGATAAAGTGACACTGATGGAGAGGTTATTGCACACGAGTTACTCTACAGTAGGGTTGTGCAGTTTGACAGCAGAGGAGATGAAGGATCTGCATAGCGCTCCTTCTTCCACTGAGGTTGCCTCAGTCTGCCACTGAAGGAGCCCTACTCCTGACCAGCTCGTTCAGTCTCGTCTTCTTCTGTGCTGCCCGTGGCCACGCAGACGACAGCGTAGTGGATAGCAGAGGCTACCACAGAGTGATAAAAAGTCCTGAGCAGATGTCTGCACACTTCGAAGGACCACAGTCTCCTCAGAAGGTGGACCGAAGGTGGACCACTCCAGGTCATTCCCCTCAGACACACAGCCCATAATGCCTGAGTCCATGTTATATGTGAAGCTTGACGTGTAGATGGTGAAGAGAAACGGAGGGAGGACAGTGCCCCAGTGAGGTCAAGGTGACTGGTCTGTAGTGGGCTGGCTCTTTGGCGTGCGTTGTTTTAGGATCGAGATCACAAAGGAGGTCTTCCACAGGAAGGGGACCTTCTCCAGGCTGAGGCTCAGGTTGTGCAGTAGATGTGGCTGAGGACCTCACAGAGCTGGTCGGCACAGGTCCTCAGCAGCCTGGGACAGATACCGTCCGGTCCTGCAGGTTCATCTGAGTCAGCCACCTCAGCTCTCTCCTCACCTGGTCCAATGTGACGGAGAGGGATAAGTGAGGGGGACTAGGGTGGACTGCTGGTGAGAAGCAGGAAGGGGGGCAAAGGGATTGTTGGAAGAATCAAGAGATGTGTCTAAATCTTCATAGTTACGTCACCAATAATAAGTTGTGAAAGTCTGCTTATTTGAGAATATAAGCAGTCTGCAAAACAGGCCCTTAGGCCCTTACACCGTTACATGCAATCACATTTTCCTATCTTAAAAGGAGATTTTACTTAGCAAGGCATATGTGACAAAAAAGCTGTTGTATATACTACTCCATAGTTAGTATCTCTGGATAGAGTGGGCCAGTTTAAAGCCATATGTAGCCCTTTGACCTCAAAACAAGAGTAAATAAATAACACAAAACATGATTTTCTTGAAGTAACCTGAGAATGACTCACATAAGCATTTCTATTTAAGTCATAAACAAAAGAAGCTAAAAATCCAATATCTCCCCCTTGGGACACATGTTGGACAAAAGCCCGTTTCTATGATTAATGACCCTGTATATCGGACACTCTGATGCAATGTCGGTGCAACTATCATCTTGCCATGTTTTGAACTTCGAGTTTTGTTGCCTCTTTATCTCATTTAGTGATGGATTCCATCTATAGCACAGAGCAGAGGCAATGGAGACATTCAAGGCGACACAACATAACAGTTTATCGACTATTTGGTTTATCCCAATGTTGCCCTGAGAGACTCCTGAGCTGGATTAAGTGCGTCCGTCGTTTCATTCACTGTGATTGGAGAGCACCGGTACAGAAGAGGCTTGATAACACTTTTCGTTGCTTTAGAGACTTCTTTGCTGTGGCGGTCGTGTTTGTGTGTGCGTGTAATTGAGCACACGCTATCACTGCGCTCTCTGTCTTTTAGCGCATTCTTTTCTTTCTGTAGTCACTCAATTAGGCGCATAGCGGGCCCACGGGGAGCCATTGTTTGAGCAGCAGTGGAAGACAAACAAGATTGCCACCGTCGCCACCACACACGCACACGGTCGCTCCCACGGCAACACTTGAGACCGCTGCAGCCGTTCACTCCCCGATATGCAAAGATACCACGGGAAAATTTGCATGTAGCTGCTGATGCATATAGGCACAAATAAGGCCCATAAAAACATGCAAGTACATATGCACGGGTAGGTAGCGTATTATGTTCCAGGAGCGACATATTGAGAAGCGCATACGCATGTCAAATTCGCCATATGCACATAAATATACACAGTGGATTATTATTGCGCAGTACTCCTCTTGGTAAATGGACCAAAACCGCAGATCCGGGGGGAGAAAACCAGGGCACACATGTTTACACACAAATTACACCCAGTGGGATAACTTAGCCCCATTTCTACGAGGAAAGGCCACACAGTCTTAGACTATAATGTGCAAGGGGATATTCCCCCATGCCACTTTATTTATGCCTTAATAACACAAGCTTTGTGGATGAAAGAAGACCAAAAGGGTGACTATCTATGTCCATGTCTGTGTCCGTGTCTGGGCTGATGCCTGTTTTATTCCATCCCATATTTGCTCTACACCTCCCTTCATCCCTTCATCCTTTAATCTAAGTTTTCCCTCCAGAGAGCCAAATAGAGGATTTTCAAGTCATAAAAGTTTTATAGAAGCTTTAAAGGTAAGCGAACTGCCGGCCCCCGTGAACTCTTTCTACCCGCCTTAGAGGAGGGATGTGGGATCAGATGAGAAATCTTATGGGGAAAATAAATGGCTCAAAGCATTCAATCACGGTGCTATTTTTCAATTTGATTTAATGATCCAGTATAGGACAACAGGCTAAATGTCCTCAAGAGGACAATTAATACCTTTCACCTTTACCTTACTTTATTTATTATTATTTTTGAATTACTCGCCAAACAGTCTATTTACACATTACCTACAAACAGTGGGTGAATCGGTGAGTCACATTCCTGCTTTTAGAGTCCTTGAGATTAGAAAAGCAGTAAGATGCAGCAGATACAAGAGTAGAGGGGATTTGTACTAGTTGTTTTGTGGTTGTCTCACTTTGTCAAAAATTTCAAACTCTAATAGCACTAAAGAAAGAATTAACAGACACTAAAGAGAAGAGTATAAAAAACTGCTACCCCCCAAAAAAAATCTTCTTGATTCTAAAGCTCGGCAGTCATTTCAGTCTTAAGCCTTGAAATGCACTCCAATGCTTTTAGTGCCAGGGAACAGTTTGATATTTACAGAAGGGATATACATACAAACCCATTGTATTGCATCTCTATTGGTCTGCTCACAAAATAAGGGAAATGATTTGAGCGCATAACACCACAAATGGGAGATGACAGTTATTCAGCTGAATGGGGCGCTGGGTTCTTTTTCCCTCCTAACCTATGCGGCAAGCTGTAAAATAGCAAGCGAGGGAACAACAAGAGAAATAAATGACTTTCTGGACAAAGGCAGCAGCAAAGCAGAAAGCATTTCTCCTGAGGGTAACAGGGGGAACGAGAGAGACGGAGCGATGGAGGAGGAGGGAGGAGGGGGTGCATCACCTTGCGCAGCGCTCCATATCATTTGCATGGTTTATACTCTCCAAGGCCCCCACCATGCAAATGACTCATAAAGCAGAAATAGGGAGTTTGGAGCCGGTGTCAGGAGTGAATTTATATATGATTGCCAGGCGGGCCCAGTGTCCTAAATCATTTTCAATTAGATGACACTTTCAATATCGAGCCACTGATTTAGAGATATTAAAACTTCTTTGCCTTTATTCTTGGCAGAGTTGAAGGCAAGCAAGCTTATCTGGCGCCCCCTGCACTCGCTGACTCTCCCTCCTCCACTGCTTTTCATCCTGTTTTCTCATCTTCTCCCCTTTAAAAGGTAAGTGTCAGAAATATCCTTTCCTGAAGTGATCTGGCACTTCTAAAGGAGGACTCTGCATATGCAATGAAGGCAATTTGGCGATAGTTTTGCATTGAATCATACTGGGAACGAAGCTCTATATGCAGTCAATTTACCTCTGTTACAACCGCGCTTGCCAGAGGCTTTCGACTTTAAATGGGCATCTATGAGATGGGTGGGTTTGGATGAGGACCCCAAAGCACAGTTTTACAAGATTCCCAATACAAATATACATTAATTAAACTACATGATCATACCGCCGTTGTATAAGTCTTTATGTCAACAAAAGCCCTATATTCTCATCAGTGGTGTTGTATCTGTGTTATTTTTTATCTTCACTGCGCTTGACCTCAACATAAATACCAGTACCTTCAAATGAAAACTGACTTTTACATTAAAAGTTAAAGAAATACAACTTCAGAAAGAAAAAAATAGTATCTAATTTCTCATTAAACTCAAGAAAAAAACTTGCTATGATTCACCCTCAACAAACAACCTTGATATGCTCCATCTTCGCCCACATCAAGACAAACTCTCTTTAAATAGCCCGTCTCATTCACATTCTGCTCAGACAGCCCACTCGACCTTTCACACAAGCCGCCTCTCAAGCATTCATTGTGCCACAGTTAAGCACTTTGCATCTGCCTGCATTAGATTGTAAACCAGCGTTTGAAAGGCACCTACATTTAAATGAGTGCATCGGTGTGCACTGCCTTCATCCAACCTTCTCTATATTGGCCATAAAAGCTGACGGAACTTGACAGAGTGAGGTTCGAATCAAAAAGCTTTGGCAATCACCATCACCTTATCTGCAATGCTGTAGCACACAAACCACCCCGCGGACTCATTCTGGAGTCATAAAAATCTGTATCTTAATGGACACACAGTACCTGCTGTAGGTCCGTAATGCAACCAAATGGCACATGCCCGCGATAGTGGCTGTGCATTTTTCAGCCCCCGCCATTCCACAATAAAACTTGGATGGACATTTTCCATTTGAGATACTCTCTGCCTGCCACTTTGGTATCTACTTCACCCCCCTTTGCCCTATCTGTTGTACCGGGGCTCCACCATCTCTCCATGTCCTATAAGCCTTAGCCCTTATACCACTCACCCCCCCTCCTCTCCATTGCTCCTGCTTTTGATTGTGTACGGGGCAGGTCGCGCTGACAGGCCTGGGCATTGCCGATAACGCCGCCGGCTGAACAATGGGGGAATATTGTAAAGCCTAATGGAAAGGAGCTGGAGGTGGAGAGGATCAGGGACATAAATCAGAGCGGCTGGCACTGATGGGGCTTTTCAACAGCAATAAGGCAGGCAATACCTCTTGTACGGCCATAGTAAGGAGAACGGGGGGACCTGTGTGCACTTAGGGGTCTCCGATTGAGAGGGTGCACATCTGAAATGGCAGAATGCCTTTTTCCACATTTCCATGCATACACAAGCACTCATACATACACAAAACTTGGATTTGAAAACATCCATCAATGGGCATTTTGTGCTTGTAAATATGGAGACAAAGCTATTCTGTATTTATTGTATGTAGACATGCAGGGAGGTATGTAGTTAAAAGCACTTTCTGAACAGGAGGCTAAGTAGGCAGTATGTCAGGTTGAGGATGGAGGGATGGGATTGGGGAGGGTCAATACTGCGGGGGCTTCTGTAAGAGCAGAGCGAGTGATAACCAGTGGGGATGAATGAGTCACATTTTACCTTTATGGAGCTCTGCTATTCACTGTGTAAAGATAATGGACGGAGCCACTTAGTAATCAGAGGTTGAATTAAAGAGCTTCTCTCGTCTCTGTTCTGACTCACGACAAAGCTTTTCTTCTCCCATCACTTTTTATTCCTTTCTTTTCCACCTGCCATCATTTCTAATTATCTGGAAATAAATGAATTGCTTCTGCTTTTGAATAAAAAAAAAAAGAAAAAACTGCTGAGTGTGCTCATTTTAATCTGGCCAAAAAGTGAGTGAGTGTGCTGGCAGTCTATAGAATAAGTCTGTGCAAACGTAATGACATTCTGAGCTTAGAGCAGCCTGATTGTTTCAGCGCGTTTAGAATCTCACCGTACAGTCAAATTATTCAGAATATATATTGTATAAAATACCTAATGAAGTGGTTGATGTTTACATACTGTTAAACTGGCAAATAGGTGACTCAGTGTTAATTTTGCAAAAAGCCATTATATATTGCAAAGGGTCTGCTAACACATCCTAAAACACCAAATTTCAATTTTACTCATAATTATAGTCTTTCTTTATATTACCATATATCATTCTGAGCTACACATTATAAAACATTATGGGAATTATAATGCATTATGAAAATATGCTTTTTAATGTTTTGGGTAAATAATGTTTATCAGCCTTTTATCCAAGTATTGCACCAAGTGAGAATGAACGGTGTGACCTTGAAATAAGATACTATTTCTGGTCACAGTGAAAGATTAGAAAGATCACTTATTTGCATATCGTGCTTCAAGTACATCTTTATTTGACAAGTTACTATTTACTGTATTGTGCATGACATTTTTCATTCTATTCCATCAAGTCTGCAATTGAAACATATAAGCTCAGTTTGTGCCCAAACTAGGAAAAAGGAACATGAAGCCAAAGTTACCAATCAGGCTACAAACTGACAAGTGAATAAAAAACTTTCGAAAGAGACGGTGATTCACAGTCAGACTCAGCCAGGTGTAATTCACACACAGGCACCCACACAGTTCTCATCGCAACTCTGATCTTACAATATAAAATATGTGTCAGGGGCCATCTTCAAGCATTCATCACTGTAATTGGCTGGATAACAGCAGCTGCCTGCTCTGAGAGTCTGTCTGCAGCAGTCACTTCTGTTTAAGCAGCGGAAGAAGAGGAAGGAAAAGAGGGAGACTGGCGGGAGTGGCTGGGCGTTGATTAGATATCCTTCATAGGTCTAAAATCTCCATTAATCATTGGCCCTCTATTCATAACGTCGACTCTTGGGTAGATAAGAGCGCCTTATGAAGAAGGGAAGAAATGGGGAAGACGGGCAGAAGAGGAAAAGGGGGGAGATCACACACTTGTTAAAAATAATAAGCCGCTACAGGGCCACGTGGCAAGGCCCTGGTGGGATGGGAATCACTGATTAAATTAAAGGCTCATTAATCAACCCTTGACCATGACTTCCCCATTTCTCATGTTCACATCGCACCACTGAATCCCCTCCTATTTTGCCTCTTTTTTTTCCAGCTTTCCATGTGCCAAGTGAGCGATCTCCTGCTGTATAGGGTCAGGGTTAAGAGTCTGCAGGAGAAAAGAAGATAAAAGCCAAACAGACCTGGCAATCCGCTTCAGTGATTAGCCTAGAAAAATAGCCATCTAGCCTCCAACCATTTTTTTTTTTTTTTTTTGAGGCACCCTGCTGAAAGCTAGCGAACAGCCAGAACCAGTTTTGGCAACACCGCTAAGCCCAGTACCTCAGTCAGGCTAACAACAGTGGGCTTAGTTGGCAGCTTGTGTAAATGTCTGGTGAGATTTGGCACTATATATGGAATTGGTAGTGGTGTGGTTATTATTGCTAAAGTAGAGATCGCAAATAGGGGTGTCACGATTAAAATTTTTGAGTCACGATATTATTATTTACGATTATTCACGATTATCGACCAATGAAAGGAAAGAACTGATATTTTAGTTTTTGTCTTTAAAAAGCTTTTTAATACTTGAACTTGTAAACAGTCACCGTTTCTAAAAATGAAATGTTAAGATTGTTTTGCATTAAAATAAATAGGCCTACCATTGAATAATACAAAACAATGTCAACTTTACTTCTTAATGACCATAATTATTATAATTATTTTACTATATATTATTAGGCCACAAGCTAGGCTAGGTTTTATGTTCTCAAAAGTTATGCTGTGCTTAATTATTTGTCAGATGTTTTGATGAACAGAGAATGAAACGTGTTTTACAAAATGACTAAGGAGACTCTTTTGAACAGCTGATTTCACATGTTTTGGGTGGATACAACACTGGAGAAGAGCGTCCTTCTGCCTTGCTCAACTACCGGTGAGTTTACGCGCTGTTTATGGCACGCAGCGGTTCGTATGTCAGCGTGGAAAATTTCCGCGGTAAACCATGGCTTCTGAAATTCTTACGGATAACATACCGTGTCTTTTATAATCGTGGTAATCGTAAAACCGGTTAATCTTGACATCCCTAATCGCAAATGAACGTTTGGTTTAGGGATGAGCAGGCAATGCTCTGGCAATTAAGTACATTTTAGGGCCCGGCGCTGTCTCATTATGGTTGTGATTATGCCGAGGTCATTTGAAACCACACATTACGTCATAGCTCAATAGTGAAGGGGAACCCCCGCTGCATTAGCCTAATGGAGAAAAATGAGTTCTCACTTTCTAGTCTGTGGGCTAGCGTGCTCCTCTGTTAATCCATCAGATTCTATGGATTAACATGATCCCAACACTTTTAAATTCAGAGTAAATGTTATTGACGTTGGGCTTTTGCTGAAGGAAAACATCAGGTCCTCATTATGACATAATCAATTTATCAAAGAGCCAATCCATCACCATCAATCAGTGCAAGCTCTCTGTGTTACAAGAGCTGACAAGAGACCTGCACATCTATCTAGATGTGCGCTCAGATGTACTATCTAATATATATCATGATGTTGCAAAATTGCCGTGGCGATGTATTATTATTGTAATGACAATGTTAGAGATATGGCCGTGCTGAGCCAAGTAATTTCAGAGCAATCCTTCTCAGGTATAATTCTCATTAAGTGCATATTCAGAGTGGCATCATAAAACCCTTACATATGGTATTTTGGTAAAAGTAGCTTGGCGAAATTAAAGAATATGCGCATATAGTTTGATACCAGGTCTTATAGTCCTGCTGCTGTATGTAATCAATCATGAGTTTATCTATTACTCTTAGGACGAGTACCTCTCCAATTTGAATTGTAAATAAACTGATTACAACTGGGCATCCAAAACAATTGTATGATAGTGGCTTCTGACTTCTTATTGATTATTCCTAAGGTAGTATTTGTTGTGTCACACATGGTCAACAAGAAAGACATAAGGTGCTGAATGATACTATGAGGAAAAAATTGCAATATTCGAAATGTAAGTAAATTCGGAAAATTAGGACTAATACTTCACATTTGCGCATTTTTATTCAAGGCTGTGAATTAGCTGTTTATTAGCTTTGTGCAATATGAATACTGTGATAACATTTTGTGATACGGTCCAATACCAATTTCTGAATTTACTGAAAACACACAAAAGAGAAGTCTATATAAGTTGTTTTCATGTATCTGAAACACATGTAATTGTTGTATTAGTTAACTGTCAGAGACCCACAGCATTATGGGTGATGCCAAAGATAAAGTAAATCCTCCGATCCTTAAATGATAGTGATAAAACTATGATAAAACTTGAAGCGGACATTAAAAGGTTTTGTTTTTTTGGCATGGAAGGGCAAAAAACTACTCGATGCCAAAATTACCTAAAAATACCTTTGGGTCTCTGAGGGTTAAAGGGACTAGATGGAGTTTTCATATCAAGGTTGTTGTATGTATTTTCTACCCCCTACTTACTCCAGCAATGTGTAAAATGAGCACAGACCTATTTGGAATTTCTTACATTTCTGCCTAAATTCTTCATAATGTGGTCTGATCTTTATTAAAATCACAAGAATGATTAATCTGTGTCTATCTTTACAGGACGGCCACTTGTTGGAAGTGATGCGACAGTGCTGAACAGTCTCCATTTAGAGACAATTTTTTTTAGAGATGGTTATACAAATTCTAATCTAATCTAATCAATAATTCTTGATCGTAGATCTTCAGAGGGCTCTTTTGAGTGAGGCATGGTGCACATCAGACAATGCTTCTCAACAAGAGACAATTCTTAACTAGTGTGTGTTTTCAGTGGCAAGGGCAGCTTTAAGCTCCACCACAGTGATTGGATTTCAGGTTGGCTCACACCTGACTCTAAAGTCGTCGTTCCACGTAGCGCAACCCGACCGCGCACGCCACGATCTACGTGCACGTATCGACACTACCCCGCACACCTTTCTATTTCCATCACACACACACCGCATTTGTTGTGGGCGGTGCCCCACAGAGGCGCACGCTGTACAGATCGTCATTAAAAGTTTTGTAAGCCGCGATGAGAACAAATGTGGACAAATGCCGCCTGCTGGTGGGAGTTATGGAATCATTCAGAGGAGCCAAGCTGTATTAAAACAGAAAAGAAACCGCTTAATACAACTATGAAGGTAAGCTACATGCAAATGTTATGCTAACACCAGCTATAGCTGTGCTAACAGCGGCTATGCTAATATCGGCAAAATCCCCTTTTAGCACAGCGGTATGATGTTGTGAAATATTAAATCCGTATGACCTGCGTGTCAATAGTGAGGGCTGTCCACTCTCTCGTTGCCAATCAGAGGCCAGCGGTCTGTTACGTCACAGACATGGGTTAGTGCACTTTGGCCACAGCCAGAGGTCGGTCCCAAAAGCTATACCTGGTCAGACCGGTTTGACACTGGCCTTTGTTATGGAAAAGCTCAACAAAGCGGGTGAAAGAGCCATTCGGCTGACACACGCCTGCATGTGGAAAGACACTTAATAAATGTCTGCATACATTTGTCTAATTAGCTCTTGATGGAGGATTTTAGCCAGGGGGTGTACTTACTTACACACGCTGTCCTGTGAATGTCCTTTACATGTTATGGCCAATAAAAATATGATAAACTGTAATTGTTTGGGTGGTATTAGTTTAAGCAGACCCTGTTTATTCATTGAAGGAGAAGAGGCAGAGTACTCACTGGATAGCCACAGTAGCAAAGTAAATGTTCGTGAGATAGCAAATAAACTGTACAAACCAGGTGCTCTTCGGACTCGTGAGCCAGGTAACTTTTGAGAGGAAGAGATGGAGCCGAGGCACACTGGAATAAGCAAAACTGCGTGTTTATTCAAGCGTTACCACTGTCTATTCATTCTTGTGATTTTTAAAAAGATCAGACCACATTTTATGACCAATTTATGGAGAAATGTGAGAAATTCCAAATGGTGTACTCATGTTTTCCTCCCACTGTATGTTACTAGTATGAATGTCATTATTAATAACAATTGCCCAGTTTAAATATATAAAGATGTGCACGGAGAGGAGGACCCAACCCACCCAAAAAAATCACACTCTGCTTCCACTTTATTCAGTGTGCCCTCTGGTCCCCTCAGGATCCCCAGATAAATTGAACAGGAGTCCTTGACACATCTGACAGGCCCCTTTCCACTCCTCCATCGCCCCTGTCCCTCCCTCACCACCATCGCCCCGCTCTCCCCTGTCCGTGGTCGAGCAAGGGGTAATGGGATCCGTGGGCTACCTGACCTCCGCGTACGAGCGGTCTGCCGCACAATGCAATCACGGGAGCTCCCACTTAAAAAGGAAATGGAATGAAGGAATTGGAAAGAAAGGAGAGACAGAGAATCGCAATAGAGGAGGAGAAAAACAAGTGCGCAGCCATGTGTGAAAGACATAATTGAAAATGTCAAAAGATTTAAGGAATGACAGCAATGAACTGGCTGAGCGCGGAGGAGTGGTCCGTCAGCGACCTGAATGAGAGTCTATTCCCCCCCACACACAAATGCATGAGCCTACATTTAAATAATTTGAGATATGTATTTGATTATAGACATGTGTTTTCTGTCCCCGCCTTGGCTTTAACCCCGCCCTTGGCTATTGCACTGCAGAAGATGTGCAGTTAAGGCCCATAATGTGTGCATATGCATATAGATGGATTTGGATGTGGGAATAGGGTGCTAGATCAGCACTTGACCCTAATGTCAGCGTCTCCTCATCTCTTTCCTTTATTCTCCTTACTCTCTCTCCCGATCTGTGGTTTTATC
Organism: Neogobius melanostomus; assembly: GCA_007210695.1. NCBI lineage: Eukaryota > Metazoa > Chordata > Actinopteri > Gobiiformes > Gobiidae > Neogobius > Neogobius melanostomus. Next base: position 626,645 of record VHKM01000004.1, on the reverse strand, counting down.
TTGCTAGATGGAAATGCCGTTCATCTCCCCACACATTGGCTACAGAGGATGAGTTCAATGCATGACTTGTAATTCAGAGGATCTGCATGCTGTCTGAGATGTCTCATCTTTTAATAATGCCAAGGAAGGGTGTCTTTGTATCAGTTTTCGCTCAAGTGCATCTACTGTAGAAAATGTAGGATCATCATTTCCAATGTGTTAAATGAAATGTCTGATAGGAGAGAGCTGCACAGCACACAATGAGCAAAACCCTTAAAAGAGCGTGTAAACCTTTAAAATGTTAACCATTACATTTCTATACAAGAAATATGCTTGAAATAATCGAATAAATATTTTTTTTATCATATAGTAGTTGCTGGGCTTATAATATACTTGTTTAAAACACATGAGAGACAGCTATGGAATTCTAGTCATTACGTTTTATCAGTTTTTATTAATCAGAGCATGGATTCGACTTCTTCTTCGAAAGAAAAACATTTGCTGAGCCTCATTAATTAAGATAAAATAAATGAATGTATGGAGATGTGAAGATCCATTTGCATAACGTGATGATGTGGTGGAAATGAAGCGTGTACACATATAAGCTTTCTGCACATTCATGAATATTAATTTGTTCAACACACCACCAACACTCAACATCACAATTAGATGTCCCAGATGATGATACTATCAGCAAAGCCATGATGCACAATGTTAAGTCTTGAACCATGGAGAATCCCCTCAGAGAGGTTCACTCTGTTCACACTAGAAGACAGTTTACAAAACAGTTTGATAACAAGTTCAAAGTCAGAGCTAAACAGAAATGTCATGCAAGTCTTACAATCACTGGACCCCTACAGTACTACACAAGGACAAACTACAATCCCAAACGCTGTGCCTCCAGGACAAGGCAAATGTGGACTTTAGTCATGTTAAAGATGAATATGGGCTATCAATGAGAACCCATCCATAAGTGATGCCTAGGGAAATCAATTCTTCTTATATTTCAGTACACCAACGATATGTGAAATGGGCCGAAGGAGGGCAGAGAAGGAGGAGGTGAAGGAGGCAGAAAGGCTGCAGGGTCTGGTCTGCGTTTATTTAAGGCTCAAATTAGAGCCAGAGCAAAGGCTCACAAAACATTAATGATTTAATGACTAATTTTTACGCCGCTATTAACCAGCAGACACAAAGAGCATTAACAGGCGCTGAGGGGTTACATTTCAGAATTCAGGGCCATGTTCTATTTAATGTGTAATATAGACCATTTGTTCCTTTTTGATTTTACACTATAGAAAAGGATTTTCTCTGAATGTGATTCTCAGCCACAATCTCCGGCTGCAGAGTATACTTGTTATGAACTACAAACAGTGCAGGGGAGATTTGCCCAAAACCATTAAATTCTCTACTAAATAAACGGCCAAATGTATTTCTGCAGTGTGATGTAGTATAGTGTTATGTTAGAGCATCTCTCCATCAGCAGATTTATAACGAGCTACAATAAACTGCAGAGAATTAGTGTTTGTGTATTGTTTATTGGCATGTGAGTATGTTCATAATACAGTATACCCCGGAGCACATTGTGTGTTCTTCAGCTGCATCCACACAAGTGTCCCAGAAGTAGCAAAGTGAAATGAGCTGGTCACCCATTGAGAAAGAGTGCCAACGCAGCAAACAATGCAGCGAATGGGGGACAGACATAATGGGATAAGTGGTGGGTTGCAAATGTGTCAACTCGAGTGTGAACGCGATGTTAGGTATGCAAATGAACAGTCCAACCTATTGGTTTGGCATGCGTGACCCATCTATTCACACAGCAGCTCACGGAAGTGAAACCAGACTTGGCAGGAATGTTCTGCAGTGCACCAACATTGTAAAATGCACTATAAGGGTTACTGATTGTAGCATCTAAAAATAAGTATAATACCTCTCAAACAGCAAGGCCTGCAGGTGTACACTATACAAGCAACTACGGTCATTTCTGATGGAAAGCGCATGTTTACTACATGTGCTATGACTTTATACAGCATCAATCATGTTCATGTGCATTATTGCTGAGAGTCAACAAATGTACAGAGGAAATCCCAGGAAAGAGGGAGGATGAGAAGAAGTAATTGGTCTGTATGGCTTCTGCATTCCACAGTGACTGTATAAATGAGTGTTTAATTTCCGTAGAAATATCTCACACATGATGAATAATTAGAGAGTGTAGACAGTGGAGCTGGTGCGTTGGCGCTCTTGTGCCTGTTGTAGATCAAGAGCATCTGCTCCCATGTGACACGGCTTATTGTTGATGTGTGAAGCTGCTGCTGCTATCACAGAGCTGATTAGTCAGATTGTTGAGCCAGTTCAAATATATACAAACAGCTCTGTGCTCTGCAGCTATTCATGTATTCCATCGCTGCACCCTTAGAGCCACTGAGTTAGCCCTTCTTTATACATAAACAAATGACTGAAGGCCAGCGGTGGTGTTAAGCGTGCAAAGGAGGAGCTGAATTTGTAACGGAAACAAAGCCACAAACAGATGCAAAGGAAGTGCAAATAACCTGGGGCAGTGCCCGACTGATACAACACGAGGCTCCGAGCTCTTTGAAGAAAAGTCAGAAACCCTTAAGGTTCAAAGAGAAAGAATAAAACAGATTTCACTTTTGTGCATTTCTCTTTGTCCTTCTAGTCCTGCCTCCTCCCCCCACCACAACCCCGCACCCCCCATTTTCTAATTTTCCTCAGGACGGAGATGCCTGGCTGCCTGGCACATGACATTGATTTCCATCAGAGCTTGGAAATAACCTCAGAGCCGTTACCAGGGCAACTCACATCTACCTTTTTGCATTTTTGCATATTGGAGTTTTTTCTTTCCCCCTCCCGCCTCTCTCTTTTTTCTTCTCATCGTGTCGGACGCTGCTCACCAGGCGACAAGATGACAAATGCTCTCAGGTAGAGAAGGGGGCGATATTAGAGGCGGGGGCTGTGGATGGGTGGCAGTGAGGGGGGCAGGAGGGAGGCGGTATGGAGATGGATGGCCATGCCAGGCAGGAGCAGGCAGGGCCGTAGCAGCTCTGCCACGGAGACGGTGTGCCGCATGCGTGCAGGGAGAGTGTGTGCGTCACAGGGAAGGGTTATTGATGTGTCCCTGCTGGGTGCCGCGGAGGCAAGACAGGCAAACAATAAAACACTAGAGCAGTGACACCGATGGACTCCTGCCTCCTAATTAACTACACAAGGACAAGCATCAGCAGACAGAGAAAGGGAGAGGATGCACACGGAGATATTAGTGAGAAAAGACAAACCAACTGAAGCTCCTTTCCCACAGTCAATAAACCATCCTTACTTAACATGGCAAGGTTGTAACAGACAACATCTGTCATGTCTTATTTTGTATATGTAAAGCTGCAACAAGAGCACAGCTATGTGCACTTTAAAAACACCAGGGACGTCAAAAACTGTCTGTCACTGTATTGACAAACGCTGCAGGCCACTGTCACCTAGTGTTTACTTGTTAGATCCATCTTCCTCTGCTCCACCGTGTGATGGTCATGTCAAGTGCTCCTCAGTGCACTGGCTCTGACAGCTAAAACTAAAACAGAACAAGTACTGTATAAAGTTCCATGGAAAATAATAACAGGATCAAATGCATTACATACATGTTGTGTGATATGTATTTGGGAAGAGTCCACTGTACCACCAGCGTTTCTGTATGTACGGTGGGATGAAAATGTATGTGAATGCTTTGAAATTTCTCGCATTTCTGCCTAAATTGGTCATAAAATGTGGTCTGATTTTCATCAAATCATAAGAATGAATAAACAGTGTCTGCTTAAACTAATACCACCCAAACATTTTCATTTTTCATATTTTATTGGCCGTAACATGTAAACATTCACAGACAGGGAGGAAAAAGTAAGTGAACCCAGGAATCTCGCTGAACTGCAGCAGTTTTGTAAAGAGGAATGGTCCAAGATGAATTCCTGATCGTTTGAGCGTCTAATCTGCAACTACAGGAAAGCAGTTATTGCTACAATATTGTGTGTTCCTCCCAGACAATTCAACTTTGGGTTAATCAGTCCACAGTATATTTTTCCAGTAGTGCTGTGGATCATCCAAGAGCTCTTTCGCAAACAGAATAGTTTGGGAGGAACACACCAATTTAGGCAGAAATGCGAGAAATTCCAAGCGTTCACATACATTTTCATCCAACTGTATCAACAGTCTAGTCAAAGTGTAGCCAAGGAGAAAATGAATTTCTTATTACCTGATTATATTATTAGGCTGAAGTGTCAGTTAAATATTGCACATCAGCGTTTCATTAGGCCCGTCTAGCATGGTATGGACCACAGGAATGTGTGCGCACTGAGCTCGGGTTGAGCCGGGCAGGCCAGTATTGTCAGTTTGATTCGGAGGCTGTAATCATGTGAGATGTGTCTCCACTATCCCAAGGAATAAAGACAGGCGCTGGCAATATGCTGCCAGAAAGCAATTTGCTCGAGTGCTAGTCCCTCTCTTGCGTCTGCTGGACACACACCGGCAAACACACACACAAAAGCAAGAGTGGTGCATGCCCTGACCATTTTAGGTCACACGGGCTTTTACCAATATACAGCACTGTGCAAATGTTGCGGATGAAAAATTGTTGTTGGCTTTACTTCATTTTTGTTGTTGTTGAAAAAAACGATTTCTGCTTAGTTTACATTGGCCATGTGTAAAAAACTAAAGCAAAACCTACAATTTTGCCGTGGATCCATGCTTACTGATACAGGAGTGACCAATTTCAAATCTTCAGTTTAAACATAATCTTTACTATTGTGAGAAAAAGGTTTTGTGGCAGTACTGAAGACGCATTTACCAATTTGTTTTGCTATATTGATCCATCTCGATGTTATGTTATTATTTCATACTAAAAAATCATCCATTTAGCTGATTCATGAATTTACACCTTTTATACAAACCTCAGCTCAAACAAAGACGTATCTTTCCTCAAGTTAACACACAAAAATCTCCCATTGTCTCATCCAAACTCCAAAATTACTGTAGGTGCTGTTACTGATGATTATACATGATGATTATTGAGATTGACCAAAGAGAATGTGATTTTGATAAATTGTCCAGCCCTACTGTGTATACTATCTTTATAGCTAACTAGATCCCCAACATTTTTAACAAATCTGTACACCTTACTTCGGTCAAAGACTTTGAAGGCATCTGCCCTTTCATTCTCACACATGCACACAAAACAAATTCAGACCTATTTCCACACATGCTCTATACGACTGCATTCGTCCTGCCATCCTCTAGATTTGCATTTCATTTCCCTCTGGTCCAACTCAACTCATCAGAGTTTCAGATGTGACCGGTGCCCGAGCACATCCTGCCAGAGCCACAAACACAGAAACAGGCGACGGTAATAAGAGGCCATCAGATGGAGAAATGAGAAATCATATTCACGACATTGCAGGGGCAGTAGCCAAGGGTATATAAAGGGGTATATAAAATGACATTTCAGCTGTGAATCCATCTTCTGTTATATATCGTCAGCTCAAGCTATCCAGATAAGACTTCAAGCCAGCAACGGTAAACAAAATTGATCATTACAAAATTCATGAGGTCCAGAAATCCTAAGTTAGGTCTCCTTCTTCCTAGAGGGCAATGTTATTTTTTCAGCGCCTTGCAACAAATCTACACAGGCAGTGGCTAAGGCAGAGAAAAGGGCAAATTTGCATACCATCCATAAGGGCGAAAATCTGATCATATAAATGTAAATAAGGTGAGCTTAACTTATATTTTCCTTGTGAAAACAGTGAATTGATAAGATGAATGAGCGAACAGCAGAAGGAGGAGACATGGATGGAGTGAAGAGGGCTCCAAGGGGCTCACAGATCAGTATATGAATTAATGTCATGGGCTGGCAGTAGGAAATGAGCTTTTAGAGCGTGCTTTTACCACAGGGAGGCAGCAGGAGGCAGCAAAGCATCACAGGCAGGAAAATACACCTGCTACAGGGCAATGGTATTAAACATAGAAATTGGAACGGAAACTGGTTTATATTCTTTAACAATTTTATTTTCCAAGTTCGGATGCCTGATGTGTCCCGAGACAGCAATAAAGAGAATTACTTGGTTTTTCTTCCAGCTCAAATAATTATATTTAAAAACAATTAAAAGTAATTGTACTGAAACAATTGAAAGATACCCAGCCCTAATTTTTTGGGGGCTTGTATATATTTTTTAAAATGATAAAGCTTAAACCCCCAGCACAATGTCAGACATATTGTTATCCAGATGAAATTATATACACGAGTGGTGACCGTCCTTGTCAAATTCAGCATCAATATGTGACTTCCACTAATACATTTAGCTGGAAGGCTGAGGCTCAATGTAATCGTGACTGAGGAAGTTCATAGCGGGGAAGATACAAGACAAGCATTCTATTAGACTGCACTAGGACATGCTGTTCTACCTACAGAGAAAATAAAAGGGCAATATCCCAGGCTGTATGTGCACAGCAGATACAACCTGATTATATTCCCCACCCATTGTGCCTCAGAATTTCATCTTTCCAATTTTTCCCTCGTTTTGACATATGATCAAAACATTGGATCTATGGTATATTGTTGTATAAGGAACAACCAAAACTGGAAATAAAATTAGCTGTGAGGGATTCTTACTCAGAGGAACAAAATGCAATTCACATTATCATGACCTCCACGGGGGTTTCATCTCAGCATGACAGTTCGGATGCCAACTCAGTCAATGGCGCATGAAACCGGCTTCTTTTATTGGCATGGTATTCAATCAGTTCCTCCCGGATATACAGTATGCCCTTGGCTTTGTAGTGGGGTCCACACATTACAGTTCTCACCGCCCTGCCCACACCTAACTCCCTATCCCTTTAAATGTGGCTCCTCCTTGCTCCCATTGCTGCATAAATACAATCAGCCTTGTCAAGACAGACACAATCACTGGCTCTGTCCCCCATTGTTTCTGATTGATTATGCAGAGCGACCACTGCTTCAATCTCCCCCCACACACACCATGTCTTTGATTTCATAGGGAGCTGGCTCGATGCCAACAGATCCATCCCCGCACGTCCCGACTCCCACCCCCTGACCTCACAGGGCTCTCTCACCTATAAATCATCCGCCAGCATCAGCTACAGCGAGGACAGCCCTTAAAAGAAGAAAGTGACATGTGCGTGACCTCATGTCAGCTTTGCAACAACGCAGAGAAAAGAGAAAGTTTGTTCTGAATATACACAAAGAATATGTGTTCAAGGTCAAAGCCAAAGAGAAGAAACGTTCATGAAAAAAGGGTTAGCAAGTTTAGCTCAGTGTCAAAAAGACTGTGCTGCTCAACTGACTCGAAAATGCAAACACTTACGAACCAGTGAATCCAAATCGAGACACTGTTATTGGCCTATGCTCTCCTAAGTGCTCTCCTAAGTGCCAAGATACTTTGTCTTCTTTATGTTTAGGTACAATCTTTGTTCATAGTATTTCACTACAGGTGTTTGGACTGTATTGTATACGCTTGTGTCAGAAGACTGGTCAAGGTCAGTCTTTAGAGAAAAGAAATCCTTGAGAGAATATTTGCCAGAAGTCGTGTTTTTTTTACTCACAGAGCTCTCAAGGGAGCTGCCACACAGTAAAAGATGGCCACATGTGGAGTCGTTGCACGTTTTATTACCACATTGGCAGTTTGAGGGTAAGAAGAGCCACTGTCTTGCCATGTCTAAGCACCCTGAAAGCTGATGGGGGGGGGGGTCTATATTTCACTGTCAATTGCTGTTGTTAACATGCAGCGAGCGTTCATTCACAATATGCATCAGTGTGGGTTTTAGCTGATGTGTCAGTCAGTCAGTCCCATTAAGCCCAAAGCTGTCCCTGGGCAGCTCTTTTGTCTGTACTATTTGTTCCCCTCTGCAGCACTAAACAGCAGCTCCTGCAACATTCACTTCAGCTAAACAACCTCTGCCTCCCCGGAGAGGTGTGCCTACTCCTATCCCACCTCCACTGGTGACTTTAATGAAATATGCAGCCGATCTTTTAATCAAAACAAGCCACATTTGCATTTCCAGACTGGATTCCTCCTCCTTCCCTGCCTGAGTGAGCTGGCAACCATCCAGGCAGACGGGCACCACGATGCTGAATATTGGCGAGATCAGGGAGACTGCGAAGGAGGTGGAGGCATGAGGATGGGGGGCACTGGGTGGAAATGTCTCGGGCAGAAGGAGCAGGAACATGGCTACAAGCAAGCTAAACCCAAATTAAGCAAAGAAACAGATGGGCATAGCGCATTAGCATACAACAACAACAAACAGGGCGCCTTTGCTCGGCGCTGGCAGAGCTCAAGGGTGGACCGGGCAAACGATAAGGGAATACACGGTTATTGTCTGCAGACGCATTTGTAATTTGGTTCATCAGACACAAACAGTAAATCAGACGCAAGAAAAACTGGAGCGCCATTAGCATGCATCGTTTTAATAAAATGCAAAACAGTTAACGAACGCATGTTAATTACAGGCAGATTACCTTGTCGAATACACGGGTGGCTCTCTGCAGATTGGCGAGGGGCACAAAGTGGGTCGAAGGTAGAAATTGAAGTTTTTTGGGGGTAAAGATTGCCGCAGCAGGTCTGTAAGACATAAAAGAGTATGTCTGTAGCTCTGGAGGAGACAGAAGCTGCCGGAAGACGTGCTTGTGTGTGTGGACAGTGCACCAACCGTTTGCCGGATCACCATGGATGGTCAACAGATGGATAACTCGCTCTGTGGAAATCATCATGTTCATCTCTATGTTCTCTGGGATAGATACAAGAAACAGTGAAACAACAAGTACTGATTGCATCATTCTGTTCATTGTCAAACATTTCACAAACTTGTCTCGAAATAGTGACGAGCTATTGTCTTACCATATTTTGTCAGCCTCCAAGCACATTTTTTTTTAAGGTTTTAGGGGAACTAGGAAAAAACAACACACAAATCAGAATCCTTTTAGAGAGATGATTTAGACAGTCACAAGACACGTTTTAAAAGGTCCTATATCATGCAAAATTGACTTTTTGGAGCTTTTAACCATGTTGTTATGCTATTTCCTTATCAAAAACACCCCCAGAGTGGTTTTTGGCCTCATTCACGCAGTTCTAAATAATCCTCCTGAATCCTGCTCCGCCCTCTCCTTCAAAATGACTGAGTTGTGACACTCTGACGTATTTTACGTCATAGTGTCAACAGGAAGTGCCCGACGTCTGTAATGTAATGCCTTAACAGCTTTTTTATTATTTCTGTTGTAAGCAAGAAAAAAAAAAAAAAAAGTGCCTGACGCGTCCGCGCTGCCCCTGTGGAGTAAACAAACGCACCCCCTGAGCGTCTGAACAGATGTCATGTTTGCACCGAAAGTTGTGAAGAAGGAGCTCTTTCTAACCTACTCTGGACACCGCCTGTTTTGTTTTTCTTACCTAACGATAATGTCACAGAGTAAATGCGCTACAAGAGGACAGGACTTTATTGAACCTTCCTAAAGAAGAGGCCACTCGCCAGAAGTTGGAATTTCTCTCCAGGATTTAGGGACCATCAGCCAGAATAGTGTTTGTCTGTGACGGTCACTTGATGGATGCTTGGTGAACCTTGGCCAGAAACAAAGTGGATTAACTTTTATAACCAACGCGAGTCCCATAATGTAAACATCCGATCGTCAGGCCAGAGGCAGAGCTGTGAGCCAATCAAAACGCGTGTTAGCGTGTGTGTTAGCCATTTATGAAGCTGTGTTGCACACGTCAACTCCTTATAACTGCATTGTGAAGTAACTTTTTACTGTGATATATATATTTCTTTTACTGCTAAAGTTGCATGGGCTGCATTTACTCGGAGAGAGGGGCGGAGTTAACTGAATCAAAGCGTCTTGTCTTCCGGGTTTGAAAAATACCTCCAGAAAATACTTATATTTCATAGTGTACTCCATAGTGGTAGAAGTACAATATATCATATAAATGCGTATAGTTTACTTTGGAATGGCTAAAATGGCATAATACAGATCCTTTAAAGTTGGCTGAGGTCAAAGCCAGTGATACCTACAGATCCAGCAGTGTTTGGAGAGTATTAAAACAAAAATCTCAATTTAGCCAAAAATTACTCTGCAATTATACTCTGACTATATATGTATACAATTGGATATATGTATACAATTATATAATTGGTAAACTGAAGGATTCACACTATAAAATTAAGTAGTGTATGGGACAATTAATACTGGAAATCAGGAAGAAAAAATTGACATGTGCAGATGTTTTATTTTTGTACAAAAAACATTAGCCTCCTTAACAAGGATCCTATCAAAGTGAACAATGTTAACTCTTCAGTCCAGCAGGAGACTCAATTAAAATGTTTGAAAGTAACAGTGTCAAGAGTTGACACTCCAGAGAGTGAAACATGTCAGCGTCTCTCACCTTCAAGTGTCATCTGCCGTCACGCTGAGTCTTCCCATCACCAGTTTCGAAACTCCTGGCACTACCGCTGGAAGAGCTGCAATGTAAAAGGTGACAATGACCTTCCACAGACATCACATTACAGTCAGCAGGGAGGCTGAGAAATAGTGCGACAACAAAGGTGTAAATAACCAGCTATTGAGCTGTGCTACCCCACTGTAATGCCGCATCAACATATCCTCCATAATCTGCTAATGTTTTGCCTTTTGTGGTGGAGTGAATAATAAGTTTGAGTTATTGGACTGGCAGTCAATTTTCCTTGCAACATTCAAATGTGCAATTTACACCAAGATATGACCTTATTGAATGATCACACAGTGGAAATATTCAGAAATGTGCAAGAAAAAACAAGGTAAATGGGCAAAATGTAATAACAAAAAAATAAGGTACATACAAGATCTTATGTGTTATATAGGCCTATAGTACATGCTAAGCTACTTAGCCTATGGCCTGGGTTTATAAAATCTTACCGGGCTTAATTTCGAGCTGTAGCGTAATCTCGATAATAACAATTACGACAAAGACATGCCGTTTAAAGGCATGACAAAATGTATTATATTTTTCCAAAAAAGATACATTTATTTCAGCAGGAAACACGCCACGTGCTGAAGAGTAGGCCTCCACGTTTTTTAAGTTGAGGCTTTAACACATGGCTCGTTACACTCCACCTACAAGATGATTGGTTAACATAGGCTAAATTCAATTATATTTTTTAAAGAATTTAAATTTAACATTTTTCCCACTACACACAACACAAGACGCAAGATTAAAACAAAAAAATATCATTTTTATTCTTAAAGATGTCATAGACAACCCTTCAGTCTACTCTATACCATTACAACAAGGTCTATACAACAGTAAAAGTGTGACTCAGTAACCCTCTTGGAAAACTTTAATTTGTGTAAAAAATATAGGAATTTTGTAGGAAGTTCATTCAGTTAATTTAAAATACCAGCAACTTTGTCATTATTAAAAGCAGAGTTTTATAAATTGGTGAATGGGTGTACAATGTAATAAAACGCACACAGTCAAACAGAGGTCTGAAGAACTTAACCAGCAACAAGGCTGTAACGTTTACAACGTCCAGAATGAAGGATCAAGCGATTCACTACATTACATTTAACATACACATAAATACGTATTCATGAACAATGCAGGTATATGTGCTTCTCTTTAGAACAAAACGGTTTTATTTGGTTTACAGTCAGAAAAATGGAAACAATGGTTGCACAAATCACTTTCATTTACAATATCATCTCATGTGCGACAACAATAAAAATACAATAGTTATCAAGCACTGTAAAAACACATGTGGCATAACACAATATGAAGACACACTGGACTGGCAACAGAGGTTTAAAAAACGTCACTGTAAGACAAAACGCAAGGAACCTTTGTGTGTCAAATCTGCTCCACACTACAATGACTGTGTACACTGTGGAGGTGTCAACAATGTCTTCCAAGCAAAACCTGTCTTTTGTAAGAACTAAACATCCCTAAATAATCCTATATAAACTATTAATTACGACCAGTGGGGTGGTGGTGGGTGCGTATGTATCTGTACAGTTATAACATTATTGAAATACAGTGGTGTGTCATTATATTCCCCTTCCAAACTAACGCTGCTTTAACTACTACAGCAATCATGGCAACCATCAACGCACGCTCCATAATTAGAAATACATCTGATCGGAAATGTGTCTATGGTATAAGATTTCAGGGTAAATGCTATAAATGCTGACTGGGATGACTTTAGGCACACTTAAATAATTGTTGCGATATAGGTAGTATCTAAGCTAAAATAACAGATTTCACAGCATAAGAATGGAAATTTCATGTAAACTGAATATTTATATGACCATGTACATAATAACTTCCTGATTTTTTTAATTCATTTTTTTGGCAGAGATCTCCATCTACATCTCGTGGGACAGGGCCTCGTGCTGTGCGGCGTGCACCCCGTTGGCTTGCACCGGGTTAGGCGGAGTGTCGATCTGACCGTTGGTTTTAGGCTGGAGAACAGGATACCCAGACGACTGAGAGTTGGCGTGGACGTTCGATTCGTTTAACCGCCGGACCCTGTATATCTCGTAGTGGATGCTCCCCGTGATGTCTTTGATGTTCTGCATGTGCGTCCTGGAGATTAGACAAAAGTGTCAGTCGAGTTTAATGATACCCGAGTGATTTTCTTTATGGTTGTCATAGCAACACAGCATCGCTCAGTGTTTTTTGTCGCTTTTACCAAATTTGACAAGGGAATGTTTAATGCCAGATGCTTTTTCCACTAAAAGACTCATTTATTCAGGCTTGGAACTGGTAAAAAAAAAAAAAAAAAAAAAAACACACATTTCAAAATATTCCACTGTCTCGGTGTTCCTTACCTAATGAGGAGATCTCGCAGGTAGGCAAACTCGCAGTGTGCAATATTCTCAACTGCAAAGACAAAAGAAAATGTCAAAGCACAAAATAATTCAAGTACAGGAGCACTAAATCCAAATTGCTACAATGAAATTGTAATTCATGTAATGGCCACTAGATGGTAATATCGCACATTAAAGTCAACTCAAGGGCATCCTCAAACATGACACGTGCAGCAATTTTCTTAAGCACAGATAACACTCTCCTTCTCTTTCAAGCAATTTAATGCATCTCAGCTCCCCCCTTTCATTGGAAAAATTTAAGTGAGACGTTTTAACAAACTTCCCATGACAAGCTTCTGCTGCCTCCAGTCGGGCTAACGCGCTTAAATTATAGATTATGTCAAGGGCGTAAATGAAAAGAGGTGGGTGCTCTTTATGTAAAGCTTTGAAATCCATGGGCAGGAAATTAAATTCACTTTAAAACGAGTGAAGTGAAATAACTGCTGGGACTGCGAGCCCTGATTAGTCATGACCAAGGAGAGCACTAATAACTTGTTAAGAAAGCAAGCTGTGTCAGGACCAAGGGGAAGACTAGGGATGCCCCAATGTACAAAAATATAAATTACGCACATAGAAATGTTGACTCATGACACATTTAATTGGTGATAGTGCCTTCAGTTAGTTTACAAGATGCGCTTTTCTTTCACCGCCTGTGCTTTGATCTTTAAATCAGATTAAATTTATTTATATAGCACATTAAAAACAACTGTTGTTGACCAAAGTGCTTCACAAAAAGGTCTACAGTACAAAAAATAATAAAATAACAACAAACAAAATATAACAATAAACAAGCAGCAAAGCACTAACAGCTAGGGGTGGGCCATATCGTATCGCATATCGTTATCGCGATATAATTTTTTGATATCGTAATTTTTATATCGTCGTGGATACGATATAATTCATGTTACGCTCAGCTCCATCAGCAGCATAAACACTGACTCTAGAACATGGGGACAGGTGCTTATGAAGTTAAATGAAATGAAGGATGTAAACCGCTTGAGTAGATCATATTCGCGAGGAAAGTAGTATGCCGTTAAAAAAAAAAAAAAGAATGAAATATCACTGAATTAATCTTCCCAATAGGCGCAAGGCTGGGATTTTCAAGTAATTTGTCCATTGTCAATAATATCGTCAAATACATCGTTATCGTGATATTTCTTTTTTATATCGTGATATAGATTTTAGGCCATATCGCCCTGCCCTACTAACAGCTCAGATTTTTTTAAGTGCACTAAACTATTGAAGTGGCTACATGGATGCTGATGATCATGACAAAGAGCATGAGTGCAGATGTTCTAAACGTAGGAAAGAGAACAACAATGGCGTCCGAGAGGATAAATGAGGTGGGAGTCTGGATGTCCTATGCAGGAGAGGTTTATTTACCATCAGTGCGGGACCCAGAGGCAGGAAATCAAGGCATTGAGCTAGTCTGACCATTCAAGTATGGATATGCTTCCACGTGAAGAGGGATAAATAACCTCTGTTGTACGTCACACTGATATACAAGCAAAAACACACAGTGCCTGATAGCCAGTATAATCTAAAACGCCTAGCTGGGATTACTCCTAATTACCCCTATTTATTTTTAACACATGCACTTTTACATGTATTTTAGCAACACCCTGTCCAGAAACTGCAGATGGAAACTTGTATTATTGCTACAAAAAAAGGCACCCGACATATCTGCTTTAAATTAGGTGTGTGTGTGTTATAAACTAATTCAAATGAAAGCACAACGAGAGACATAAAATAGCCACTTTCTAAAGCTAACAGATCATATCAAGTGTTGAAGATTTGGAAGAAATGTTTGAAACCATTTTGTTTGTCCTCTACTTCCACATATTTTGTTCAAACATTTCTCTGTCTGTCAGTGCGGTAGGGTGAGATGAGGACATTCACCTGCACAGAGTCTCCTCTGGCAGGCCGGTGCATCGCTCCGGCCAAGTCACTAATATAAAGTGTATCAGAGCTACCGCATGCTGCTAATGTGGGCTGGCATGTGGGACAGCCACAGTAAATCTGCTCTTCCTGTCAGCAAAGTCTCCCTGGCGACACACTCAAAAACACACAGACACTTTCACCAGATGGACTGATTAAATAGCTCTGGACTTTACACATTATCCACTAGAAGACAATCTGCTGTGGGCTTGAGTGTGACCACACAGGGGGATGACAATAGCAGCAGCCAAATGTGTTTGTACTTTTAACTTATTAAATGAAAATAAAGGATAAAGAGGTCTTGCCAGTTAACAGAGTTGTGCTTGACCTTTGTATTTACATTTTCAACATGTTCTGACCAGCGCTTATAATTTGTAAATCAGTACTAATGGATTGGTGTGATGTGACGGACAAGGGGGACAGGCCAGAACATTTAACATACTCGTATACATATATCTCAGATATTTGCCTGATCTTCCAATATATCCTTTATCCCTTAGATAGAGGAATAAAAGTTCAAGTACCTTCTATAGTCCCCCATTTTGTTTTCCTCCCGAGGATTCTCTTCCCGTTCACCTGGTATTCCTGGTCACTCCCACAACAGCAAATGGAATCATCTCCTATCAAATAAATCATACAATGCAAGATCAATAGAGTTATTTGCAGATTTTCATATTGACCAAGTATATTTCAAGACCTACCCGGATCTTGTCATTGATCAGCCTGTCCTCTGCGTCCTCGTCAAACTCTTTCTGAGGGTACACGTCGATTCCATTAGCGCGCAGCCCTTCCCTAATCTGCACAAGGACAAATACAGCAAAGCAATGTTATCAAGGCAATAAATGAAGCTTAAACCTGCAGGGACCGCACAGCACACAATACTAAAAGCAAGGGCAAAGTATTCTATAATGACAAGTGAGTCGGAGGCTGGAAAACAGAAGAAGTCTGACGGGTGAAACAAAACAATCAATCAAGTGCAGGGGTTCCATCCATCTTCCCCCATCTCTGCACTGCCCCGCAGCTAAGTCATCGGTCATTGTAAAGTGACACAAACATTGGTGTTCACGAAAAGCCATTCGCAGTAATTGGGCAAAATGCTCAAATTAGATCAAAATAATAATAAAAAAAGGTGGTGACTTTAAATGTCTCTTAATGTACTTTACAGGACAGAGGTCAGACAATCGATAATACTCCAGAATGACACAGGTAAAAAAAAAAAACCCGGTGACATTGAGGAATGACTGCTCAACCTGTATTTGGTTTGGTATCTAACATTAAATGCATTTGCATAAAATCTTTTTTTTTTTTTTGCATTAAACCCAATTAGTATAAACCAAATAAAATAAAACACAACGCAAATGTGGAATAATGGTTCTCTCTTGGTGCACAAAAGCCACATGATCAGGCAGATGGACATAATGGGTCTATTGAGTTCACATGTCAAAGTAGAGAGAAGAAAAAAAACAAAAAAGGAAAGACATTTTGGCACAAGATGTTTTCAGTCAATAATCTTCAGGGTCACACAGTGCAGAAGCGGCCAACCAAAGCAAAAGCTCGAGCCCGGCAGCCTTCCTTCTGTGCCAGGCCCCAGTTCAATCCTGGCTCTGTTACCTATTGGACGGTTTAGGCAAAGGGGTGGAGAGGGTATAGCCAAGACCGCCATTGTGAGTCCTCATCCTGAAAATGAATGACAAAATTATGGAATTAAGAGGTATGGGGGCAATAAAAGGCAGAATGGATGATGGCAGGCGGCGCTTTATCTCCAGCACATTGAGCATTATCCAAAAAAAGAGAGAGTTTGAAGTTAAAGGATTATGCCAGATGAAGCATTACGGGAGGGCTGTGATAACGGCATTGCAGCAATTTTCAACTTAAGAAACGGTGGTTATAAAGGTGTTCAAAAACTGCACACCATCTTTGATTAAATGAACTTTTGACGGTCTAAACCTGACCACTGCATATGGCCCTTGGAAGAGTGTTTTTCTTAATACGATTGTAAATATTGAATTAAAAATGAAGCCATAATTTGCACAACGGCTGCTCCCTTGTTAAAAAAAAAAAAGGACGTCTTTATAATTTTTTTCTCGACCCATAAGTGACATTTCCTAATGACTTCATAAAATGACAATTGGAAATCTTTTTTTTGCATTATAAACACAACAGTAGCAAATGCTGAGTAAATCGTATGTTTACTTTATCTTTATAGTTCTTCATACATGAATTCAATGCAGATCATATTTGCTTCAGTGCCACTTTTGAATAAAAAAACACACTGTAAAATATCGACCGTAAGACCGTACATATTAATTTAATGAAATTCCCACTTCTACAAAAGTGCCTCTTTACTTTGACTTCTAAACGCCTCTAAATAAAAGAGCGGTGAACCTGAATGAACCCGTATAATCACATATAATTCAGTGGTAATGAGGGAGCTGTCTGCAGAGCAGTGCCAGGACAGAGGTTTGAACATCCGCCAGACTGAACAGGTGCAGGTCACAGTTCGGTGAAAGAACCTATGGCCGACTCTATGGCGGTAACAGAGACGATACACGAGTTCCCATGGTCCTGTGTGCTCCTGAGAGGTACTCTGGGGTGGAGACAGATGGCTGGCACCTCCTCATGTTACCGACACGGAGACTGTACTGGCAATACAACCTCTGAACGAACGGGAATGGACAGAGGCTTTGATGTGAACACGATGGGTACAAGTTTGTACAATCTAAATTCCAAGAGACACTTCATGGGCCAAAATTGTAAACATTTTTTTTTTTTTATCTTACCCAATCACAAACAGACAACTTATGTGGTCAGGGTTGGTAGTTCATTTCCGGACTTTCACTGATGCAGACTATAATGTGTCCTGAGGCAAGGAAGTTCACGTGGCCTGTCCACACCGGACCTGTGGCCTGTGTGGGATAGTTGTGGTCAGAGGGGCCAATGGCGCAGATTGGCAACCTCTCCTCAATCAGTCCCCAGGGTAGATGCGGCTAAAATAGCAGCTTATCACCAACCGAGTGTGGATTGATTGATTGAATAATTGCTTGTCAGCGCAACACAAGTGTAAGCCACAGTCATTAGTATAATGCTGGATGCCCTCAAGTCTAATCATAGCTTTCTGTGGTTGGATTGTTACACAATAGAAAATATTAACCTCTTAACCCCTATCTTAACCAAGCACATTTTTGCAGTTCAGCTTTACCCAAATCTAAAAGTTTACAGCCTATGGGCCATTTGAAAGCGAAGGCCTACAAAACTCATCGCCTTTGTCAATTTTTGTGGCTTTCTTGTTGTGTTTTCATCTTTGTTTTAGTCACATTTCTGCCACTTTTTCATGTGTTCTTGTCATGTTTTGTCGCTATATTGAGGCTTTTTTTCCCGGTAAAGCCAAACTGGAGAAAATGTGCTCGGTTCAGTTGGGAGTTAAGAGGTTACATTAAAAAAAAAAAATCCTATCAGTCCACTTCCGAACTTTTAGTAGTGTGTTTAATCTCTTAAATGGAAGATGGCGGATTTCATTAAAACTGACTATATTATCTCTATTTTGGGATAGATTTGACTTTATTTACATGCACGACTGCGGCACCCACCGTCTGTTTGAAGAAATCCCTCTCTTCCAGTGTGAGCGTGTCGGCCTTGGCGATGACAGGTACGATGTTGACCACTTTGCTCAGACGTCTCATGAACTCCACATCAAGAGGCCGCAGGCTGTAAACACGAAAAGACATGAAGATGTAACCTCTTCTCTTGCATGGATAAGCACGAGCATGGGCGATTCAGTCACACAATATAGGCAACAAATAGGATGGAAGAGGACCCTTTAACCCAACTTCGCCACGTTACATCCGTTTTACATGACCAAGCAGTGAACATAGTGATGTTTAAAGGCCGGGATACATTTCCTTTGTCTTTAGTCACATGTTTATGCAGTGGCACGCAACATCCACCAGAGGGCAATCTAAGTATGTCAGCCACGATCACTTTCCATAAGCCATACATGCAAATCTGCTTAAATCAGATAGTCAAATTGTTTTAGTATATGGCTTTAGAACAGACAGTTTAATATTTTAGCCATTTTAATTGTGTTGATATTTAAGATATTGATATAGAATAATATAATATAACACAGGATTTAAAATAATGCAAGCTAATCTAATATTGTCTTTACATGTACAGGATTAAAAGCTATATTTACATATGGCTGAGTAAATACAAAATAATTAGGAACAGTATGTATGTGATTATGTGCACTGACATGTTGGACACCAAATAGACATGCACAATGTATGCTGCTAGCATTTCAGCATGCAAGCATTCTGGTCATGTTTATATGGGAGAGAAACAGAAGGTGCCCATCTGGAACTACCTACACATAACCCAGTGGCTTTTGCCTGCTGCATGACCACAAACAAGCCCTGAGTGGAGAAGTGTCAAAGTGCAGCCTTCCTTTTTGTGTTAAATGAGGAAGCAGCAAACTACCCTGAGGGAAAACAGTGACTCTGCCATTATCGGAAATGACTTCTGAGGCCAAGGCTGTGCTGCCCTCCACTGTGCGCTGTTCACCCCACAGAAAAAAAAATGTTAAAGAACCGCTGACGTGCACATTAGTTTAGAGCTGTTTGAGTCAATACACACCAATATTTAAGATTTTTGTAAAAACAAACAAAATGGAAGGCCATTTTCAAAGCCGTCTCAGTGATAGAAGCCTGTTAGGATTATCATCGATGGTTTAGAACTTATTTGGCTACATGCTTGCCATTGTTGGACTGTGATCGTGAAACAGTGGAAACTTTAGCCGTCAGTCTAATTCATCACAGAGACATTGGGATGGAAAGCAAAACAAAACACAAAAGGGAGATTCAAATGGATTTTCTGTTTCTGTCTATTTGTGTAAATTCTGTCTGCAACATCTTACAAATGTTGCGTCTCTGCATATTGTCGAAGACTAGCAGAAGAAGGAATACACAATAGGTTTCTGGTTGGCAAACCTTTACAAATTTTTATCTGGGGGTCCTGCATTACCACAGTCACACCAGACGCTCCACAAAGGCTTGCAGTGTGTGTAGTGTAGCATAGTGCAGAGGAGCAGCTGCAGCCACATGAGCACATGATGAAGGCTGTCAAACACAAACGCACAACCCCCACACACAACCCCCACACACAAGCACATAACCCCCGCACCAGGACAACGGTTAGGAGCACAACTGTTGACGTGCAGATATCAGAGGCCACTGATGGAGGGAAACTGAGAGAATCGCTCAAGTGTTGAGAGGATATGCGCAGTTTTGTGGTCAGTCACTTGGGTGGGTTTAAAATATGTAGTAAGTAAAAAGTCAATATGTAAAACAAAACTATACCTTTCATTATTACCAGTATTGTTTTCTACTCACTTTATCTACCATTTAACGTCTTAACCCCCACCTGAACCGAGCACATTTTCTCCAGTTTGGCTTTACCCAAATCTAAAAGCTTCTTGAACAAACTGTGCAAATAGCAACAAAAAACAAGGATGAAAATGCAGCAAAAGAAAACAAAGGTGAGAAAGAAAAAAAAATGTCTAAAAAAGTGACAACGCAGCAACAATGCGAGGTAAAAGATTTGTTTCGAGTTTTGTAGGTCTTACCTTTCACATGAGGCGTTACTCTGGCTTACAGGCTGTAAAACCTTCAGATTTTGGTCAAGCTGAACTGGAGAAAATGCACTTTGCAACTAAAGCAAATGTAACTACAGTTTGAGGAATTTGTAACAAAAACTTAAAATAATACACTCTCAATTAATTGTGGCGTGAAGTCATCTTAACATCACATTGACTTGGTGTTTTTTGTTCCTTTTTCTGTTTGGAAAGGCCAGAAATGATTGAGAACTCAAGAAGCAGAAGCACCCCTGCTTTTCCAAAGGAGCACCTTCTGAATTTGGGAGACTTTTAACGCACAGACCCATGCAGTTGTCTTCTCTCTTTTTTGCTCTTGGTAACACAGTTTTGTCAACAACATCCTCTCGTTACGTCTGTAAGTAGTTGTTGCCAATAGACCAATAGTACTCGGCAGCTGCTTGTGTTTCACATTCCGAATGTAAGCTCATATTGACAGCTTAATAAGTTATTGACTATTTCAGAAACAGACTGTTTATATATCAACCCTTTTACAGGTAAACAGTATGCAGAATTTCATCTATCGATTTTCAAGCTGCTAGAGGTGTCATTTACATCTGCACACTTCAATTTTTTGATATTTTCTTCCTTTAATAGATTTAAGATTGTATTCATCAATTACTATTTAAAATCCCAAAATAAAATACATGAATGTTGAGCCTAATCATTTGTGTTTGTGACGAGGTCCATTATTACCTGCTACATTTATCAAACCACATTGCAAAATCGCTTCTGAACTCAGCAGTTCTGCAGAATTGTGTGAAGCTTGATTCTTTCTGCAACACGACGGACCCCCACAGCGATATTTGTGTGTCCGTGAGAGAGAATGACTTCCACATGTGGTCACTAGAGTCTGACTCGAACAAAAGCTGGTGCAGATGTGTTAGTAGTTTGAGGGATGGCGAACAGACAATGGCCAAGGGATATTTCCCCACAGATCTGCTTCACGTCAGCTGCTGCAGAGGGGACAGTCTTACCAATGTCCAGTGGGAGGGATGAAGTATATACAGCAGTGCACTCTGGAGTCTGGGATCCTCTTTTTTCTGTCGATGTTGATCTCCTCCTGCAGATAGGCTTCATACTGATCGTTGATGAACTTCATGATGGGCTGCCAGCTGAAAGCAAACATAAGACGGATGTGTACACAAGGTAGGTGGTGGCGGAAGCAAAAGAAAAAATATGCAAAATCAAAACAATAATTGCTTTATAAGTCGTTTTTATTTTTTACCTTGTCAGTACAGCTACTTGTCTACGTATATTTTATCATACTAATACAACTACTATGTTTCAATGCAATGCTGTGTGAAGGCGTTGATTTATTACACTTATTTCTAAGACGCCATTTTTTAAAAATTAGAATTGTAAAATGAATGAAAAAGGTTGACATCTCTGCTCACCAGTTTTCATTGTTGATCTGATCTCCAAAGCCAGGCGTGTCGATAACGGTCAGCTTCATCCGCACACCTTTCTCCTCAATGTCTATTTCAACAAAAAACGTCCCGTGTGAACAAATTAACACACGCGTATGTGAAGAGCTTAACAGGACGCACACATTCCAATTAAAAACTGCTTAACTGCAAAAAAACAAACAAACCGTGACTGATAGACTTGATCTCGACAGTCTTGGGGATCCTCTCCTCTGGATCGGGCTGGACCGACCGGCGACTCACTTTGGATTTAAACAGCGTGTTCATCAGAGTGGACTTCCCCAAACCGCTTTGCCCTGGACACAAGAACATAGTAGCCGTTTAGTGAAAGAGTAAATGGCTTCAATCACTTTTACAACACTGCTATATACATTTTTCCCTGGAGTCGCTTTACATCCATCATCGTGTTGTATAAATTGTAGGTCCAGGTCTAGAAATGAACCGTAACAAAAAGGTTGCAGCTGTAGGGGTCACACCGTTGAGCCATGGAGGTCACACGAACACAGAGACCACACGCAAAGCAAATCGGTTATTGTAGGCAAGTGTTCAAGACACCATGCTCGTGATCACTACTATCCAATTTTGCCAATGTGAAGTGGGTCTAGCGTCTCTTTCATTGAAGACATGAAGTCATTTCATTCATGTACCAGCTATACAAGAGTGATGGGGCTGTATGCATAAACACATTCTGTACTGGTTCTGAATACAGTAAGTCTAATCCTGGCTCTTTGTGGTAAGGCTTTCTATATCTGCTCCCATTGCACGAGTCAAGACACATACGTCCATCAACAACAACATGAAGTGTATAACTTTATCTTCTAAATGTTTGAATGTGAATGTCGTTCAGAGCCGTCCTGCCTTTTCCTTTGACATAGTACAGCTGTGTATTACTTAACCCTCTCACACTCTTGTCCCAGACTTATTAAAAGCAGTGCTCTCCTGAATTCTAACCTTGGCACACAGCACGGCTACCCCAGTGCATTGTGGGAATCAAAAGGTCAGCTGGCTGAGGGCGAGGATTAGGTAAATGTATCTCACAGAGCAGAGTCAGGAGACAGCGCCAGGACCGCAGCTGCTCTAACCTTTCACGTCCACTATCATCCAAGTGACAGCTCTGTCAGCCCCGACAGAGCCAGTTATGATTGTTTACTCCTACAATAAACTTTACTGTCTCACTGAACGGTTAAAAACACTAATACATTTTATTTTTATGTCAAGTGTCAGTGAGCCTGTGTACCACAAAACGTGTGAATACGTTTGAGGTGGCGTTGTAATCTTTTTATGTTCATTTTGTTTCAAGAGAAATGCATAATTGTTACAGGTCATTGCACAAATAGATTTTTCCTCAATTTCCTCAATTCTAATTTCTATCAGTGTGTGTCTAATGTGGCACTGAACCAAGACAATAAAATACATATTTGCTTTTACAAACAGCTATACTATTACAGTAAGAGGTTAAGTGAGTTGTCAAGCAAATATCTGCAGTCGAATTGGAAAGAGGAGCATGATTATGATCATAATCCACTTTGCACCACGCATGTTTTAACATATCTTTGTTCTGCTTTGCGTTTGTCTTCTGCCCCATTTCACAACACCAATGGCTCAGATCATCAAAAGACACGCGTTTCATAAGTTATGAGCTTGTTACTGGGTCGCCTTTGCAGTCGCAAAGGGCGACATTTGTAAAAATAAAAAGGATTTCTATCCATCTATAATCCTTTTTATTTTCAATAGTGGAGCTGCTGTTCTAAATGGTGGATTTCTTGTTGCTGTTTTGAATGCATGGATTTGTAATAACATGTTGTTGTACTGGCAGTAGGGCTGAAACAACTAATCGATTAATCGACGACTAATCGATTATTGAAATAGTCAACAACTATTTTAGTAATCGATTAATCGTTTTCTGGTTCACACAGACTCAAATAGAGCAAAAATGACATGAAAATGTAGTGTTTTTGATGAAAACCTACTTTGTTTTTATAGTTGGGGTCTGTAGTGTTTTGTACATTGTAAATTTCATGAATATCTGTCTGTGTCTCATCCAATCAGAAGCAGAATTAGCACAAAGAGCCTCCTACAAACATTTACTTTAAGTTTACGCCATCAATACGTCCTCAAGTGGTGCCACTTTAGCTTTTTGTGATGAAAAAATACAATTTTTCTACACAATTCACAGCCAAGCGATTACTCGATTAATCGTAAAAATAATCGATAGATTAATCGATTACAAAATAATCGTTAGTTGCAGCTCTAACTGGCAGTGAATCTTGTTTGTAGGAAACTTTGAAACATGTAAGTGCCTAAATGAAAATACTTGGATGCACTGATGCAACCAACTTTAAATGTTAGTTTGGAGCCCTGTTCATAATGAAACAATCATTCATTAAATAATTCATCATAAGAAATCTGACCCAGCTCCACCACATTGAGCCATCTGCCTCTTACTGCGCAGCTCATACCGATTTAGCATAAAGTGTTACATTTGCAAGCTTCTCTATGTTTCTGATTTGGGAAGACATTCTTAACATTACAACAACAAAACTTGAAGTCTTGAATCCGTACCAAATGTAGCTCTTCCAATTATATCTAAATCCAAAGTTCGAAAAGATAACTACAGTTTAGATTTCCAATTGTGTGACGCAGGTCTATGGAAAGTGAAATCTAAGCAGCTTGTTTTATCTTTGTTTCCTGTGGTACCTATTTGTGCACAGCAGCTCTCTTCCCTGTGTGAGTGCTTCTTAAAAGGAGTGTGTGCTTGAGACTGCCACAGTAATCACTGTCATTATGCCACTTTCTGAGTCCGACAGCCTTCTCTTATCCACTCAGGCCTGTGTTTGTTACATAGAAATATCCAAAAGTGCTCACTTTAAAAAGAACCCTGCTGGCAGATTGTCAGTGGAAAAATACATGCCAGCAGTTACATTGTGCTCTTCACTTTCGCTTTTATAAAGGCTTTATGAAAGCGAGAAATAGGGCTTAGATAAATCAATGAGCAAACTGGCTTATGTGCCATCAGTGTCTAAAAATGCTTTGGGTTTTCTAATAGGAATAATGCTGAAAATGCATCTTTACTCTTTTATGTTTAAGTCAAGGAAAATGAGAGGAAATGACCATAGAGGAAAAGGGCATTGCAGTTAGTGATAGATGCGTTTTCTTTAATTAATCATTTGATTTCGGGGTGAATTTACATGGAATACTTTTTTATTTTAAATGGTAATATAGCTTTGTGTGCATGCTTTGCTTACCAACCACCATGAGGTTGAGCTCAAAGCCCTGCTTCATGGCCTTCCTCCTCATCTGCTCCAGGATGGCATCAATGCCCACGTAGGTAGAGTCCCCTGCATGGCTCTTGTCCCCTTTGCCCGGGTGGTGCTTGGCTGCTTCAGTCATGGTGTGGCCTAGACTAACCTCTGACCCTAAAAAAACAAACAAAAAACAGATCAGCGGTTATTATATAACATTTAGAACAATGAAAAATGGTAAATACTACAACAACAAAACTACACTAATTAAGCTACAGGCTACTATACAATTGCTGGTAGCTCAGATAAATGGACAGAAACACATCTAGTTTTAAGAGAATACCAAAAGAAACTGCAGAACTGACTGCTGAAGACAGACCGTGAAAGTTCAGGCATTTCCTACGTGAGGCCATTTCCTATGTGACATAAGAAAAACACCATTTCATGGCGTGTTTACTCTATATGCATCATGCACTAGCCGAAACAAGCATCAACTGATCTATGATTAAATTGATTTTAAATTTACGAGGGCAGAGATATAACCAAAAACATGAATAAGTATGAAGAGGTACAGACACAAGCAACATCCTGTTTCCTAACACATTTAGATTTTGACAAATTCCTCACATTGAATTATAGCTCCAGCCAATAAATCACGGGTTACCTGAACGCAGGTATCACTTTCTGCAAACAAAGGGTGCCCCGTTGCTCTGGCGGCAGTGCCAACTCAAGAGGTCTAGGTTCGTTTAAATGTTTCACCGTCTGCTTGTTGCAGGAGGAGACATTTCCTGTTCACTGCAGTGTTGAGTAGATGCAAAATCAGACACTACAAGCCACAAGTGCCTGAAACTCAGCGGAAATAAAGCCACCAACCACCACCAGACTATGACAAACCCTCATTGAAGAACATACCTGTAGGTGAGTAACAACAAAACAGACGCAGGTGAAATTCAATATTGAGACGTATGCACAAAGCAAAGCTGTTCTTCTAAAGCATATCAATTTCCAAATGTGATGACCTCATATCCAGTCAACATGTGGTTCCCAGTGACTTTGGTCTGGGAAAGTGCATAATAACCACCTGCTTTGGTCAATCTCGTGTAATGCAAGTTGAACTCAAGGGCACCGTTTCCAAATGGATATAATGTTTTACCAACGCCAGCTACTCGGCATGAAACAATGTGGCTTCACAGCAGATTATAAACTATTACCGGTAATCCAAGCAGGCTCATATCCGACTTAGCGGAGATAATTGGATAATGGGTGGTGCTGATGATTTGGGCTTTTAGTATCATCCTTAATCCTAATCTAATGGACCAACATTGATCAAGGTTCTCAACTGTGATATTAGCGCCAAAGCAAGCAACTTTAGGCCTGAGGCAGGGTAGCTGACACAATGTTCAGGTACAATGGGGTTCCTGATCAGCCACTTCAGCAGGCGTACGATAATATGATCAAACATAAATAAATATGATGGGGGCGGGCTTAAAATGGGCTCATTACAATTTTGCTTGTGCCACCCCAGAATAACAAAGTACCACCATGAGGACTGGCCCATGCAGTCACAAAAAGTCTGGACACACCCATAAAACTTCTGTCTTTTACTACTGATGCTCTGAACAAATCACCCGCTGGAAGTTTGCCCAGATGAGCACTGAACCTGCAACCTCTTTGGCGAGAGGTTCTACCCGTGCATAACCATTTTAGCTCAAGTCATTAGAGCTGAAATTTTCATACAACTGAATCAAGTGAAAAGTAAAGTCCAATACCTACTTCTCTGCTTATAAAATTGTCTGCATATCTTTCCACGACTCCCGGGTGCTACACTTCCACAACACCCAGAAGAACTATTCTGTGAATGCAGTAATGTGATACAATGGCAGAGGAGTATGTTTTTCCTTAGAAAACTCATCACAGAAACCCATGTCTTCGATGTTGCATACTGTGACACCGCATTATGTGGTCAACAGTGCAATGAATCGACTCCACCTAGACCGATATGCCCCTGTAATGTTATGAATGACAAAATGCAAATCAACCCTAATGATGCTCGAAGGGTCTGCGGCCAACTGCGGATTCAGTGACCAGGCCATCTGTCCACAGCAAGGAGCTCCCTAAGATTAGACACAGAGAAACAAACACAGTAGGGGGTCATCTCATCTATCCGGCTTATTCCATTCAAAAGATCTGGCAATGCACAATCCAAAAACAATTTGATTAAGTTCAATAGAAAATACAGTCAACCCTAATATGTGCATGATGTTGCACAAACAAGAAACAACGGCGCTTAGATTACATTACAAATTAAGCATGAAGTATGACTCAAGTGATGATTCAGTCAGCCCCATCAATCAAAACGGTTCTTAAACAAACCCTAACGCGTGACAAAAAAGGGGAAGCATTATTTTAAAGAGCTTTGTGTTTTTATTACAGCAGGAAAGTATTTGTGCTGAAGGAAAGACATTGTGTGTCTATCACACACCCAATTCAAATTCACGATCTAAATCCAAACATATTAGATCCACTTTCACTACACATTACACACATTCGTATCATAAAGTGACTTTCTTTATAACCATGTGACAGTCAAAAGTAGCACTCAAACAGCTGTATAATGGTGTGGATGTGCATACTGTTTCTCTGCATGAATGATTAGATCCCATCAAAGCTCTCGTCCTTCATCTTTAAATCCTTGTCATTTTCACCACGTTATGGCCGATTATTGGCATGAACAATCAGCACACAGAATCAACAGAACCGTGATTTTTTTTATGAATGCACAGTTAGTACTTATCATTCACTCTCCGACAATAGAAGCACACGTAAAGCTATACCTTAAATCCCAATCTCCACCAGGGCATGGTCTTCCATAAAGTTCGACTACCACAAAAGACTATAAAGTTAATACAAATCTATTTGCACAAGACACATTATGAATTGTCACTGCAGCACTGCAAAATTACGTTAATTTGACATCAGAAATTGCACCATTGAAGGCATGCCTCACTGGAGCCCACAAAACCACTTTCAGACAAGAGTCCGGTCTCTTTTCACACTGACGAGAAAACTTAATGTACCGAATGAAGGGTAATATTTCACAACGGTATGTAAATAACACACTGGTATGAAGAGGAAAATGCCATCCAAAACCATCACAATTACTTTGTTCTCTCCTTGACCTGCAAACCTCTCCTATTAGTCCGTTTGCTGCTCCACCGCAGAGTCAGCCCGTGCTTAACATGGACAACATAACTCAACAATCCACAGAAGGCCGTCATTAAAGCCCCATCAGGCACATCCAAGCCTGTGTTTAATATGAGAAACTTGAATCTGAACTAAGCTGCTATTGTCTCCCTCAGTCTTCAAAAACAGAAGCGGTCGGTAGGACTGCAAGAGTAATCGCAACAGAATCAAAATGTTGGTAATATTTAAGTAACTATTTATGCAATACATTATGTCCTCTGCAAACACTTTTGTAAACATGCTACATTAATAACAATACTGATAAGATATTATTTTTCAAAAGAACAAAACAAAAACAAAATAAATCGCCCTAAAATTGTATTAATATCATTTCAATGGCAAATTCCTGAATTACTCACAGTCCACTTGAGCATGTTCAGAAGTTGTCATTTTATGAGGAAGTTTGCTTTGGGGAAAGGAAGTCTGTTTCTTCGCTCACACCAAGTGACCTTCAACACTGCAGGCTATTTCAATGTTCTGAGAATTTTCCCAATGTAGTTCCCATGAGGTGACCGTCTTAAATCTTTGGAGTCCTTTCCATTTCCAAGACATTTCCAAAGCCGGCACATGTAATACATTTGCATGGTATCAATGAAGGGATGGCTTATTGAGCTACCAACACGACTAGCATGCTTAGACTAAGATAAATATTGACTTCATATAAAAGCAGATTTTCACCATGTAGTTCATCATTTGAAATGTGCATTTCAGTTTACAGGTCTCAAAGAAAATGTAGAATGAAGAAAGCTGTTAAAATCGTAACACATGCCGTGTCCAGTTGAGGTTAACCAGTGCAGGTGTGGCCTGTTCAAAGTGGCGGACAACATAAATCAATGTATTAACACCAGAGGGACAGTAGAGGGCCTCATCCAAGGCAATAGTACAACCTTGCAATCGAAAAAGAAAGATGACATTTGCTTAGCCCTGAACTCTTATAGAGCTGCAACATCCTAAGTGATCAATCCATTTTATAAAATTACAACGGTACAGAATCATGCACAAAACTCTGACACCAAATACAAAAGAACTAGGGGTGCAACACACATTACCAAAAATGTAAATAAATATGGAAATAAATAGGGGAGAGAGTATAAACAGGCTCAAGAATATTTTATGCCCCATCTTTACCAGATCAATTAAGATATTTAACCTCAGTGCAACAGTAGTTTTTCAATATTGATTTATTTATTGTTTTCAAAATATTATGCAGCCATAGAAAAACTCCTTGATCATTACGCTGCTACTAGAATTGTTGCTATGGAAATAAAAACATACCAATTTTGAAAGTTCATCGTGTGAAGTTCAAGTATGGTCCTGCCACGTGTGTTAATGCACTTCAATGCAAACAACTTAGTGTCATGGAGCTAGATGTCAAAAGTGTTTATAATATTGACCCAGCCAAGCCAAACAGTAGAAGCAGTTTTTCACAGGTAGCAGCTTCAACAGAAAACTACAGTTGAAAACACAGCTGACAGAAACACTTTAGAAGAAAGGTTTGAAGAATGTTACACAGTCACTCCATCTTTCACTGGTGTCATTGGAGCCGGCCCACTGTGACCTGTGGCCTAACACAAGCAAAGCAGATGGTGCATGTGTTGAAATGTAGTCCACTGTGTGGGGAAACTTCTGCTAGTGGAGTGATAATAAGCTTTCTAAAAACAGTGTGAAATTGTGGGCAACTTGGGAAGAGTCAGAGAGGCAAAGGCCATGACCACGGGAGAGGAGAGGTTATGCTATATTTAAAAAAAAAGTTTAAAATCAACACAATTTCGGGATAGATGACAATGCAACCATGGGGAGAAGCCATTGCCGCCATTGTGAGATCCTGCTGTTCTGGGCAGCTTTCAGTTCTGCACACTAAGCAAGCCACAAGCATGACCGTGAGACCTATGCCAGTTCATGGAAGAGGAACTAGGAGGGCCCGGCCACAGAGCCATCCACAAGTGCAAACACTGCAAGGAACTGGCAATGGATAAAGAACAAGGCAACACCTAGAGAAGTCAGTCATGACTGCAAAGTATGAAGTGGGACGAGGGCGAGCAGGATGGTGCATTTCTTGACATAGAATGAAGAGCGCCGGGGAGCAACAAGGCTGTTCATCAAACTAGATAGTTGTAGGAAACGCACACCACTAATTACTCCAGAGTCCCATTTTATTATTATGACTTCATGAATGGAGTTGGGATTTGTTTTGCAGTGGGGGGTTACCACAAGTAAGAGCTTTCAGATGTCACACAGGCTACAGCTCAGAGCACAAATTCTTGAGTTTTTTAAAGACCAAAACAACAAGATTTATCTAGTACTTCTTACTCCTTTTGGCTCTTGAACATATCTTCTATTTGGCACGACCTAAGTTGTCTTTTTAAATCTCAACAATAGTCAGTAATTAATTACAAGCCCCCGGTGAACAAAACCAGAAACTTGAGCATTCACGAAATCTAGTTTTTACATATGGACACAATTGTTTCGGGGACTTTAAAGACTTGCTCAGCTTCAAAAAACATTGCGGACAGCCGTTGTTTAGGGCAAAACATTTTATGCTCGTCTTCCCTGTAGCTCGAATAGCTCGGGGGCACATTCTTACTGAACTGACTGACTGAACACGCAGTGAGCTGTCAAACACTGACACAGCAGGTAAAATGTATCCACGGGGAGGTGCTCGGGAGTTTATCAAGACAAAGTTGTCAAAGTCCTTGATCGTCGATGCAATTTAGTATGTCGATTGTTTAACTTCAGTGAGTTATGGCCAGGCTTCAGCTGTTTTGAATGTGGCTCTCAATTCTGTACATAGAAACTCTTAATTTGTTGTTGGTTTTTTGTGACTAATTGTTTAAACATTTTCCCATTTGATTCTATTGCCCCTTGAGGTTGGTCTCTCTTTGGCCATGTTTGCATTTTTTCCTATAGCCAACTTTAACTAGCTGTACTTTAACTTCTTTAGAGTTCACTATTTCCTATAATCCAATCCTCTAATCTGTAGTGACCTTGTTTGACAGAACCATCATTTACGACCAACGTGATTCCCCTTTTTGTCAATTTTTAAACCATAAAAAAAAAAGCAACACAGTCTTAATTATCTCCACAACAGTGAACACGTTTGGGTTTTCACACATTCAGGAATCACAGACATGCCGTACAAACAATGGTGAAATATTTCAGCAAGTTTGACTTCATTTTTTAACAGTTAGCAAAGCATCACCGGGAAACATAGCAATCTGCTGAGCAAATGTCACAACTGGCTTCAAAGCGAACTTCCTCAGAGTGCAAGGAAGTGGAGGGTGATTGAATAGACTGTCAAGCCTTATCAGACATTCAAGCACGTGTGGTAGATTCACAGCAGAGTGAATCGAGAACATCTTTGATTACACAAGTAGCAAAATTCAACAACATAAATCTTACAGTTCGAGGCATTTGTGCACAGTTCCACTTAAGACTGCTCATTACATTTTTGAGTTTTCACACCCAACAAAGCAGCCATTCAGCTAAAAACAGGGATGAAAGGAGAGTCGTCATGTGACCACTTCAAAGCTCAAATTGGATAGGTTTTGACCTCTAGGGCAAAATAAAAACTGAATGACAACCTACTGTTTAATTATAAATCATAGACGGCAGCTCTTTATTTAGACAACTTGTTAGAGCTGAGGCAAAAGGCGTGGATTTGGGTGCATGTAAATTGCCCACTGCACTAGATAAAAGTTAGAAAGAAAGTTTGGTCATGTTGCAAGAAAAGGACTAGGAGAGTTGCTCCCCCCACCCCCATTAAAGCACCAGGGACATAGGGGGCTATCCTGATTGGTGCACATGTGCTGCCATTATAGCAGATTGATTATCCATGCATGCTCTGGGGGTGAAGACACAATGGTGAAGAAAAGAAGGAGGCAAGAGGGGAGGAGAAGGGAGGAGGGAGGATACAGAACCCCCAAACTGCGCTCAACAGCTGAACAATGGGAAAGTAGTGTGGCAGACAGACAGGGTATACTTTCAGACGATTCTTTAACAAACTTAGGGCCAACTTTTTAACCATCGTGTTAGCAAATAGAGCACATCACCTGATACTTCACACTTGACCTCCCTGAACACTATGTAATTCACTTTCAAGCATGACCAAAAGAAGAAAAAGATCATCTTCGAATGCACAAACTCACCCAGTAATCCCAGCTCTTGTGCCTTCTGTCTGTGTCTTCCACCCTCAATCAGAGGTTCAGCTGGGGAAACTCCTTGCTGCTTGCCTGCTCCTGCCTTAACCCCGCCCACCATGGTGTCACGTGACCACCGTCCCCGGAGGCTGGGACGGCTCTGGACAGCCACACCCCTCATTCACAAAAGTCAATGGGGAAACTTTGTGAAGATGTTTGTGGACCACATGTAATTATATTAATCTAACAGAGGTTATAATGTGCACACGGTGGTTAAGTATAACATATCATATTTCCCTTCTCCCATGGCTTTGTTCACATGGTTACTTTTTTGTCCTCTTTTCTTTTCTTTTTTTTGTCTATGTGTGAGCGTTGAAAAACATTTGGTCATTTCCTGCAGACCTCCAATGCTGTTCTCATACACACACACTTTAGCCTTGCCCTGAAACCACATCTGACTCGTGACTCACGCCATGACTAAAATGGCCCAAATATCCTACAGCAGGAAACGTTCTTACAAAGAGACAAACTGGACAATGCCGGTTAAAACGATTGTTCACGGAGCTTTGTTTAGCTGTAAATGTAACTGAGTTCATAATGGCTAACTCAGTCTTGGCAGTAGCTTCTTGTTAGTGCCATCGCTCAGCGCGTAAAAGCAGATGTGGTGAAGATGCTGAAAATTGTAGACCTGCAACCAAACAATTTATAAACTGTCTGTGAGTCACTACTCAAAAGTGGGTCACATTTGAATATTTCTAGTGGTAACAGTGGTACCACCAAAATATAAATACATTTAAAAAAAATTCTGAGTACAACCAGATCTCCAACATGTCAAACGTGGGCTAAATCAGGACAGAAACAGGATTAACTCATGACTTAAGTAGTTTTAACCTCTTACCCGCCTGCTTTTTCATCATTTTTTCCCCGCTGCTTTTTTGTCGTGTTTCACCACATTTTTGTCACTTTTTTGACGCTTGTTTGTTGTATTAGTGTTGCTTTTCCTGCACGTTTTTGTTTCTCTTTTATTGCTTCTTTGTCACTTTTTTGTGCTCCTTTTTTTGTCACATTTTTGTTGTATTTTCATCCTCGTTTTTTTTGTTGCTATATTAACCCTTTGTTCAAGAAGCTTTTAGATTTGGGTAAAGCCAAAATGGAGACAATGTGCTCGGTGCAGGTTGGGGGTTAAGAGGTTAAATAAGGACTAATCCAAACGAGGACAGAATAGACAGATTTCCACCCGAAGCTGCTGGTGCCTGTAAATATTGCACAATACCCATTATGCATCTGACATGGGGGTTGGAGTTCAGGGAGAGCGAAGTCAATACTGTTTACAGTTTACACTTCACTCAGAGCATGGCGAGGCTGGCTGACCAATAGGAGGAGGGAGTGGGGGAAAGTTAACAGGATGTGTCTGCGCTTAGAGCTTCATTTAAAAAAAAAAAAAAAAAGACCACGATATGATGATCTCTCCAAATTGTCAGATCGTCAGAGAGATCAGATCACACTTTAACAGCTTCAGACACAACCACAGATACTTAATCTTAAGGCAAATTGCATGAAGTTTATAAATGACTTTACCGACAACAGGAGTGGAAAAGGAGAGTGATTAATTAGTTCCTTTGTTGACACGGCTTGATACTCGTGCTCCACCAGCGAACAGGCCAAAAACCCTGAGAGCAGTTTTCACAGCATTCAGCACAAATGTTTCCTTCCTGTCAGAGTCAGGCTTCAGTTCACAATTCAACTGTGGCTCTGTTGTACTGGTTTGGCAAAGTAGACTTATAGATTATTTTAAATATATCATGCATACTGTATGTTGAAACAAAAACAAAAAGAAAATGGGACAAAAGAGGAAAAGAAAATACAAAATTTTAGCAAATTCAATGCTATTTACATATTTATTGGGCATTTCAGTGGCAAAATAAAACATTTACCAAAGTTACAAGTTTCTGGTTGTAGGATAAAAATTGTTGCTGACATCTCGACTGGAAGTACAAGCTATTTTTACAGCTCCAAAAGTGTTTCCATTTTTGAATCTTGGCAGAAAATTGTCAGTTTCCTGTAACTCTTGATTTATCAGGCTACGTTTATTTTACATGGTGGATAGAAACAATAAAACAATCTTGTCAGAGAAAAGCTTTTGAGGCCCACGTCCTTTGTGGGAACGCGAAGATCAAACAGCTAAGCCTGCTTTTAAGATAGCAACTTCTTGCTGGTTCTAATGGGATTACAGTGGCTTTGAAGACATTATTTATGGCCAAATAAATGCAGTAATGATGCTGCTGCATGACTTTGAGTGGTCACCAGTGAAATGCAATAGTCATAAACAATGGCATTCGGATGAGTTTCCACATTATGAAAAGAATGACATACATAAGGACTTGGGAACAGCAGACCTCACAATAAAACCAGACAAACAGAATTTCTTCATTTCAAAACCTCTCCCACTGATTTATAAAAGAAACAAAACACGACTTTTTAGGCCATCTTGCTCAAACATGTACTAACAAACCAACAAATCAACAACAGCTTATTCTAATCTATATCGTACCACATCAAAAACGTCAGTATAGTCAATGGAAACATCTGTTTTGCGTAACTATCGTCAAAAAACACGCCTAATCAGAAAGAGCAGCAGGTTTTCCCTATCTGCATGCTCCTCTGCAGTAATACCAGACGGGGTTAGGAGGTAACTGATAACTAAAGACCAATGAGTGCCATATTAGGCCCCATTACGGAGCCCCGCGATTGGCCCAAGAGGTCAAAAGAAAGCACACACATTGACCTCATTTTAAACAGTCACCTCTATGAGCCAGTGGGGTTAGTCTGTGACAGATTTTTGCGCTGGAGGAGAGCAGAGCCAATAAGGAGCAGAGAGAAAGAGGGGTTACAGATATAGGAGTCCACTGGGGAGAGTGGGAGAGGCGGGGGGGTTGGAAGAAGAGGAACATCTGGCTTGGCTCGGGTATCTAGTGCATGAGATAGCTGGGGTTCCTGGAGACTTCCTGTTATGTTTTGTGTTGCTGTGGTTGCTGCGCTCCCCCATGCTTCAAATGGAGACAGCATATGTGCGGTGTAGAGAGGGTTTATCTCAACACGTTTACAGTGAACTGCTCCCTAGACTTCAAAACACTAAATTCACAGGGCATGCAAAAGCAAAGATAGATGTATTCTTAGGGACATTGTAAGTGTACAGCATGTGCTCACTATGACCTAAATGCATGGTTAAGTGACATGTCTCAATACTGTTTAGGGTACTGCTTTCACTTTCTTTCTTTTTATTTGCCACGAACTCTACTATTATTGCTATGCTTTTTGTTTGTTATTCTTGTCACAGCCACCTTTACTTTGACTGATGCTGCTTCTTTTGCTGAGCTCTGGCTGGTTGTAAAGAGGATGAAAAAACATGGATCCGGTATCTGCACTTGAAAGAACGTCCAAATGTAAATAGCATCAACCTCAACATGACACTTTGTCGAATATTCCAGAGCGAAGCATGGAGGATTCTGAATCAGCACAATGCTATAATTCTATAAAAGCTCAAGTTGACTTAACCTTTAATGAGAACCAGTTGTCAGTCTGGCTCTCCAAAGAATACAGCAAAACAGAGTTACTCACAGGAGGCCTGCGTGTCATGGTTACACTCTTCACCGCTAATAGGATCCATTCTTCTATTTTCTCTCCGTGTTTCCTGAAAATTACAAAACTTTTCCTGGCAGTGTCATTTAGCCTGTGCGGCAGCTAACGCACTGTAGGATGCAGGAAATCAAGCTAACTCATCGCTCGAGGTTTGGTTTGTGTAAGTGGAGCGCTTTTCCACAGAACAATAAACACAAGTGTCTCCAGAGGGCTGCTGTCCAGGGAACCTCTGGCCACACATTGGACCAGCGACAGGGACAGGAGGAGCACATTCAAACCAAGAAACTAGAAGGAGATTGAGGCACAAAGACTTAAAGGAACAGGCCACCGTTTTTGCATACTCAGATATGTTCTTACCTCAGCTTAGACGAGTTGATACGTACCTGTCTGGTCTTTACGCGTGCGCTCAGTCACGCAAAAAGACCAAAGATGTTCTTTGCATTTAGCCTCTCCTCCTCTCCTCTATGGGGCCAAACGGGGTGAAGTTAGAAGTGACCAAGCTCTTCCACGTTTCTCCTATTTACAGTAAATACTGTTACATGAGTAGTTACACGATCCAAGTATAGTACAAAATTAAATATGTCGATTTTCTAAGCGGATATAAAGGGGAACTATATTGTAAGGCGTAATAACACCAGGAGCACTTTGACGTCCGCTCAGAGAATTCTATAGGAGTGAAGATAATACTGCGCAGACATGGAAGAGCTTGGTCGCTTCTAACTTCATCCCGTTTGACCCCATAGAGGAGAGGAGGAGAGGCTGTATGCTAACACCATCTTTGGTCTTTTTGCCTGACTGAGCGCACGCACAGAGACCAGACAGGTACGCATCAACTCGTCTAAGTTAAGGTAAGAACATATCTCAGTATGGAAAAACTGTGGCCTATTCCTTTAATAATCTCTGTGGAGTCTTATGGACAAAACCTGCTAGTTTATACCTCCACAAACCTGTTCAGAGGGGCACCAAAATGGTTTAAAATGGGTACTGCCTAATTTCAAAGAATAAATCACAAGCTGAATCACTATTGCAAAACAAATCAGGAAACTCACAATTAAACGTCCTCGTAGCAAAGAACTTGGGAAAGCACCGCGCACAAAATGAAGTGACTTTGTAAGGATTCAATAGCTTTTGGCTTCATTGTAAAACCTTCATACTTATTCTTCACATGGGGTACATCACAGACAGTATTTATTCGCCCGCTTTTCCTCATTGAAGCAGATGGCCGGACTGTGGCCCGGATGACCATCTGTTTGCACGGTCAGTATCCACATATGCCACGCACCGATGGCGACTGTTATTTCCAGTATGTCCCCCATCAGCGGGCAGTGAGTGAGCATCATTAGTGAAAAATGTAGACCACTGACCTCAACTAACCTTTCATACTTTGTGTATAAGATGTCATCTGGCACTTAACTGCATGACAAATGAGACCAACAAGAACACAAGTTTACTGAAAGCAGGTCTGAGAAGAATTTTCCCCTCAACGCACTACGTCCCCGTGTGATTAGAAAAGACATTGTAAGAGCTGACTGACTGTATTCCGTCATTCAATTTCTACACCTTGCAAAGAGATTTATGTTTCCAGCTTATGTTGGCAGTCAGTTTGTAAGTTGGTTAGTGAGGAACGTGACACAAAGCTGCTGGTTTGAATTTGAGGAATATGGAGGCAAAAGAAGCGGCTTTTGAAATCTTATTTAAAGGTGCATTATGCAACTTTTATGTGAAAAAAGTTGATATTTGTGCGTATTTAACCTTGTAGTTAAATACGCAAGGTTAAATACATTGCATATTTAACCAACGTATTTGAGTCACCCAGCCATGGCTGGCCACTGGGTCACAGCCGCTGAGTGACCCAGTCTCTAGGACGCTCCTAGATCAATTATTTGGAAGGTTTTCACTGCTGATCCAAAAACCTACAAAACAATTTATCCTGGAGGATTGTAGAGATCACCGTGATCAAAGGTAAAGGTGTCATACTGAGCTGAACACTACACAAGGTCAAATATGCACAAATATCAACTTTTTTTTGCATAAAAAAAGTACCATAATGCACCTTTAAGTTTAGTTAGCAGTTAGTTTCCCTCTGTGGGACTATCTTGATTAAATAAAGGTAAAACAAAGATAAAAGAAAACATGTTCAATCATGGGCACTAACAAAACATAAACGTGGTAGTAACAATATGTTTATTTGTTGATCTTTATTTAATCAGAGTTACAGCCCTGGCCCTAGCCTGGGAATACCCATGCTGCTGTGTGCGCTCGAATCATTTCGAACTTCACAGCAGCCTGAGGACCATGGCCGAAATTTTCGCATGGAACGAGGAGGGACGGCAAGATGATGACGCGCTATTCGACATACGGAAGCTTGTAGTTTGTTTACGGATTAAAAAAACAGTTTATTTATGGATCCAACATGACAGCAGCAGACGCAACGCCATCTTTCGATCAAGCTTTAGACCGTGTTCTAAATAGTTTAGCTCGAAAGTTTACAGCTGGTACGACATACGTCATCAGATACAATTGATACGATTGCAGACAAATAGACATTCGTAACGCCCAATAAACGGCAATGGACAATCGTAAACCACACCTCTCGAGAAAATACATTGGTGGTCCTCAGACTAAATATAACGTGATATTTAGTCTGGAGATAGCCAGGCTACCCTGGCCCCAGAGGAGACCTGATCTACATGGTTTAAGCGGTAAGGGGAGAATCTGCACAATAGTTAATAATATTTCATATACTATTCATACTAAATAGAAATTTAAGGTGAATGCTCAATTTACCTTAAAATAAAATCTGGGTAAGATCATTTCACTTGCAAGATAGGGCCAACATAATATGTCTATGGGGCCAACATTGCAAATAAATGTAAACAATATCAGGAGGACGCCATCTGATCTATACAAGTAAGTCACCCAATATTCTACATTAGCGATTAGCAATTCTACTGAGGGTCAGTTGATAAAAAAGAGTGTATTAAGATTATAGCTTGATAAAGCCACAGCCCAAACAGGAAGCAGTGGATGCAGCACTCATGCCCAAGCGTGCATGTAAATGTGAAAGTGTCCACATGGGAGGGAGAG
Organism: Neogobius melanostomus; assembly: GCA_007210695.1. NCBI lineage: Eukaryota > Metazoa > Chordata > Actinopteri > Gobiiformes > Gobiidae > Neogobius > Neogobius melanostomus. Next base: position 587,412 of record VHKM01000004.1, on the reverse strand, counting down.
AGGGGAGGCTAGAGGGATGCAGCAGCGCTGCTGAGAGATTTGGCGTGATTTCTAGTAAAAGGTCAAAGGTGCGGGTGCAGTGGTGGGAAAGTTTTGTAGCCCCCGACCTGCCTCCAGATGCTCAATGTAAACTCCAACTTCCGGAACTTTCCTCTCCATGCCACAGAACTGAGTCACGTTTGTCTCAGTTACACTGTTATTATTTACAGAAAGACACGTCACTTCAAAGACAGCGATCATTCACTACACTCTGATTCCATACTGAATTATGATACTGAATTTATTTAAATTTATTTCATATTGTAAATGATCATGTTAACACTTTCATTTTCAGACTGCAGACATTCAGCAGGTCAAAGCTGGACTTACATACTGTATAACTTGTATAGCTGTCACACACTGCCCTCTAGTGGTTCTGCAAAAGTGTGAGGCAACATGTATCCAAAACAAGACACGATTTTTCAAAAATATTAAAAAATAAATAAAATAATACAAATTTAAAGATAAAATCTTATCTACTTTGAAGCAATACCGTCCTTCCTAAAATACTCTTGAATAAAGTGTCTAATGGGCAACATAATTTCATACACGTTCAAATGATAAGCCACATAAGAAGAGAACAATAGTGCCCTCTACTGTCCTGTTTCCACATATTAAATACATTAGCATAAAGTATTATTATCATGAATGCCGTCAAATAGTCTGACTAATTACTATATAACAAAACACTTTCTGAATTTAGTTTGGGCCAGCTAATAACACTGAAGATAAAAGCTGGATGTGTGAAGTCGCACCGATGGAACTACATGGAGCCTCGTAGTCTCCTCGTAGCCTCCTCGTCCTCAACTTTTATTATTCTCAGAGATGTGCAGAAAATCAGTGGTTTGTTGCAGCCACCAATAGGAACTCATTATTACGGTAAATTAAACAACTGTAACTCTTCCATCATATTCTTATATTTGAATTGGAAATTAGCTGTGTGAAGTAGTGGGACGTTATTTGGAAACACAAGTGGTCTGGACATGTGTCTCCACATGTGAGATAGTGTTTTCTGTTGCCTCTTGTTGGGTTGATTGACAAACAGCAGGTCTGTCTCATCTGATAAGCTCCTGTCTGTTGTCACATAGATAAGGAATCAATGTGAAGTAGTTGATCACTATAGTCTTAAATAATGGTGTTTTTTGTGTGGCAATTTCAGACTTTGTAAATTGTAGAGTAATTTAATTTATGCTTTTAGTGACACATTTAAATTATGTTGTTTTTCTGTGTTTTTGTGTTGTACATAGTTTAGGTTTTGGTTGGGCATAATTTACTCCAACCATCTCGTCTTTATTTGATCTTGATCTAGACCTGGTGGTACATGGAAGGTCAAATATTTGATGGGCAGAACTTGACTTAGTGCGGATATCACAATCTGTTCAATACTGCATGAAATTGTGGTATTGGTATTGTCAATAATACTGGCTGCCTAAGGTCTTTCCCTTTACATGTTTACCTCATGCATCAAAATATCCCACTTTTGTTCTCTTTTTGACAGATCAAAGTCAAAGCGTAATGTGCCTGGGAAGTGGAGTAACAGGGATCACATGACCTGGAGAGAGGAAGCCCGCTGTGTGAGGTCACAGAGTGGAGCAGAAACAATCCTGCTGGCATAACATGGAAGGAAGCCCCGCAATGAGAGTGATGTCATCTGTCCACGGAAAATCCAGTGAAAAGGAAAGGCCAAATACAATAACTACGCGATTACACCGGTTATAAGCAGCACTGGCTGCAAAACAGGGTAGGTGTGGGTCCAGGGTCATTGCACCTTGTGTATTGGTTTACAGCATTCCAGATTTCTCAGAGCACCATAATCCAGTTAGCATTGTAAACATACTGTAGCTGTCTTTTCATATGATCAGTATCATGATCCATGACGATCCATATCATGATGATTTTGTGCGACTACTGGCTTAATATGCAGCCTAATAATGAACCAACCGATACATTGTATGACCACTTTTTATCACATTAGTTTCTTGTGAAATCTAACTGGGTTTATCCCCATATAGGACATTACGACTAATCGTAACTCTTACCCTGCGCTAAGACCCAGGTGTCTATTTGTTAAATTGTGTTTAAGTAAAACATACGTAAATGCTTTTTTGTTTATCATGCTTCTTGGGGGACATGTTTGGATACTGCTGTGACATAGACTGCTGTGGCCTGGGGCTTTTTGTCAGTTCACATTTAATTATGTCCTCTTCACAATCTATTCTTAGGATCAAACATGCACAATCCACAAAGAGTAAAATGCTAAAAACAAATCCCTTCTACATCAACTATGAGCTGCAGTATAGAAAGCAACGGGACCCTGTAATTGTTCCCAAAGCCTCCCTTGTGTAGATCACGGCCTCTCGCTGCAGCTGCCCTAACTGCTGTTTAACTGCCACACTGCTGTTGTTGTGCTGCCAGCCCTCATCACATAAAACCACTGGGACTTCAGGACTGCATTACACACAGACGTCTTCGGTCTTTCCAGCCATGGATAAAATACTTGTTTGCAAAAAAGCTTTACATAAGACTCATGCCACTAGTTTTTAATATTATTTTAAGAGATCTACAGTACAGCTTTTTGAGAGCCCTGCTCTTCCTGGGTAAACAGTACCCCTTACCCCCTGAGTCCAAAGCCCCTGCTTATAGAATAATTCATTCATTTATAACTAAACGGTGACAAAAATAAGTACTTCGTTTGCATACTCACTAGTAGTTACTAAGAATATCAAAATAGTGTCAATACTACAATATCAGTTTACCTCATCAAGAGGTAGGCTCTGGTATGGTTTCATGTTTGTCACTGTTTTACCATATATATTGTTGCATTCTCTATGTTTTTTTGTTTTTTTTTAACAAATATAAATTCCTTAACAGCATTAAAATAAAGCGGAAAAAGGAATGGAAACCCAGACAGTGAGACGACTCCCATGGACACAGGCACCAGTGTTGCTGACAGATGCCCACTGGATCAAGCTGCTCATGTCTTTACCCAGCGATGTGATACTCTGTTAGTCTGCCACAGAGATTCAGAGTCAGACAGAAATCTGGAAAAAGTGACAACATCTTAAGTAGAGTCTGACTGCTCTCTTCGCACATAAGAAAATGTAATTTAGCTTTATGTGGCTTTATTAAATTTCCCTTTTTCCACTGATCACACTGTCACCCAGAGCTCATAAACCCACGCAAAACCATTACAAAGGCTGGTGGAGTTCAACAGCAGCCCAAGGTCGGCTTTCATTTAGATCTTACCATTAGAGGCTTAGACTGGGCAGGGAACGTAGTAAACACATTGATGGCCTCACAAACCTAAAAACGCAATCTAATCACCACGCTGCTCCTTAAATACGTTTTTTTCTTTCACTTAGGGACACAAGTCAAGTGCAAGTTCCGAGCAAGAATGCTCTCTCATACAGCATACTCTTCTCAACAGAAATCAGAAATATCCAAGAGGTATGCGTAATGATATATCCGTATTTCCATTGACATTTTTATGACATTATAGATGACTATTAATAGGAAACATTCTTTTGAATAACATACATTTTCTTGACATTTTTAAACAGGCCCTATTGGCAGAAGTCACATGTTTGCTTACAACAATTAGCCTCATTAGCGACACTGGACAACATCTGACATGACATTTACCACACGTTATATGCCACTTACTGTCAGGGTTGGGCGACTTGCGTCCGTGGCTGGGCGAGGAGCAGCGGAAGGTGGTGACGATGGTGTTGTGGTGGGGGTTGGGGTGGTGCGCGTGGTGGACTGCAGGATGGCTGTGGCCGTTGTTCTCCGGCGGGGCCCTGGTGATGCTGATTTCAGGCTTCCGCACGTCTCCCAGACTGGGCGCTTCCAACTTGCGGGGGTGGTTTCCATTGTTACTGTTCCCTCGTTGCGCCGCGTCACCGGGGAGTCTGTGGGGGTCTTGGCGAAGGTCACCTCTCTCTTATGTCCCATTTCGGGCGTTCTGGAGTGACCCAGGGCTTCGGGGCGCTTGAGGGCACTGGCGGCAGAGCGGGCAGATGCAGGACTGGTGATGCTGTCTACCAGTTTACTGGAAGAGGAAATGTCGATGGACAGTTCGGAGCGTCGAGACACGGGTTCAGGAGTTTTGGACCCGCCTCCACCCATGATGGAGCGGGGCTGCGTGTAGCTGACATTGTTGTTGTTGGTGGTGGCAGAGGCAGCGCTGCCCAGGTCGCGGTAGTAGATGCTGGTGGGGGACATAGCGTTGCGGTGAGGAGACCCGGTGGGGCGTCGAGAGCCAGGAGAGGAGTGGCCTGAGGTGTCCACATCCTCCACCTCAAAGGACCTCTTCAGAGCTGCAAAGATGGACGCAAAATTCAAGAGTTCAGTTTTCAACTTTACTAAACGTTCATGTGACTTCTAAAGAGCCTAATTGTATATTAAGGTAGAGACCAAATGTTGTGCTAGAATTTGCCTTTGAACTTTAAAAAATAGGTTGTTTTGGCCTTATTGATGGTAATATCTCTGTAATTACTGGGCTTATCAACATAGAACTAAAACTGGCTCAACATGTTCTTTTTAACAATAATAAAATGAAGTGAAATACTGTTTCCACTACTGGCATTATTCTATCACACTGGTGGGATTGTTGTTAGTTGAACAGACTTAAAAGAAAGATTGCTATTGCATGTTGGACCCAGTTAGACCTAATCCCTGACAAAAAGGTTAATTTTCACAAAGTTACAAGTTACCTCCGTCTGAAACTACATCAAATGAGTGAATGCAAAACTATTCAGCTTTCCAACATCATGAACATTTGAATTATTAATGTAATTGTTGCCACTGTGCTGTGTGAACCTCAATGCGGCCTCAAGCATAACAGAATGTCAAAAATATGTAACTGATTTGCCCCATCGACAGACCGACATTCAGAAATGCAATGTCAGCTATATACAACTTTTCCTTGTCGCTAACAATTGTTATTTAAAACAAAACAAAAGGAAACAAAGAGCAAATAAACTGTGCCAAAGTAATGACTATAAATCACGCCTCGAGGGCAAATAGAGAATTCATCAAGAAATCTGTCAAGTTTCAGTATTTTATCTTCAAAAACATTACAGTTTATCATACATCAAGATGTTACTGCAATTCTGCCATCTAATTGCCTAATGTTCTCCATTAAGAGTAAACATGTTCCCTTACATCACACTGCACATTATATACAGTATATATCAGTTCATGTCGTGTTGTCTCATGGCTTCCTTTTCATGTGGTATACTAAATATCCAGGCCTATGATTTCACACACAACCAAGTAGAACTATTTACTACCCATGCTATAATGCGAGCAGCCAGCCAAGCGTTGTTTATAGCCAACCATTTAAGCAGACAGTCTCTGATTAGGAACAACACAAAAACGGCAACATGCTCTTTCCTTGACAAAATGGCTCTAATGTACATGTACCTCTATAATATTAGCTCTACAAAGACACAAAAAGCTAGTAAATGAATAACCACTTCTAAATTTGATCACAACTAACTAGTGAGTAGAGTTCAAGTTCCAGAGAGCAAAAGATGCCTCAGCTATGGTTCTCCTGCTTTGTGTTTTATTATCTCAGAGTGGGAGTCCAAGGCTCCATTAGACACTTTCATCCCCAGCCAACGTCTCTTTCCCACAAGCCAGTTCAGGCTAAGGAGGTCGTATTTGTGAAGCATACTTTAAAGTGAATGAAATGATCTATCAGCATAAAGAAAAAGAAAGAAACCGGGGTTTATAGTTGTTGCAGCTAAGAATTATATTGTGGTAACTACGGTTAATATCTCTGTAATCGCTGGGCCTATTCACAAAGAAAAACGTCACAGATTTCAGTATGTTTATTTAGCTCTCATTCGTCCAGGAAGCATTCATTGTAGTGAAGCTTAAATCTGGGTTTGAGTTGAGGACGTTTTGCTTCATTCACCTGTCAGTCAATCAATCAATCAATCAATCAATATATCAATCAAACTTTTTTATAAAGCGCTTTTCATACCGACGGGTATCACAAAGTGCTTTACAGATTACAGACATCTGTCTATCTAAACTATCAATTTAGCTGGTTATGCCGATATTGGTAAGATTAACCAATAACACTGACCAATCTGTTGGTTTTGGGACGACCAATTTCATTGATTAGCCAAACAACCAGTGAAAATGGTAACCAAAATTACATGTCGAAACCAGAAAAAGGGGTACGTCTGGTACATTTATGTTCTTTAAGGTACAATTTCTAGTTATGTACCCTCGATGGGTCAAATTTGAGCCACAGATACTGATATGTACCTTTTTGGGCTTAACCTTTGCATTACACCCAATAGGGTACATGTAATGCTCTGGGCAGTTGGACAAAAAGGGGACGCCCTTCCAACCTTCTCAGTGTACATGTGAATTGACTTTCTTCAGAGTTAGACTTTAGGTCAGACACCATGAGTGACAGTAACATGACGCTAAATAGTGAGCTCTTTATTGTCTGTAAAAAAAAGCTGAGGCCTCATTTCTCTTCAGTCACAGACTGAGAAGTGAAGAAGGAAGTCATGGAGATGCTGCTTTAGACAGAACTTCAGACTTCTGCTGGATATGAGAGTTATATCATATTCTGAAACTGTACACCCTAAAAACGTCTGTTTTTAGGGTGTACAGTACACATACATACATACACATACATAATATAAATAATTAGGACTAAATAAATAGATGCCAGTTAAAAGCTATGCTAAAAAGGTGGGTCTAGAGCCTGCTCTTAAATACATGAACCAATAGGCCATTATAGAACAAGGACATGACTTAGTCCCCCACCCCTGTTGAAACTGGGCTGCTGCTGCTGCTGGACAAAAATGGCCTTAAATTAACCAAAAGTGGGGACAAAATGAAACATGATGGAATTTCAGCCATAAGATGTGGCATCCAAATCATGGACAAGGTCAACATTTGGAGATTTTCTGTTTGGAGATTTCTTTCCAAAACTGTGACTCTCCCATTGAGTTGTATAGGCCCCTACCATCCAGCTAAAATGATGACATGACCTTTCACAATGTCCTGTTTGAGAGGGCAGCAAAGAAAGAAATGGGGGAGAGAGGGAATATTCAGCTTACTGAATGTCAGTACTGCTGAGCCACATGGCAGTACTGACATTCAAAATGTTGGATCGAAAAATTACACTTTATGAGTTTTACTTTCTAAATTGAAACTTAATTTCTTACTGCTGTTACACTTAAGTTTTGGATGTAAATTACAGCAGTAGAATATGCAGACAGTCTCGTTTGCAATTTAGCCAGTACCTCATATAGCCTCAATAATAATAATAAAAAACTCAAAACAATGTTGACTTGAAATGAAAACATTTCAACACTTATAAGTGAGATTTGTGTGTTTGCTCAAACGGGGCCTCTGAATTAAACACGGCTGACTGTATTTACACAAGCACTGTCAGGACAGAGCGCAGATATTTAGTGCAATGCGACCCCTTCACTGACCTCAGATCAGTATATGTGTTCTTGGAGCTTTGTGATTACACTGCCTCGGGCTGTGGCTTCACTAAATGACACCAGTGCTTTCAAGTGTGCTGTGTTGTACAGTATGCAGACACCGTGCGGTGAATGATTTTTAAGGACAGAAACTCTGGGTTTCTGTGGGTCACCTCCCAATTCTTGACGTGATCTGCCATTTTGTCTTGCTCTCAGCTGTGTTTTTGGATCACCTCTTTGCATGATACAGCTGTGCATTTGTCTGAACTGTGTAAACAATGTGCTGCCACTGGGGACTCGAAGATAACAACATCTGATATTGATCTAAAATGATTTTGGTTGCCTTACCACATTTCAGATCTGTAACTGTATCATAAAAAAAGTAACAAAGTAAAATCCTGTTTCAAAAATAAGTGTATGGAGCGGCAGTGATTCTCGTCCACGTATCCAAAGGTTGGTGGCTCTATCCTGTTCTGAGTTTGACTGGTGCATATTGCTGTTGTGTCCTAGGGCAAGACTTCATTCATGAATGTGGAGTGCGAGTGAATGATTGATGGCAGTCAGAGAGGCCTTGGGTACAGATTGGCAGCCACATTTCGATCAGTCAGCCTCAGGATGGTTGTGGCTACACATGAGACCACAAGAGCATTTTCAAAGTTTGTAAAGCTCAATATAGGCCAAGCCAATATTATCATTAATGGCACCATTCAGCCTCCAAGCATAATTGCTAGTAATGTAAATTTCACGCCAAAATTTCTCTCCAAACCCTGCTGCTTCGATAGGTATCCCAGGCATTCTCAGCCAATCAGAAGCCTTGTTAAACAAAAGAAAAACGCTCTTTCATCATCTTTATGAGGGTTCGGAATTGTTTTTCCACTTTCCTGAAAAACCTAAATTATTTGAGGCAAGAAAATGTAGTTTATGCTTGTCAATAACGGTCTCATTAAAAAATAGTTTATTTATTAATTATTTGTTTTGCCTCTAGGTTCACATTCATAACATGTAATATTTTGATGTGTCTTATCATTCTACACAAAACATTCCCAGACTATGAGCTGGAAATAAGTGGTGCAGTCTAACTCCCCACATTCTATCACTTTCTCACAGCTCCAGAGCACAACTCTAAACTAAAAGCAACTGGACGAGTTTTGTTCACGGTCCACTGTCCTAACATGGCCCAGGTGCTCCTCTCTGTCACCACTTTCTCAAGGACACCGATATCTTGGAGCGTACAGCGTATACCCCAGGACAGATGCGCTAATGGGAGATAGAGAGCAGGAAAACAAACAGAGGAGGAGGAGGAAGAAGAAGAAGAAGAGAGCAGACCCAGAGGCACGAAACTTGATCAGGGCACAATCGTCAGCTATTGTCTTCTTCAGTCGACGCGTCAGACGAGACAGCAATGAGCAAGTTAGACAGTTGTATTCCCCTGTTATGTAATGTCAACAGGCTGAAGTTATGCATAGAAATTGCCATTGCATGGTTATTGTTGTCTTTTGTGTATTCAATCACTGGGGTTTACACATTTTGACGGCCTAAAACAAAAACACATTTGAACCTACTGTCTAAGCTTCATTTTAGCCTTGTTTTGGTCCCGATTTGTGAAAATGTTTTTTATAAATGATGAAATGGTTTAGGAAAATATTACACAAAGCAGTGGTTACACAGTATAGACGGAAATATTCAAGATGGTTATTGAATATTGCCTTGTTTTTCATATATTGTACAGCCCAACCAAATAGAGAAGGCCTATCCTAAATGAATGACAAACATAAGCCACCGTTGACTGAGGCTGCTGGCAAATTAACTTAGCTCTAGCAACTATGGGCAGTAGATCTATTCAGAAAAAAGAGCACATGTTGTTTCAGTGAGGTCATAGATCACAAATGTAAACGATCTGCGCTGCCAACAAAGCAGTTTGCTATTTGATACATACACAATTCATTTGTCTTGTGTAATTAGCAGGCAATGAGCGTCAGGTTTATATTTCAACTTGATAAACTGTAATATTATAAGTGTGGGATTGATGAATGAGTCAACTGACAAGCAGAAACTACAAATGACTGCAACAGTTGCGTCTATACCTTCCACATAAAAGGCTTTTCCAATAAGAACATCTTGCATTGTAAACTTCAACCACATTCACAACATGTACAATGCGCATGTGTAGCACTATAAATACTCTTTACTAGATCTTTAATGTCGGTGAATGCATTCTGGGTGACTTGTACATGTTTAGCTCATGACAAATAAGCCCAGCACATGTATCCCAGAGGAGGGAGGGGGAATGGGATAATGGCTCCACAGCTGCTAGAACGCGCAGTAATGCGAATCAGATGCCGAAAGCGCTGAGTCGTCATCAACGGCAAATGAGCAAATTAACAAAGGAGATCTCAACAAATAAAGAGGTGTGTCCAATTGTAAAAAAACAAAACAAAAACAAAGTGAATCCAGATGTGGAAACAAACTAGACATTGGAGTATGGGACAATAACATAAACATTATAAATCTGTTCATTTTTTAACTTTACCAAAGAAATTAAAATTTGCTATGTATGCTAGCCTTTGATCTTGGTGTACATTTGAAGTTAAAACAGAAGTAGTGGTAATATATTACGATAGCACCAAATTAAGAACAGCCATAGTTAATAGCAGTAACTACTGTCTGAAAGTGAACAATAGCAGTAGTTATCGTGATGTTAGCAGCACATGCGGTGCTTTGTAATATCACTTCTTCCAGCACTAATATACTTAAGGCCACACACACAAATTATTGAAATTATTATAATTTCAATTATTGAAATTATTGTATTTCAATAAACAAAATTGAAATACAAGCATTTATTTTATGATAGATATTTTCATCATTGAAAAATATCATAAATGTACAAACAAACATGAGCTTTTGCTGTGAGCGGCTCAACTCTACTAAGGCATGACTGTAACTTTATCGGGACTGGGTCTCCAGCGTGTCTCCATGGAGATGTGGACTTAAGTCCAAGAATTTGAGATTTAAACAGGTTATAGTTCTTCATTCAGATCCATTCTTTGATTACCCACTGCAAAAATAGCATTTTCTGTGTCGAGCTGCTCATTAGGAACATGCTTTGTATTGACGGCAACAGTATAGTCCAAAATGTTACAGAGTGCGCCTTTACAATAGACTAAAAAACAAACTTGCAGCTTATGGCACAGTAATGCAACATAAATCTGCAAATAAATCAATAGTCCATCGGCCTTGAACCGGCATATCATGTATCCTGTCCTTTATTTTCTGGGTCAGGCAGTAACTTAAGGGAAGAAAACATATTATTCTGAGTCAAAAACTGCATCCACAGAGCTAGTTTATGGACAGCGTGGTTTAGGGATGTCAGCTTTCGCAGTATATCGAGTCGATGTGGCCCAACCAGGAAAACACCACTGAGTCTCACATTTGACAACACAAGGCCAAACAGAGAGTGCTACAGTTACGCACACTAGGATTGTGCTGGCTCCAATGAAACCTTAATGGTCCACTGTCAAACATACACTGCCTCCGAGTGACCACTAACAGTGTTAAGTTCACTAAACTGTGTCTGATTTATTGTGTTGTACTGGGGTGAAAAATTCAGGGAGTACAGGGGACTCAGTACAACACAGACTCGCAAGACTAGGCGGCACGGTAGCACAGTGGTTAGCACTCATGCTTCACAGCTAGAAGGTCCGGGTTTGATTCCCACCTGCACGGGGCCTTTCTGTGTGGAGTTTGCATGTTCTCCCCGTGTCTGCGTAGGTTACCTCCCAGTACTCCGGTTTCCCCTACCACTAAAAACATGTACAAGAGGTGAATCCTCCAGCCAGGTGTTTCTGACCATTAGCCTGGCTCCACATCTGGAAATGGGTCCCCGGCACTGCCGCTGCCCACTGCTCCTTACGAGGATGGGTCAAATGCAGAGGACAAATTTCGTTGTACAGTTGATGTATAATGTGCCTGCCTTAACATCGTTAGTTTGAGCCCTGGCTGAAAATTTGGTGAATGGCTCTACTCTTCTGTCTGATCTGGAGCCAAAGAAAAAGAAACAAAAAGCATACGCTAATAGCTCAATAAATACCACAACATTAAACAACAAAATGTTCAACTTCTGCGAAGACACAAAATGATATAAATAGGTGGTCGATAAACACTGTGTGAAAATTTAGATAGATAGAACATTTCGTAATCATTTACCATTACTGTACTGGGATACTTAAGAAGGCCTAAGGAAGACTGATATTTTCATCTTCCTCTGATTTCCAGCCTTGTGTAGTCATTACATTGAGAGGGAACTTACAGTCATGGACGAGTCATGGACAGGTGTTGGCATGCTTGAAATGTTTCCATTAAATTTAGTATATCTCCCAGAAAGAATGTTTTGGTATAAATCTATTCATACCAAAAGCAGAGGAAAAAAGGAACATTTGACATACTTTCACACAACACTCAAAAAATGGGCCAGCAAAAGTATTGGCACCAAAATTATGGGTGATTAACTTTGTTTCAAGGATGTGATGCTCGTTCAAACTCACCTGTGACAGTGACAGGCGTGGGCAATGTAAAACAAAAACAAAAATCACACCTGTAATCAGATGAGAAGAAGACCATTGTGTGTCTGTCATACTAAGCATGGAGAACAGAGAAAGAAGAGAACTGTCAGAGGACTTGTAACCCAATTGTGAAAAGTCATCAACAGCATCAAGGTTAAAAAGCTCCAGACATCTTATAGTTCCTTTGTCCACAGTGTGCAACATAATTAAGACGTTTTCAACCCAAGGCACTACAGCTAACCTCCCTGGACATGGAGGTTAACTGTCCGGACTATCCTGCAACACAGGACAGTCCGGATAAGCAGACTCAAACAACTTCAACAGAAATCCAAGCTCCCCTGCAGGCTCACAATACATTGGTTTTGTTGCGAACGTGAAATAGATTGAATGGAAACATTTCATGGGTGCCAACATTTTTGTGCCCTTTGGCTGCTTATCAATTGAGCAGGAGTGACAACAACCATAAAACTAAACTATAAGAATAATCTCTTGATGTATAAAGTCTAAATGTCATATAACTCTTTAAACTTTAGAGAACAAGTTGCCCTGGCTTCAGGCCTCAGCCTCTGACATCTAAAGCCCTGCCCTAGTCTCTTTGATCGTCCTCGTTGCCAGACTGATTTACAGCAATGTGTGTGTAAGGTATAGCAAAAATCCGCATTCCACTTAACACCTGTTAACACACTACCGTTTATTTAAGGCCTCATACTCAAGGAATGTGGAGGAGACCAGTGATGCAGAGACCCAACTTTATCTGCTATTTGACAACAGAAAGCACAGGAATTACATTTGTGAGATGGTTACTTATATATGAATTATAGAGTCTGGAACCATGTTTTCACAGGGCAATTTGTCACAATGGCACAACATGCAATGTGCCAATACAGGATGTAGAACATGATGATGCAGCACAGGATGATATGTAACTTTGTCTGTGTGTGTGTGTGTGTGTGTGTGTGTGTGGAAATGGGGAAAGATCAAAATTGTACAATTCACTTCACAAAAAAGACAAACATGATATCTCAAAACCATTGGCCTCATCTAATCTTAATGATTTTCAGCCTACAGCATGTGAACAAAATACAAGAGGCCGTGTTCATTCTAGGTCAGTCAGTAAAAAAAAGGGTATTTTTTGGTATCTAGTTGATTATCACTCTTGGTGACAGCAATTACATAGAGCATAAATATTGCTCTTATTTTCATGTAGTATATCCTTCATTTTAATTCAGTGTTGTAAAAAACACATTCACATACAGCAAATATAATCTTGATTTCACAGGCTATACATCATTTATATTGGCGTGAATACAAGGGAACATATGTAATGCGTCTGCAATATCCCAGCCAAGTTTAGAGAAAATGCCCCCTTGTTTGCTTTATTCCTTTCAATAATAATTTGTGCTGTCTGTCAACACACTTTAGTGGAGAATAACAAGGCACCTGTTAGCAGACGAGACGATTGTTCCAAAAGGCTTGAAATGCAGTTTATATTGGCGTGCTCACAGGCTGCCTCTGAACAGCAAAGTCTAAATATGAGCTTACTGCATGTCTAGTGACTCATGCGATTTTGGCTGTATTATATTCTGCCTTTTTTAATAAATGTATACAATTTCTATTCTATTTCCATTTATTATTCATGACTGATTTGTAAAACACGCACACCAATGACCTAAAAGCAAACATCACAGTCTTTCCCCATTGTGCTATTCCCATTATGATAATAAAAAAGCAGTGCGATGTAGTGGAAAACATTATGGTATGAGGTAAAATGAGGATTAGGTCACTGCAGTGCATCATTATGACTAAACCAATATGAATGTGAGAGAAATATATTTGAATGGACGTGTTTTGATACAATGAGGACTTGAGGCTTTATCTAGTTGAAAGAATCCATGCTTTAACACTAAATTAGATGTGTATGATGCCCTTCCTGACAGCTCCCAAATCTAGCTCCCCTAGACTTGGAGGTGAGACAAAGATGATGAACTTGCAATGAGCCACATGTTAACTGAGAGCGAGAGAGAGTCTACTTCAATAACCAGAGCCTCTGCACTTGACATGGACTTGGGCCCTGAGACTAGAAAAAACTTTCTCAAAAATAAATAATACATTTAAAAAAAGCTCTCACAGTCAAATGAATCTGATTGCATTCACAAGACTATAAATACTTTAAAAGACTTTAAATTGAAAGCTTAGGACTTGACTTGGACTCGTGGGCCACTGCCTTGAGACTTGACTTGGACTGGCAAAAGAAGGACTTGTTCTCACCACTGTCAATAACTGAAAGATATAATCCAGCCTGAGCAGGCATGCATTAACTATGTGTTCCACTGTAGACAAAGGTTCCTAACTTGTCATTGGTAGTGGTGTGTTGGACGTTAAAGACCTTTATTAACTGACTGGCCAAATACACACCAGTCCAGTGGGAGGGTTTAACTTGTAATGGTGAGTTTTAGTATCAATGCCTTTTTACTTTGTTTACTGTTTACTCTGAGCTCGGTAACTGCTCGTTAACAAACTGAGTTTTGTCTTCAATGAAAATCTGCAGTATGACAGAGCTGACACAGATACTAATATTTTATAATACATTATTCTAATACAGTCTTTCATCACTAACTGATCAAAGAGATTTGTTTGATTCTTGCCTTTATTGGATCAGCACTTAAAACCCTGGTGGATGATTTGCGGAGCATTGAGCATTCAGTTTACCCGACTAATGCAACAATTTGGAATAAAAATACACAGCACCATTTTTTCACCATGAGCTACTTTCATGTAATAGAAAGAGCTACTTATACTTTGAGGATGCTTGAGTAACAATGAGACACAGGTGGAGTCGAAATGTCTTATACTGTATCATCTCATAGTATTTCACACACTGTAGTTATAGCATATTTTCTTCTTCGGCCCAAGCAGTATCATACAAAAATCAAAGCAGATCAACACTTGACAGTAACAACAGCTGGTCCTGTATAGATTTTTGAGTACACTCAAACTCCACTTGTCTTTGAATAGGACACCATTAGCTCTCACTGTAAACAGAGTGTGGCTGCCACATGTGACAGTGAGCAGCTGTAGGGACCGGGCTCAGGAGAAACAGGAAAGAAGTGAGTAAGGAAAGGAAGGAAGGGGATAAGAATAGAAGAGGAAAACAGAGACAATGCTTTGCAAAGTGCAAAGTGCTTTCCCAAAGTAATACGACTGTTGTGTGAATGAGAAATGGGATGGGACACTCAGGCTGAAACAATGATTACTGTTATTAGCTCCACCTTTACCGTATGACAACAAACTGCCGATAAATATATTAATTTGAACTTACAATAAAACATTTATCAGTTTGACCCAGTTATAAAGTATAATAATATGAAAATACAGCATTTCATCACAGAGTTCTGTTGATTCATCAATATTGGAAATATTTATCAACAATTGTTTTTGGCAAATGCCCACAGCAAATTGGAAATTGTCCTGCCACCCACTTTTGAGTCCCGGCACACCAGTTGAGAACCACTGAACTAAAGGAAGCTTCTGTAAAAGTCAATAATCTAAAGGATATTTAGAACCTCAGTAATGGCAACTTACAAAATACACACAAAAATAGCACAAAAACTCTATATCTGAATCATTATTTGATTATCCGCATTTCAGTAAAAAACAAAATCATAACACAAACCTTCAAAATCTGAAATAATCCCCTCTAAATGTGGATTGCCACAGGAGTCGGACATCTTTCAGCCAGTTAACTCTTTCAGCGTGACTCTATCTTCCGGTCACTTCCGAAATAGAATTAATCACAGCGTCCCAAAAGCCACAACTTTCTCTTACAGGAGCAGCTCTGTTTTCCTCACTTCCCACTAACTCCAAACTGCCAATAATACTATGTTCAGGAGCAACACAGGGAGTGAGAAGGCAAGCCTCCTCCCATCTACTCCCCTTTCCATGGCTCCCTTCCCCCCAAAATGCACACTCCTACATGCACGCGCAGGCCTAGTCACCTCTGCAGCTAAACGATTAATCAGATAGGGACATTTGAAGAGGTACATTTTGGCTTAAAGTTTGTGTTATAATTGGGCATGTTGATTATAATAAACTATTTGCCCTTTGGTTTTAAGCTGCAAGTTTTGAGCAATGAGTGTGACAGTTTCTTGGAGAAAGTGAGTTGAATAAAAGCCTTTAGGGAATCAGGACAGAGAGCAGGCACTGACTTGCCTCCTGTCACAGCAGGGCAGTAAGACGAGGGTGGACAATGGACATACCTGTGTAGGTCATCTTGATGGAAAATCTTTCTTAGGTTAATGGTAATTGGACTGGTTGGTATGTACCAGCGAATGGTATAGAATGGTATAGCCATGGCACCCACTCAGATGGTAAAGTCACTTACTTTCACCCTCACATGACAACTCACGACCCAAATACAAACATCAATTTGAACTTACAGTACGAAGACCTTTTTGCAGCTCGACCCATGTCATACTGAATAATCAAAATACTGTAAAATACAAAGAACAAAGCAAAAACTGTTTTTTTGGCCTGTGAACAACTGGAAAGGATCTTTTGGGTCTCAACGCAAGACTCAGCAGTTGAAAACCACTATTATCGATTTTATTACTTTGAACTTTGGTCAAAATGTATAACTTTTTTGGGAATCATGTTCAGGTTTTATAGACATATCTGTTTCTGTTCTATTCAATTTGAGCTTACATACTTTCATAGGTATGGCTTTACCAATAGTATCAGCATATACTAAGACACTGGATGCGATGGTACTATATCACTCACACAAAAGGACTCTGGAAGACGATGATTAAGTCCATTTTCAACTACCAATCAGATTGGGCTGTTAAAGATTGGTGACGAGTGACAAAATCAAAAGAATTGTTATACAATCTGTGATGACTTTCCCTGACGCTCCTGCCTCAACCCAACTACATGGCCTGAAGTTATGTGGGCCATGATTATAGTTACAAATAAACCAATTATTGGAAATTAAATGGATGAAAGAAAAAGAAAGAGAGACAAACAAACAAATACATAATAACCAGTTACAGAGGTAGCAAGTAAACAACGTTATATAAGGCATTGTTTTTCTGAGAATTTTGCATGACCTTGCGTTTTGTCACCATATCCTTGTTCTCTCTTGAACTTAAAATAGCTTTATTGAAACAATGAGTCAAAACTGAGAAGCACAACGTAAAATACAGGCACTCATGAGCTGTCAGAAACCACATAAACCTACTTAAATGAAAAGCTCCATTCTGAGGGCCACTAACTGGATACCAGGCCTTACCAGCAGCCCCCTAAATAACCCAGACACCTGCAGGTCACTACACAGGTACAATGCAACTGTGTGGAGGTATGTGTGGGGGCACAGTGGAGGTGTCCCGCAATGAGGCACAGAGAGTTGCAGTCACCCACTGCTCCTTGCTGGGTGCCCTGAGGAACTATAAGGATGGATGGGTCATATGGGCTATTTGAACCCATACATAAGTGTTCAAAGTCCCAGTTGGCAAAACAAATCATTACATTTGGCGATTGTTGTTCTATTACTGTATTTTACATATTGTCTTTAGTGGATGTGCTTAAAATGCTTTTGCTTTTTATAACTGGCTTCTAGCCCTTTCAGCTGTACACAGATGTCACTTCTATCTGTTCTACTGTATGTTGGTCTGGAGGCCTATCTGTGTGTGTGGCGCTATCTCACTCTTTGCCTTTTGGTACAAATAAAGTTTCCTTGACCGTGACCTATGCAGTAAACACATTTCCCTATGAGCCAGTAAAGTCTACAAATACACACAAACAAACTCTAGAATGAGCAGGGAAGGGCATCCAGCACTAAACTGTATGAATATGCATAAGGTGATTTGCTGAGACTTTACCGTAACGGACAAAATTTAAACAGAATGTTTGAAATATATTTGTATACATGATACTGGATTACTCACAGTGTGACCAGCGTGTGGGCCCTCAGTTCTGATGCTACACTGAGAACTGCACTTAAAACCATATGCCACAGGATACTGTGTATTTTGTACAGTATTTAATTAAACCATAACATACGGAGTGAAACACACCTCCCATAGTGTCCCATAAGCAGTGTGTGTTTATCTAAACATGGAAACAGTTCTACAGGACTGGCACAGCACTGTTAGACAGAGTGCTCAAAACAACAACATCTGGAGGAGTGAAAGTATGTGTATTTAAGAGCATACAAGTGTGGTTAGTGACTGTGAGTGTGATGTTGGTGTGTCTAAGTGTGTCCCTGAAATAGCATGGCGAAAACACCAGTGCACAGTCAAATGAACAGTTAAAAGGAATCATAGCATCAAGACACAGGAAGAGTAACAGAAAACAGCAGAATGCAGAAAACATGCAGTATAAATTAGTTTGCCACATGACCTCTTTAAAAAAATAATTAAAAGGTATTACATTTGTCAATGGTATTTGAATATATTTGAACTAGTAGTACAAAAAATAGCTACTACAAATTACTACTGTGATATAAAAAGTAGTTATCCAATCTCACATGTGCAAAAAAGCCTTATGAAGCTTCTGCGCAAATTCAACCTGGAAGACCCACCCGCAGCACTCATTCATCACCTCATCGCCGGCAGCTCCTCACAATAATCGAATCACAGCCCCATCTCAGGCCACATCTTCGTGACAGCTAATCACCACAGCTGCTCATTCCTCATTCAGCCATTTATCGCCCAGGATCCCCTTCTTAAGCTTTCTCGTCTATCGCTGGGCCGGTTCCCAGCTGTGCTGCGCCCCTCCTCCGCCTGGCCTCTCCTCGGCTCTGCTCGTCGTTGTCAATTGGCCGCCCTGCGTCTCACACTATACTACCACCAGTGTCCAGGCTCTGGGGGAAGACTCCGTCAATCATTCATCATTGCCTTGTCTTTCATATCGTTAATTCAGTCTTAGGCCGGGGTCTGAGCCCCAATCATGATTCATGTCCAATAAAATTCTCCTAACGCCATTCTGTGAGTCTTGAGTCAGTCATGCAAAGTCAGTTTATCAATCACAGCCCTCGACAAAAACATCAAAGTATTAAATAAAATCATAAACTGTAAGTCGTATGGTAACAAACGTATTTATGTAATAATTTATTTTGCTTTAGGAAATGTGTTTTGTTATTATCTAGACAAGACAGACGTATGTTTTAATTAAACATTTGGAGTTTTTAGGATGAAAGCCGTGCTGTTTGGTCAAGCCAAACAAGTACAGAGCAGACCACAAACATTTATTGGCAGGAAGTAGCACAAACCGACGTCTCTATTTAAGAGTCACATATATTTATCCTGCTGAGCTAATGCTGTGGTTTCTGTGTTTATCTAAATGACACCTTTTAACGTTGGTTTGACCCCGTTTCAGGGTAAATGCTGAAATGACAGCAGTGAATGGTGGGGATGGACTTTCTAATCCTAACATAAATACATCCTTTACAGTGGATGCTACCAAAGTCATTCTGCAGTGACTTTCCATGATGCTGAGTAAAATGTCACCTTTAGGATGTCGCCTTGGTGGGTCCATAGGTGGGGTTTCCTGTGCATATCCACTTCTCTCTGTCTCTTATAAAGATTACCACATTCAACAATATGAGGTGAGATAACACGAGGCGTTCACTGCAGGGGGAAATCCTGTACAGGTTTTCTGTGGGACACGTTCCTGGCCTGATTTTGACATTTCCAGGAATACATCTAACATTTGTGTATAAGTGCGTTTAAGGCTACTTTAGATACTGTGATAGCCTAACCTTTACACACAAATTTTACAGTCAGTCCTGTTAATAATTTTACAGGCAGAGATTCATATTGAAGTACTGTCATCTTTTGAATGTAATTTTTATGTATTAAAAATATAGTCAATTACTCGGGTAAAAGTATGATTACTTTTCACTTGGGCAGAAGATGATAAACTACACTAAAACAACAGTATTCCATCAGCTGCTGAATGTCACAGTGGATTTTCAAAGGCTCTCCTGGCATAAAGAATTGATATCCGTAAAGCATTTCAATTGAGAGATAGTCAAGAACAACAACAGTGTGTATTATTTCACAGCAATCAAGGTAATAATGCAAGAGTTAACTCTTTAGCAAACTTTAACTTATGAATGGAGGAAGATAACATAAATAGGGCCAAAGTCTAAAATGGGTCTCTCATTAAAGCCAGGTCCCAGTGTCATAATACAGTAGTGATAAAATTTGAAATGTGCTTGGTTTATATTCATTTACTGTATTATATGCTTTAATATTTCCACAAGTGCTTTTTGTCACACTACAGTTTAGCAGGCTATACAGGAGCCTTCAAAATGACTTAAGATCCATAGGCAGATGTAAGAAGTGTCAGTAAGACTGGTGTATTTTCTGGAGAAAACAGAATTTTGATGACTAATAGATTGACTAGATACAGATGCATCTGATTTCCTGAGAAGATATATTTATTGGTTAATTTTCTCTTCACACACATAACAAATCAAAGTGGTATGTGTCACAAGTCACAGGTTTATGATAATCACCACATATTTTTAATAAAGGGCTTGGTCTGCACAATGCTGTTTATTGTCATTATTACGATATCTGTCTGACCAATATCCACTGTTCAAGCAAAAAGAATAAATGAGCTCTGTTGTTACACTTTTTTAATGAACATGTAAATCTGTTAAAAAGTAGATCCAAATCAACATATGGAATCTTCAATATTTTCAGTATAGGTTGTCATTATTTTTGTGAAGAATGAACACACTGTAGTCAAAATCAAGCTAAAGCATATTTTTCTTAACCTTTTCTTGAAAGCAAGTCTTCGTGACCAGGGAGCACTGTATATGAAGTATAGCCGGCTGTCAT
The DNA here is from genome assembly GCA_007210695.1 of Neogobius melanostomus. Lineage (NCBI taxonomy): Eukaryota > Metazoa > Chordata > Actinopteri > Gobiiformes > Gobiidae > Neogobius > Neogobius melanostomus. The sequence goes on along the minus strand of VHKM01000004.1, from coordinate 566,502 downwards.
GGAAATGGGCCCAAACAAAAGCAAAGGAAGCCGCTCGGCCCTGGACTTCCTCCATATGAATCATGCGCATTGAAGTAATGCACAACTGAAGGAAAAATATTGCCTCAGCAGCACTTCTCTTCTCATTTCTCACCTTCAGCAGCATTCACTTTTAAATTCCTCCTGCTTTCACAGTCTATATGAATTAATAACCCAACATTTTACACAGTTTCAAAACCGTCTGGACCAGAAGATGACATCGCAACACTGCCACCAAGTGGGTCTATCAAAATCATAATCGGAGAACAGTGCAAAAGCAGTTGGTAAATAGACCATGAGAATGAATCTATCAACATACAAGACAAACAGTAGCAGAGCTCGTATCTGTCATAGTGAGCTCTACTGATTAAACAAGGCATTCAGTTAAGGGATAAATGCATAGTTCCAGCAAAACATTTGTATCTCACAAATAAAATTAAGTCTTTAACTCCTAAAGTCATGTTTCAGTGATTAAGATCAAATTGAACTCCTGAAATCACAAAAATTGACCCAAACTGACAAGATACTGCTGGAGGATCATCATCTTCAACATAAAAAAAGTGCACCGATAGCAAAATCCTTTTCTTCCGGGCCACTACTTTTACTGCAAAGACTGTACTATGACGATTCATGTATTAAATGTTCCACAAAGAGTAGATTTACAGGCCCATTTCCTTGACTTCTTACCTTCATTGCTACAAGATGTTGGTGTCATTGAAAAATAAGCTACCCAGTGGCCACTGTTTCTCCTTCACTTCGACTAATCTTGACAGTGACACCCAAAATCCAAGCACCCTCCAAATACACAGGGGCATATAAGCTTAATTCCCGTTCGGCTATCTTTAAAGTAACCCATCTATGTTGTTCAATGTTAATCCGACAACTCGATTCTAAGCCCCTTCGTATGACAGACAGAGAGCATATCTTATGTGAGGCCAGCTATGAACTTACAGACGGCTGCCAATTACTGCGCTGCGGCTACTTTACATTTTGCGCGTCTATTCCTGGAAGAAGTCTGACAGCGCATCACATGAGATTTATTGAGTGTCGCTCTTCATAACCTCAAAGCCAATATCTGACTTCCTTTTAACTGAATAAAGAGGGAATTGGTTTCAGTGCAACTTTTCCTTCCATAAAAAAACTAAAGAAAAGTTGAAATTCGGGTTGACTTACCGGCGATCCTGTCTCGCTCCATACCTCAGGCCGAGCCTCCACATGCAACTTTTGTGTCTCGGTTCATTCCCTCCCGTTTTTCTCAAAGACTTCCCCTTTTCTTGTGAGTCAGTCGGTCCAATTCCCCTTCTGCAGACCTCCCTCTCTCCCTCCCTCTGCCTCCATCGCGCGCACTTCCTCCAACTTTTAATGTCTTCAGTGTGTCAGGATAACAAGGGGGTCTGAGGCCATGCGCTCTTCATGTGGAGATTCACACTGCTGCCTATAATACATATTCTGCCATATTCCATAGACAATATTGTTGTAACATTTTGAGTCATAGTGTATTTATTTGAATGTATTTTCTAAAAGTAGAAAATGTCAATAATGATTATAATGTTTGAGCGATTGCCTGAGAAAGTATCTTGTTATTTGGCTACAGGATTTTCAAATGGTCTTACTGGCGCTGATAGTTCATACAATTTATCAAAAACGATACAATAAGTCTAACTAATGAACAGTTTGTGTGCATTTGTTAGCTGAAGAGAGGAACTAACAGCTAGTCATTGTAGCAACATCTGAGCAATGCTGCAATGGTATGTACGGTATATAGTTGCTTGAGCATTATTCCTATGATCCAAATGTATTGATCTCACATTTAAATTTTAAGATATGGAAGGAAATTGTGTGAATTGTCAAAGAGAATAATGTGCTGGGATTGGGCATAGGTGACCCAGGCGGCCACCTAGGTCGCCATCTGCTGGAGGGGGCGCCGAATTGCGCATACATTTTTGAACCCCATTCTCGCCTATTTTCGGACATAACTTTGGAACAGAAAGTGATAGAGACTTGCGGTCTTTTGTGTTGGAAACTAAAAAATTAAATCTGGTTCTTCTAGGCCTTTGGGGAACCGTGTAATATGTAAATTTACTTCAGAAGTAGAGGTTCCTCCTCCAATATAACTGTTGTGCACATTTCATGATCGCACATGTTCGGATTTTTTTTAATGAATAGATAAACATAATATAATATAACAAAGATAATCATAATTCGGATTCGGGGGAAAAAAGCAACAATAATAGGCCTATAGAATGTTATTTTGGTCAAGTAAATTCAGATAAAGGCTTTATGCATGTGCGCTAGAGAAAGACACAGAAATACTGTATAAAAGTTCAATCTTGCCTAGGGCACCAAATTGGCTAGGGCCTGTTGTGGTATGAAATGGTCTTCGTACTGTATTACTATATTGTGTGTTTTTAACAGGACAGAAGCATGTGGGCCAAACTCCTTTCTTTAAGTTTACAGTACGAAATAAAGGAGACCATTGGGTCTTTTTTTCTTTTTTTAAACCTGTGTATCTGGATCACTGCAGAAAAATGGTTACTGTCCAACCACAAGCACAAAGTGAAGGTTTTGTAATATAGAAAAATTCAATGTAAAACAATATTCAATGGTGGCAACATGGTAGCACAGCGGTTAGCGCTCATGCTTCACAGCTCGAAGGTCCCAGGTTCGATTCCCACCTGGACGGGGCCTTTCTGTGTGGCATGTTTACATGCATGAGACCCGTGTATATTCATTAACATGTACTGTCCCGATCAAATAAACCAAAAAAATAAAATGAAATACATTCACCCATCAGTGTTTGCAAGAAAAGTTGGTAAAAAATAAAAAGACTGCAGGGTTTTAGAAAATATATCTAATTGCTTTTTGATTTCTATCTCTAGTATTGCAATTGCAATTACTGTAGGCTATTGAACTGCATCCTTAACTGCCACCATCCAATCTACGATTTTGAATTGATTGCAATTAATTGTGCAACTTTATCAAAGCACCAGGGCAATGTATACATAAAAAGATACAAACCATAATGTACACCTTTACTGGAGTATTCTTTGACCGATGTAAAATCTGTCTGACTGGAGCGGACAAGGTTGTGCGCCACACGTTGAGTCAAATGCTCCGAAAATCCACTGCAAGCCTTTGTTATTTTTACGTCACACAGATGAACAGAAGGCAGATCAAGACAAGCCGTTTCCTCTTCCTTCTTCTAAGCCACAGCCCTTACAGTCTATATATCACACACAGTGCCAGTGGAGCAGTGACACAGAGGTTCAGCAGAGTTTAAGAAAGCAGGAACCACTTGGGCAAGGCAATAGGATTTGGATAAAACAGCGATATGAGTTGACTGAGAGGAGGTCTTTTGTCTCTGAAATTGTTTTGACTTTTGAGTTCAGAAAGTGACAAAGGAATCACTCTGACAACATGTGGCCTCAAGAGGTGAGAAGCTGTATAGCTTTGGTTATATCAGGAAGGGCCTGTGAAGTAAAATATAAAATATGCAAATACATGCATATTGGAATTTAAGAGAACATACTCACAAACGTACAAAGAGTTCATAATAACAAAAAAATGCTTCTGGCTGAAGCTGAGCCTGTGCAAAGAGCATTGGTCTGTTGAAAGGGCAGAACACACATCGTCCGGGAGGAAGACCCCCTCCACATGATGCTTTTTGCTACTACCTTGTTCTAACTATATGATTAATAACTTACAGTAAAGCGCTTTAGGTGTCTTAAGAAGCTCTCCATAAATCCAAGAGATAGAAAGAGATATTGTTATTAGCATGTGGTGTAAAATGCAAAATCCAAAATAAAGATCAACCGTGAGGCTTAAATTCTAACATTTGCAGGATTATAATTTATGTTAATCTTAGTGAATAATCTTAAGTAATAAAGGTTAAAGTTAAAAGGTTCCTCGCTTCAAAGCTTCAAAGCTTGATTCAATGCGAAGTTGACCTTTAGTGAGTCTTGCTTAAATATTTTTTGATAAAAACACAATTACACAAGGACAGAGAAGCTTTTAAATGTTATTTTGTAATCTATCTATTCTATCATTACAATTATTATTTTTTAAACCATGTATTATATTGTTTATAAATAAATACCACATGGTTTGATGACATCGTCAAACATTGCTTTCTGCTTATTTATTTTTCTCACATTTTGCAACTGTATGTCACAACTTGTTTGGAATTCAGTTTGTACAAAATGCACAACAGGTTAAAAAAAAAAAAGTAAAAGTAGTCATTGTAAACGAGTAAAAGAAAACTTTGTGACTAAATTGAAGCCCAAAACCAGAGCACGCAGCCCTCCCTGTTCATACCTGTCAGCACCTCTGCACTCCATCATAGCAATGTGAGATCTAAGAAACACCTCACAGCACTACTGACGTGCTAATTCACAATGTAATCAAAGAGAGGGTTTTACAAAAGGATAGTCATTATGGACGTCCGGTAGCTTTGGTTCAAGCTTTAGGTGCACTGCATGCATGTTGTTATATTATACAAAGACCATTTGTCAAAACAGTACAGAAATCCAATCTGTACGGTCACATATAGTCACTGTTTTACAAGTAGAATGACCAGGCCTGTACCTAAACATTTAGTAAATAATGAATAGCACTGGTGGCTACTCCACAAACATCATTAATAGCATTTCCATTTTGCATGTAAAATAAAGTAATTTATGGTAATATTTTATGCGCTCTTTCAAAATTAAAACCAAGCATATTCAATGAGCCAAATTCCTCCATGATAACAGTTCATCTAAGCATGCTACTTCTGCTGACATACATATCCATACAACCAGCATAAAGCCTATATTTGCAGCTGATGAGGCAGATGGTCATGAGGCACAAACAGCCACGTGCACCCGTTCACTCATGCGGGGCAAACTTGGATCTAAAAAAGACCCAGTTGATCCCGCACATTGACTAAGAGAGGACACAGGGCTTGAGGGTGCTCACTAATGTAAGCCGTCACTTTAAAGAGTGACCTAAGGCCAATCGCGTGACTCAGACATGCTATATTTTGTTATATAAGAGTCCAGCAAATAGTGAAAAAGTCACCAGCGTGCCAGCCAATCGTAAAAGAATGCCTAAGGGTCAGCAGTGCAAAATGACGGCGTAGAAAATCAAAGATAAAAGCGCAAGATGGGGCAGGAGAGAGAAGAGAGATAAGGTTATGATGTGGAAGCAAATGAGGGGTGATGGTAATTTGCTTGGATATGAATATGGGTCATGTATTGCAAAGCATGGTAATCTACATAAAGTGACTGTAAAGCCCCATTAGTGTAGACGTCTCTTACTGTATAGTATTTACTATAAATTGTGAAGAAAACAATATGTTGATTTTAGATTGTCTTAAAACATTTTACTAATTTATACAACAATACCTAGATTAGAGATAGACCAACATGTAGGGCCATTATTTAAGCTCTCATATAAACTGATATTGTTCATGTAATACATGAAACTGAAAGTGTTGCTCTGTTTAATTATTGCAACCAACTGCAGTTTACTCAACATCCACTGGTGTCACTTCTATTGAAACTTTCTGCTTTGGCTTGAAGCAATGGGTGACTAAACCAAAAATAAGACAAATAAACCCATAAAAACGGAGGCGATCTAGGCACACCGCACAGTGGATAAAGTGTAGATGGGGGACATGGGGATGTGTACGTGCAGCTCTGGCGGCCACAAAGATGACATCACTATTGAGCTCATAGCGCTCTTCACATCACCATTAAAAACTACAACACACATGCACCAAACAGGGGTCGGGGAGTAGAGGCACTGTCCTCTCTGAGCAAGTCCCACAACCACTACATCCCGGGGCAGAGGCAAATGACACAACTCCTCACATCTCCCATTTACACGAGACAAATTTAGAACCACTTCCAATGGCTGTATCCAAATGCAGGGGAACACGGTTTTGAAGATACCAAAAGCCGGTCCAAAGGAAGGTGATGTAAAAAGAAATTCACACTATGTGGGGAAAACACAGTAATAAAATGCCTAAATGTTTTGAAACCCTGCTCAAAATAAAACAAGATTGTGCTTCCCAGTCCCCATCCGCAGAAAGAGACATGTACTTATTTTGTTATTAGACACCGAATCTTTACCTCAGAATCATTATCAAAATCCAATTTTCGATACAAACTTTCAACTATGGATAACCCAGAAACAGCACAATTCAACTAAAACACAAATTCCCTTGTCCAGTCTTCAAAATCACTACAGTATATATTTTCTTATTCCCAGACTATAGTAATTCCTCTCTGGGGTCATGTAGACTATGTGAAGGCTGTAAAAGTGCTGGTGAGGCAGTCTGCAGGTCTGTCCGTCCCGCCCGACTGTGGTAGCTCAGCTGGCTCTGCCCTGATGACCATAAGGTACCTATTAGACGTGAGGCAGCTGCTGGAATGCTATGTAATATGGGATATCCTTTGAGTTACAGATGCTTGGCACAAAATTGGGGTCTTTTTGTAAGAATTTAAGTGGAATTTAAGAGCTGCCACTCTTAAAGAGGTGTTTATGTTTTTTACTAAATACCACATATTTAAAACATTTCTATTTAATAAGTGTCTTAGCTTTTTCAGTTTTTCTGAAACATTTCTGGTCCAAACATCCACAGTCTATGTTTTGGAGGGAACAAAACATCAATCCTAGGATCCAGTCAACCCCAAAATGTGCCACAAACTGGATTAGGATTATCTGTTTGTTCTGCTACTACGGTCACAGGGCCAAATGTCACAACAGTAAAGAAGTAGAGTAAAAGATGTTCTTTGACTAACCTCCAACAGAATCACTAAAAGAATACCCCACTACTGGCAAATTGTCAAATGAGTGCCGCTCTGTGCCCACTGTTATATGCGTGAGTAATAGATCTCACTGAGCTCAACTGTTTTAATATCCTGCGTGCTTAACTGCACATTAAGTCATAGAGTCAAAGGCAGACGTGGATGAGAGGAGCCCAGCTATGTGATTGGCCTGATTAAAATAGGGCCATAAGCCTGGAAGCCCGCTGAGTTCACCTCTGCAAATTAGGCCCAGCCTATGGAGAGATGGCACAAGAGGAAGAGTAGAGAGGGAGACAGAGAGTTCCTGTGGTGCAGTGTGGTTTAGACCACTGCAATCAGCATGCCAAACTCCTGATGTTTAAAAACACTGCTCGGACCAGGAATACACACTGCACATAGATACTACATGCACTACACTGAGCAGTCCAGACACTAATATATGTGTAAATAATAATAAGTGAATGCACATTATCTCTAGTTGTGGTTTGAATATATAAAGGCACACTGCGTAACATTTTTTATTATACTGTTGCCAGCAATAAAAAGCATGATCCTAAAGACCAGCTCGACACAGTTAATGCTATTTTTGCAGTGGGTAATCTGAGAATGGATTTGGATGTGGCCTAACCTACAAAAGTCTCTTTTCCACAGGCAGGCGCGACTCAGCCCAATGCCTGGTCAACCCGGTTTGGCGAGCTTTTCCATAGCAGAGGACTGCTGGCCTCTGATTGGCAAATGAGAGAGTGGACAGGCCTCACTATTGACACGCAGGTCATACGGATTTAATATTTCACATCATACCGCTGTTCTAAAAGTGGATTTTGCCAATATTAGCATTTAGCCGCTGTTAGCAAAACTTTAGCTTTAGCATAACATTTGCATGTTCATAGTTTGTATTGTAGCGGTTTCTTTTTAGTTTTATTACAGTTCGGTTCCTCTGAATGATTCCATAACCCTCACCAAAAGGCAGCATTTGTACACATTGTATTCTCATCGCGGCTTACAAAACTTTAATTTATCTATTTATTTGTCGGACAGTGCATGTTAATGCACTGTCTCATGCATGTAATGCATGTCTCATGCATGTAAACAAGCCACACCGGATTGTAGCCTTGGGCTAATTTGCATCCATTGTCCGCCATGCGCACTCTCATTCATCCTGGCCTGTTGTACATGTTTTTAGTGGTAGGGGATACCGGAGTACCCGGAGGAAACCTACACAGACACGGGGAGAACATGCAAACTCCACACAGAAAGGCCCCGTCCAGGTGGGAATCGAACCCGGACCTTCTAGCTGTGAAGCGAGAGCACTAACCGCTGTGCCACCGTCTACCCCTGTACAGCATGATGACAATCATGCTCCTCAGCGTGCTCCTCTGTGGGGTGCCGTCCACAACAACTGCGGTTGTGTCGTGTAGTGAAAACAAAAGCGTGTTCTGGGTAGAGTCGATACGTTCACGAAGATCGTGACGCTATGTGGAATAGCGGCTTTAAATCACACATTTGGCCCAGACGGGCTGGAGACGGATATTTGCTGAATACAGCTTTGTTAACTACTTACAACAAGCAGGCTTGCATTCAGTATTGTTTGAACAGGAAAGAATCGTGGACAAAGATTGAGTGCACTCACAAGTTCAACTATGGAAGGATCAATAACACAGTGGTCTGTAAACAGCTTCATGCTAACAGCTCATTATAAACAGCAGAAAAGTCCCAGTGGAACATGTAACATCAGGTGTTTGTTTAACGAACACACAGCGAATCATTCACGACTGGCCGCCTGCTCGTCAGTGTACACAGCAGTGCCCTGGCCCGCTGGCTTCACTGAGCACACGTCATCATCACCACGGCTATTTTCAGCACACCTCCGACTGCCGGGTGATGTCATGCCTCAACACACGAACTATAGAATAATAAAGGAATGGAACACATGTAGAGCTGTCTCCAGTCTGTGCTTCTATTGTTTCAGATGGATCGTGATTGTCCACTGCCCAAGTTAGTCTGGAAAACCATGACTCGACAAGCAGAGTGACCATCGGATTCCACATCAAAACTAGATTTCTGTGTAAAGGGATGAATGGTTTTGGGAAAAATGTATGCTTGCAATTGTGTTTATATTAGCAATTTCTTTAAACCAAGATTCAGTGCACAATCTAGGAGCATTAACACATGTGAGAAAACGGCAATACTTAACTGCTAAACTAGTACAAGAATCATGCATTTCTGAACATGTGAGTTAGCGGTCTAAAGTACATGGTTAACATTTTGTTATCTGAATAATTGCAGCCTTTGCGATTTTCTAACTGAAAATACTTTCTCTTAGAAGACCAATCAACCAATCATCAAGGAAAGTGGGTATAAATGAAAGATCATGTTCTGCACTGGAAAGCTGAATGGGAAAAGGTCATTCATGCTAATAAGTAATTTCGACAAACCTTCATGTTTAAACCCCTATGATATGATACTATGGTAAAAATGTAAATTATCTGCAGTATTTTAACGAGGATTATTTAAACTCTTGCTTCTCTGAGTTCATCAAAAGATTGCAATACTAGCACAAGGACTATCCGAGAGATGTGGCTGCCAGTGCATGAGTCAGACAGAAGGGAATCCAGATCTGGTGTCACTGAGGGGCCATTGTTAAAGTGAAATAAAGACAAGTATTGAGTCTCCTCTTGTGCAGCTTCAGGGACTTACACTGCGAGGGTTTGTGGGAGGATGAACCACATGATGGATGCTGCAGCGTCACGGCTTTTGAGAAAGGCGAAGTGTGTTGAGGTCAGTATTGTGTCTAAATTACGCAAAATGTGTCAGTTCAAACTAAGTCAGTCAGAGAAAACAATAAGACAGAGTTAGTTGAAAAGCACTTAATTATAATTTGATTTACGTCAAGTTATGTAAAGATTTTTCAAAATTTTCATTTAGTATTTTATTTTGAAAACCAGGTCCCAAATGTTGTATTGGATAACTTCATCGTCTCCATCTCGGTGGCGCTGCGACCACTGAAAAATAATAATAATAATGCATTAGTCTTATATAGCGCTTTTCCAGACACTCAAAGTCGCTTTTACAATTTGGTGCATTATTCATTCACTCCATACTCGGTGATGATAAGCGAGGCAACGAGTCTGCGCACATCAGCCACCACCACCAACCACTCACACACTACATTCGCCAGGCTTCCTGGTGTTCCCAAACAGTCTCCCATCCAAGTCCTGCCAGGCCCTTTCCGTGCTGAGCTTCCGAGGTCTGACGGGTTCGGGCATAGCAAAGGCGGTATGTCCGAATGAGGGGAGTAAGCGTTCAGTGCTGTTTATGACAACAGGGAAACAGAGTATGTGGATAAACAGAAACATTCTTTACCTACAGGAGTAAATGACTTGTCCTTTCATACAGCCTCTGTAGCTGGTACATATAGTTTATAAACCAATTACAAATGTCACTGAATCCCCTCACGCCAGGTATCACAGGCTGGAGTGTCCAACTGTGCCAGTTTCAAGTATATGGAAGGACCTATGCAAAATCAACAGGTCATTTATAAAGGCTAACTGACCAGCATTACCTATTCATCTGAAAGTAGTCTAGAACTCTTTTTGTATAAGCAATGTATTACGATGTAGTCCCAAGTAACTTGCTTTTCCAATTCAGAAAAAGGGTTATATAGCGCACTATTTGATTGCAAGTATATGGTTAATTAGAAAAATGTGTTGTTACTATTTCAGATCCTTTCGACTTTTCTTTTTCAATTGAGCATTGAGACTACCGCAAACAGCTTGTGCCTATTGGTGTGTATATTGGAGCATAGTATGAGCAAGTATTTTAGAAATGTATTGAAGCGTTGTTCTGCACTAATTCAGCGTATGTATGTATATAATCGTGCTTTACATCTACTCTATGATTATAAAAAATCAATGCAAATATCCCCCAGCGGTGGTCCTGTACAGAGCATCAGGGAGCTGAGGATGAGTTGTGAGCTGATAAAAGGAGCTGTGATGAATATAGCGCAACTGACTGGGACCTCTCATGCGTAGACAATGTAAAGAGAAAAGAGGAGGAGGCACAGTGCATCTTCTTCTGTTGGTTATTCAGTTTATTATGGGTCACATTACTGCGTAAATAGAGGCTTGATGTTCAGTAAAATGCACTCTTAGTGACTGAACATTTTAGTTGGTGCAGAGGATAACTACCAGCTGTTTCTTAATTGAACATGACTACCTGGGTTTCGGTTACATTACTTTTTTCTCTTATTTGAGAACTGGCACCGTTTTGACTGGTGACGAGTTCTCATTTTATATTATTGTGGTGGACCTCTTCTATATACCCATCCTGTGTGTACATGTTTGGACCAAAATCTATCCATTGATTAAGGATTGAGTACAGTATGTATTGGAATCTGAATACATGTATGTATGTCGCGGATAATTGTGATCTCAAAGAGAAACAAGCTAAATTAAAAGCAATGTGAACAGATGTGCCTCATAATGTAGATTGCTGTGTTTTGTTTTTTTATAGCCCTTGTATTTAGTGTTCCAGGCAGGCGACCACAAGATCATGGGAAATGGAAATAACTATAATAGATTGTAAAGTTATTTTATGGTTACAGCCTTACTATTGTGAACTATCTGAAGCACCCACTAAGTCAGTTAAGATTGTCAGAGTGGTCAAGCGAGAGGAAGTGCAGTGATAACTCTGTCAGGAAGAGACAAGATTGACAAGAGAGTGACAAGTTAAGGCCCCCAAGACAAATGTCACATTCCTAATCTTTAGGTCACACGTTGGAACGTGGAAGAGTGAAGAACAATAGAAGACTTTGGTTTGTACAGGACATTGATAACTATTTTTTGAAGGTTTTCCCCAAGGTTATTATCACAGTAGCCTCAACTTGAGCCACTGTTCTGTCGCTTTTATCTGGAGCGCATCATCTCCCCTGAGTCTGGTCTGTGTTCTATAACAAGACGGGAGTGTGCAGATGGGTCAAACAAACAACCAATAACACACAACTGATTGATTCTTGCCAAAATATACCCAACTGTCAGTCAAGGATGGTGGAGCAAGGCACCAACAGTTAGTTCAGGGAGAGCACAGTCAAGAGGGGCCAGATGACCCATGAAGACCAGACAGAGAAAATCATGTTGATGCGCTTCAAAATAGTCAGGGTGAACCCAGAGGGACCCCCTAAGGCTCCCTTGGGTGCTGCTCTTTCAAGCATTAACTAACAAGTAAACCAAAAAAAAAAGAAACCCAACAACAACAGATGAGCAAACAACAAAGTAAAGGGTTCTGATAGTATCAAAAGTTAGAAACATGACTGGATTGTATCGCAAGACAAGTAGCTATAGGAACATATCACACAATGTAAGCAGCAGCAGCAAAATGCAAAACAGTTATTTCAATAAACAATATTCAAAAATAATATCTGAAACGAGTGATTATTTTATTGTTTGATTTGATAACATAAAAATATAGCCAAACAATAAGTTCCACTTTCATTTGAACTTTTGATAGATATTAACTTCATCACAGTTGACATTGACGAATACGAGCCAATTGCAGATAAATGAACTTACCTGTATTGGCGGTTTTCTTCATGCTCTGTCAGTGATGATTCTTCAATACTTGACTCAACAACAAGAATAGTATATTTAATTATACTTGACTTTCCCTCCCCCGTGCGCTTTTAGAGGATAGTGCGTGTTGGCACCAGTGGTTGGCACAATAGACACCACTGCAGACGGCGCAGATGGAGCAGTGCAGTGAGTCGCTCTGCTATGTTAAAGACTGAACGGGACGCAAACACGACCCCGAGATCCCATGCGTAAACTAGTGCAAGGAAGGAGAGGGGGCGTGTCCCACATTTTGCGTGGATTATTGTAGGACCAACTGCCAGTTAAACTCCAATGAGGCTGAATACCAAACGAACGCCTTATTTTTGCTCTTACTCTTGCTGTTGCTGAAGAATTTCTTTATGTTTTAACACTGGGCTGTGTGGTTCTCAGTGACTTTATTGTATTGCTATGTTATGGTGGGCTATTGCTTTTATTTGCTTTGCTTCATATTGCTTTAATTTGCTTTTTTTTTATAATTATTTTTCTTTTATTTGCTTTTGCGATTTTTACTGATGTAGCCTGGAAATTAGTGCATTTATTGGGCTGTTGTATTTTTCTTATTCTGTTTTATATATTCTCTATGCAGCTCCTCTTTGCAAACTATTTTAGTTGTTCAATTATGGTATAAGCTATAAATAAAGTGGATTTGATTCTAGAGAGAATATTTGTATATTTTCACTTAGGCTACATGCTGTCCAACCTTCAAATGACCACAGACAGATGAGAGGACTAAGGCCACCCTAGGCCAACGCGCGCACTGCTGCCATCTAGCGGTTCACCGACGAATTGCGCATGAAGCAGGTCAAAACCGTCAAAACAACAGCAGCTATGAAGAACACCACTGTGACTGACATTCAGCATTGACTTAGTGTTTGTTGTGGTTTCAAGTGGAGTGGTGGTCGTCCTCATTTCTTAGCATCCTCTTTGTCTGCAAAACTAAAAACAGGAAATGTTCAGTGGTTTTGAACTGGTTTGAAGTTTGGAGAAAAGGTCAATCCATGTCAAAGACACACAAAGTTAGACTAGACTATATAGGCAACGTCAGGCCCGGGGGCTAAAACCTGCCCTCCATCATTGAGCTTCTGTCCCTCAAGATGATTTTATTAGACAAATCAGAGATCAAATGTCTATTAAAGTAGAAAAGTGAAAAATACTGTGAATTCATTTAAAATAATTACTAAGCAGAACACCCATTTTCTATAAATGGCATTTCTATAATGTAGAATTGAATTTGTAGAACACACTGACACAACCGTTATTATTCACAACAGCCCGATTTGGAGCAATAAGCATGTGATACGCATTCTTATTAATTTCCTGCACTCGTCTGACCTACCTCACCACACATACACAGATAATGCTTCTGCAGAATCAAAACTTGAGTCTGACAGATAAAAGCTTTTTTTTATTTTCCCACCACAATTGCAACATACAGTGACAAATAACACAAACTACAAAAAATACACATTACATGAGGGTAAATTGAGAAAGAACTGAAAAAAGCATTTGGCCTGGGAGGAGAAAAAAAAATCAATGCAAATAAAGAAATTTAACTTGAGCTTTTGTTGTCCAGGCAAGGAATCAGAGCCTATGACCTAAAGGCCGCTGTTGACGTCTCACTGCTGGAGGCATGCATTGAGATTTACAACATTCAAATAAACTCTGATTTGGATTTACTGTTGTTTTGTTATTATCTACAGTATATCAATAACAGATGTTGGCATTAGGGATCACAAATTCAGTTGCAGTGTTCTATCAAAAAATCTATTTGTCAATTCAGTGCAATACATATTTTAGTCAATTTTTTTTGTATTGCATTAAAACAATGTCAAATGTAAAGCAAGGCAAAAGAAAGTAATGAATCTAAAATGTCAACACAAAGATTTTTTTTAGGTGCTCCAGCAGCCATAATGGAGGGCAATTGACCATTTTCCTCATAGCATCATCTCTGCCCTCCCTATGCTGTTGGTCGATGCTCCGCGCCTGGTCTCAAGCCGTTTCTTGTCATAACTTCATAAACAAAATCATTTGAAGGCGCTTGAATATCTCTTGATTCTCTGCTGCGACTCCAGTGCTTTATCTGTTAATGTAAAACAGAGGCCAATTGACCGCATACACATTTAGCAAGATTGTCACATTATCACTACTAGACAATGTATATTTAAAGCAGTAACAAAGTAAAAAGTACAAGTACAAGAAATAAGTACAAATTATAGGTACTTTTACTTTACTCAAGTACATTTTATAATAAATACTTTTTACTTTTACTTCACTACATTTTAGAGCCTATATCTGTACTTTCCACTCCATTACATTATTAAATTGGATTAAAAGTAAAAGTGTTTTAGTTTTAAAGTGACCTCTCTACGATGACCTGGTTTAGACCTAGTTTACACCTGGTTTAGACCTAGTTTACACCTGGTTTAGACCTAGTTTACACCTGGTTTAGACCTAGTTTACACCTGGTTTAGACCTAGTTTACACCTGGTTTAGACCTAGTTTAGTTCCTGTTTTTGACCTGAATTTGTGGTTTACTTGTTTAGACCTGGTGGTTTGACTCAAATGATTAAAACAAATCCTGCACATTAAACTCTTAAATACTTCTATGTTTTACTTACTTACTTACTTACTCTTACTTATAAAGTACATTTTACAATGCGTACTTATATACTTTTACTTAGTAAAAATATCATCAGATACTTTTACTTTTCCTTAAGTGCATTTTTGGTCCTGTATTTGTACTTTTCCTTAAGAATATTGAATACTTCTTCCACCACTGATATATAGGTGTGTTGTATACCTAACGATTCGTCTTACAATGGTTCATCTTACCATAGGAATTTACTTTCTGGAGCAAAAAATAAACCACCAATCTCAGAAATTAATAACTACAACAATTTTACCTATATTTTGGATTTAGGCCCAGGACATCAAATGAATCTGTCTTGCACCACAGAAAAACAGAGGTCTTTGCGTTTAACTTAAACCCTCTCAAGAGCTGACAATAGAATAAAACTGACAACATTAAACACCCTTTATTATCAGCAGTTCCCAAAGTTTAAAGCCACCACTAAAGGGCTTTTTTTTATGTGTGTGTGAATCCATCAATGGAATGAACTGAGCATGTGTCAGCTTACCTTTGGGATAAAACAGAGGGTGAAAATCATGGTGATGAGAATGCTGACGGTTGCAGTGATAATAATGAGCAGGAACGGTTGGACGGCTGGAGGACTCTCACACACAGGAGATGAAGGAGTGGACACCTCTGGATCTGTTAAAAGAAAATATTGCCGAAGAAATTACTCACACCATCTCTAATAATGAGCATGGCTTGAAAGAGTCACACTTGATCCACTTTGTTATGCTCACTTCCCCCTGCAAGTCGATTTATAAACATAGACTGTACTAAAAATGATTATCAAAGATTTTGGTGACATTTGTAAAAGACCATTAACCAGCAAACAACATTTACATAATATCCGGGTCATACATACCTGTCTCTCCAACTATGTCCACTCTGTACATGTTGCATGACGTGTTAGACTTGAATTTAGGGATATTAATCAAGTAGGTGGCAACGCAGCGGTAAACACCAGAATCATTGACAGTAACGTTGATGATTGTAATATCGTGTTCCTCAAAAGATCCCGTTTTGACTATTCTTTGAGAATTGTTCTTTGAAATAGCACTAAATTGACCCAAGCTTGGGTTTGCGCGATTATAGTCATAGTAAGTCACGCTCTCTTTGTCTCGGTAAAGATACATCCCCCCATAGTATCCAGCTATTGCTATAAGGTCTTTTAAGCAATATGCAGTTGAGCACTTGATGGTGAGGTTTTCTCCAGCCTTCAGGTGCACAATGTCTAAAAAACCCAAAGAGAAACACCTGTTAGAATCTGCAGGCTTAATTCATTATGAAGTTTAACTACAAAGTTGGCTTACCTGCAGAGACAGAGGCGGAAGCCCATGTCAGTAACAAACCCCAAACCAACAACATCTTCTGAGTGATAGACAGCTCGGTGTTCATGGCTTATAAACAAGTCAAGAGACCACAGCCAGCGTTTCCTGTACAGGGGAGATAGTGAATCAAATCTAAGCATTTCTAGTTGAAAAAGAATACCAGGAAATACTTATTATTAGAGTCAGAATGAATTGAACATGTCAATTTTACATCCAGTTGTTTATTAGATTTAGGTTTACTTTTATTCATCAAATTGTTTTTTGTTAGTACATGCATATTTGATACATTACAGTCTGTTTTATCCTATTTCGGTACAGTGGGTTGCATAAGTAACTGCCCCTTTGACTTTTTGACATTTTGCCACGCTATAGACCACAAACATAAATATATTTAATTGAAATTGTATGTATAGAAGACTCACACTAAGTGACACACAACCGTGAAGTGAAATCTATACATGATTTTGAATTTAAAAAAAATAAAAATGAAAAGTGGGGTTTGCAAAAGTATCTACCCCCTGAGTTAATACTTTGTGGAATGATTGTCTTGGTAAGATCACATGGACACAGTGAATCGTATCACCTCTCATTTTTCACTCAAGAAAATGAAACCAAATGCCCTCCAGTCCGTATATGGCTATGTTTGGCGGTGTGCAGGCAAAAGTTACAGAAAGCTGTATTAGTTTCAACAGGAATGAAAAGGAGGAACAGGAAAGTGATGAGCTGTGAGTTACAAATTAGATAAAAGTCCAAGACAGTGTCTTGTGGTGTCTGAAGGAATGTTCTGGTTAAATGTTTTTAACTGTGTTCCGGTTAATTGTCCTTATTGTACAAAAGTATCAACCCCCCTGAGTTAATACTTTGTGAAACCGCCTTTTCTGCAATTATAGCTGCAAGTCTGGATTTTTTCACATTCTTCTTTGCAAAACAGCTCAGTTAAATTAGATGGAGAGCACTTGTGAACCGCAGTTTTCAGATCTTTCCACAGATTCTCGATTGGATTTAGGTCTGGACTTTGACTTGGCCATTCTAACACATGGATATTTTTTGTTTTCAACCATTCCATTGTTGTCCTGGCTTTATGTTTAGGGTTGTTGTCTTGCTGGAAGGTGAACCTCCGCCCCAGTTTCAAGTCTTTTGCTCCCTCCAGCTTGTTTTTGTCCAAGATTGCCCTGTATTTGGCCCCATCCAAATACAGGGCGTCCACTGGGTGTAGCATCATGCACACCCAGTGCATGATGCTACCACCATGTTTGACTGTGGGGATGGTGCTTTAAGGGTGATGTGCTGTGTTACTTTTACGCCAAACATAGCGTTTTGCATTTAGGCCAAAAAGTTCAATGTTGGTCTCATCTGACCAAAGCGCCTTCTTCCACATGTTTGCTGTATCCCCCCTGTGGCTTCTGGCAAACAGAAAACGGGACTTCTTCTGGTTTTCTTTTAAAAATGGCTTCTTCTAGCCACTCTTCCATAAGGCCACATTTGTGCAGTGTACGACTAATAGTTGTTCTGTGGACAGTTTCCCCCACCTGAGCTGTAGCTCTCTGCAGTTCATCCAGGGTCATCATTCTT
The DNA here is from genome assembly GCA_007210695.1 of Neogobius melanostomus. Classification (NCBI taxonomy): domain Eukaryota; kingdom Metazoa; phylum Chordata; class Actinopteri; order Gobiiformes; family Gobiidae; genus Neogobius; species Neogobius melanostomus. Next base: position 548,555 of record VHKM01000004.1, on the reverse strand, counting down.
GGTAACTGCTGTGGTCAGTGCTGTCCTTGTTCGGTCAGTAAGTTTAGGAGGACGGCCAGGTCTTGGTAGGTTTGCAGTGATGCCACAGTCTTTCCATTCTTGGATGATGTATTTAACTGTACTTTGAGAGATGTTCAAAGCTTTGGAAATCTTTTTATAACCTAACCCAACTTTATACTTCTCAATAACTTTATCCCGGACCTGTCTGCTGTGTTCTTGGACTTCATGATGCTGTCTGCTCCCCAAAAGTCTCTTAACAGACTCTGAGACCATCACAGATCAGCTGTATTTGAACTGAGATCAGATTACACACAGGCAGACTCTATTTAGTCATTAGGTCAACGTGATCATTCAGGCAACTTCTGAAGGCAATTGGTTGCACTAAGTGGAAAGGGGGGTAGATACTTTTGCAAACCTCACTTTTTATTTATATATATATATATATATAAAAAAATCATATATAAATTTCATTTCACTTCACGATGTGTGTCACTTAGTGTGCGTCTTTCACGTCAAATTTCAACTCAATACATTTATGTTTGTGGACCATAGCGTAGCAAAATGTCGAAAAGTTAAAGGGGGGGCACATTCAATCCACTGTTTATTGCTTAGTATTTTTCACAACTTCATTATTTCTTAATTAGCCTATTGTTGATGTTTTATGTATGCACTTTCAAAATTCCTAGAGCCACTGCTGATGACAATACAAATGTCATGATTCATCTTTTGTTCCCCTGTGTTTGTATGTTGTCTTTGGTCTAGTCCTGTTTTATTTTGACATGTGTGTTCTGTCCTTGTGATTTTGCTTTGCTTCCCTTGTGTTTATTGCCTGCCCCGCCCTGATGTGTTTCACCTGTGCCCCGTTTCCTTGTTTATTTATACCCCTGTGTTTCCCTTGTTGTTTGTCGTGTCATTGTCTATGTCAGCCCTGGTTTGTTTGAGTTTTGTCATCTCTGGATTTTGTTATTTTGGTTTTTGTCATTTATTAAACATCACCAGTTTTGTTGCAGTCCTGCATTTTGGGTTTAATTTTCCTCATTCCACCCTCCCACCATACAATAAACTTACTATGGCTCAAAAGGGTCCCTTGACAAATGTGAGTTTATTTCCCTTTGTGAGCAGGACCTCTACACTGATGCTGTTCTGTCTGGAGAATAACAGGAAAATAAAGGGAGGTTTGGATGTGTACAGAGGAGCAATATCAAAAACATGGATGAAGATTGCAGCGAGCAGCCAAATGAGAACACTATCTCCACCATATCTAAAACTTAGCATTTGCTCGGTGACTGAACTTTATGCCAAGTGTATGCAACTTGATCAAACAAATATCAATAAACTATGATAAATAATCATTCTGAACAGACAACCACAGCCAATAAACTAATGAAGTCCACAAGATGACTTGAAAATGGGGTCGGACATTCGGTCAAAATCAAACCATGTAATTCAATTCCATTAGAAAATGAGAGGGCACTTCATTTTGTAAAAGTTTGAATGCAGTGCCCTCTAGCGGATGTTCATGGTAAATGTTATGTCTTCTGAAGCAGGCTAATCTGGATGAATGTACTTTTTATATTGCACTCCTTTTACAGCATGCCATGAGCTCCTTGTCGTGACCCAGGGATAATCAAACTTGTTTTACAGCTGCTCTTATCTGTTCCAAAAACAACTGCCACCGCCACAATAACAGCATGATTTTGTGTTCAAACCTGCTTAACAACAACACAGTGATTTAGCCTGAAGATTAAAAAAAGTAAAAAAAAAAAAAAAAAGGTGTTCTTTACTGCTTGTATCAACTTGCTTTGATTATAACGTTTGGGCACCTTAGCAGTCACAATTTTCAAGCGGTAAAAAAAATACTAGGATCTGGCGCGAGAGAAGTTAATAATTTCAAATAACGTTAAATACAATGGAGAGCAGTGAGGGCAATATGAGCACTGGAATGGTAATGTGTCATTTGAAGCTGTCTGGACTTTACGGTCAGGAGCAGAGCACTTCTCAGCGGCTGGGAGCTCTTGAGGGGAGTAGATTGTAGCAGTTGTAACATTTGAAGTGATTACAGAAGTAGGATCTCTATCAGCCCAAAAATAGTAAACATATGTGTCTCAGCTGTGACTGTTGCTACTGACAGAAACACAACGAAATGTTAACCAACCTGCTCTGTTTATTTTTCTTATTGTTGAGCTGTTTTTTTTCCAACCTTGGACAAACCTTCACAATTAAAAGTACAATAAAGGGACAGTATGGTGTTTCCATTAGTTACCGATACGTTTTATATGAACTATTGTTGTAATCACTGAAACAATTTTACATTTACAGTAGCTTATCAAGTTGAAGAGGTGTGTTGGTGTCAACGTATTTAGATTGGGAACCTCTGAGTTGGTAGTTAGGTGGAATAACAACAATGTAAAGATAGTTTGTAAAAAGTTTATTTCATTTTTAGCAATGATTAGAGATTCACAAAATTACAAAAACACACAAATACAACTGCAATCACAAATATACATACAGATCAACTTACCATTCTCTTAATTATATGTTCAACTGTACAAGAGCCATGTGAATGATTGTCTTGCTAAGATCACATGGACACAGTGAATCGTATCACCTCTCATTTTTCACTCAAGAAAATGAAACCAAATGCCCTCCAGCCCGTATATATGGCTATGTTTGGCAGTGTGCAGCAAAAGTTACAGAAGGCTGTATTAGTTTCAACAGGAATGAAACAGGAACAGGAAAGTGATGAGCTGTGAGTTACAAATGAGATAAAAGTCCAAGGCAGCGTCTTGTGGTGTCTGAAGGAATGTTCTGGTTAAATGTTTTTTTACTGTGTTCCAGTTAATTGTCCTTATTGTACAAAATTGCTCATCAGTTTAAAAACATCCTGCAGGAGACATTAGACAGGCTCACGTCCTATAGGGGCTTAAAACACCTGCATTTCATATTTTTTCCCCTTTTCAAACTAGAAAAGTCCCACTGAGATTTCAGAATCACATTATTTGGGGAGTCATGTCCTAAAGGCCCCACCCGGCTCAGAGATCAAACCTGAGACCTGCTTGCAAAACCAAAATGAAAAAATAGCTGCGCTACAATCTGTAAATACAGTAATTGATATTTACTTTTTTTTCACCGCACGTAATCACATTTTCAGTCTAAAGCAATAGGTTTTAAAAGAAACACAACCAAAAGGCAGTACATAAGATCCCTGGACGATACAACAGTAAAAACACCCGATCAGTGCTTGACTTACAAAGAAACCACAGCGTGTCCTAGTGTGAGAGCACTCTATTTTCTCCAAAAGATTATTCATATTATTGTTTATGAAATCAGTGAAAAAGGGGTGTCATTACCTCGGTACATATTACAATATCATGTATATCTGAGTGCATTATTACAAACATTGTCATAACGATCATCTCTCGAGTGTGAATTGGCTCCAGGATGGCGACATTTTAGACCCACACTTTTATAGATCTCACGAAGCACGGTGTCAAACAAGGAAGTGTTAGCTTCGGATAAGCCATTAATAGAGCAAATGATTTCCTGGTAAGAAAAAAGGAAGAGTTTGAGGAATTTACATTGTTGATTGTAAAGGTTTCTGGAATAAAGACAAAACTAGTGCGATGTTATGTAAAAGGTGATAAAGGTTATGATAATACCTCAGGCAACTCAAGGGTCACCTTTACACCATCTGATCATCTGAAAAACAAAAACACATTTAGTTGTAATAAAACACTTTAACTGTAAAATGGATGCAGTCTTATGGGGGCAAATACACATTATATATATATATATTTAAAAAAATGTCTGAGTCAATTTTGTTGAGATGTCATGCAGCCATGGAAGTAATCTGTGCAAGGCTTTATACTGTATTAGTATTGAGAAAAAAGATGTACAGACTTACTTTCCTCAGAATATACCGCCGGGGCATCTACAACAAAGAGATAATGTGAGTTAGGTTTGCTTAGGGTCAGTAGGTCAAAAAAGTCTGTAGTTAGTAGCCCAACCATAACAAAGTCATATCTTGAAAATTGTGTCTATGCCCACATAATTGATTGACATAAAAGATACTGAATTACATTATGATAATGAAGGATCCCCAATCCAGACAGATGTTGTTTTGGGCCATGTGCATCATGTTTAAAAACCTCTTAACCCCCGCCTGAACCGATCACATTTTCTCCAGTTCAGCTTTACCCAAATCTAAAAGACGAAAACGCGATGAAAAGGTGACAAAAGAGCGGCAAAAATGTGATAATAAGTAATAAGACAAAAAACGTGACAAAAATGTGATGAAAAAGTGACCAAAAATTTACAAAAACACAAGAAGAAACTGACAAAAAGTGACGATTAAAAAAAGTCAAATAAGTGACAGCAATACGCAATGTGAGGAAAAAGATCAGTTTAGATCAATTTTGTAGCTGTCAAATGAGCCGTTACACAGGCCTATAGTCAAGAAGCTTTTAGAAGCCAACTGGAGAAAATGTGCTCGGTTAAGAGGTTAAAATACTTTAAAAAAACATAAATAGACACCAAAACAGAAAATTGAAGTAACTCCACTTGATTTGTAAAAATAGAACATACTCATAAGAGGTGCTTGCGAGAGCCTTCGAGTGTCTGTTAACAATATAACAAACAACAGTAAGACCTTCAGAGAGTGTACAGTATGTGTGTGTATAGCCACTTTTTTGTTTTTACATTAAAGGAACCAAATCTAAATAATTAACAGCAGAATGAAATGACAGTTTATGATATGATATAGTAAAAAAAAAAAACTGGATCAAATGAAATGACATTATATTACTATTATTTATTATTATTAGGTAATTTCTTGAAACAAGCCAAGAATCATTTGTTGGTTATTGTTGCATGTTTTAAAGTAAAATAAAATTCAAATAGGTGTACAACCGAAAAGGTCAGACATTTTGTCACTTGATTGCTAGAAATACTGAATTGCTTTGGCTTTAATTTACTAATCCATTCACACAAATACTGTGTTCTCATATTCACATGTGGCTCTATTGTACTAGAGATAATTTACTGGAAACAAATGAACTGTTGAAGAGTGTCTAACTGATTAATCCAGTTCGACATTAACAGTGTACTTTCCCAACTCGCACAACTTCGTAAACAGCCAACCGGCTGAAGCGGGCAGACCGGTTCCTCCACTGACACAATTGGTTTGGTATTGGTCTTTGAAATACTCTGGCCAATCATGGGTTTATTTCATTGTGTTGCGTTACTCACTCTGTTGTCTCCGTCGACACATCACGAGTACTGCCACAAGCAATCCAACAATCAGTGACCCAATGACAAAAACTGGAGCCCATATCTTGGCATTTGACTTTCCTTCTGTGTTAGAACCTAAAAATAAATAAAGCCAATATATATTCAGAACTCTGCACAAATCAATTGGTATCAGCCATTATTTCCAGACCAAGCCCTGTCCCTTTGTTGTGGCTTAGAACATGAAGGTTTGGTCTTTGTCAAAGTGAAAGGTAAAAATGTGTGTGAGGTCAACAGTACAGAAACAAAGCATGTTGGCTCGTAACAAAGGAACTACTTTCTCTTCTGCCAAACCCTTTTACATGAATCCCACGGTCAACTAATGAAACCCATTTACACACAGATATTTGGTTTTATTGTAGGGAAAAAGAAAACAGAAATGTCAGCCAACATTCCTTATTCTCTGAATTCATGAAAAGCCCTTGGTCAAGTTATGCATTGTACAAGATTTAGCCAGTGAGCACCTTTTATGCAATACAGGAAGTATAAAAAAGGTGTGGTTACGCAACTGATTCTCATTTTACAAACAAACAATAACAGTTGAAATAGACATACCTGTCCTTTGATCCATGGGTGGGATTTCAAATGTTTTGGTGCCTTGTTTTACTCCATTGGCAGAGTACACTTCACAGACAAATTTTGTGAATTGTGAGTCGGGTCCAAAAGCCAGTTTGCTCGTCAAATCGTAGAGGCCATTGGAGGTCTTTATGGCCTCCACGACAGGTTGATTCTTCCATTCCGCATCATTCACCACCCATCGAATGTAACCTTCCGGGAAGCCACCGTGAGCCTTGCATGTCAGGGTGAAACCCTTATCAGGAGTAATTTTCTCTGGATCTGTGTCAATCACTGGTTTACTGTAGTTAGCTGCACATAAAAGTAAACAACTTTAAATACTGTACATTGAACTGTCATATTTGTCACAAGAAACTGAAGTATAAAACAGGTACACCGGTCAGGCATAACATTATCACATCCTGTTTAGTGCTGATGGTCACAATTTTGTGTTTAGACCACTTAGCTAAATACTGAGTGAAGTGTAGGACTCCAAAAGGGAGCAGTTTTGGTTTTGCAGATGCTTTGATCAAGTTGTCCAATCACAAGTGTATTGTAAACTTGTAAATTTGTGGAGAAAACACTGTACATCTAATCTTAATGCATTCGAAGCAATTTTATGAACTCCCAGATTAGTTTTCTAGCATTTCTGTGCCAGTGACTCTGAAAAGTGACCCTGCAAGTTGTGAAATATGTCTATACATTCATCCCTGTTAAGAATTTGGATGGTACAAATATTTTAGGAAAGTTAGGAATGAGTTTGGACACAACTAATATATTCATTTCGTAGTTTCTTGTTTCATTTTTTTTAAATCAGGTAGAGGGCCTTTAACTTTAGTCTGCTTCAACACATCAGCTTAAAGCCACACTGCGGAATATTGCAGGTTATATGATGCTATGGCACAAGAGCAGCTGAACTATCGCAACTGTGCTTTCAATTATCTTTCTTTGTTGTATCTTTCATTAATAAAATACCCATAATAATATCAATACATGTATTTTATTCTGTTTTATTTTTGGGGTGAAATGTTGCATCGTTTTTATTTTATTATTTTATTGTTTAGTAAACCACTGTCACTCGTGTAGCGTTATGCCTGATCAGTGTCCATTTTTTAACCCTTACATTTGACGGTCAGATGCACGTTGGATTTGCCAGTTCCACTGACGGTCAGTACAGAGCAGCTGTAATCTCCAGCATGGGACAAATTTGTGTCGGTGATGAGGAGAGATACGTTCATGTTTGAGGGATTCCAAGGACTCCGAATTGCAAATTGAAAGCCAGGTTTTTGTTCAGTCTCATTGTTATCAAAAGAAAGTACTTTTGTTTTATTCAATTTCCAAGTGACAAGCTCAATCTCTGTGGGATCCCCCTTGTTGTTTTGTACAACACAGTCCAGGAGCGTGCTTGTTCCGTACTGAGCCACAATTTCAGATTTCTGACATTCTACAGTCACAAAATCTGTAGAGAGAAACATAACAATTTGAGTGTTTCATTTACTTCATATTTTACTGAACGGAAACAAACTTACTTTGACTTTTGGCTTCAAGAATTAGAGAACTGAGGAGACATGTGACAATGATTCCAACAGAGGCCATGTTGAACTTCAGGAAAAAAGAAGATAAAATCATAAGTGTATGAGATATTGAAAAATGCAACAGCTGCAGATTAACACACAACAAACAGAAAAAGCATTTAAGACTAAACATGGCATCAAAGGGTCACATTCAAATGTATTTTCCTTACAAATTACTTGACCTCATATTCAAAGTACAAAACAAGAAGTATGCAAAGTAGTAGACTGTGAGTGAATACTCTAGTCATGGCAGTGGTGAAAACATTTTAATATTATTTTTTGTCCAATTGTAGTAGCAACAGGCCACAGCTGCGCACAGACATGCCCTTTAGATTATACTATGACTAGCCATAAGAATAGGGGAACACAGACGTCAAGTACAGACAGTAGATCTGTTAAATCCTGTATCTATGACTTAAAGATTATTCTGCAGTTGATTAAGTAATCTCTAAAAGTACACCAAAAGACAGAAACTCGTTTGACAAGTGTGGGATTTTAATGGATTTGCTTTCGTTTGAAAAGGACTTCAGTGAGTTTGGCTCCAATGCAAATATTAGTGCGTAGTCAATCTGAAAGAGAAAGTGGACAGAAACTGATGCTACAGTGTGACACAAGGTCAATCCTGAGAAGGAAAACTAAAGGCAGTTTAATGTAAATAAATCTAAATACAATTTCTTTATCAAAATTTGAAAAATCGGAAACTCATGTAGACCTGAATCCATGTTTCAAGAGACATTCTCTCATATTTCTTCAACTTTAACCAAATGGTGTGCCTCAAATGTGAACTGGGTATGATTTCCTACAAAGCAGCTTGCATAATTCTCCATGATTCCAATGATTCCAAAGGTCAAGTGCGCCAGTGCTTTGCGAAGACTGTGACAACAAAAGGCCTTCTTGAGTAGAGATATGCCATCGATATGTGTCGTCTCAAAACTGTCCAAAAGAGGCAACGTCCAGTTCTAATAGTGTCGCAATAATAACTCCCTCTAACATCTGCAAATAGGAGAGGAAATGACCAATTAACCAAGGATTTCAATGTCTGGCAGAGAGTTTCGCATGATTACACAGAGAAATTCAGATTTATTTTCAAGGGATTGAAGGGGAAATGTACTAAGATAAGACCAGTGCATCAAAACCTGTAATATTCTCAATTAAACATCGACTTTGTTAGTCATGGACTGTAATGGATTGACTTTCTTAATGAACAGGAAACCCAGGCCTACTTTTAAGCAGGGCTGGCCGATATGGCAAAAATAAACAAATAAAATAATCAATTTAAATTTGATTTTAAATGACATTTCACATAAAGCTTTTACAATCATGCTCATGAATGTTGACAAGATAGCCTACTTTATTTTATACATATATAAAACAGTGTTAATTTCGTCGACTAAAATATTTAGTCTTAATTTTAGTCAAAGTGATATTTTTGACGACTAAAATTGGACTAAAACTAAATTTAAAAGTTTTTCATGAGACTAAAACTATGACTAAAATGTCCAGATATTTTAGTCGACTAAAATAAGACTAAATAAAAACGAAAAGGAGAGACTAAAAACATCCAAACTTCTATTGACCGTCTGAAAGAGCCTCAGATCATGTAAATTCACTGTCAAAGAATCAGCTCTGAGCTTTGTTCATGTGGGAGCAGCTCCATGAAGCAGAGGACCTTGAATAAATATGATTATAATGAATATTATAAATGCAAAGTCGACTAAATTTGTCTTAATTTTAGTCGACTAAATTGACCTGCAATTTTAGTCGACTAAAACTAGACTAAAATTGAAGATTTTTTTTTGACTAAATCTCGACTAAAATTAAATTACATTTTCGTCAAAAGACTAAGACTAAAACTAAATTAAAATATGTTGTCAAAATTAACACTGATATAAAACCCAACTTAAACAGAAATGTATAGGCTTTCAATACAGCAGTGAGCCTACGATTATGATTAGAATTTGATTAACTGCATATCTCTAATTTCGCATCAAAGTGAATTATTCCAAATTACACATAGCAGGTCAGTGGTTCTCAAACTGTTGCATGTGTACCATTGGTGGGCTCCTTCAGGTGGTACTATCAGGGTCATCTGCAATTTTAAATTTAAATTTTTCTTCATTTTAATAGACAGCCTAATTTCATTTTGGCATTTGACATTTAGTTCAGTTTAGAACTGATTTAATCCTGATCTTCCTGATCTGGTGGTACTTGAAAGGGAATATTTCATGAGATGGTAGGCCACTTGGAGTGAAAGGTTTGAGAACCAATGATCAGTTTAATGTTAATAAAAGATATATATATTAGAAGCAGAAGAAGAAGTTTATTTATATAGCGCCTTTCACAGACATAGTCACAAACATGAGACAATAATACATTCACTCCATACTCGGTGGGGAGACTGACTGAAACGCTGTCACATCTGCGCCAACAGCCCCTCTGACCACTACCATGCATTCACGCACACACATCTTCTTTATGGAGAAACAAAATGAAAGGGGAAGGATCCACATGTGGCAACCCTTCGGTCAAAGTCGACAGGAGCTGTAAGTAGCGCATTACTTTAAAATGTCACAGATTCAAAACAATAAAGCCACATAATACATCATTACACACATTCTGCCATAATTCTTTACAAATAGTCAAACCACGCTTGAAATACCTAGTCAATTAAACAAACAGCCGTGAACCACAGACTCCTTTCGCTATATAAACCCTACAACTTTACAGCAAACGAAATGATGGCTTATTAGTGCTGACATCAGGCTAAAACTTTGCGTAATGTTGGTACTGACCATACACGCTCCTCTTCACTACATCTACGACGTCTCAGGGTGTCTCGTCCTCAAACTTATGCCGACGCTCAAACCGATTTGGCGATATCTCATACTTTCACTTTCGAAATGAGTAGTCTTTGTGACGCCCACACAACACACGCGTACAATAGGCCTACGTCTGACCACTGTGTAAAATGTCTAAAACGCTAAGATAATAATAATGATAATAATAATAATAATTTTAATAATAATAATAGAGCTATAAAGTCACAAGTACACAAACAGAAAATACACATTACGTTGTTGAGAAATTTATTATTGAAAATGCCATAAAACAGCGTGGTACAACAGTGACACCTGGAGGACACCTGGAGGACACAGGCAGGTAAGGTTTGAACTGTATTACCGAGTGTCTTCCGGAAAGACTGAGCTGTTATAAGGTCACTTATAATTTTAAGATGAATAGCCTAAGGAGCAAGGCATTCATAAAAAATAAAAAATAAAAAATGAACACAGGCAAGATAACTAAAACGTGAAATAAGACTGACCACCTCGTCTTGCAATTATGTGTCAAAGGTAGTGCTGCACTACACAATATACCAAATCTCATTGAACTGCAGTTTTTGTTTTCCGGAAGATACACATAAGATACTTTCAGGGTTATATATGTCCCTCTTGTAAAGGTGGGTACAAAGAATAAGAGGAAAATACTGTCTCAGTAAGTTCGGTCTTCATGGTAAACAGTAAAAAAAGAAATACAAAGAAAATTCCAGAATCAATTCATGCATTTCAACAGCGAGCATCAACTTTGTAAATTATGTCCACAGTTTTCTCACTTTCTCACGATACGTACCAGATTGCATGCAACGTTTAGCAAAGCTTAAAAAGCCCAAAGCAATTCAATTTAATTCTGCTCACCTACAGCTTGTGCTCTTCCACCAAATTTAGAGCATGTGTGAAAAAAATTCATAGCACAGGACCTTCCCTGGTTTGGCACAGGTGACTCTGAACAACATACAAAGACACACATAAAGTGCCGTTCGAGCAAATAAGACAATAAAACAGTAGAAAAAAACTCCCATCTTAAAAGAGGTATTGAATAATGCACTTTAGGATGTAAACAAGGTTAACACTATTCCAGGACCTCGGAGCACTTAACTACAGACACTAAACAGAACAGGGAAAAAGGACACATGAGGACGGAGGTAACCAATGGCTGTTAGATTTTCATCCCAAAATAAGGCTGGACTTGCCCCCAGGAGGGTTTCTGCGACCGGATGGGATGCCTGCTGCAGGATCCTCTCCCTGCGGCTCAGGGCTCAGCTCAGCATCAGTGCCATTCACTGATAACATAGAAAAGAGGCTTTGAACAAAAACTATATTCCTAAATATATTAGAATAATAGTAGTGTAATAGTAGTATTTAGTGGCAAGGTGGATTTGAAGAGACACTTACCATTTTCAGCACCTGTTTGTACATCTCCCTAGAAAATAGTTAGAAATTATTAAGATTGCATAAACAGTTTTGGGCCTTTAACGTTAAACTTAGATGTACAACACAAACATCCAATTAAAACCAATAGAAACATCTCATCTGTCTCTTGTGGACGAGTCTAAATAGGGGTGACATTCATAAATGTGCAAAATATTTAAATTTTCCCATTATAATTAGATATATTTTCATAAATATATTGATATATCTTTTCACATTTATAAAACGATAAAGATTTGATAAATATTATATTATGCTCACAGCACTGTCTAGAGCGGAGTTGTTGGAGGATTGGTCTCTTCTTCTCAGTGGAGCTGACGACTCCCCACAAAGCACACCAGTGGGCTTCCCACCTAAAAATAAATACATTTTTGTGCTTTTAATGCTTTTTAATGAGTGGGAGCGAGGGAGAGATTAAATTAAATTAACTCACAAAAATAAAAAATTTATTTCAAAAAAAAAATATCAGAAAAAAAAAATCACACCATCCCGTGGGTGCAGCGAGGCTCAAGTACCCACACAAATCTTTGGTCACCCAGGATCACTAAATTATTTATCGGTATAACCATGGGCTGAACGATATTGAAATAACTTGACAATATGCAACTCGGCTGTGCAATATTGCGATAACAATATTATTTTGATATTTCACAAAACCATTTCAACATGCTATGTTCTATTCTAATTAAACACAAATTGTAAGTAACTTTCTTCAGCAACTTGTATCAAAAGAAGACTTCAGGAAGACATCAGGACCAAAACAAAACTAAAACTGAACTAAGTCAGCAAATGTTTAACAAAAAAAGTGAAACCAGACTGAACAGATTAAAATCCCCTAACACAATAGCCGTATTTCTCAACATAAGCAACTGACTCACTCGTGCTTCCTCTGTGTTTCCTGAATGTTTCCCGTGGGCTTGGGAAATGTCTATCTTTCACTTTCATTGGATTTATTTATTTGACAGGGACGTTACACAACACATGTGTTGTACAGACCAGAGATAGCTACAAGCTAATTTTCATCTGTAGTCCCTGGGCAGAGGCAAAGTGACAGCAGGTTTATACAGTGGCCAATACCCATTCTTACTTAAGTCCTATTATGTATAATAGACGAGTATCATAAAGAGATACAATCTTTCCAAAATGTATCCATAGGCTATAGGGGTATAATTCCCACTCCCTCCATTTTTTCTGCATTTTATTTTTACACCATGGGAGAGAAAAATTAGACTATGGAGGGCCACCATACAGTCTACTTGATTAAGAGGAAACACTGTATGAAAAACTGTACCTGGAGGGTTATTCCTGCGATTAGCATAGGGATCCTCTGGTTCAGCAAATACACTGGAGGCCATCTTATTTACCCGAACAGGCTTCTCCTCTTCAGTTCCAAAAGATATGTTAGATCCACCACCAGGAGGACGAAGAACTCTGAGGTAAAAAGTCATACCATTAGTGCCTCAATGTATAGCCTATTTAAACGTTTCCAACAGCACGGCATCAGTGGATACCATGTAAAGTGTTAGATGCCAGTCAGACCTTTCCCCTTCATACCCATGTTTCTTTTTTATTTATGCTTTCCATGTATGTAAGAGAAAACTGATTAATGATCTGAAAGTATTTATCTTGAGAAACTAGACAGTAGCAGCCTATTTGATGCAAGCTCTCGAGACACTGTGTGATAAACAACAGATTGCACTTGCACGTTATTAGGCCCCACCCAAGGAGGTAGGCTACTGTACATCTTTCACATCGTCAGCTCAAGTACACGCTAAATATTTACAACAGTGGAACACGAGTATATACACATTTTCACGCAGTGTAGGCGTCGTAGTGATCCACAGACAACAGACTGGATGATACAAAAGGAAGAAAGGCAACGCGGTGGGCGACAGTGTGTGAACGCATTGGAGTCTCCATGTGATCGAGGCGAGGGCGGTGCTGATGTAGCGGGTCCATCGGCTTGTATCAAGGCACTGGGATACTTGTAACAAAGGTGAAAGATACTGATACTTCACTCGTTGAGACAAATGATTGTTTAATAAAAAGGGGGAAAAAATGCTACGCAGTTACCTGGAGCTGTTTTTTGCGCCTGGCTCCATCCCTTCAAATTTTGTCGTTGTCGTCATTTTTGTGCACCGATATCGTTTCTATATTATCGCTATATGGATACTGAATGCTCCTGCAACACTTCCACTGTCACAAAAACTGTGTCCGCCGGTGAATGAATGTACCGGAAATGAGCCAATACCACATATCCGGGGAGCCTCTTTCATAATAAACACATAAGTCCAACCATAGTCATAACACTCCAACATAAGTACATAAAACTGTAAAACGCCTTTATTACAATAACATCCTTAGTGTATGAGAAAGTTTAACAACAAAGATGATTAGTACAAAACAAACAACATCGCAAAGCTATTAAATACAGCGCTCACAAAACTGAAGGTCGTTTATCTGGGCTAACTGTCTCAACGAGAATAGCTCTGGCAACTGTATTGACAAATGGCAAATTGCATTGAAAATCTACAAAAAACAACAAACAAACCCTAAAACTGTGGCTTTACATGAACTCAAATCAATATCACAGCTACATATAAACTGATAAACAACCTAAAGTGATGTAATTTCCCTCTTTGTGCCATGGTGTTGGTATAAAATCCCAGATGTCTAATAGCGAATAGATGAGCTGATGAGCAGAGGAGGTAGAAAAGGCCAGAAGGAATTTGTCTTTACAATAAAGAGCCCCTGTCTGCTGTTGGAAAACATCAATAGTGTCTTCATCCTCCATTTCAAGCTGTAAGAAAAACATATTTTTCAATGAACAGTTTATAAATCCCCTTTTGAGATAAAATGCTACCAAATGAATGAAGTGACTTTGTGTAAAGTTGACTTTTAAGATATTAGAGTGTAGGGCTGTGTTCTTTTTTTCTATTTTTGGTACCAGTACTGATCAGTAACATCTCAACAATATTTTTTAAATGTTGTACCAATGACGCTACAATATCGCAACTAAATTAACGCTATACGGATATTGAATGCTCCTGCAACACTTCTGTCACAAAAAACTGTCCACCGTGAATGAATGTGCCGGAAATTAGCGAATACCACATATCCGGGGAGCCTCTTTTATAATAAAAACATTGTCCAACATAAGTACATAAAACTGTAAAACGCCTTTATTGCAATAACTTCCTCCGTGTATGAGAAGTTTAACAAAAAAGATGATTAGTACAAAACAAACATCATCGCACAGCTATTAAATAAAGTTGTATACAATTGGGCATGGACAGTGCTCACAAAACTGAAGAAATAGGATCAGAATACCATCTGTATTTATCAAGGTCAAGTAACTCTCAAAGACATTGTGACGTGAGTGTCTCCAATTGTGCTCTAGAATATTGTTTTTCATCAAAAACAAAGCTTTATCTTTTTTTTGTTTTACAAAATAAGCTCATACATTTGAAAAAATGAAATTAAAAAAAGTACTCAATTAACAAGAATAGCTCTGGCAACTGTATTAACAAATGGCAAAAATGCACCAAAAACCTACAAACAACAAACAAACCCTAAAAGTGTAGCTTTACATGATCTGAAATCAATATCAAAGCTACATATAAACTGAAAAACAACCTAAAGTGATGTAATTTCCCTCTTTGTGCCATGGTGTTGGTATAAAATCCCAGATGTCTAGTAGATGAGCTGATGAGCTGAGGAGGTAGAAAAGGCAAGAAGGAATTTGTCTTTACAATAAAGAGCCCCCTGTCTGCTGTTGGAAAACATCGATAGTGTCCTCATCCTCCATTTCAAGCTGTAAGAAAAACATATTTTTCAATTAACAGTTTATAAATCCACTTTTGAGATAAAATGCTACCAAATGAATGAAGTGACACTTTAACTTATGATAATCTATGCATAATCAAACCAGAGCTGGGTGGGGGTGTGTAAAGTTGCCTTTTAAGATATTGGAGTCTAGGGCTATGTTATTTTTTTTCTATTTGGGACCAGAACTGATCAGTACCCGTAACATCTGAGTTTTTAAATGTACTTATGATACATTAATCATTCTTTAGATAATGGTTATAAAATCCATGTTAGGCTATTTGAGCAAAATCAACTGTCTAATAAAATGTGTGCTGATTCTGACAAGTAAATGAACTATAATGTCTCGAACACCCACATTTAGAAAACCGTGCTTATTCATTAAAAGATTTTGATATTTGGTTCAAAACACTTTATCTAGTGAATTTGCATTATTTTAAATATAATCATAATTACAGCAACAACAAAACATCTGTAATTCATTATGTTCAAAATGCAATACTTGTTTAGATGTTAAGTTATATCTACCCTAATTTATTAAAGGCCCTGTACACATATTTTCCATCATGCCCATTCTTCAACGTCAAAATCTGAGGAAAAAGGTGTATACCCAATATTGTTGTGAACTGAGCATTTTCTTTTATAATATACTCTAATGGACAACAAGGATTTACTCCACAAAAGTTATGTTTAAGAAATTTAGATAGACCTATGGTCAATATTAAACCTTACCTGAGAAGGGGTATCCGTTTCATTGATGGGCTGTCCATCAAATCTAAACCTTATTTGTCTCATAGACAATCCCTGTATGAACAAATTCACAAAAGTATTAAAAGTTTGAATTGTTTCCTCATAACCTAGTTCACTGTTAACATTACCTGTCGTTCACAATAAGCTTTCATGAGTTTGCTGAGGGGAGTGTGTCTCTTGATTTTGAACTGCACCACAGACCCATCCTGGCCCGCCACTTTCAGGTTTATGTGCTCATTGTTTTCTGTCTTGACACCCTCCTAACATAAGACAGAGTGTTACAGGTTAGTAAAATGAATTAGACCCTTTTCAAACATAAAGGTGGATTCATTACAGCCATCTCCACATTCCCCCCTGTAAAGGTAACGGGGTCAATGATGTATAAGGGCTCTAAAAACATATTTTCAAAGTGTTTTTTCAAAACTGATGGCATGCATATTTTTGAGTCGATAATTTTGTGTTTAAACAAGTTATGTTTGTTAAATAACATTTAAAAGTATTTACATGTATTTTTTATGTATTTGTAGCTTCTCTGTATAAAAACATGTCAGGTGGCGCAACCAAGATTTTTCTAAAATTGAAATAGTTTCCAAAAATGTGTACAAAGTCAAATCTTTGCCAAGTATATGTTAGACAGTCTTTCTCCTCTGAACATTTCATCTGTAATTTGTAACTGACTGATGCTGTAATCAGCAATAAACCAAGAGGACCAGTATCGGATATTTTAAACCAATATCTAATTTTTTCTTCTTCTTTTTCTAGTATTGACTCTGGTAATTTGACATTTTTTGCAGTTGCACCACTTGACTGTCTGGTTGCACCACCTGACATTAGCAACTAATTTCAAATTAAATTGGCTTTAATGTGGACTCTTACATTAGCTTTAGCATTTGTAAGCATGGGTAAACATTTACTTTTAAAACAAATTAAGACTTTTATAATAAAATAATATTTTCCAATATTTACATTGGTTGTACCACCTGACACCAAAAGTGTGACAGTTTACCTATGAGTCAGAAAAAAGCTATTTTTTCTCAATTCTTGATAGAGATTTTCAAACCTTTTCACTCAGCCATAAAGACAACTTGTTCTTCTGGCTGATGTTATATCCTGTTTGCTGATACTATTCTTTATTTCAAAATACCAGCCCTGTTCTTACGGTTGTGCCAGCCTGACATCTGAAGATTACAAATTGTCGGACAAAAGTTTTTTGTGTTCTCAAAAGCTTTAAAACTATTAATATTCACAAATTATGGCTTATTTGAAAGATATTTAACATACAATTATGCCATGATGTTTTTTTTTTTTAATTGTTACCCTGAAAATACAATTTTCAGAAGCTTTATTTATTAGTCTAATTGCTCGGACGGTTGCACCACCTGACATTTTAGGGGTTTGAGGTGTGAAAATAAAAAAATATTTATTTTTGAAATGTGATGAATATGTGTTTAAACTAAATAGGTTTTGTAGAATAAAGTGATACATGTAATGAAAAGATCATATTATTTTTAAAAGAAATATAACACTCGGACACACAAATATACACGTCACACACATTGCATTGCATGTCTGTTGTAATTTGTTCATCAACTGTGTCTCTAGAGACTATTGCAGACAAAAGGTGCAAATGGCCAATATTGTGGTATTATAGCACAGATATACACAGCCTTACAATGGGATATTTAATTAGAAATCCAACGTTGGTTTTAGGCAATGTGAGAGTTAGCTTTATAGCTAACCTTGTGCTATCTTTGCAACTAGCTAACGTAACATAGATGCTGTTGTAGCTACCAGGCCATTTAACTCACATGTTATCCCTGCTAATTTGCAGTGCCTTATATAAATGAAAAACGAAAAAACAATAAAGAATATATAAGTAAACCAGGAAACATAAGTAAATCTAACCTTTGGTTTTTCATCTGCCATAGTAGCGACTGTCTGTAACTGATTACACTTCTGCGCATGCGCAAATTGTTTCAATGCGCCTCACGCACCTAGCTGTTTTGTTTTATTTATTATTATTTATCTCTCTCTCTCTCTCTCTCTCTCTCTCTCTCTCTGTCTATTTCCTCTTTTTTATTTTATTGTTGTATGTTTTGTGTTTTTCTTTGATGCAAACCTCTGCCGTGATATGCTATGATATATACAGCATTTTGAGAGAGAACCACACATGGTTACAAATAGTACAATGTCACCACCAGTAGATGGCATCAGTGTAACGTAAACAGATGATGGCACGTTGCAGACAAACTTAACACTCTTTTAACAAATGGCATGTTTGAAAGTGCCTTTAGACTTTATTGCATGTGACAATATTTTTTGTTACATTTATGACATTTAATTGTACGTATTTTTTTGATTGAAAAAAGCACGTTTTAGTGAAATTAAACCAAATCACCCGTGATGAGTCTTTATAGTTCTAAGTTCTAACGACCTAACTCACACATGATCGAGTTTCAGTCTGAACGGCCCTAATGTCAGTTGATCACTACTCACTGCCTGCCTAGCAGTCACAGCTGAGATTAGGGCTGTTAAGGCTGAAACTCAGGTGTGAGTTAGGCCGTTAGGACTTAGAACTATGTCTACAAAAACTCATAACTACTGGGAAATGAGTCACTGAGTCAAACTGCTAGATCTTTACCTCTATCTATGTCACTTCCTGTCAGTAGCTTTAAAATTCAAATAAAAATAACTTTTCTGCCCAACATTGTTAAATAGGATTCCAAACATAATAATTACGTAAAATGTAGTATAATTATACTACATATTTATATTAAAAGACAAAGCCCCAATTTGTACCAACACTAATTTGCTATTCTTGTGTGGTAGTCCTCTGTTGTGTATCTGATTATATGTAGGCTATCTTCCCCTAATGTGCTTGCACGTGTTAATGACAGTACAGACAGGAATGTACCACTTGTCCACAAGCAGTCAGCAAGGAATTGGAATATACACTACATTCATCATCGCCCATGTCCTCATATTCTGAAAAGGTCCACATATCGTTTTTATATGATATATGGCGTGCATGAGCATAGTGAGATAGTCTGTCCTTGGCACATATTCCTATCATATAAGAAAGGTACAAAGCGTTATACGTACATCTAATTCATATTATTCCAGTATCCGTTCATGACGTATGGCCTAATTCTCTTTAGATTACAAGAAAACAAAGTGACATGAGTAAAACAAATGAAAGTATGTCCCCAATTGCCACACAGTCAGTGTGACTAATTTCTGCATCTATGTTTATGCATCAGTTCCTTTTTTGTGTCCAAGAAGTATTGTACTCCACCACTAGCTCACACTGACACTGCTAGCAGAGAGTTAGTGTTTCCAATTAAACTGTGTTCATCCCTGCAGAATCATAATAAATGGTCTCAAGGTGAAAGGTTTTATTGCGTAAATCTGTGGTGTAAAAAGTGAAGAGGAAGAAAAGAGACTTTGTTCACTGCAGTGCAACTATGTACAGCAGTACGTCCTGCAGTCACATACTGTATTCCACAATCAGGACTACAGAGAGGCATCCACCTTTATTGTTGCCATTTCCATTAGATGTTCTGTTGCATCTGGTCGAAAATACACATTTTCTTCCTGTATAATAACCACCACCAAGCTGTTTATACGGATGGATGGACTTGTAAAATACTAAAAGAGCATAGCAGTAGGAGCTCCCATATTAAATTGTGACGTTTCGGGCTACCTGTTCTTAATTAGACAAAAATCAAACTTGAAAACAGCTAAATTAATCCTACGCTACATTGTTATAGCTGCAATTGTGAACCGCCACCTTAACGTGGTGGAGGAGTTTGAGCGCCCAAATGATACTGGGAGCTCTGTTGTCGGGGGCTTGGTGCCCCTGGTAGGGTCTCCCATGGCGAACATGTCCTAGTTGACGGGTCAGACAAAGAGCGGTTCAGAAGCCCCTTATGGGAGACCAACAGGCCAAGTTAGAACCATGAGGCCCCCCTTCTGTCCCCCACCACCTGCAGGAGGAGCCTGGGGGCTGGTGCAATGTGATTTGGGCAGCTCCAACACCTGCAATAATAAATACTTAGTTCTGTGACCTAAAATAGAATGTGCAATGCCTGCAATCGTGTTGAGAACAACACAATACAAAATGTGAAATATACTACAGAGTAGTATTGGACATGTTGATTTTCCCAGAAAATATAGCCTATTTCAAAAGATCCTACTGAGATGGACGTGTAAAAAAACAACATTAGACTCCCTTCAGTATCATGAGTAGATAGATCATACAAAACTGTAAAAACAAAGGATTTTCATCTGAGGGAGAAAGCCTCAGCATTTGAGGACAGACACAATCCATCGGAATACCTTAAAAATTTCTCCTCGCCATAATGTTGCACATCATTATAAACGATGGATCTGATACCACCAACTAATTAAGAGTCCAGGGCCAATGTCAAAGTTGTTTGCCCAGGATCAAGGAGGCTCTAACCTAATCCTAGGGTTAGGATGATTGGCTGGGCAAACAACTATACATTGACCCTGGACTCTTAATCAGATCAACCATTTTAAACAACTACAGCATTCACAAAGTGCAAAATGTGTCACTTTTTCCTGACAGCAATTTTGATCATCCCAATCAGGTCACCCATTCCAATCAAAGCTAAGTTTCTGGCTTTTCAGAAAAGTGTCTTATGTTTGTGACACTAACAAAAGGCAAGCTCTGAATACAAAATAGTCCAGGCATGCAAGTTTGAGCAAAGGTAGACCATAAACATTTCAAAATGCATCCTCACCTCATCTCAGCACCCATGAGAAAATTATTGTTGCAAGAGAACCAATGTGTCATGGCTAAAACATTTTTAGTGTGAAAATATTGAGCATTTTCCTCAGGCAACAGGTAGACGTGAATTGACTTCAAATTAAGAATAAAGGCACGGTAGCTAACGCCCTCTAGCGGTGCATGAGGATGTTGTGGAGCTGTTCTCTCCATGCGTGCTGAAGTTGATGCACCTCATTTCTGCCTACGTGTCCAAGCGGGCACACAGCTTGCTATAAACACAAAGTGGTCTTCAGTAATAAGGTCAGTTCAGGTTGACCTTTTAAAGAATTTTTGACCTTTTAAAGCATTTTTAAAATTTAATGTCCTTGAGTTCGATCCGTTTAACCTAAGGGGGGAAAAAGGAGTCGCTGCAATTTTCTGACTGGAGCCACGATTTGAGTGCAGGGGCGGCGCCAGGGGGTGAGATTGCTTTGGAAATCTCACCCCCTGAGATTGCTAATGCACCCCCAAAGATTTTTTCCACTAAATCAAAGGAGCACTAGTTCTCTCTAGAAACATCCCTCGGACGTTTAACATGAAAAGGAGTGAGTAGGACAGGTTTAATTCCAACTAAAGTACGAGGATTGTCCGAGGCCCAGTGTGATGTTAATGCGGCCGTGCGTCAGGCGCACGCTCGGCGACAGCAGGAGTCGGGCTGAGCCTGACTCCAGGGTCATTATTACAGTCGTTCACTAAATTTGATCAATGAGCTGAAGTTAGACTGATGTTATAAAGTCAGACACTGCTCCTCTGGCTCTGAACACAAATCAGAGGTTATTATTGTGCACTGTTGATACAGCGACGTGAGCGCGGCTGAACCTAAAGCACAAGAACAGAGCGAGTCCTCCAGCAGCGAGACAAAGTCTGGACGAGGAAATTACCCACAACCGCGGAAAAAAGTTCACTTAAGTCATGAGCGTGTTGCCTTTCTCTCAAGTCGTGGGCATCCGTCTGATAATCAGCTCAACTTTAACATTAACTGTGTAATAGCGTTCGAGGTAGAAGCGGCTCTAGGATGCAGGGAGATTACGACGTGAGAGCGCAGAGCCACACATTCACGAGGACCTGCTCCTCTGGCCACACGTCCCCCGGGGTTGACATAAAACAGTCTCACGGAGGCTCCTGAGTGCGCGCTGGAGTTAAAGGCAGGTCCAGAGCGTCCACCTCCTCCACACAGCACCTTTACCGCCACGACGCCTTTGCAGCCCAAACACTGCTGTTCCGTTCTCTCGGATGCAGTTGTGGACAGAAAATTACGCATTTGCGGGCGCACGCGCGTTTATAATGTGTGTTATGTTGTCTAATCGCCCCAAAAATGTCATGTTTTGTTAGCACCCCCAAGAAAGACCTCAGCACCCCCTAAGCACCCCGTGGGACAAATGTCTGGCGCCGCCGCTGCTTGAGTGATACCTGCATCATGAGAGACCGGAGTCCAAACTTGTTACTTTATGCGCTCGCCTGCACCACAGTCTCGCAACGGGAGAAGAGAGGAGCGCACGTGCCGGAGTGTGCCCTGTGCAAAGACGCATTCAGAGACGGAGATGACATTGCGACTCAGAAGTCCTCGGGTGCTGAGGTTAAATGTGTTTTATCTTAACTAGGGTCATCCAGTATTTTTAATCAAATTTCGACTTTTGATGTAACGCATGGATTTCTTAAACGAGTCAAATTCTGGGAATTTTTCGAATGAATACACCAACTCATCTACAACAGGTGAGTGCTCCACTGGCCCATTTATTGTATGTTGTCATAGAGTGAAATGTGTTTAAACTAACCTAATACATTTTATTGTGTCTGTCCGGGTTTTCACAATTTCAACAAGCTGCATCTTCATCTGCATTAGCAAACAGCAATTTGATTAGCAGTAGGCTATGTAGTTTTTCTATAAATCTTTTTAATTATATCTGTCTGGTCCAGTATTTTAATGATTTCCCTGATTTGCGTTTTTTTTCTTGTGTACATCCAGGCACACAGAGATATCATCACTCCAGTGCCATCCTGCCCGTCATCTTTGGCATCATCTGCTTCCTGGGCATCATGGGGAATTATATTGTCATCTACACCATCATGAAGAAGACAAAGTGTCGCGCTAAACTGACAGTGCCTGACATTTTTATTTTAAATCTGTCCATTGTTGACCTCCTGTTCCTGCTCGGGATGCCTTTCCTGATCCACCAGTTGCTCGGTAATGGCACATGGCACTTCGGAGGAGCCATGTGCACAGTAATCACTGCGCTGGACTCAAACAGCCAGATCGTCAGCACTTACATCCTTACTGCCATGACTTTTGACCGCTACTTAGCGACAGTACACCCCATCCGCTTTAACTATGTACGTACTCAGTGTGTGGCCACTTTAGTTATGTACTGGTGTGGGGACTGTCCCTGTTGACTATATTGCCTATGTGGATGTACGCTCGACTCATGCCCCTCTCCGACGGACTGGTCGCCTGTGCTTTACTACTGCCAGACCCAGTCAATGACACGTACTGGTTTACTTTATACCAGTTCTTTCTTGCCTTTGCCATCCCTCTGGCCATTATCTGTGTGGTGTTCTTCAAGATCCTGCAGCACATGTCGACGAGTGTGGCCCCTCTCCCTCCACGTAGTCTCAGGGTGCGGAACAGGAAGGTGACCCGCATGGCCGTGGCTATCTGCCTGGCTTTCTTTATCTGCTGGGCCCCCTACTATATCTTACAGCTGGTCCACCTGGGAGTTCACAAGCCCAGTGCCGCCTTCTCCTACACCTATAACATCGCGATCAGCATGGGCTACACAAACAGCTGCATCAATCCTTTCCTCTACATTATCCTGAGTGAAGCATTCAAAAGGCAGGTCCTTCGCGCGGTGTTTCCAGTCAATAGGAAATTTAGAGTCATCCCCAGCACCACAGATGGAGGCAGCGTGAGTGTAAGAATGATCCCCGAAAGAGCACAGCAGGAGCCCGCATCTGGAGAGCTCAACCCCCTCAATCCTGTCCCCCAATGAAGACACGATAACAAAGCATCGGAAGCACTTTCCAAAAGCAGAGTGTGAAAAATGACAGGAGAAAAAGCCAAAAAAGATATAAAGAAAAAGTAGAGTATCTGATTTGCAGTAAAAGTAAGCTGTCAACTCAAAACTACTAACATGTTTTGAGTTGACATGTTAGCAGATGAGACACCTTCACTAACACAACAACACTAACGGAGTCGTGGGTCTGCTGTCATATCAAGGGAATGAATCTTTGACCTTCAGTACTAATTTACAAGGAACAAAAGCTTTTTCGAGCCCTATACCTGATGCATTCTTGTGGTAGAATGACATTTGTTTTGTCCTACTTCAGTACATTGTAAACTCAGACATTTGTGGAACGATACTGTCAAAGCTGAAAAGTGGCACTGAACACGAATAAACTCAACCCTGTGAAGCATTGGATCACTAACCATTTCATTCCTACCCTCTTTCATTAGTTGAAAACAAATCATCAGGTATATGGCCTTTAAGCACTTAATAAAAACAAATATTTGTAAACAGAATTGTAATTACATTTCAATGAAAATTAATGTTCTACATGTGTAAATTTCTAAACTGCTATATGTCTTAAATTGTTTTCCTCTATTTGCTGCTGGCGCTACTTAAAAAGCAAACAAAGCAACAACAACACAAAACCCATGGATAAGATGACAAGCCTATTTGTGTAAAATATTTCTCTTTAGATTTTGGTTAACTTTTCAAACCTTTGTCCTTTGTGGCAGCTACTCTCAATACAGCTGCATAATGTTGAAAAGCTAATACGCTGTGCAACCTTGACAATCATATTCTAGGTAAGCTTGTTTTGTTTATTGGTTTATTTGGTAGGGACAGTGCAAGTTAATGAACAAGCCACACCGGATTGTAGCCTTGGGCTAATTTCCATCCGTCATCCCCCATGCGCACTCTCAAACACACTCTCATTCGTCCTGGCCTATTTGTACATGTTTTTAGTGGTAGGGGAAACCGGAGTACCCGGAGGAAACCTACGCAGACACAGGGAGAACATGCAAACTCCACACAGAAGGCCTCGGCCTTGGTGGGAATCAAACCCGGACCTTCTAGCTCTGAAGCACGAGCACTAACCGCTGTACTACCGTGCCGCCCAAGCTGACGATTCGATCGCTTTGATGCTTTATTTTCAGACAAATCACAAAAAATATTTGGTATTTTTCCTCGATGAAATCTGTAGTCATATAATCAGTCAATCAACCAATCATTGGTTATTGTAATCATTGCCATTTATTCCAAACAAAACCCTCCACGTTCTGCACTGATGCTTTATTACAGGCAATATTTACCAGTTGCCTGTTTGTTAGTGAAGGCTCTCATTCATCCAGAAAATATTCATTGCAGTGAATCGTAAATCGTGACTGAACTGGGCTTGATAGAGTTGAGGACGTTTTGAATAGAAGGGAAACCTCCTCGACTCTATCAAACCCAGTCCAGTCGATGATTTAGCCTCACCCCGAGACAACGGAAAATTCCCCACCTCCAACTCAGAAAAATGCTTCTGAAACTCTTAACAATAATTACAACTTGTAATCTCGGAGATGATCGGCCAATCCTAAAAATACAACAATGGCAGTGTGTGTCTGAATGATACACACCGTTACATCACTGATGCAGAGGGTGAAGGTGCAGCTTTATGTATGTAACTTTTTAATGTGGAAAAAAGTTGATATTAGTGCATAACTGACCTTTCAATGAGCCAGGGGCTGTATGGGTGCTTGCTGCCTCTAGGATGCTCCAATTTTATTTAAGTTTCTTTTATGGTTTCTGATAGGTTTTTAAGGTTAAAGGAAGGTTAAGGTAGATGGGATGTATGTAACCATGGACGCAGATCGATCAGCAGTGAAAACTTACCAGAAACCCTACAAAACAATTGGTCCCTAGAGGCCACTGGGATGGATAGAAAAGGCGCCATGCTAATCACCCATACAGCCGCTGGCTCACTGAAAGGTCAAATATGCACATATCAACTTTTTTCTGCATTA